>CM038675.1:164108426-165308426 GCA_021605145.1 Aegilops bicornis | reverse complement strand
CTAGTGCAACAAATTACCTAAAAACCTTGTACTAGTATCTTATCTTTTGGTTAGGGTCAAAGACCCTATACCTTATACATACCATGTATCTTTAATTTTGTTTTATTAATACAAGACTGTAGGAGCCTCCTACCGTCCTTCACAGCTCAAAAATGAATAGACAATGCAGCTTTCCGTAAACTGAGTAACCAAGAAAAAAGATGTACAAAAGATAAATTTACCTAAGTTTTTCACCAAGATAGCACGTTAGCAGATCCTGTGTGATCGCAGTTCCCGATCCACTCCTTTCCACCCAACTCCCACGACTAGAAGCAAAAGAAGCCTGAGAACCAAATGAAAATAAAGAGAAGTTGAGTCAACGAAGAAGGCATATGTGCAAACCATAATGTAATCATGTAGAGTATGGGAAACTGGCTTTTGTGGCAAGGATAGTAAATGAAGCCACGTCTATTGCCGTGTCCAGAAAAATAAATGTTGGGACTTGTACAGTGAGCTTGTACGAGTTATTGTACAAGTATATACTGATCTGGCGGCTGCAATGTATCGAGGAACGAAAAAAGATAGTGGTAGCTGGCTGCAATAATAAAAATATAATATTTATTCATAACTTATTCTCTCTCTTAGGGCTAGTATTTGTTTTATCGTTAGTAGTGTACGACGTGGATATGATGTTTGTTGCTTATGATCTCAATTGCATGACTAGTTTCAACAATCATTGCATGTGTCGCTTATTCTCTCTATCATGTTGATCAAACATAATTCAGATGCAGCTTCTTGGGTACAAGAAAAGAACATAAACAAAATCGAAGGTGCAATGAAACACATCAAGGAGGGAAATGCTTGTCCAAACAACCTATCAAGGGCCTACATTTTGTGCGCATCAAGACTGAGCCGAATATGTTGGGCCATGCAATGCACGACTAGTATTAGTTCTCTCGACCATTCGTAAGTCGTGGAACAAGAACTTAATTATATATCAGCATCCAGAGGAAGCGAAAGAATTCCCGCATCTAACTAGCTTTATGCGAGAAAGAAAGAGAGGACATGACTAGGCTAGATGCTTTGGAAAACCTATGCTCAAATTCTTGGTGGACTCCACACTTTGCAAAAACATTTAAACTAAACCATATCTGGTTTTGGACAAGTGGTTTTGCAGTTCAGGATTTACAAAATTCATGGAAAATCAGGGTTTAGGAACATTGTGAAATTTAACCTACAAGTAAATTCCTCAAAAAATATGACTATTAATTTGTGATCTACTACTCGAATATTGGTGTCACATTGGCAAGCAATAAATCAGATATGTTCTTGACACGGGACAATCTATTTAATATTGTTTTTAGAAAAAAATCTTTTAAATATTAATTTGTGGTTTTGTGCTCCTGCTAAAGAAAAATAAAGCACAATATCACATCGAGTACTACTGAGAACAAATGAAAACAAAGAGATAGGCAGAGCTAGATGTGTTCCGATGGTGAAGTTGTATTTCCTAAGACAATGGAGTGATCATCGGTGTCGAGGGAGGCGGGTCGACGGTGGTGAAGTAAGTACCTTTGGGCGGGTCGAGGGAGGCGGGTCGACGGTGGTGTGGACGGGCGGGTCGAGGTGGGCAGCGGCGTCGGGCGGGTCGAGGCAGCGTCGGGCGGCGGGGCGAGGTCCGGGCGGCGGGTCGGGCGGCGTCCGAGGCGGCGTTTCGGGCGGCGGGTCGGGCGGCGTCGGGCGGGCGTCCGGGCGGCGGGTCGGGCGGCGTCCGGCGGCGGGTCAAGGGGCGGCGGCGCTGGCGCTGCGTCCGGGCAAGGCCCGGGCGGCGAGGAGAGGGCGATGGAGGGAGAGGGCGAGGGCGAGGGCGAGGGCGAGGCAGCGGCGGCGCGGCGCGGTGGGGCGAGAGGAGAGAATCACGAGGGGATCGGGCGAAGGGGATCGGGTCGCCTGCCCAACCGCGACTAAAGGGTTTTTTGGCGGGTTTTTATGCGTTGCGCCCCTTTAGTCATGATTAGCGTTAGACCATGATTAAAGGTACCTTTAGTCGCTGGTCGCCTCGCCCAACCGCGACTAAAGGGTTTTGGCGGGTTTTATGCTCAGCCCCCACCTTTAGTCGCGGTTGGTCTGGCCAATCATGACTAAAGGCCGCCATGGGGATCGGCGAAGGGGATCGGGCGAAGGGGATCGAGGCGAAGGGGCCACAATACTAATGGCGCACCTCATCATGTGCGCCATTAGCATGTCCACACTAATGGCGCACCTCACCGTGGTGCGCCATTAGTATTTTTTATTTCCACAAAAGCCAAAAGGTTATCTACTACTGTAACCTATCCATGTCAAGCCCACTCTACTAGCTCGACCGGGTCAGCCTCCAGTTCTCACACCGGAGGTCCTGGGTTCGACTCCGAGCTCCACAAAATTTTTTTAGCATTTAAAAGCTATTTGATACTTATTTATGTTTAAATATGTTCAAACTTGTTTAAATAATAACAGTAATATTTTTTATAAGACATTAGCATTTAAAAAGCTGTTTGATACTTATTTTTTATAAGACGGTGCTGGGTGCGGGGGTCAAGGCGCGGTTGAGTAGGGGAATCGAGGGTGCGGGGGGTTTCGGCGGCCGGTGGACTGGGGGTGCTCGGCGCGGGGGCCCGGATCTGGCGAGGTGGGACAGCGATCGAGATGGAGGGGGATCGAGGTGGGCTCCACAAATTTTTTTTTAGCATTTAAAAAAGCTGTTTGATACTTATTTGTGTTTAAAAATGTTCAAACTTGTTTAAATAATAACAGTAATATTTTTTATAAGACAGTAGCATTTTTTTTATAAGACAGTAGCATTTTTTTTATAAGACAGTAGCATTTTTTATAAGACAAGAGCATTTAAAAAGCCATTTTAAAAGATGGAGGGAATCGAGGGTGCGGGGGTCGGCGGCGGCGTGGACTGGGGGTGCTCAAGTAGGGGGACCGGATCTGACGAGGTGGGATAGCAATCGAGATGGAGGGGGATCGAGATCGAGTGTCCATGAAATTTAAAAATATTCATGATAGTTCAAAAAGTACCCATGAAATACAATCGAGAAATGAAGGCTACGATTTAAATACAATCGATCTTAGCTAGCTATCTGTTCACAATCTTCTTGCCCTTCTTTTTCGCAAATGGAGTTCTTCCGTGGAACGGACGTCCTTTAGGTAGGGTGGTCCTGCTTCTTCTTGTGGTGTATGCTGCTACTTCATCATCGTCGTCATGTTCGATCCTCGGGTCGCCCGTGCTTGTCGAAGTCTTGCTCATTGGCTACTCCATCCATTCCGATGATCTTCCTTTTTCCTCTCCTCATGACAACACGACCGGGCTTTGGCGGTCGGTAATGAAGAAGCATTGGTCCACTTGGGAAGCCAGTACCCATGGCTCATTTTTTCAAGGTGACGCTTATACCATGGTCTTGGATTTGGCTTCGGGTATAACCATGGTGGTGAAATACCGGTCTTCTTTTATGACGTTCTTGGCCCATCTCGACACGGAACATCGGACCTTCTCTCCAACGTAGCTCAGCTCCCGGATCTCCTCGATCCTTCCGTAGTATCTGTCCTTGTCGTTACCGTGTAGAATTCCATCGTTACCACTGGAGTTCTGATAACCATCGCTCTTCATGTCCTTGGCCTCGGTGTAGAATGTGTAGCCGTTGATATCGTGCGCCTCATAGGTCATCGATGTGCTCGGCGCCTCGTGACAAGGCGAATATGAGTTGTTCTTCCGCGGAAGAATCCTCATGTAAAGGGTAAGATGTAAGCTTCTACTTGAACCAACGCGTGAAACATGAGTTGTGCTCTTTGAGTGTATCTCCGTCCGTCCTCTGTTGGCCTCGGTCATTGTACGTCTTTTTAATAAAGGTTTTGTGCTCTACCACCCAAGGATCGACCACGTCTATGTGTTGTAGCGCGACTAGGTTTGCTCTTTCAAAGTCGGCGAGTCGACCCTCGAAGTCGACATGCATTTCGCGGCGACCCTCACGGTGACCCCATCCAGCGAGCCTGCCGAGGTGCCTGTTGACGGGCAGACCGGTTCTCGATGCCTAGATAATTCATGTAGTAGGAGATGCACTCTTCGTCGAAAGCCCTGGCTATGCTTCCTTCGGCGTGACATGTTGCGAACGTATCCTTTGATGACACCATTCATCCTTTCGAGCGGCATCATGCTGTGCAGGAACGTCGGCCGAGTTGGATGATATCCTCCACTATATGGACCAGCAGATGCACCATAACGTCAAGAATGCGGGCGGAAGTACATCTCAAGCTCGCATAGTATCACCACGATCTCTTCCTGTAGCCTTCCGAGTTGCCTCACGCCAATCGACTTCCAAGAGATGACGTCGAAGAAGTTGCATAGGCCAAATAGCATTTCACGGACGTCTTGGCGTCCATGATCCCACGGATTGCAACTGAAGTATCTGCGTCATCGGCCGCGTGATGTCGTGAGACTTCATCCCGCTGAACTTCGCTTCATTTGGGTCTAGGTATCTGCTTATCTTCCCTCACAGAATCAGAAGGAAGTTTTACTCCTAGGAGGCGGTGAAAAACTGCTCGATCTCCTCGACTTAGAGTGAAGCACGGGAGGGTAGTCATTTCCGGTCTTCTTGGCCTTTTTGCCTTTGCGACGACTTTACGTGTCCCGCTTCGCCTCATCATCATCATCATCATCATCATCATCATCATATATAGCGTGAAGCTCTGCTCGATGCCCATTGATTTCAAGTCTGCCCTTGCTTTCGCCCATCTTTGGTCCTCTCGGCATGTTGAGCAGGGTACCAAGCAGACTCGCACACGTTCTTCGTGATATGCATGACATCAAGGCTGTGAGGCACACGGTGGATCTTCCAAGACGGCAAGTCCCGTAAAACAGACCTCGTTTTCCATACCTTCAGCAGCCGCTCTGGCGCCTTCGCTTCTTTCCGGCTCTGGCGCCTTTTGCTTCTTTCCGGCAAAGGCGGTCTTTCCAATTTTCCAACAGCTTGTCTATTTCCTCGCCGCTCCTCGTACAGGCGTTTTGAGGAGTTGGTTTCACCATCGAACAGATCCTTGCGTTTTCTCCATTGGTCATCGCCGCGAAGCCACCTTCGATGTCCCATGAACACGGTTTTCGAAGACCCGGGATCTCTATCTAGCTGGCGATATGTTGTGTCATCCATGCACCTGACGCATCCGTAAAAATCCGTGGACTACCTGCCCGCGACATATCCGTAATCGAGATAGTCGTGGCACCGTCGTGAGCAAGGCGGCTCTCATAGGGAAATATTCTTTCTCTGCGGCGTCCCACGTATTGGCTGGCGTTTTCCACAGCGTGTCAAGCTCCTCTTTCAGCAGCCCTAGATACAGATTGATGTCGTTCCTGGTTGTTTCGGCCCTTCAATTAGCATACTCATGTGAATGTACTTCCTCTTCATGCACAACCAGGGGGAAGGTTGTACATCCACACAAACACAGGCCAGGTGCTATGTGTGCTTCTCTCGGCTGCCAAACGGATTGACTCCATCGGTGCTCGCGCCCAAAGACGATGTTCCTTGGATCGTTCCCAAATTCTGAGTCTTCGGTTCAACGCTTGCCACTGGCTCGCATCCTTAGGGTGACTCAGCATCTTGTCTTTTTATCTATCTCCGGATCATTTGCGTCATCTTCCCGCTTCTTCTCCTCCCTATCCGCTGCGCCAACGCAGGAGCTTTGCTACCTTAGGGTCCGCGAAATAAGCGCTGCAGACGAGGAGTGATCGGAAAGTACCACACCACTTTTCGAGGAGCTTTCTTCCTCTTCTTGTATCGAGTGACGCCAAGACACCGGACATATGGTAGACTCCGCGTGCTCGTCCCGATAAATGATGCAATTGTTCATGCACACATGGTATTTCACGTGCGGTAAATCCAGAGGACACATGATTTTCTTCGCCTCCTCCAAACTGGTCGGGCACTTGTTCCCCTTGGGAAGAGCGTTCGTGCGAATGACATGTTCTCGTCGAAGCATCGTCGGTCATTTTGTGTTTTACCTTCATCTCCGGGGCCATGAGCGTTACTTTCAGCGGGTATCCTCGGCCTGCATCCTTCATACAATGGAGTAACCGCGTCTAACTCAAGTTGATCCATCTTGGCTTTCTCTCGGGCGGCAGCTCTTGCGTTATCCGTCGCTTGAGAAGCAGCTCTTGAATATGAGGGTCCTGCACCCAGCCCATCGATGGTCCAGCGTCGTCTGCTCCGCCGCATCATCATCTTCATGATCATGCCCGTCGCCTGCTCCGCATCTTCCTCATCATCATGTCCTGCATATTCTACATGATGACTGTATGCAACATCACGCCGTGATCATCGCCTGGGGATTCTTCGTCTTCTCGCCCGCCCGAGCCGCGGTGGTTGTCTTGCTGCCCTTCCTCATTTCTTGCCCGGCCCGCATGGACGACTTCGTAGTCATCTTCATCACCTTGCCACCGATAGCCATCCATGAAACCACGCAACAGCAGGTGGTCCCGCACCTGCCGGAATCCGGGTCCGCAATAAGGCTCTTCACTTGCATCTTCGACACGGACATCTTATCTCCGTCTAGTTCTTTTGAAGCATCTCGGCCTTCGCGGACCTCAAAACCTATTCACGATGCCTTCGGTCATCGTGCGGACCATGGTCGCTGCGAGGTAGAGCAAAAGCGATATTTTAGAACCAAGAAAAAATTTGGCATGACTTTCCCTAAAAATAGGACCAAAAGGATGCTTAATGCCAAAATTCTCATGAAACGGAAATGAATCAACATTCCGGCAAAATATTGGCAACTATCGCATTTCAAATACCGGTACACCTCCAAACACAAACACATATGCAAACACCACAAACATATGCAACACCACGAACATACATAGATCTAGCTAGGCCGTAAAAAGTGCATGTGCACATTGTTGTAAGGAGAACAACCTAAATATAGCTTCCCCCCTTACTTACCTATTAAAACAAGGTAATTTAACCACTTAATTTGAATGAATCTATGGTGGAAATGAGGTGAAAAAGAGGAGGCACCCGAGACAAGGAGGAGGTGGAGAGAATGAAGTGGGGAGAAAGTGAGTGTGTGGGTAGGAGAGGCTGTCCCAAATATCTTGTTGCTGCCCACTTACTAATGGTGCACCTCTTGCATGGTGCGCCATTAGTTGTTACCACTACTAATGGCGCACCTAAGCAGGATGTGCCATTAGTATGTTTGGACAGTTCAAAAAAAAGTTTGTATACTAATGGCGCACCCACACACAGGTGCGCCATTAGTAGTTACAACTACTAATGGCGCACTGCAGTGTGGGTGCGCCATTAGTATGTTTGAACAGGCGCACTAGTTTAAAAAAAAATTGGTACTAATGGCGCACCCACACCCTGGTGCGCCCTTAGTAGTTACAAAAACTAATGGCGCTTTTCGGGAAGGATGCGCCATTAGTATGTTTGGACAGGCGCACTAGTTCAAAAAAGTTTCTATACTAATGGCGCACCCACACTGGTGCGCCATTAGTAGTTACAACTACTAATGGCGCACCGGGTGTGGGTGCGCCATTAGTATGTTTGAACAAGCGCACTAGTTTAAAAAAATTTGGTACTAATGGCGCACCCGCTGAGTGCGCCATTAGTAGTTACAACTACTAATGGCGCTTTTCGGGCAGGATGCGCCATTAGTATGTTTGGACAGGCGCACTAGTTAAAAAAATTTGGTACTAATGGCGCACCCAAGGCATGGTGCGCCCTTAGTAGTTTAGACACTAATGGCGCATCGTATGGCGGTGCGCCATTAGTATATACTAATGGCGCACCATCTTTCCGGTGCGCCATTAGTGTCATTTCCATCTATAGCCCTTTTCCTAGTAGTGATTAAACTGCGGTAAAAAAGAGTATATTTGACTACACCAGTACAGAAACGTGCATTCTAACAATATTGGAACATCAAATGGACACAATGTGATGTAGAGGAATGCTGACAACTTACCATACATTTGTTTGGGGGAAAATGTTGGCTTAGTCATTGCTAATACTAAACACTGCATTGACTCTTTTTGTTCATCTTGAAACAATGCAATGTATTCAAATATCTTGTCTGATTTAGTTTTCACCATATTTTCTTATATTGATTTAGTTTTGATGGTCAATGGCAGAGATACATGGCGACCCAAGTTATATCTATTTTCTCATATTTGTAGAGAAGATTTTCACACGTGTACAAGTTTTTTTCAAATATATTTGTGGTGCAAAATGAAGATATGCCAAACTCCTCAACAGTTGGTTAGTCTCATTAGGGTAAAATAATAGGATACTTTGTTAAATTAGAAGTCATCAACATGTCACCGATCAATTGCTGTTGTATCCTGTATGATGTATGTGATGCTTTTGATGTATGGTTTTTATCAAGAGGCCAAACATTCATCTAGTTTTGCTATGAACTGCTGCTAATGTATGATGTAGTTGCTTCACCTGCTATCTTGCTTACGATTCTGCACTTTGTGCCGTTTAAGAGTTTTTAGATGAATGTCTATAGTGCTTTTTCTTCTCTGCTAACTCCGCTTCGAGTTGTTGTTGGCGATAACAGCATGTTTGAAGTACAATTGTTACCAATGTGGGCTTGTGGAATCCCATGACAAAAGTCTTGAGTTGGGTTCAAGACAATTGTCAAGGGGTAGTCTCATTGTGATCTTCTGAAATGACCCATTGGCGACTTCATTACGCTGGGATAATGATTTTGCAGGTACCCGAGAGGCCCTTGAGTTTGCCGGAATGTCGATTAACTTCCGTTCCGGCAAATTGGTACTCCATATGTCCTATTTTCAGCAAAGGTCATGCTGAAATTTTCCGTGAATTTTAGCATGACTTTGCTAAAAATAGGACATATGGGGTACTTGTGACTAATGCATGGGCCGGGTATCTTAGTAGTTAATTAAGTAGGATCAACTGCCCGGCGTACTTGTGACTAATGCATGGCTTTTAGGGTGCCTCGGTGTCGCTAAAAACCGAAATGATGAAAGCTTAGGCTTTTAGGGTGCCTCGGCGTCGAAAAACCCTCAATGATAAAAGCTTAGATTTTAGGATGCCTCGGTGTCGACAAACCCTAAATGATGAGACCATGATCTTGTTCCTTGACAATAACCAACTTTTGACCAAACTTTGTTTCTATTTAGAGAGAAACATGGCCCACAACGATGAGGCCGGGGTTCGAGGCGGCAAGGCATTCTCGAGCTGTCCCAGGAGATGGAGGAACAACCTCACTTGTATGAGGCCGCCGCCTTTCCCCACCGATCCCGAGACCACCGATGGTACCGCCGAGGATGACCCACCGATGCCACCAGCTGATGGTGCTGCCGAGGATGCCACCATCGTTGATGGCGGGCGCACGCACGGATGGCAGCCAACCGAAGAGGCAACGGAAGGACCGGCGCCGATCGTGCTCCGCACCCTCAAGGAGGAAGTTCTTGAAGTGGACTCCAACGGGAATCCAACGCGCCCGAACGAATAGTCAAGGGGTACTCGCTTCAGCTCGGGTGCATTCTCCGGAGCACCGTCTCAATCAACACCGAGAACCTGAGGCATCCTGACCGAGGGAATTTGCGCAACCTCCTCTTCACGAAGCTGCACGAACGATACAAGTTCCCCGCTGAATTTGAAAACACAAGCCTCAAAGGGAATAAAGTGAACAATGCTGCCCTCACGAAGATGAGCAAGGCCCTGTCTACTTGGAAAAGCAATGTGAAGAGAATGATCGAGAAAGGTGAGAGTTATCGGAAGATCAAGGAGAAAAATCCTTGATCACCGAAGATGACTACAACGACTTCAAGATCAATTGCTCGAGCACCGCAAGCTCCCAATCAAGTGAGTGGGAAACAAATGCGGAGCTGAACATAGGGGAACACACACTCGGTCCCGGGCGGTTACAGAGTGGCGGAGCCTATATGGGACAAGGAGGAGGCGGGCGTGCCGAGCAAGGCCTACCGCCCCTCTTCGATACATACGGTGACAAGCGGACCAGGAACTTTGTCGGGGCCGGTACAAGAAGGACCCGAAACAAAGGAGCTTACCACGGATCCGAAGACCAGGCAGCTTCAGCTTGTTCGTAAGGAATACACCCAGCGTAATTAGCTCCATATGGTTGCATTCTAATTAATGAAGCGAATTTCTAAATGGTTCACATTCCTTCCTTGGCGATCGAAAGCGATGGCGGGGTCGACTCAGAGCAACCCTTGGGACACCACTCTAAATAGGGGGTTGAATGTAATGAAGAACAAGGATAAGCTCGATGGTCGGCGTCACCGGTCGTGTGGCCGCAAAGGCTTGTCGACAAAATGGGGTCATACTATACGGTGTGCGGAAGGAGAAAAAGACCAGCTCGGAAAGCCAGCGCGAGAGGTTCAAGAACTCAAAGGCACAGGTGGCGCGGATTCCGGAGATTGTCCAAGAGCAAGTGGAACAACGACTCGGGCGACGATCACCGCCCTTGTGCCTACCTTGATCTCGGGTTGAGTGCGTGGATTGCGGGCCAACAGGGCCGCCCGATTCCTAGCTTCACGGCCAGCAACTTCGCGTAATGCGATGGCGGGGCCATTGGTGCCTCCGGCGGGCGGCATTGGTGTCTCCGACGCCGCACGGAGCTAAATGCACCGGGTGTACGCCGGCGAGCACCTCTGCGACAAGCGGCCCCTCCGTCATTAATCGCACACTCGCCGTTGGCGGTGCCTCTACATTAGCCGAGCTCGGCGCCATCATCACGGTAACTAATTAAGCCTCTCTCGCCGAGGACTTCATCTCCTTGCCTTTTGATCGGGCATCCCCGACGCCCTACATGTTTTCGCAGGCGCCACCGACGTTCCGTGCACTCTCCTCCACTACGTGAACAACGAGTTGGTCGATGTCGCCAAGGGCAAAATCGTTCAACCGGCAACCCTTGTTCCATGGTACCCGGATGCCACCCAACTTGTTTAGGGTTCAACTGGTTCGGGTGCTACCAGGCTGCGACGACTTGTTACCTCCGAATCGACCCGTCGGGCCGGCGATGATGACGTGATGACCCTCGGCCGCTGAGCTGGCCCCTGCTTTGGCCGAAGAGCCAGATTCGTTTGGGGGCGGGGACACCACCCCAAAGACAACACCGCCCGGTCGTGTTGCGGCCAAGTCGGCCCCATGGCAAGACCGCCAGAACGGTGCCGGACATCCCTATGCCATGGATCCAAACATGCATATGGCACAGGATCGAGCACGACGACGGCGGCGACTATGATACATTTGGCAACGTCGATCAAGATTTGCCGAGCATGGGTACGATGGCGACTTCATGGGGCCTCCTTCTCAAGAACCAAACCCAACAAAAGACGTGTGCGATCTAGCTCGTACCACGGAGAAGCCAAGTTACAGCAGCGCCGTCTGGCGTTCAGCTCTCGAGACGCCTCCGGCTGCCGACTTCACCGAGCCTCGGATAGGCGAGGTGCGAAATATTATCAGCCCCAACACACTCAAGAAGGCGGTCTGTGAGCAAAACTCGGTCCCATTACAGGAGAAGAAGAAGGCACGCAAAAGAAAGACTAAGAAGGGTGCGAGCCAGCCCGGCACCGAGTAATGCGATCCGTGCTCGGGGACGGGCCACCTTCACCGCAGGATATCTCGAGGAGGGTGCATGTGGCGGGTAGGGCGATGCTACCGACAAATATGCTCAATGCTGCAACCGTGCTATCGGAGTCTGGATGACAGTGTTCTTTCTTTGGAGAAGCGGCGTCTCAGGGAGAAGGATGTGGCATACGCAGTTTTCGCGGCCAAGGTGCCAGAGGGCAAGGGCTTTGTGGATAACTCCATCGGGCGTACGATCGTCCTGCGTTTTGATGACATCCACGCTATGTTGAACCTTCATCCGCTGCACTACACCTTCGTTCGGCTATTTTCGCTGAGTATGGAGATGCGGATCATTCGCGACAAGACCCCGGACATCGCGATAGTCGACCCCTTCTACATGCGTGCCAAGTTCTTGGGCAGCGCCGGGGACCGCAAGTCGCGAAGTTCTTACCTCGGCGTCATTACGGCAAACCAAGATAAGGATAACTTCCTCGTGCCTTACTTTCCGAGTAAGTCCTCCCTCAACCGCCCGTAACATATGAATTCTTACATTTCGATCGTTTTCTTTTAACATTCCGTGTTTTCTGCAGTGACACACGTTGCACGCTCATCCTCCTAAGCCCCAAATATTCCATGGCCACGTATTTCCGACCCGGACCGTCGATTGAGCGTAGACTACACAAATGTCAAGAAGGTTCTTGATGATGTTCTCCCCAGCTACGCCAAATCTGGAGGCACCTTCACCAGGCCTATTCGTAAGCACGGCAAGCACGTGTTCTCCCACAATCTGACGTTACTGCTGCGTCAAGCAACCGCTGGCGGTCGAAGGGTGCCTACTACGCCATCCATCACATGCGGGCGATCGTGCGGGACCATCATCAACTTCGCTACCGAGTAAACTCCAAGATTGGGCCGCGGCGTGTCGGCAATCCAGACGCGGACCTCCGACAAGAATTCTTTCGCATCCAAATGGAGTTTGCGGAAATCATCCATCAAGATGTCGCTTCGTACCTCGGGCAGTTCTACCTCAGAAATCAACCGTCCAACGGTGACATCGACACAATGCTACAAATGCAGGATGACAACGCCCGTTCTTTCATGACTCCCACGATAGACGGCGGCTTCATCCACGCTCCGTCCCTTGAGTCGAGTTGTCTAGTTCTGAAACATCGATTGGCTCATGTTGTAATTAAACTTTAATGAACTTGTAGTATGTCTCTTTGGTTTTCGAGAGTCGTTCAACTTAGATGTAATCGATGCTATTAATGTCTTGCTTTTCTCTTCCGATCGTTCTGTTGCATACTTATATATTGCTTATGTATTGTCTGTGAATTGGTACTAACGTTTACGTTTGGCTAGTGCATAGCGATGCCGACGTATGTCGTGGTACAGGGGTAAGGTTCCCGGAGTCTACGATGACTGGGAGGAGTGTCGGAGACAGGTTCACCGATTCAGCGGTAACAGTTACAAAGGGTACACCACTAGGGCCGAGGCCGAATCTAGATACGCCCGCTATCTAGCGGGAGAGGGAGGAGCGTTGGAGGAACCGGATGAAGACGAAGTTTCATCGTGATGATGCTCATCGTGATGACCGCAGCTCTCTTCTATGTGATGGTAGTTTAGATGATCGATATCGACTTGTAATGTGAAGACAAACTCGCTACTCATGGTCTCGAGACTTGTAATATAATGTTCTATCTTTGTTCGGTCTTTTCAATTCGGAGACTAATATGATGAATTGTATTCGGAGACTAATATGATGAATTGTATTCAAAGACTAATCTTCTATTGTATCTGATGAATCTATTGTTGATGTGTGCAGTCTATATTTTGTCAAATTATACATTTTGTAACCTGCAAAAACAGAAAATAAAAATAAAAACCCTAATATTCATACTAATGGCGCATCACATGACAGTGCGCCATTAGTATGACAAAGCATACTAATGGCGCATCACTTGTCAATGCGCCATTAGTATGCCATGGTTACTAATGGCGCATCACTTGGTAGTGCGCCATTAGTATGCCGCGGTTACTAATGACGCATCCAGAGGTGGTGCGCCATTAGTATGCCAAAGCACCTGGGTATACATGCCCCCTGGGAGGCATACTAATGGCGCACCCTCGCATATACTAATGGCGCACCACCTGGTGCGCCATTAGTAAAAATTACTAATGGCGTGCTATTAATGGCGCACCACAGATGCGCCATTAATAGCCAAATTAGGTGCGCCATTAGTAGTGGTTTTTCTAGTAGTGTCCGCTTTAAGTTGAGACTGAAGAAGTCGAACTGGTTGAGGCAGCGACTGCACAGAGGTTGTCTCACACCTGCTGGTGAGTAGCTTCAACTCACTGTCTTCATCAAGGCAGGACCTTGGGGTCATCTCGATGTCCTCAAGATGGTTTGGCTCACTATCTTCCCTAAAGTTCTGCCTGGCGTAAGAGATACGACTCTGAAAGAGAAACAAGGAGACACGTAACAGGTTTCACAATTATATAAGCAAATAAATGGATATGTTCTGCATAAGGAACATGTTTTTACAACTACAATTTGAAACTGGTAGTTGTTGCAAACATCCAATCAGATGTAAACAGCAAAGCAAACAGCAGTGGAGGCAATGATGCCTATCCAAATCTATACTAGAACAAAGTTTGAAGGCTTGAGAAGGATGAACTTACAATACATGTTAACACGAGCTGGACAAAGCCCTTCTCCATGTTGATGGAAGGATAATTCAATAAATTCCCCAAAGAAAATTCTTTATAAGCGTTGCCATTATTCTACATTTTGCAAAGAGTAAATATAGATCAAATAATATTGGAAGAAACAGAGGATAATGAAGCTCAGGTGTGCGGTGATAATACATAATCAAATAGCAATTAATTAAGTACAACGTTACAAGGCAAAAGGGAGAGAGGTACTGACAAGAGCAATGCCGAGCCCATTATTGTTTTGAGATCGTATGATCCTTTGAGCAAGGAGATTCATCTGAAATTAGTTTTCATACAAGAGAGAAGGTAAGGCACAAGAAGAAATTTAGGAGTTCAAATTTTGAATTGATATCATAGACAGTACCTGACGCTGGGCTCCCAACAGTTCTAATAGGGGTTTGGCCACTGGAGTAGTGGTAAAGTGTGGTACAGTTGGGCCCGTGTTTTCTGTGGCTGCTGATCTATCTGATTTAATGGGTACCACTACCTTTTCCAAATACCTAGTTTGTACTCCTTGAGGATCTGCACTCACCCTCTTCCTTTTGGACATCTATCACGAAAGAACAACATTTGACTGGAAAAACATAGTGTGATGACACATGGAATAGGTACAGAAAATGGATAGTTATGGCATATACTCATATATGATGCTTAAACTAAGTAGATGGTGTAACAAAGTAGAAGAAATGGAAGAGGTCAGATGCAAAATATGTGCGACAAATACAACTTTGCAAAGTTAGAGCAAGCACCTTGATGGGTGAATAAGATAGGCCATCCTCCACCATGCCAAGTTTGTTAGCCAGTGGATCGTTCATAATATTCCTCTCATGCTTCCATTCTCATATTCATTTTGATAATGTTCAATATCTGACATGCATGAAAACATAAAAACAAGTGAGATTTTCTTTGTAATGCATAAGTGATTCTAATCCAATACAGCCTCCCTGTAAACCCCTTTGTGCTATCTCTGCAATTCTTTTAAAAGATGCCATGCATGCTGTAATTTGTTGTGTGCATTAATATAATGTGGCCTACTACTCAAAATATGAGAGCTCCGTAGTGATGACACTTCGCAGATGATAGCTTCAACATATAGTAAAGAAGAACAAGTCGACCTGACTTGACAGATTCAAAATATACTAAGGGAGAACAACTCGACCTGGCCAGTCGACCGCAAGAGAAGAGTATCATCTTAAAGAAGAGCAGAAGAGCAAGCAGATTGAAGATATTACAAGTGTTTCAATACAATGTCGGTTGGCCACCCATGATGAACCAGAGCGAACAGAGAAATACTATTCTTTCCGGTCTCTCCATATGTGGCTCACATGCATTTCGAAACTAAAGTAGGAACATTTAGCTAACCAATTAAACATCTCCCAGTTTTACTAATATCAGCAATAATATCAGATATGAATATGTACAACTAAGCTTGTTTAGCTCGATGGGTGGAGCAGTGCTATTATGACACGAACCACGTAGGCTGATTGTGGTCATCATAAAATGGGGAAAACATAAGCATGATCAGTACAGTGTTGACCGTGGCGGTGGGATGGCAGATCTGAAGCCCCAAACCGCAAGAAGGGTAGTTAGCAACCGATGTTTGCTTTGAAATAACAACTAAGATTTGGTATGGACAAGAAAGTACGGTCAACAAGTGACAAAGAAATGCAATTATGCTGTCTATCTATATGTCGTGACATGCATTTGGAAACTCAAGTGGGGCCTTTCGCTAACCAATTAAATGTGTCGGTTAACTAATATCAGTATCATATCACAATCATATTTGAACAAATAAGCTTTCAATTCGAGTGTTGTGTTGTTTAGCTTGAAGGGTGGAGTAATGCTAGTACGACGTAAAGCACCTACAGAGATCATAGTAGAGCGGATAAAAGGGAAAACCCTAAGCATCAAGAGAAAAATCAGGAAAGTGGAACTAGCTGGACCAAGGTGGCGCACATGCTTTTCGAAACGAATATAGGAACATTAGGTGACCAATTAAACGTTCTCTGTTTTAGTTATATGAGCATCATATCAGATTCGTATTTGAACACGTAAGCTTTGGGTTGAGGTCTTGAGGAGCAGTGCTAGCACGACACGAAGCACCTATGATGATGCTAGTGAATATAAAGGGGGAAAACCATAAGCTTTACGAGTATAGTGACCATGCCATGGCGGATCTGAAGGTGCAAACCGGACAAAGCTACTTCGCAACCAATGTTTGCTTTCAACTAGCCACTACGATTTGGTACGGACAAGAAAAGTACAGTAAACAAATTACGATCTATTTTCCGGGTGAGATCAATAACTTAAGCACATACGAAAGAGTACCACCTCTCTTGCGACGCTGTGTAGGCCTATGCTGATACGTTGAGGGTGCTGCGGGTGCGATGGCTGTCGGCGGCGGGGAACAAGACTTTAGACGGCAGACGGCCGGGTCGGGGGATATATCTTGTTGCCGTGGACGATGCGGTCGTAGGAGCGGCAACGGCAAGGTGGACGATGGCGCCGATGAAGCGAGAGGAGGCGATGAAAGGATCCTGGTCCAGCGCCGTGGATGAGAGACGTCCATCTCTTGCAGTGGACGACGGGGTAGGTGTAGCGGCTCCGGCAAGGTGGAGGATGGGGTGGCGGACGGAGGAGGCTGGCCGCAGTGCGGAGGTTGTCGTGCCGCCGATGGTGTATAAATGGGGAAATGGAGGGGAAGGGGGGCAATCTCAAACTTTGGAACGCGCTTCTCTGAAATGGGGGAAAGTTACGAACTTATCCCCCGTTTAAAATATCAGACATCGCGTTGGTTGGGGATAGGACGGTAATCTCGCATCTCCCAAATATTTGCCGGTAACTATTTCGGGCGAGGAGAGGGTGTTTTGCCGCCCACGGTTGGCGCCCACGGTGTATGAACGGGCTGACAGTGTAGGGCGGTTGTGTCATGTCGATGGAAGTTACACATCTGCCCCTATTTAAAATATTAGCCTACATCGATTTCGGACGAGGAGAGTTTGTTTTGCCGCCCACCATGTATGAATGGGGAAATGGAGGAAGAGACACATGTCTTTCGGACGAGCTTGAATCAAATGTGTTTTGCCACCCACGTTTGGCGCCCATCGTGTCTGAATGGGCTCAGAGGCCGTCGTGTCACGTCTGATTGAAGTTACTAGTCTACCTGAGGGAGTGTCGGACTAGGGGGTGTCCAGATAGCCGGACTATCGTCACGGCCGGACTCCAAGACTATGAAGATACAAGATTGAAGACTTCGTCCCGTGTCCGGATGGGACTTTCCTTGGCGTCGAAGGCAAGCTTGGCGATACGGATATGTAGATCTCCTACCATTGTAACCGACTCTCAGAACCCTAACCTATCCGGTGTCTATATAAACCGGAGGGTTTTAGTCCGTAGGACGAACAACAATCATACCATAGGCTAGCTTCTAGGGTTTAGCCTCCTTGATCTCGTGGTAGATCTACTCTTGTACTACCCATATCATCAATATTAATCAAGCAGGAGTAGGGTATTACCTCCATCGAAGGGCCCGAACCTGGGTAAAAACATCGTGTCCCTTGTCTCCTGTTACCATCCGCCTAGACGCACAGTTCGGGACCCCCTACCCGAGATCCACCGGTTTTGACACCGACATTGGTGCTTTCATTGAAAGTTCCTCTGTGTCGTCACCGATAGGCCCGATGGCTCCTTCGATCATCAACAATGACGCAGTCCAGGGTGAGACTATTCTCCCCGGACTGATCTTCGTATTCGGCGGCTTTGCACTGTGGGCCAATTCGCTTGGCCATCTGGAGCAGATCTAAAGCTACGCCCCTGGCCATCAGGTCAGATTTGGAAGTTTAAACTATACGGCCGATATCCGCGGAGACTTGATCTTCGACGGATTCGAGCCATAGCCAAGCGCACCGCACTGTCTCGATGGGCATGATCTAGCTCGCAAATTAACAAGGCCCCGGAGGCCGCACCAAAGATCCGCTCCGACCCTTAATCCGGGCCGGATTCCCGATCGAGGACGAGTGGTTGGACACCGACTGGGGCTACAATCTCTACGGCGACAGCGAACTCCATCCTCGTCGCTTTGCGAAGACCTTGACTCTGTGGTGCGGACTCCTCTCCGGACTCAACCCTTCGTGCCCTCGCCAATCGAACCCGATTGGGCGCCGGTCATGGAGTTCATGGCTGCGGATATCTTTCAGCACTCGCCCTTTGGCGACATCCTGAATTCACTAAAGTCTCTCTCTTTATCCGGAGAGCCCTGGCCGGACTACGGACAGGAAGGTTGGGATGCGGACGACGAAGAAATTCAACGCTCACCCACCACCCACTTTGTAGCCATTGTCGATGATTTAACCGACAAGCTAGACTACGACTCCGAAGACATCGATGGTATGGACGACGATGCCGGAGACGACCAAGACCCAGTGCCTACAGGGCACTGGAAGGCCACCTCGTCATATGACATATATATGGTGGACATCCCAAAAGATGGGAACAGCGATGGAACAACGAAGGATGACCCCTCCAAGAAACAGCGAAGCGCCCGACGTCGTGGCGCCGCTCTAAATCCCGCCACAATAAAAATGGTGATTCCGCACGGAGATAATAACACCGGACAAGGTTGAAGAGAACCCCTCCGGCAGGACTCAACGCAGGAGGAGGGAGAAGCAAGCCCGCACGACGGCGGTGGCAGAAAGAGAGGTTGAGGGCGATAATTATGCGCCTCCCTCCGAAGATGAGGCAAGCCTCGACTTTACCAATTTAATTTGTCATGCCTGAGGATCCTGCCGAACAGGAGCATTTCAAACGCAGGCTTATAGCCACGGCAAGCAGCCTCAAGAAAAAGCAGCAACAGCTTAGAGCTGATCAAGACCTGCTAGCTGACAGATGGACTGAAGTCCTTGCAGCCGAGGAGTATGAACTCGAACGCCCCTCCAAAAGCTACCTCAAACGCAAGCCGTTGCCTCGACTAGAGGAGGAAGCACCCAAGTCACCAGCGCATGACATGGCAGACCGGCCACCCCGTGGCCGTGACAGAGAAGCCTCTTGGCCCTCCGCTCAAGCCACACCCCGACGCCGCTCAAAAAGTACCAAGGCACGGGAAAATGCGCCGGACTTGCGAGATATATTTGAGGATAAGGCAAAACATACAAGATCGATCTACGGATCGCGTGGGCGCCCAGCAATGCGGGATGATTACCGTCACGCCGGATACAAAGAAAACCGGGGCCGAACCACGATGAGACAAAGCTCATATGAGCTACGTCGTGATATAGCCCAATACAGAGGCGCCGCACACCCACTATGCTTCACAGATGAAGTAATGGATCATCAAATCCCTGAGGGCTTCATGCCCGTAAACATCGAATCATACGATGGTACCACAGATCCTGCGGTCTGGATCGAGGATTATCTCCTCCATATCCACATGGCCCGTGGTAATGATCTACATGCCATCAAATACCTCCCACTCAAGCTTAAAGGACCAGCTCAACATTGGCTCAATAGCTTGCCGGCAGAATCAATTGGTTGTTGGGAGGACCTAGAAGCCGCATTCCTTGATAACTTCCAGGGCACATATGTGCGACCACCAGACGCCGATGACCTTAGCCACATAATTCAGCAGCCAGAAGAATCGGCCAGACAATTCTGGACTCGGTTCCTAACAAAGAAAAATCAAATCGTTGACTGTCCGGATGCAGAGGCCCTTGCAACCTTCAAACATAACATCCGCGATGAGTGGCTTGCCCGGCACCTAGGACAGGAAAAGCCGAAATCTATGGCAGCCCTCACAACCCTCATGACTCTCTTTTGTGCGGGAGAGGACAGCTGGCTAGCTCGAAGCAACAACTTGGCCAAACACCCTGATAGTCCGGATACCAAGGACAACAATGGCAGGTCGCGTTGCAACAAGAACAAGCGCCGCATTAACGGTGATATTACTGAAGATACGGCCGTCAATGCCGGATTCAGAGGCTCTAAACCTGGTCAGCGGAAGAAGCCATTCAAAAGAAATACCCAGGGCCCGTCCAACTTGGACCGCATACTCGATCACTTCTGCCAAATACATGGCACCCCCGAAAAACCAGCCAATCACACCAACAGGGATTGTTGGGTGTTCAAGCAAGCATGCAAGTTAAGTGCCGAACTCAATGACAAGGGGCTGCATAGGGATGACGAGGAAGAGCCCGACGCCCGAACAATAGAGGACAGAAAGGTTTTCCCACACAAGTGCGGACGGTGAACATGATATACGCAACCCACATACCCAAAAGGGAGAGGAAGCGTGCACTATGGGACGTATATGCGATGGAGCCAGTCGCCCCAAAGTTCAACCCATGGTCTTCCTGCCCGATCACCTTCGATCGAAGGACCACCCCACTAGCATCCGTCACGGCGGCTTACCGCATTGGTTCTTGACCCAATTATTGACGGATTTCACCTCACCGTAGTCCCGATGGACGGCGGTAGTAGCCTGAACCTGCTTTATCGGGATACGGTCGCAAAATGGGCATAGACCCCTCAAGGATTAAACCTACAAAGACGACCTTTAAAGGCGTCATACCGGGTGTAGAGGCCAGTTATGCGGGCTCGATTACACTCAAGTGGTCTTCGGATCCCCGGATAACTTCCAAAGCGAAGAGTTAATCTTCGACATCATCCCATTCCGCAGCGGCTATCATGCACTGCTCGGACGAACCGCATTTGCAAAGTTCAATGCGGTGCCGCACTACGCATACCTAAAGCTCAAGATGCCAGGCCCTCGAGGAGTAATCACGGTCAATGGAAACACCGAACGCTCTCTCCGAACGGAGGAGCACACGACGGCCCTCGCGGTGGAGGTGCAAAGCAGCCTCTCACGGCAATTCTCGAGTCCGACCTCTAAGCGTCCGGACACCGCCAAGCGCGCCCGGAGTAACCTGCAACAAGACCACCTGGCACGATTCAAGCACGAGTAGCAATCCGGCCCCAACCCCAGCCCTCGCGAAATTGCGAAGCTAGTATTACACGTACATAATTACGCCCGAGATACCATGGGCATATGGGGAGGGCAAGACAACGACACGCCAAGAATGCGGCTCGACCGCACCAGGGGCTCCTGTTTGTGTCATTTATTTTTCCTTTTTCCTTTTTTCTTCCTTTTTTTTACTTTCAGGACTCCGTCTTTGAGAAGTCATGTCCGGCACTTGTATCGCCGAACTCACGATGCAACAGCCAGGGAAGCGGAAAGCCACGTCGAGTGTTCAGGTGGTCTCTATTACGAGCATTATACCTGTTTTACATATCATCCAGCAGCTTACCCCTGGAGGGGGACATGTTAGATAGTCCCATCCCTTGCTTACCGCACTATTTGTATCGTTCTGCTTCCATTGCAGTACCTTTTTGAATAAACAATACATAGCTTTTGCTTATTATTGCTCTACTTCCTTTATATATACATATGTCCATTTCACGACACGTTGCAACCGTACACTTTGGTACGGCCAATACACCAGGGGCTTAAGTATCCCTAAATT
Source organism: Aegilops bicornis (assembly GCA_021605145.1). Classification (NCBI taxonomy): domain Eukaryota; kingdom Viridiplantae; phylum Streptophyta; class Magnoliopsida; order Poales; family Poaceae; genus Aegilops; species Aegilops bicornis. The sequence continues at coordinate 165,286,630 of CM038675.1, read as the reverse complement.
ATGGTGTGATAAGTCCGAACACTTTCACAAGTGCGGCACCCCGAACTTATAGCATTATATGAATTGGCTCCGAATCATGTCTTGGGTCAATAGTTGGGTTTGCCCGGCTCCCGTGTTTTGGTACCTTATGTTCTGCTATATCGGCTAAGGTAGCACCGGGAGAACCACTGCGATTGTGCCCCCGTTATGCTGGGTTGAGCACCTCAGTGGAGAAAGCTAAAACTGACCGTCATGATAGGGCGAGAGTCGGTCGCTATTCGAGAGGTTTTTTCGGGTCCCTAAAGACTTATGCCGCTTAGAGCGAGGAACCGGAATTGTCCGGCCAAGGTGTGGATAGCGCCCCGAACTCGGTCTTCCGAATACTAGGGGCTTTGCGGAATTTAAAATTATAGAATTCTATGGCTAAGTGAGAGTGTTCAAGCATTATAAGTCCGGTTGCCTTGTTCGTTGTGTTGAGCGCCTCCTAGATGGACCCAAGAATGGGAACAAGAGTGCTCAAGTTTATCCCGAACACCCCATCACTCGTGGCATGGGGGCTGAAGCCAACGACTTGCCATCTCTCAAATTTGATAAACGGCCACACAGAAGGTAATATTTTAAATTAATAAGCGTTGCTTAGCGCATATGAACAAGTTTTGAGCGTACAGGATAACAAATGCGAGTTTATTCAAAAATTACATCTTTGGAGCACTCATCCGCTATTCGGCGGGCACCCTTCAGGAGGCCCTCATAGTACATTTCGGGCGTGCGATGCTCATGGCCCTTCGGTGGCCCGTCCTTCACAAGCCTCTCCGCATCCAGCTTGCCCCAGTGCACTTTAGCACGGGCAAGGGCCCGACGGACACCTTCAATACAGACGGAGCGCTTGATGACTTCAAGCCGCGGACAGGCATCCACCAGCCGCTGCACCAAGCCGAAGTAGCTCCCGGGCATGGCCTCCAATGGCCACAGCCGCGCTATAAGGCCCTTCATGGCCTGTTCGGCGACCTTATGGAGCTCGACCAGCTGCTTCACCTGGTCGCCAGGGCACGGATGGTCGGCCTCAAAGATACCGAGACCGTAACACCTTTTCCGTCGAGCTCCCTCCTTGGCGCGGTAGAATGCGGCAGCATCGCATACACCACTGAGGCAAATCTGCAAATGCTCCTGGAGAGCTCCGAATCCGGGTAAGTAATAGGTAATTCACTTTCACATGCTTGCTTTGCATAAAGAATGCCTTACCCGCCGCTATCTTCTTTAAAGACTCAATTTCTTGGAGGGATTTTTGGGCCTCGGCCTTAGCAGCTTTGGCACTCTCAAGAGCCGAGGCGAGCTCGGACTCTCGAGTCTTCGAGTCACGCTCCAAACTCTCGTGTTTTTCCACGAGAGCTTGGAGCTCTTGCCGCATTTTGGCCAGCTGCGCCTCCCCTTCTCTCGCTCGGTGCGTTCCGCAACCGCTTTGTTTCGAGCCACACGGACACCGCTTCCTTCGAGTCGCCACCTCGCCTCGTGGCCCTGCAGCACCAAGTTATTCCTGTTATTTTTTGCAACCAAAACCTTTTCTATAAGGTATTTCTTTAATAAGGTATTACTTACCTTCCTTGTCCTCGAGCTGCTTCTTGGCTTGTCCGAGCTCGTTCTCGGACCGCTCGAGGTTCTGCTTTAATACATTGACCTTCGCAGTCAGTGCGGCAGAGGTCAGCAGCGCAGCCTGCATTCCCATATTGACATACTTATGTTAGACTCATGCGTATATCTTTTTAGATCCTTAGTCCGGCTTTTCTTCCCGAACACCGAACTAAGCATCGAGGCTACCTGTCTATGCGGTTATATTTTTACATATTCTAAAACTTACCTCAAAGCCCTGTTAGAAGGCTGGTATAGGCTTGGTCAGTCCGCTCTTGGCGGATCGAACTGTCCGGATCACCGCACTCATAATAAGGCAAAGGCTCCTCCTCGATGGAAGCGCCGTCAAGCGCCTCCTGTAAGCTATCCGGTGCCTCCGGTTGGACGGAGGACACCGGCGTCTTATCCTTCTTGCGAAGGATCCGCTGGCCGGACTTCGGGACCGCTGATGGTTCCGACATGGAGTCCGGACGAGGGTTGGGCTTAGAGCCCCTGGGGGTCTTGCCCCCCGCGCGCCTGGAGTCCGGGAGGTTGCCTTGTGGCACCTCCGGCGCTACCTCCTCTTGACCAAGCCCCCCTTGGGGCCCCACCGCGGCGTCATCCGCAGTGTGAGGCGAGGAGGCGGTCGGAAGCGAAGTACTCTCCATTTCCGACGAGCCCAGGGACCCGCTCGATGAATCGGCGAACTCGCCCTTGGGCGGGCAGCACGGTTGTTCGACATTAGAGAACACTCTACAATAATAAAAAGCCATGGGTATCCGAACACTCACGATCTCGCCAGGGGCTTGGCCCTTGTAGGCCAATCCTCCTCGTCGTCGTCGACGTTGGTGGAGAAGTCCGGAGGAAGGGTTCTTCCCTTCTTGGACCCTCCGGCCTCCCGGTTGGGGCGGCCTTCCTTTTCTTCTCCTCTCCGCTGGGAGGAGCTTCTTCTTCTTCCTCCTCGTCTTCGTGGAGAAGATTCTGCTTCAGAATCTGACAGCACCTGGCGTCGGGAGCTCCTTCGAGTTTCCGTGGCCTCCTTCTTGGCCTTCTTCTCCGGCACCACGTACGGCGCCGGAGCCAGGAGCCCCGTTAATCGGGCGTCCTCTGGATCTTCCGGCAAAGGAGCCGGACAGTTAATCTGTCCGGACGTCTTCAACCAGTCCTATCAGAGATTAGGGAGTTTTAGATCCCACGTAGAGTCAATCTATGAAAAAAGAGTCCCGTAAAGGGTAAAATAACTTACCTCGCCGGCTTGACGCTGCGAGCTGTATCCAAGATCTTTGGTTGCGGATGCTGGGGCTTCGGCGCCCTTGAACAACACCTTACAGGCGTCTTCGTACGTAGTGTCGAAGAGCCGGCTCAAGGTTCGGTGCTGTGCCGGATCGAACTCCCACAAATTGAAGGCCCGTTGTTGGCATGGGAGAATCCGGCGGATGAGCATCACCTGGATTACGTCGACAAGCCTAAGATTCTTGGCCACCAGGTTTCGGACGCATGTTTGAAGTCCGGATGTCTCGTCCGAATTCCCCATGTCGGGCCCGTCTCTTTCCGTGACGAGAGCCGTGTGGGAAGCCAGATCTGAATTCGGGGCCGCCACCCATTTTGGTGTTGCGGGGCTCGGTGATGTAGAACCACCACGATTGCCACCCCTTTATTGTCTCCACAAAGGCGCCTTGAGCCATGGGACTTTGGCCATCTTGCCAACGATGGCGCCTCCGCACTCCGGACGGCCGCCCACTACCTTCGGCCGGACGTTGAAGATCTTCAGCCATAAGCCGAAGTGGGGCTGGATGCAGAGGAAAGCCTCGCACACGATGATAAACGCCGAGATGTTGAGGATGAAATTCGGGGCCAGGTCGTGGAAGTCCAGGCCGTAGTAGAACATGAGCCCCCGGACAAATGGGTGAAGTGGAAAACCTAGTCCGCGGAGGAAGTGGGGGAGAAACACTACCCTCTCATGGGGCCTGGGGGTTGGAATAAGCTGCCCCGCATCGGGCAGCTCAGGCGCTGATGTTGCGGACAAGTATCCGGCTTTATGCAGTCTAGTGATGTGCCCCTCCGTGAGGAGGAGGCCATCCACCCGCCTCCCGCCTCGACATGGTTGGAGAAGGTTGAGGTGGGATGTGCGGACTTAGGCGCTGGAGCTCGAGTCTTGTGAAATGGATAAGCAAAGGAGGAAGAAGGCGTGGGTGAAAAGGTGGATCCTTATCCCTTATATGGACGGACGACGCTATCGCCCCCACCACCTGGTAAAACTCGCTTATTTCCCAAGCGCCGTAATCAATGGCGCGGATGGGTTACCCACGTCCGTATTGATGAGAATCCCGGAATAAGGGGCACGATCTATGCTTTGATAAGACGTGCCAAGGAAACCGCCTCGCTAAACACGCTGAGGTGGAACAATAAAAAACGATTCATATAAAGGCCTGGCCGTGGTGTGATGTCAAGCCGCGGAATACATCAACAGATCTGTGCAAAAATTATTCTCTCTACGGTGTTATGTGGAACATGTTTTGCAGAGCCGGACACTATCCTTGTGTTCAAAACCTTCTATGAAGTATTCGGAGGAGGAACCCGCCTCGCAATGCCGAAGACAATCAACGCGTCGGACTCGTCGTCATTGAAGCCTGGTTCAGGGGCTACTGAGGGAGTCCCGGACTAGGGGGTGTCCGGATAGCCGGACTATCGTCACGGCCGGACTCCAAGACTATGAAGATACAAGATTGAAGACTTCGTCCCGTGTCCGGATGGGACTTTCCTTGGCGTGGAAGGCAAGCTTGGCGATACGGATATGTAGATCTCCTACCATTGTAACCGACTGTGTAACCCTAACCTATCCGGTGTCTATATAAACCGGAGGGTTTTAGTCCGTAGGACGAACAACAATCATACCATAGGCTAGCTTCTAGGGTTTAGCCTCCTTGATCTCGTGGTAGATCTACTCTTGTACTACCCATATCATCAATATTAATCAAGCAGTAGTAGGGTATTACCTCCATCGAGAGGGCCCGAACTTGGGTAAACACATTGTGTCCCTTGTCTCCTGTTACCATCCGCCTAGACGCACAGTTCGGGACCCCCTACCCGAGATCCGCCGGTTTTGACACCGACACTACCCCTATAGACAGCAGTGTAAATCCGGTCGATAAGGATGTCAAGTGTCAGGGGTAGACAATAATTTCCATCTCGCAAACACTTGCTTCGGGCAGCCCACAAATTATAGTGGGTGTTTAGCCGCTTCGTTCAATACTTGGGAGAATTAGCATTCACGTTTGCCACAGGACTTGGCAAACTAAATTCAAATCCAGTTTGTATTCGATTACGAATATCCACAGATAATTATCGTTTTTTATTTACTTCTTCAAAACCACAACAAAGATTTATTCCACCTTTATATATGATTATGATTTAGAAATGCCGTGATCTTCGAATTCAGTAGGTTGGATACACTCTGATTCAAACAGTTATTTCATCCAATACAATATGCTCACACAAAAAATAGTTCACCTTATGTCAATCATACAAGTACTGAGGATTACCTCGCCTAAAAAATTCGGATCATTACAACACATGGACAACATGGAATTCCGGACAACATAGGGGGTCTTGCAACATAATCCATTCAGAGACATGACACAACATGCAAGTACAATAATCTAATGACAATTTCAACTGGTATCTAAAGAAGAACCGGGATTACCTTGGGCTTCAGATAGCAGAAACAGCAGGACCTCCTCCGTCTTCAAATGCAACATTCTTACTTCCTCCAATTCTTGGGTTGCTTTCATAATGCGTGTCGCTAATTCCGTAATTTCCAGCCTCAAGATAAAGATTACCTCATTCATGGCAGCCACACCATGTCTTTCTGCCTCTAGTAGAGCCTCAAGCACTATAATATCTGTGCTCAGACTGCTCTTCGACGGGGTTGCCTCTGAACTGCTACCATCTGGTAACATGGATGGCGCACTGCTTCCACAAATAGATTCTGGGGTTGTACATTGTGTCCTAGTGTGAACGGCATCCTGAAAGGTTTCCGCTGGACATAAGTAAGAGATAGTTATCGTATGATCCAGGCAGTAAGCTTACATGGTAAACGACGGACGAATTATTGCCGAGCATGGCAAACTATATTTAAATGGTTCAAAGCAGCATCAGCCGAAAATAAATTAAAATGGTAAGATGAAAGTTGAAAGGGAGTGTACAACCGCTATATTTAAGTTGCCAAGGCATCTAAGCAGTTGAAATAATCTGAGAAAACACTTAATAGTGTGGCCTCATATAAACTACGAAGACAGTCTTGTGATGAAGTCGAGAGGAAAAGTTAAGGACTCAAATGAAATAGGCATGCATTTCTTTACAATAGTACATCAGGCACTGCTGACATATTGGCCAGCTCAGGTATAACGTAACAACAAACAAGCATTTGAATCAAGCAATACAAAGAAAGCGCATAACCGAACTATTTGTAATTCGGTAGGATTACACGTTGAGGGCACAAGCCAAGAAAGCAGCCCACTCGCATTACATTTAACATGTACTAAAACACACCGCTTACCATATGTTCTTTGTGAAGCCTAGCTGCTGTTGCAATGTTCTTTGAAGATATCACAAGATCCCGTGGTTGCAAATCTAGTGGTTGTAGTTTATTCTGCACCATCTATTTAGGTAAAATTAATTTTAGTCGCATGCACTGGTCCGAATTGATCATCAATGGTTCATCTAAACTAATGAAAGAAGGGCGTGTGCATACACGACAATATATCTGCTTCCCTCTATTTTTATGCTTGTTCGAGGTGCCAGCACCAAAAGAACAAATATTTTGCTTGATGGGGTTGGCAGCTCCATAATTAATAGAAGCATCAAATTAGTCATGTAACTTGGGAAGATCAAGAACACACAAACAAGTAATGAACAGAGGCTCGGAGTAGTGATGTAATAGCTAGCATCAGAAAATGTAGGGTAAAACAAACAAAAAGCAGCGGAACCACATGCTAGTTTGCTGATGTGTAATTAAGCATAGAGAACATTAAGCGATGCGATGGAACCAACAGTGGCATCGAGAACAAAACTAAAGCATATTAACTATATGTGCACGGTATGTAATTTAACACATGTAACATGTTCACTGCCGGAAGTATGGCCCTACAGTGCAAGCAGAATAACGCATCTCATGAAAAACTGAATGATGCCCTGAAGAAATTCAAAGGTGCGGTGCTTATGCTAGGAAAGTGAACATAGGCGCCGGCCGTTGGATAATAGTACCTGATTCTCTGCGTCGTACGGGTATCATTGTCATACTTGATAGCTAAGGATCGTCGATGGTGCTCGTGTTGCGGTTGAGTTTGGGCCGGCTGTCACCGTCGCTGAAGCTGCTCCGGTGCTACGGTAGCGGCGCTTGTCGACATACAAGAAAGCTCATCTGTGGTAAGTGAACAACTGGGTCCACGACAGCCGCAAGGAAGTGCATCCTTATTACGCGCAAAATAATTATTCCTCCACCTGACAGCAGGGACCCACCGGACGCGCCACCAGTATTTCACGGAAAAACGCTTTCCCCGACATTGGGACCCACCGGATGGGCCACCGTATTTCGTGAAAAAAACGTTTGCCCCTGACTGCTGGGACCCACCGGACGGACCACCGTATTTCGCAAAAAAATGTACCCCCCCGCTGTTAGCTCGGATCCATCGGAAGTGCCTCCTTATTACGCACAGAAAAATGAATACTCCCCCTGCTAGCTGGGACCCACCATGGTGGGAGGCTGACTTGTGGGCATACTAAGTTGACGGGGACGTAGGGCTTTGTCAACTTAGTCTATGAATGATTCTAGCTCCAGTGACCGTACGATGTCCATCCAACGACCGTCGTGCTTCTTCAATCTCTGCTCTTCCTGCTCCAGCCGCTCAAACAAGCGCCGGCGGGACTGCCTGCTCCCTCCTCCCCACGGCCGGCTGTGCTGCCGCGCAGCCCTCACCGCCCCACCGTACTCCCATCGCTGGCCTAGCCATCCCTCTACTCACCCACACCTGATGTTATTCTCCGGCAACGGCAGACGAACCAGTAAACCCTCATACAGTCGTACTCCCCTCCGCGTGGGAAACAACTGCCGAGTCTTCCTCGCCTCGCGTCGTCCCTTCCTAGGCCTCGCCGTCAGACACCGCCTGGTGCTCTCGGCGCTGACCTGGTCAACGTGGTCAACAACCGACATGCATCTGAAGTGGATCAGATGCGTGGAGAGGCTAACAGCTGGGTCCACGGCCGCACGCAAGGAAATGCCTCCTTATTACGCGCAAAATAATGATTCCTCCACCTGACATCGGGGACCCACCGAAAGGGCCTCTATATTTCACGAAAAAACGTTACCGCCACTGACAGCTCGGACCCATCAGCTATATCTTCGCAGGCAAGGAAGTGCCTCCTTATTACGCACAAAAGAAATGAATACTCCCCTTGTTAGCTGGGACCCAGTATAGTGGAAGGCTGACTTGTGGGCCTACTAAGTTGACGGGGACGGAGGGCTTTGTCAACTTAGTCAATATGCACAATTCTAGCTCCAGTGACCGTACGATGTCCATCCAACGGCCGTAGTGCTTCTTCAACCTCTGGTCTTCTTGCTCCAGCCGCCCAAACCAGCGCCGGTCGTGCCTCATGCTCCTGCCTCCCGTGGCCGTCTGCGATGAGGCGGAGGCGTCACCGCCCCCTACTACTCCCACCGCTGGCCAGGCCATCCCTCTACTCACCCACACCCCATGTTATTCTGTGTTGATGACAGCCTCACACCGCAGCGAACCAGTGAACCCTCTTACTCCTCTATGCGTGGGCATCCACTGCAGCGTCTTCCCCGGCTCCGCGTCGTCCCCTTCCTAGGCCTCGCCGTTGTCCACTGCCCTGGTGCTCTCGGCGCGGCGTGGTCAACGTGGTCAAGGAACGGCTTCCATCGGACGTGGGATCAGACGGTGAGGGCCGATACCGGGTCCACGGCCGCAGCAAGGAAGTGCCTCCTTATTACATGCAAAATAATAATTCCTCCACCGACAATGGGGACCCACCGGACGGGCCACTGTATTTCACGAAAAAAACGTTTCCCCCTGTTTGCTGGGACCCACCAGCTACATCTTCGCACGCAAGGAAGTGCGTCCGGAAAAAAACGATTCGCCCCCTGACTGCTGGGACCCACCAGCTACATCTTCGCACGCAAGGAAGTGCGTCCGGGCAAAAATAAACAAAACGATTCGCCCCCCTGACTGCTGAGACCCACCAGCTACATCTTCGCAGGCAAGGAAGTGCCTGATAGTCGGGACCCACCTGGTCGAAGCGTACGTAGCGTTGTCATTCTGGTCGACGTGTATGTACATGTCGTAGTAGAGGCGCGCACGTGTCGTAGTAGAGGCGCGCACGTAGCATGTACACGTACGTACAGCAGCGAGGGTGCAAGAAAGAAAATACGGCCACGTACGTACATACGGGTAGGGTCTCGAATGCCTACTCGCGCATACGTACATGGCTGGGTCGGATCGGAGAAACAGTGTTGTCGTCGTGTTCATGGGGAGCCAACCGGCTGGGTCGGAACGGAATGCGTGGTCGTGTTCATCGGGAGGGCTTGGACGGAAACGAGGCCTGGCGTACCGCACAACAGAGGAAATGGACCTCCCTCGTTCGAGCACGGGTCCTGTTGATCGGGAGGGGTGTGGCGTACTGCAAAACGGAGGAAACAGACCTCCTACGGTCGAAACGGGGGTCCTGTTGATCGGTTGGGGTGTGGCGTACCGGAAAACGGAGAAAACGGACCTCCTACGGTCGAAACAGGGGTCCTGTTGATCGGGAGGGGTGTGGCGTACCACAAAACGAAAGAAACGAACCTCCTACGGTCGAAACAGGGGTCCTGTTCATCGGGAGGGGTGTGGCGTACCGCAAAACGGGACTCCACGGGATACTGTTCATCTCCACCGTCGACCTCCTCCAGCCTCCACGGGCTACTGTCGACCTCCTCCAGCCTCCACGGGCTCCTGTTCATCCAGCCTCCACCGCGCGCTACTCCACCGCCATCGCTCAACCACCCCTCCACGGGCACCCCTCCATCGTCCACTGTTCGTCCAGCCCTCCACACCACGGGGTCCTGTTCAACCACCCCTCCACGACCACCCCTCCACCGTCTACTGTTCATCCAGCCCTCCACACCACAAGGTCCTGTTCATCCAGAGGCAACACCACCGCTCGCTGTTCATCCAACCCCCCCCCCCCAAAACGCTCACGGTTCATCCAAACGATCGACTTGATTAGCGGCAGCAGAAGAATCGCTCCATTTGGTTCGATTAACAGCCATCGATCGATCGCTCGGGTTCGATAGCGCGTAGCGTCTTGATGCTGTCGCCGGGTTCGATTAGAGCTCAACGCCTCGCTTCGGGTTCGATTAGAACCAACGCCTCGCTTTACGCACGCGTCGTGTCTGAGAAAGCAGCGCATCGCTCGGCCCCCGACCTCCCACCGTAACCGGCAACTCCCCGAAATTTTCCTCCCCCTCGCTTCTACCACGGTTTTTTCCGTCATGGACGGCCCAAAGAATGTCATGCAGCTGTGTCTCCGGCCCGCCCAGGACGAAAAGCCCATTTTCTGTCATGATTTTTTGTCATAGAAGTAGGAGGCCACCACATCTATGATGATACCGGGTTTTGTCACAATTATCGTCATAGAAGTGTCATATGTATGACAGAATTTTTTTTCGTTCGGCCCAAAATGTCATGGATGTGTCTTTTTTTTGTAGTGTCAATACTATTTTTTAGGCAAAGACGAAAACCATGCTTTAGCACGATCTCTAAGAGAAAAAGGAAATCGCTTCAATTTAACAATATCATTGTCAACATCTTTCTTCTTTTGCATATCACACAAATCAACGAAGCTATTTAGATGAGTAGCGGCATCTTCACTAGGAAGGCCGACGAATTGATCTTTCATGACAAGATTCAACAAAGCAGCATTGATTTCACAAGATTCAGTATTGGTAAGAGGAGCAATCGGAGTGCTAAGGAAATCATTATTGTTGGTATTGGTAAAGTCACATAATTTGGTATTATCTTGAGCCATCGTGACAAACAAGCAATCCAACACTCGAGCAAACAAAAAGCAAGCGAAAAAGAGGCGAACAAAAAGGAGAGGGCGAATAAAACGGCAAGGGTGAAGTGGGGGAGAGGAAAACAAGAGGCAAATGGCAAATAATGTAATGCGGGATATAAGGGATTGTGATGGGTACTTGGTATGTTGACTTTTGCGTAGACCTCCCGGCAACGGCGCCAGAAATCCTTCTTGCTACCTCTTGGCATTGCGTTGGTTTTCCCTTGAAGAGGAAAGGGTGATGCAGCAAAGTAGCGTAAGTATTTCCCTCAGTTTTTGAGAACCAAGGTATCAATCCAGTAGGAGGCTACGTGCAAGTCCCTCGCACCTACACAAAACAAATAAATCCTCGCAACCACCGCGATAAGGGGTTGTCAATCCCTTCACGGTCACTTACGAGAGTGAGATCTGATAGATATGATAGGATAATACTTTTGGTATTTTTATGATAAAGATGCAAAGTAAAATAAAAGCAAAGTAAAAAAGCAAAGGAAATAACTAAGTGTTGGAAGATTAATATGATAAAGATAGACCCGGGGGCCATAAGTTTCACTAGTGGCTTCTCTCAAGAGCATAAATATTTCACGGTGGGTGAACGAATTACTATTGAGCAATTGACAGAATTGAGCATAGTTATGAGAATATCTAGGTATGATCATGTATATAGGCATCACGTCGGAGACAAGTAGAGGGATAAATTCATGCAATATGATAAAAACACCATCTTGTTATCCTCGATGGCAACAATACAATACGTGCCTTGCTACCCCTCATCCTTTGGGAAAGGACACCGCAAGATTGAACCCAAAGCTAAGCACTTCTCCCATTGCAAGAAAGATCAATCTAGTAGGCCAAACCAAACTGATAATTCGAAGAGACTTGCAAAGATAACCAGTCATACATAAAAGAATTCAGAGAAGATTCAAATATTGTTCATAGATAAACTTGATCATAAACCCACAATTCATTGGTCTCAACAAACACACAGCAAAAAGAAGATTACATCGAATAGATCTCCATGAGAGAGGGGGAGAACATTGTATCGAGATCCAAAAAGAGAGAAGAAGCCATCTAGCTAATAACTATGGACCCGAAGGTCTGAGGTAAACTACTCACACTTCATCGGAGAGGCTATGGTGTTGATGTAGAAGCCCTCCATGATGGATGCCCCCTCCGGCGGAGCTCCGGAACAGGCCCCAAGATGGGATCTCGTGGGTACAGAAGGTTGCGGCGGTGGAAATAGGTTTTTGGTTCCGTATCTGATCGTTTGGGGGTATGTAGGTATATATACGAGGAAGAAGTACGTCGGTGGAGCAACAGGGGGCCCACGAGGGTGGAGGGCATGCCCTGGGGGGTAAGCGCGACCCCCTACCTCGTGGCCTCCTGGAAGCTTCTCTTACGTAGGGTCCAAGTCTCCTGGATCATGTTCGTTCCAAAAATCAATCTCCCGAAGGTTTCATTCCGTTTGGACTCCGTTTCATATTTTTTTCTGCGAAACACTGATATAGGCAAAAAACAACAATTCTGGGCTAGGCCTCCGGTTAATAGGTTAGTCCCAAAAATAATATAAAAGTGGATAATAAAGCCCAATATTGTCCAAAACAGTAGATAATATAGCATGGAGCAATCAAAAATTATAGATAGGTTGGAGACGTATCACGCCCCCCTTTCCTTCTCCCTCTCTCCCTCTCCTTCCTTCCCCCTCTCTTCCCTTGTTGGAAACCTACTAAGAATAGGATTCCTAGTAGGAATCCTACTTGGGGTGCACCCCAGGAGGGCCGGCCGGCCTCCCCCTTTCTCCTTTATATACGGGGGCAGGGGGCACCCTATAGGACACAAGTTGACAGTTGTCTTAGCCGTGTGCGGTGCCCCCCTCCACAGATTTCCACCTCGGTCATATCGTTGCAGTGCTTAGGTGAAGCCCTGCGCCGGTAACTTCATCATCACTGTCACCACACCGTTGTGCTGGTGAAACTCTCCCTCGACCTCAGCTAGATCTAGAGTTCGTGGGACGTTACCGAGGTGAACGTGTGCAGATCGCGGAGGTGCCGTACCTTCGGTGCTAGGATCGGTCGGATCGTGAAGACATACTACTACAACAACCGCGTTGTCATAATGCTTCCGCTTTCAGTCTACGAGGGTACGTAGATAACACTCTCCCCTCTCGTTGCTATGCATCACCTAGATGGATCTTGTGTGTGCGTAGGAATTTTTTTGAAATTACTGCGTTCCCCAACAGTGGTATCAGAGCCTATTCTATGCGTAGATTTTATATGCACGAGTAGAACACAAAGAGTGGTGGGTGATAATAGTAATACTGCTTACCAGCATGTCATACTTTGGTTCAGCGGTATTGTTGGATGAAGCAGCCCAGACCGACATTATGTGTATGCTTACTCGAGACTGGTTCTACCGACGTGCTTTGCACACAGGTGGCTGGCGGGTGTCAGTTTCTCCAACTTTAGTTGAATCGAGTGTGACTACGACCGGTCCTTGTTGAAGGTTAAAACAGCACACTTGACGAAAAATCATTGTGGTTTCTGATGCGTAGGTAAGAACAGTTGTTGCTAAACCCGTAGCAGCCACGTAAAATTTGCAACAACAAGTAGAGGACATCTAACTTGTTTTTGCAGGGTATGCTGTGATGTGATATGGTCAAGACGTGATGATATATAAATAGTTGTATGAGATGATCATGTTTTATAACAGTTATCGGCAACTGGCAGGAGCCTTATGGTTGTCGCTTTATTGTATGCAATGCAATCGCCATGTAATTGCTTTACTTTATCACTAAGAGGTGGCGATAGTCGTGATAGAAATACTTGGCGAGACGACAACGATGCTTCGATGGAGATAAAGTTGTCAAGCCGGTGACGATAGTGATCATGACGGTGCTTTGGAGATGGAGATCAAAGGCACAAGATGATGATGGCCATATTATATCACTTATATTGATTGCATGTGATGTTTATCCTTTATGCATCTTATTTTGCTTAGTTCGGCGGTAGCATTATAAGATGATCTCTCACTAAATTTCAAGGTACAAGTGTTTTCCCTGAGTATGCACCGTTGCGAAAGTTCGTCGTGCCGAGGATAAGCTCTACGTTCACATACAACGGGTGCAAGCCAGTTTTGCACACGCCGAATACTCGGGTTAAACTTGACGAGACTAGCATATGCAGATATGGCCTCGGAACACTGAGACCGAAAGGTCGAGGGTGAATCATATAGTAGATATGACAAACATAGTGATGTTCACCATTGAAAACTACTCCATGTCACGTGATGATCAGACATGGTTTAGTTGATTTGGATCACGTGATCACTTAGATGATTAGAGGGATGTCTACCTAAGTGGGAGTTCTTAAGTAATATTTAATTGAACTTTAATTTATCATGAACTTAGTACATGATAGTATTTTACATGTCTGTGTTGTTGTAGATAAATGGCTCGTGCTACTGTTCTGTTGAATTTTAATGTGTTCCTAGAGAAAGCTAAGTTGAAAGATGATGGTAGCAACTACACGGACTGGGTCCGTAACTTGAGGATTATCCTCATTGCTGCATGTAAGAATTATGTCACTGGAAGCACCGCTAGGTGCTAGGCCTCTTCAGATGCTACTGATGACATTAAGAATGTCTGGTAGAGCAAAGCTGATGACTACTTGATAGTTTAGTGTGCCATGCTTTACGGCTTAGAACCGGGACTTCAACGACGTTTTGAACGTCATGAAGCATATGAGATGTTTCAGGAGTTGAAGTTAATATTTCAAGAAAATGCCAGGATTGAGAGATATGAAGTCTCCGATAAGTTCTATAGCTGCAAGACGGAGGAGAATAGTTCTGTCAGTGAACATATACTCAGAATGTCTGGGTACCATAACCACTTGACTCAACTGGGAGTTAATCTTCCTAATGATAGTGTCATTGACAGAGTTCTTCAATCACTGCCACGAAGCTACAAATGCTTCGTGATGAACTATAATATGCAAGGAATGGATAAGACAATTCCCGAGCTCTTCGCGATGCTAAAGGCTGCGGAGGTAGAAATCTATAAGGAGCATCAAGTGTTGATGGTCAACAAGACCACCAAGTTTCAAGAAGAAGGGCAAAGGGAAGAAGGGGAACTTCAAGAAGACGGCAAGCAAGTTGCTGCTAAGGTGAAGAAGCCCAAGTCTGGACCTAAGCCCGAGACTGAGTGCTTCTACTGCAAAGGAACTGGTCACTAGAAGCGGAACTGCCCCAAGTATTTGGCGGATAAGAAGGATGGCAAATTGAAAGGTATATTTGATATACATGTTATTGATGTGTACTTAACTAATGCTCGCAGTAGCGCCTGGGTATTTGATACTGGTTCTGTTGCTCATATTTGCGACTTGAAACAGGGGCTACGGATTAAGCGAAAATGGTACCAAAGTCGATGTGGCCGCGGTCAGCACGCTACCTCTACATCTACCTTCGGGATTAGTTTTAGACCTGAATAATTGTTATTTGGTGCCAGTGTTGAGCATGAACATAATATCTAGATCTTGTTTGATGTGAGATGGTTATTCATTTAAATCAGAGAATAATGGTTGTTCTATTTATATGAGTAATATCTTTTATGGTCATGCACCCTTGATGAGTGGTCTATTTTTGTTGAATCTCGATAGTAGTGATACACATATTCATAGTATTGAAGCCAATAGATATAAGTTTAATAATGATAGTGCAACTTATTTGTGGCACTGCCGTTTAGGTCATATTGGTGTAAAGCGCATGAAGAAACTCCATGCTGATGGGCTTTTGGAATCACTTGATACATGTGAACCATGCCTCATGGGTAAGATGACTAAAACTCCGTTTTCCGGAACAATGGAGCGAGCAACAGACGTTGGAAATAATACATACTGATGTATGCGGTCCGATCAGTGTTGATGCTCACGGCGGGTATCGTTATTTTCTGACCTTCAGAGATGATTTGAGCAGATATGGGTATATCTACTTGATGAAACATAAGTCTGGAACATTTGAAAAGTTCAAAGAATTTCAGAGTGAAGTAGAAAATCATCGTAACAAGAAATAAAGTTTCTACGATCTGATCGTCAAGGAGAATATTTGAGTCACGAGTTTGGTCTTCATTTGAAACAATGCGGAATAGTTTCGCAACTCACGCCACCCGGAACACCACAGCGTAATGGTGTGTCCGAACATCGTAACCACACTTTATTAGATATGGTGCGATCTATGATGTCTCTTACTGATTTACCGCTATCAGTTCGGGGTTATGCTTTAGAGACGGCTGCATTCACGTTAAATAGGGCACCATCTAAATCCGTTGAGACGACACCATATGAACAGTGGTTTGGTAAGAAACCCAAGTTGTCGTTTCTTAAAGTTTGGGCTTGCGATGCTTATTGAAAAAGCTTCAACCTGATAAGCTCGAACCCAAATCAGAGAAATGTGCCTTCATAGGATACCGAAAGGAGACTGTTGGGTACACCTTCTATCACAGATACGAAGGCAAGATATTCGTTGCTAAGAATGGATCCTTTCTAAAGAAGGAGTTTCTCTCGAAAGAAGTGAGTGGGAGGAAAGTAGAACTTGATGAGGTAATTGTACCTTCTCCCGAATTGGAAAGTAGTTAAACACATAAATCAGTTCCAGTGATTCCTACACCAATTAGTGAGGAAGCTAATGATAGTGATCATGAAACTTTAGATCAAGTTACTACTGAACCTTGTAGGTCAACCAGAGTAAGATCCGCACCCGGGTGGTACGGTAATCCTGTTCTGGACGTCATGTTA
This sequence comes from Aegilops bicornis, assembly GCA_021605145.1. NCBI lineage: Eukaryota > Viridiplantae > Streptophyta > Magnoliopsida > Poales > Poaceae > Aegilops > Aegilops bicornis. Next base: position 165,270,149 of record CM038675.1, on the reverse strand, counting down.
CTAGACCATAACGAACCTATGAACTATGAGGAAGCGATGATGAGCCCAGATTCCACAAAATGGCTTGAAGCCATGAAATATGAGATGGGATCCATGTATGAGAACAAAGTGTGGAATTTGGTTGACTTTCCCGTTGATCGGCTAGCCATCGAGAATAGATGGATCTTTAAGAAGAAGACTGACGCTGACAGTAATGTTACTATCTACAAAGCTCGACTTGTTGCGAAAGGTTTTCGACAAGTTCAAGGAGTTGACTATGATGAGACTTTCTCACCCGTAGCGATGCTTAAGTCTGTCCGAATCATGTTAGCAATTGCCGCATTTTATGATTATGAAATTTGGCAAATGGATGTCAAAACTGCATTCCTGAATGGATTTCTGGAAGAAGAGTTCTATATGATGCAACCAGAAGGTTTTGTCGATCCAAAGGATGCTAAAAAAGTGTGCATGCTCCAGTGATCCATTTATGGACTGGTGCAAGCCTCTCGGAGTTGGAATAAAAGTTTTGATAATGTGATCAAAGCATATGGTTTTATACAGACTTTTGGAGAAGCCTGTATTTACAAGAAAGTGAGTGGGAGCTCTGTACCATTTCTAATATTATATGTGGATGACATATTGCTGATTGGAAATGATACAATATTTCTGGATAGCATAAAAGGATACTTAAATAAGAATTTTTCAATGAAAGACCTCGGTGAAGCTGCTTACATATTGGGCATCACGATCTATAGAGATAGATCAAGACGCTTGATTGGACTTTCACAAAGCACATACCTTGATAAGATTTTGAAGAAGTTCAAAATGGATCAGTCAAAGAAAGGGTTCTTGCCTATGTTACAAGGTGTGAAGTTGAGTGAGACTCAATGCCCGACCACTGCAGAAGATAGAGATAAAATAAAAGTCATTCCCTATGCTTCAGCCATAGGTTCTATCATGTATGCAATGCTGTGTACCAGACCTGATGTGTGCCTTGCTATAAGTATAGTAGGGAGGTAACAAAGTAATCCAGGAGTGGATCACTGGACAGCGGTCAAGAACATCCTGAAATACCTGAAAAGGACTAAGTATATGTTTCTCGTTTATGGAGGTGATAAAGAGCTTGTCGTAAAAGGTTACGTCGATGCAAGCTTTGACACTGATCCGGACGACTCTAAGTCGCAAACCGGATACGTGATTATATTGAACGGTGGAGTGCTACCTCTTGAGCATGCGTTGGTTTTTCCTTGAAAAGGAAAGGGTGATGCAGCAAAGTAGTGTAAGTATTTCCCTCAGTTTTTGAGAACCAAAGTATCAATCCAGTAGGAGGCTACACGCAAGTCCCTCGTACCTGCACAAACAAATAAGAACCTTGCAACCAACGCGATAAAGGGGTTGTCAATCCCTTCACGACCACTTGCAAAAGTGAGATCTGATAAAGATAATAAGATAAATATTTTTGTTATTTTTGTGGTATAAATAAAGATTGCAAGATAAATAGTAAACTAGAATTGTAGATTGGAAACTTATATGATATAAAGTAGACCCGGGGGGCCATAGGTTTCACTAGTGGCTTCTCTCAAGATAGCAAGTATTACGGTGGGTGAACAAATTACTGTCAGCAATTGATAGAATGGTGCATAATTATGATGATATCTAAGGCAATGATCATGAATATAGGCATCACGTCCGTGTCAAGTAGATCGAAACGATTCTGCATCTACTACTATTACTCCACACATCGACCGCTATCTAGCATGCAGCTAGAGTATTAAGTTCATAAGAATGGAGTAATGCATTAGGCAAGATGACATGATGTAGAGGGATAAACTCAAGCAATATGATATAAACCCCATCTTTTTATCCTCGATGGCAACAATACAATATGTGCCTTGCTGCCCCTGCTGTCACTAGGAAAGGACACCGCAAGATTGAACCCAAAGCTAAGCACTTCTCCCATTGCAAGAAAGATCAATCTACACTACTAGGATCAGCTTCTTTGCCGTCCGCCATGGCAAACGGCAAAGGCATAGATCACGGACGGCAAACTTCTTTGCCGTCTTCCAGCAGACGGCAAATTGTCCGTCTTGACAGGTGCCAGCAAAGGCCTTCTTTGCCATCCGCTTCTTAGAAACGGGCGACAAAGTATTATGCCGTCCGCCATCTGAGGACAACAGACGACAAAGACAACGGATGACAGTGGGGTGGGGTCAGAGCCATTAGGGGGTTAACGACGCTCTTTGCCGTCCGCTTACGGACGACAAAGAGCTCAGTTAGGCCAGCACCGGGAAGCTGCCACGTGCCCAGCTATGCCGTCTGCCAGCAGAAGGCAAAGATTCAAAGGTCTTTGCCGTCCGCCAGCGGACGACAAACTGACCAAATAGGCAACCAGTGTTCCCAGTTTCTATTGGTAGCTGCCACGTGTCCTCTTTGCCGTCTGCTAACGGACGGAAAAGATGTTTTCCTGACCATAGATAAATTTTATGTCAATTTAGCCATCCAAACGGATATATTTTGTGCCAGCTTGGCCCGTTGGTGTTAATTCGCCTCCAAATTCTTCTAAAAAGGGGGAAAAAACTCGCCTTCAAACCCTTTAGTTCCCAAGAAACAGAACCGAGACATTTCCTATTCGGCGCAACTAACGTATAAACTGCAAACCGACGTCCAACCGCCCTCCCTGCTGGGCCGTCCCGCTTTAGGTTTTTTTTTGTCCCGTTAAAACACAAAAGACAAGCGCGCGGGGTGACTTGAACCCAAGATTTGTTTATTCTATATTAACGGCAACAACCACGAGGGAAACCACACCTGTTGTGTTCACCTGCTCCCTTTTTCTTCTTTCTTTTCCTTTTATCTTATTTTTTCTTTTTATTATTCTTCTTCTTAAAGCCGTGATTTTTTTCAAAAATTGTTAACTTTTTTCAAACTCAATGATTTTTAAAATTGTAATCAAGTTTTTTTTTTCAAAATTCATGAACTTTTTAAAAAATTTGTGAACATTTTTTCAATTCAACTTTCTATATTTTGATGAACTTTTCTAAAAAATTATGTTTTTTTCAAATTTATTATTTTTTCAAAATACACGAACTTTTTTCAAATTTTCATTTTTTAAATCGCTTGAATTTTTAAAGTTTTCTAATGCTCGAAGTATTTTAAATAAACTATATAAAAACCGGTGGCCATCGTAGTACCAAATAGCAAATGAAAAAAAAGAACCTCTTGAACCAAGACGTCGTTGTTTTTTTGAGACATACCAGAAGACCTCTTGAAGCTACGAAAGGATCCTTTTCGTCGCCTGAAGCGCCGAATAGGAGGTCCCCAGAATCAAGTTCTCAAAAAAGGGAAATACCAGAATCGAGTCCTAATCCTAACCCCAAAAATACATCCTTTGGCCAGATTCTTAAATCCCCAATCCCACCACACCCAAAACCCTAGCGCACAGACAACCTCACCTCTGTGTGCTGCCATCGCCCCCCGCCGCCGGCGAACCCCAGCTCCGCGCCCAAGTACGTGGCGGGCGGCGGCGCCGAGAACACTATCGAGGAGATGTACAAGAAGAAGAACACGGCGCTGGAGCAAATCCTGCTGCGCCCGGACACCTACGTCGGCTCGGTCGAGAAGCACACGCAGACGCTCTGGGTCTATGAGGAAGGTGCCATGGTGCATAGGTCCGTCACCTACGTCCCCGGCCTCTACAAGATCTTCGACGAGATCCTCGTCCAGGCCGCCGATAACTTGCAGCGCGACCCCTCCATGGACTCTCTCCGGGTCGACATCGACGTCGATGGATGTTGTATCTCTGTCTACAACAATGGAAACGGCATGCCCGTCGAAATCCACCAGGAGGAGGGCCTCTACGTGCCGGAGATGATGCGAATGAGCTACGGCGCCATACTCGCCAACATCTTCTCCACCGAGTTCGTCATCGAGACCGCTGATGGGCGCCGGCAGAAGAAGTTCAAGCAGGTTTTTTCTGAAAACATGGGGAAGAAGTCGGAGCCCCAGATTACAGAGTGCCTGCCGTCAGAGAACTTGACCAGAGTTACCTTCAAGCCCGACCTTGCGAAATTCAACATGACTGATCTCGAAGATGATGCCGTGGCGCTCATGAGGAAGCGAGTTGTTGATATGGCGGGGACCCTCGGCGAAACAGTGATGGTTGAGTTGAATGGTGAGAAGTTGTCGGCAAAAAGCTTCTCAGATTACGTGCAACTGTATATTGACTCTGCTTCCAAAGCCACTCATCAAGGAAGCTTTGGGTCCAAGTGCGAGCTCTCTGAAGATTTCCTTAACAGAGTCTCCAACTCGGGTGTTGTCAGCAAGCTCCTTCCTTCGGCTGAGTTCAGACTAAGCAAGGAACTAAATAAGACTCATGGAAGCAAGAGGACAAGTTTTGTTGCCACCCCTAAGCTGGAGGATGCAGATGACGCTGGTGAGAGGGACTCTGAAAAGGGCACCTTGATCCTTACCGAAGGAGATTCAGCAAAGGCTTTTGCTTACCACGATGGTTCCCACATCAAAGGGTTGCTGATCAATTTCATTCATTCTTCCTGGCCATCTCTCCTCAAAGTTCCTTCTTTCTTGGTTGAGTTCATCAGTCCAATTATCAAGAAAAGCAGTAACATGAGCAAATCTGTAAGTCATTTTACTCATTGCCAGACCACGAAGCATGGAAAGAGAAGTTAGGAGTGAATTCAAGTTTGTGGTCTATAAAGTACTACAAGGGATTTGGAACCAGCACAACGCAAGAAGGTCACGAATACTTTGAACATATTGACCATCACAAGAAGGATTTTGTTTCGGAAGATGACAAAGATGGTGAATGGATCGCTGGGAGGAAGGAATGGCAACACATCAAATACAGTGATTTTATCAACAAAGAGCTGATACTCTTCCCGATAGCAGACCTTGCATCGTATGTACCTTCAATGGTTGACGGCCTTAAACGAGGACAGAGGAAGGTTTTGTTTTGCTCATTCAAGAGGAATTTTGTTGAAGAAGCATTTGTCACCGAGCTCATTGGTTATGCGTCAGCACACTCAGCATATAGTATGCAGAGTCTAGCAAGCATAATTATAGGAATGGCTCAGGATTTTGTTGGCAGCAATAATATTAGTCTTTTGGAGCCCCAAGGCTTGTTTGGTACCAGACATTTGGGTGGAAAAGATGCTGGTAGTACTAAGGACCTCTACACCAGATTACCACCTGTCACCCGTTTAATTTTTCCAAAGGATGATGATATTCTTCTGAACTATTTGAATGAAGATGGACAGTCAATTGAACCCAGTTGGTATATGCCAGTCATTCCCATGGTTTTGGTCAATGGAAGTGAAGACATGGGCACTGGCTACGTCCCAAACTATAACCCAAGAGACATTATTGCTAATCTGAAAAGGATGCTAAATAAAGAGCCTGTTATACCAATGGACCCTTGGTACAAGGGGTTCCAGGGCTCTTTGACTAAGACAAGATCAAAGGAAACTGGTGTGACATATACCTTCACTGGTGTTATAGAGGAAGTCGATTGCACGAAGCTTCACATTACTGAGCTTCCCGTCCGCTGCTGGACTGCAGATTATGAACATTTTCTGAAATCCATGTGTCCTCATAAGGAGAAGGAAAAGGGTAAGGGCATGGACAAAGACAAGGAGCCACCGTTTCTAGAGGGATATAGGTCGCGATGTAGTCATGCAGATGTGGATTTTGAGGTTATATTGAGTGAGGAAAACATGAATATTGCTAAGAAAGAGGGCCTTGAGAAGAAATTCAAACTGACAACCACAATAGGAACAACAATGTACTTGTTTGACTCACATGGTAAAATCAGAAAATATGACACCCCAGAAGACGTACTTGAGGAGTTCTTCGCCCTGAGGCTTGAATTCTATGCCAGAAGAAAGGCGGTATTGGTGGAAAATATTAAGAAAGAGGTGCTGAAGGTTAAGAATAAAGTTAGGTTTATTCTTGCTTCTATTTCTAGGGACATCATTATCATTAACAGGAAGAGGGTAGAGCTATTGCTGGAGCTGAAGCGGAAGGAGTATCCTCCTTTCCCAGAGAAAAACCCCATAGAAGAAATAATTGACAACAGACTTGCTGAAGCTGCAGCAGGGGTTAATGCAAGTGATTATCATTATCTTTTCGTTGCCTTGTTTACGGAGAATGTGCCCGACCTCATTGCGCAACAGGAGAAGTTAGAGGGCGAACTTGAAAGCCTTCTTAATGCAGAACCGGAAATTCTTTGGCTGAGAGATCTTGATGCTCTTGAGAAGGAACTGGATGTGATTGATGTAAAATTTGAAGCTCAACAGGAGCAAAGAAGATATGAGCGCCAGCATATTTTTTCTGAACGTGCGAAAGCATCTCAGCACCCAGGATACAGCCTGAGAAGGCTATGGCCAATTCTCAGAAGGCAAATTTGTCTGTGGGTGACAATGAAGAACATGCAGCAACATTTCTGACAGCAGCACAAAACAAGAAACCACCCAAGAAGGCAAGTGCACCGGTGAGAGATGACGACGAGGGATCGCCTGCGCTGAGAGACTGTCTTGCTGCTTCTATCCTTCCAGAACCAAGTGCCATGGAAGCTCAGACCAAAGAAGAACTGCAGAAAGGAAAGAACGAACCAAGCGAAAGACACGCGTCAGAGAAGGCCATGTCATCCTTGACTGAGTTTTCCGAGGAAGACATGGAGGGCGAAGATGGGGAATTTCCCATGGAAGTTGAGAAGGAAACTATAGGTGGAAAGGCAGCTGCCGAGATGCCGAAGACTGCCATCGGGAAGAGGGTGCCAGCTGAGAGGGAAGGCATGAGGCATAAAGTGATGGAAGAAATATCCAAGCCTACTGATGACAGTTCCGGTGCTTCTCCAGAGAAAAAGAGAAGGTGCAAAAGATGAGGGGCTCCCCCTTCAACAAGAAGAGCGTCTCGGTTTTGCGGAGAGTTGTGAGCGCTTCAATAGGAACAGAAGTTGCCGAGGCACCTTGAAAGGATCTACCATTCACATTAACCCTTATTACTATAAATAAAGTATATAAAAAGTAAATGGCAATATTCTTATTGGCTTTACTGCGGCCTGTTCCCCTTTATATAGTAGATACGACTTGACCAACAAGCTGGTCAGTCTATTCAAGATCTAAAAAAAATGATCTGCTAAACAACACAGAATTATTTCATTCACAAAAAGAAAAGTTATATCTGATTTCATGAACAAAACCATAGTATTTTAACATAACAAAAAGAAAGATAAAAAGCAATATTGGGATGATAATAGAAGTTCTCTGTCTCTGTAGCTTGGCAATTGGAATTTGGAAACCTCCTTGACGGTCAATCAGTCAGTTACAACATTTGAATACATGCTGCTGTATTTACGAGTCTCCCAGTTCATAGTACATATGCTGGAAGATAATGAATGCAAATTTTGGATGGTACTTTTAAAGAAACCTCATATTCAACTTGCGTTGATTTTGGATATCATGGCATAGCATACAGTAACTCCCATATTTTCTCCCAGCGAAGTGAATGTGATTTCTCTAGAATCTAGAGCCAGACATGGCAAGATGATTCCCTTCTCTCAAATTTGTAAGAGATGGCAAGTTTACTGGGAAGATTCATTTGGGATGAAGCTTACTATTTGTTCTATTTTCTCAGCCAGTTTGACCAGACGCCAGAGTTCTAGAGCTGCACCGCCAAGCTCCAGGACATTGTCGGTGTGTGGTAGAAATGACACATTTTTGTTCACCATATTTTCTAAGAGGAAGGATTGGGACGAAATTACACCTATTTTGCAGAGAGGTAGTGAACTTGAATGCCATTGGGAGCCTTGTAATACGGTTGTCTCTAGATGAACAAACAACGATGTCCTGACAAATGAAGAGCATGAAGGCCTGCATTCTCGGATGCCTCCCAGGCCTAGTCCTACTAAAGGCATTCTAAATTAACCTTATTGGTGAAATGAAATTCAGGTCAGTTAGCTCCTCTGAAGTATAGAACTAGACAAGCATTCCTTCTCCCCATCTTTATAGAAAGAGCAATGGAAATGTACTCTGTGTTGTATGATTCCACAACCTGGCAGCCATACATGGTTCGATAAGACCACACATTTACTTAGACTCTCAGTTGTATTCAAGTCTGCATTGATTATTGTTTGTGAAACTTCTGATGGGGTTGATAAGGAGAATCTGCATGCTGCAGATTTCTCTGCACAAATAAAGCTCGCCATGTCGACCTGAAAACTGATGGTGAAAAGCCTTAGAGCAAAATGGTACTGAGTTACCATATTAACTTAGATAAATGATTATCTTGTTTTCATGTTTCTTTAATTGTTCACAAGCACTTGTTTGATATAATTGAAGATGGTGTGGGTGTACCTATGGTGGGTATAGAAAAGCCACTCTCCTATTTCTACCACTCACATATAACCCTAATCTCTGTAAATAAAGTATATACACGAGTAAATGGAAATATTCTTCTTGGCTTTACTGCGGGCTGTTCCCATTTATATTGTAGATACGACTTGACCAACAAGCTCCAGTACATTGTTGGTGTGTTTCTGATACGACATTGTCGGTGTGTTTCAATCCTTCCACGTAGGAAAATATGACTGAAACGAAACTACATCTGTTTTGCAGAGGGGTAGTGAAATGGAATGTTACTGGGAATCTTGTAATTTGGTTGTCTCTAGATGAACAGACATATTATGTCGTGAAACCTGAAGAGCATGAAGGCCTGCATTCTCGGATGCCTCCCAGCCCTAGTCCTATTATAGGCCCTCAAGATTAACCTTGGTGAAGTTAACTTCAGGTTGGTCAGCTTCTCTGATGTATAGAGCTATACAAGCATTTCTTTTGCCTGTTTATGGAAAGAGCACTGGAATCGTACTCTGTTTTATTTGATTCCACAACCTGCAGCCTTACATGGTTTGGTTCAAGGTTCAATAACTTTGAATCGCCATATAAAGACCACACATGTAGTTGATTCTCAGTTGTATTCAAGTCTGCATTGATTATTGTTTGGTGAAACTTTTGATGGGGTTGATAAGGAGAATCTGCATGCTGCAGATTTCTCTGCACAAATAAAGCTCACCACGTCGACCTGAAAACTGATGGTGAAAAACATCAGAGCAAAATGGTACTATGTTACCATATTAACTTAGATAAATGATTGTCTTGTTTTCATGTTTCTTTAATTGTTCACAAGCACTAGTTTGATATAATTGAATAATACGTGATATTGTGAGCACCTGCTGACGGGTAATTGTTCGCAAGCTAATCAGGCAGCTCTTCAGGCAAAGATCGCAGGAGACAAAGAAGAGCTTTTGCCGCCTATCATATTGACCTTTTGTGTGTGTGTGTGTGTGTGTGTGTGTGTGTGTGTGTGTGTGTGTGTGTGTGTGTGTGTGTGTGTGTGTGTTTGCGGGGATCATGTTGACCTTCTACCTGTGAACTAAGTGGAACAAAAATATGGGCATCAATATATATGAACAAATTAGTTGAGTGACAAATGTGAAGCAGGTCAATACGGAGATGAACACATATAGTTCGCTTACAATAAGCAATGAATGTGTTGTCCGCATGGGTGACATGATTAACGTCAAAGATCTGCTTCTTTGGGCCTTCCTTGGGCATAAGTAGATAATGCTAACTTTGTATATTAAAAAGTCAGTATGTAACTATCACATGAACCTCATAGTTAGACGATCAGTATGATCCCACCAACACCATACACCTAATATTGTAGATCAACTTTACCAATCATCTATCTCAGCATATTCCTTGTGAGTAGAAATCCAGAGGTGCAACTTGAGAAAAAAAAGGTATGTTGCTACCACCTGCCATTTTGCATGCTGACGGTAACACGGAGCAGGAGAGCAGAGTATTAGTTGTAGAAGTGCATGCTCTAGCCAATGCAATCAAAAGACCGATTTGATGGAAGAGAATAGGTAGCACATTATACGTCAATACTTCCCCTCACGTGTGGCTCCCTTAGGCCTAAACATGGATCGAAAGTGGGCTGCAATTTAATTGCGCCAGCCGGGTTTTGAACTCAAGACCTCTTGGCTCCGATACCATGTCACTGGTAGAATAAGGGCCTATTGTCCCGGTTCCTGAACCGGGACTAAAGGGTCGGTACTAATGCCTCCCCCCTTTAGTCCCGGTTCTAACACGAACCGGGACTAAAGGCCGCGGCCACGTGGAGCTCCACCTTTAGAAATTTTATGATTTTTTTTTTGAAAATTATTTTTGAATTTTTTTTATTTTCAAATTTCTGAATTATTTTAACCTCTAATCTCTAATCACCACCCCTCATCACTGCTCAATTTATCCTCTAATCTCTAATTACCCCTCATCATTCCAAATCATCTAACTTCCCGAACGGTCACCCATCCTCCCACTTCCGGGTTCTATTCTCCCTCGTTTCCAAGTCTACACTTGTTGTTTTCCTAACAATAGTAAGATGTCAATCCTACTATTAACCCTTAGGAATTTTGCTTGAGCATGAAGTGACACATTTCACTTTTTGAGTTTGAAACTATTGTTTTAAAAAACAATAATTATTTAGTAACACTAATATTTCTTGAATAATTATTTGACCATTGTTTGACCATAGTTTGACCATAGTTTGACCAGATTTGACCAAAATTCAAAATAACTGAAATAATTATTTAGTAACACTAATATTCTAGAATAATTAGTTTGACCATTGTTTGACCACAGTTTGTAAATTTTTCGATTTTTTCCACTCTAGATCTTAAAAGCCCCGTAACTTTTTTCTGTTAGGTTTTTGAGGATTTTGAAAATGTTTAACGGGGTTCCCCCGGTTAAATTTGGATGTAACTTTTCGAGTAGATGATTTTTCATATAAAAACTTTTTCATCCAAGTTAGTATGCAAAAGTTATGCCCATTTTACAAATTCCGGAGAGATTTTGCAAATAAAATCGAAATTCACATTTGCAAATTTTCCCAACAACTAGACCACATATCACATGGGAAACTTATTTTCTTTTATTTTTTGACATTTCCATCATTTTCTTTTATTTTTTTAAAACTGAAAAGGCGATCCACCGGGGGTGGGGTGGGGTAGAGTTTGAAAATGGGACCTTTAGTACCGGTTCGTGGCACGAATCGGGACTAAAGGTCTCAACTTCATTAGTACCGGTTCGTGTCTCAAACCGGGACTAAAGGTCTAATCTTTAGTCCCGGTTTGAGGCACAAACCGGGACTAAAGGGCACAAGTGAACCGGGACTAATGCCTTAGCCGCACGAACCAGGACCAATGCTCACATTAGTCCCGGTTCGTGACTGAACCGGGACTAATGTGAATATTGCCCCGGAACCAAAGCCCTGTTTTCTACTAGTGTGTAGAAGTGCATGCTCTAGCCAATGCAACCAAAAAATCGATCTGATCGAAGAGACTAGGTAGCACATTATACGTCAACACTTCCCCTCACGTGTGGCTCACTCAGGCCTAAACGGGGATCGAAAGTGGGCTGCAATTTAATTGCGCCAGAATAGAGGAGAAGACAGGGAAGGCACCAGAAGGGGACACAGTCACCGCCCTAGGTGCCGACCCATCAGCCATCAGAGACGCAATTATGATGGTGCAGCGGAGAAAGAGACAGAAGCGCAAAACTTCAAATTCAGTCGCAATCGTCCGCTTCACTCCCGCTACGATTGAGGGGGAATGTTAGAAATATAATTGTGTAGAGATAAGCGTAACTAGAGATAAAATAGGCTTAAACAATATCTTGCATTGTACTCCAAGTCTCTCTCCCTATTGTACTTCTATATATACCCCTACAGGGGTGAAAGTACATGTAGTCCCCATGTGTGGTTTTGGTAATTAATGACAATCCTTATGGACTAATGTTTGCATTGAGATATATATTTGAAGGTTAGTCCCATTGGAATATGATTGAAGAATAATGGAAGACAACTCCTTTGAAGCAACAATTACATTGAGATGATCAAAATGAAGTTCATTGGAGTATCTTAATGAGTGGTTTTAGATATGATCATAATGGACTCATGTGTGAGTCATGATTGATCAAGTATTCAAGCAAGCTATTCGAGTGAAGAATTCAATATACCCTTCAAGACGTCAAGATTAAACATGGATTAGAGATATAGGTTGACCAAGATGAAGCTCAAAGATCGAACTCTAAATGGTCAACACACGAGCGAAAGGTTAGGTGATTCTCATGGGCTCGCATCGAGAAAGAGATTTCAAGTGTCTATGAGAGGATGACATCAAGTATTGGTGATCATGGTTGACAAGGGCAAGTTCAAGATAACCATCCCAAAGGATTACATGCTTGAAGCTTGTGGATGATCACATGATGGACAAGTGAAGATGAATACAAAGCAAAGCTTCCCCACATTGTGTATGGGGAGAGACTTGAAGACTTCACCAATGTCTTGCCTTCATATTGAGCCAAGAAGAAACATCAACATCAAGCTCAAGTGACCGGCTCGTGTCAAAGGTATTAGTTCCTTTGACGTTAGTGTTGTGGAATGATGACCACCAAAAAGAAACATATACACTCAAGAATGGATTCTCGATAGCTATGTAGTGTAACTCTTTTATGATTCTTGAGTTATAGGGATCCCGCACTATTAAGAGGGATCAAAGGGGTTTGTGATGGATTTGCTCAAGTCAACATCTTCTTTACACAATTCCACTCCTATCCTATATACCAAACAAAATCCAAAGCCAAATAGGTTTCCCAAATATATGATAACACCTTTGCATATTTGGCATCCTCCATTTTGGTTGATCTTGGATGGTTCTCTATGTGAGGACCTGGGTTTTTTCCATAGCTTCAAAACGAGCCCAAGATCATCAAAATCGGAGTTCGTATGAAAAAGTCATGCATGTTTTACTTTCGGTATGCTGGTTGTTTTCTGCGTGGACGGAAGTTCCGGGCAGCCCGGAAGTTCCGGGCAAGTTCCGGGGAAAGTTCCGGGTTAACCAGAGAGTTTGCACAGATCTGGTCCAAAGGGAGCCCGGAAGTTCCGGGACTCCCGGAAGTTCCGGGGGCCAGAAGTTCCGGACAAATTCCGGGCCAAGTTCCGGGCTAACCAGAAAGTTTGCACATATGTGTCTAATAGGGGGCCCGGAAGTTCCGGGCTTGCCCAGAAGTTCTGGGCTGCGTTTCTCTGTGCGTAACGGGCAGATTTGGTGGGGCACTATATAAGGCACCCTTCTTCCCCATCGAGGAGGGGCTTTTGCATCTGAGATTTCCCCATTCTTTTGAGCTCTATCCTCATCCCCCAAGCCTCAAAACTCCAATCCATTTGGGGGAAAACTATCCCATGGATCTAGGGTTCGTTGGTTGACCTCCTCCATTGTTCCTCTCCTCTCCCATCCCTCCATAGCATTGGTTGCTTTTGGTGGGATTTGAGAGAGAGGGATTTGAGCCTTCTCGTGCTACACCCCGAAGAGATTTGTGAGAGTTCTTGAGAGAGATTTCATCCAAGCATACAACCACTTCTCCTCTCTCTTTTGACCAAAGCAATTTGTGATTTGAGCAAGTCTTGAGCATTTCCCCCTTGATCTTGTTACTCTTGGAGGTTGGAGACTCCTAGGCGGTAGGAGTGCTCCGGTGAGGAATCAGCTTGTGATTTGTCCCCCGGAAAGTTTGTGAATGTTTGGAGGCCGCCTCAAGGTCTACCACTAGTGGTTGGGAATCGCCTTCGTGGTGATATCTCAAGGAGAATAGGGTGATCCTTCGTGGCGTTGGTGTGCCTTCGTGGTAACATCCACCTCTCTAACGGTGACTGGCTTCCCTCCAAGGAAGTGAACATCGGGATACATCCTCGTCTCCGTGACTTTGGTTATCCCTAACCCTAACTCCTTGTGGTTTACTTTGGTCATTTGACCGTGCATTCACTATATCTTGTTGTCCTCATTATATTGTGGTGGTTCATTATATTGTGTTGGCCATTTCCTTGTAGAGATTATTTAGGCCTACACTTCATATTCCACACATACTTGCTACTATTGATATACTTTGTGATTAGTGTGAATTGATAACTTGTGTCATACACTTCCATATATTGCGATATTGCTCAAGTAAGTTTGTGTAACTTACTTGAGTTTGCTTGTATCATTCAATCCCATATACTGTGATACAATTTGTGTAAGCTTGTATTGCTTACTTGTGGTTGTGTGTATTATTCATTTCCATATCTCGTGATATACATTGAGTAGGTTTGTGTGACTTACTTGTGCTTACTCATATCCTCGTTGTTCCCATCTTGTCTATGCTAAGTTGTTGGTGCACTTAGTGAGCCTAGTATATTTAGGATTTGTGATTGAAAAGTATCCGCTTAGTTTATTTCCGCATTAGGATATAGCCAAATCCGTAAAAGATTTTAAAACGCCTATTCACCCCCCCCCCCTTCTAGGCGACATCATGGTCCTTTCAAGGGGTCAGATCAATACAACAACAACAATATTCATCCATCCTACAATTTTCTACATGGTATTAGAGCGGTTTGTCCAACGACACCGATCCTAGGACCTTCCAACACTTTTGCAGCACGCCGCCCCCGGGGATTAATCTCCTCTCCCCGGGGGCGCGGCACCCGATCAATCAAAATATCAGATCGATTCCATAGATTAGATCAGTTTTATAGATTAGGTCAATTCCAAATCTCGAAATTCCAGTAGATCATTTATTTTAGCCACCAATAAATCCCACTACCCTCAAAAGTCGCACAGAAATACTAGCGGCTCGAGAACTCCATCGACTCTCGCCGGCAGAGCTGGCAATCAGGGTGTCGGCTGCGCGGGCATGCGCCTCCAGCCGCATGTATGGGTGCATCACCGTATAGCGCGACTCGATCCGATGTGCATCCACGCCACGGGCGATCAGCAGCCGGCTGCCTCGGATCCAATCGGATCTCCTTCAGACGCAGCACGCTAGGCCAGGTACGTGCATGCATACCGATGAGCTTACATTGTACTCCCTCCGTTCCTAAATATTTGTCTTTCTAGCTATCTCAAATGGACTACAACATACGGATGTATGTAGACATGTTTTAAATTATAGATTCACTCATTTTGTTCCATATGTAGTCATTTGTTAAAATCTCTAGAAAGACAATTATTTAGGAACGGAGGAAGTATGCGTCTACGGACGCACCGGTGGCTTCGACAATCGGATCTCTAGCCGTCAACTGTGCCTCCAGTGTCCGGTCGTACATCGATCGTAGCCACGCGTGACGCACTACAGCGTCCCATGGAGCCATCGGACGCCACTACTGCGCCCAAACACCTCGGGCAGAAACCCATGCAGCCAAGCATCGGATCTGGGTCTTCATCGTGCGTATGATGTGGGGTCTATATCAACACCCATGTACGTGAGACATGGCTCGGATTCGGATCAAACGAGGACATGAGGGCGAACTGCTGCACGGGTACAGCACAAGCACTGCATCAGAAACCTACACAGCTCCATCGAGCCGAGCGACATCATCTGCACGGCGAGCGACTACACCGAGCCACGCCACATCATCAATTTGTACATCTAGATCGCGACCAAGAAAGGAGAAGCGACATCAACATGCACCGTCTACACGCCAGGCCGGTGTAGAGAGAGATGCAAGTCTTCATCTACTTCTCCGACGCGACACGACATTGACACATCGTCGTCGCGAGGGACGCCTTCAAGCGACATCATCGTCGACACGCCGCTGCAATGTCGTTGCCGACACTTCATCGCCAAGGTCTACATCAACATGATCTTCACCAACACCTTCATCAACGCACTGCCGCCGCCGCCTCGTCCACAAGATAGACACTTAGCATCCTCTGACAGACTTTTCTGCAAGATGCGACCTTGACGACGGCAATGACCGCGTCATGACAACGGCATCGACCGCGTCATCCACGACGGCACGACTGCATCGACACAGGGTCACTATAGTGACGACCCCTACACGGCCATACGGTTTGGCAAAACCGATGTGTGCTCGATGGGCTTCCTCCGGTCTTGGCAAAACCGTTGGACTCATCGCCGACGGCACCCTCTGACATCCGCAAGGTGCATCGTCCACGTCTGCAGCCCCGTCATAGCGCTTTTTTTGCGCCTCTGGCTTTGTGCGGCTTCATTATCCACGATGACCACACCATCGAGCACGACTACCTCGACCACGGCTACATCACCATGATCGGCTACCTCGACATTAATGGCTACGTCTGCAGCAACTCATTGGCAACAACTCCAGTCAACAGCGTCCGCCTCGTCACATGCGTCCACGATACTCCCGCTGTGACTGCGGGAGGGAATAGAGGAGAAGACAGGGAAGGCACCAGAAGGGGACGCAGTCACCGCCCTAGGTGCCGACCCATCAGCCATCAGAGACGCAGTTATGATGGTGCAGCGGAGAAGAAGACAGAAGCACAAGACTTCAAATTCAGTCGCAATCGTCCGCCTCACTCCCGCTACGACTGAGGGAGAATGTTAGAAATATAATTGTGTAGAGATAAGCGTAACTAGAGATAAAATAGGTTTAAACAATGTCTTGCATTGTACTCCAAGTCTCTCTCCCTATTGTACTTCTATATATACCCCTACGAGGGTCAGATCAATACAACAACAACAATATTCATCCATCCTATAATTTTCTAAATTAGTATGATGTTAGCTAATTTTACACAGATACATTGTGGACAACAGAAAATTTACTGTGTCGCCGCCAGCAATAGAAGTGATTTTTTTATTTACTGATTGTATGCATATGGACTGCTCCACTGAAAAGGAATGTGTGCGTGAAATTTAACATATATATTAATACTACTACTCCCTCCGTCCGGAAATACTCGTCGGAGAAATGGATCAAAATGGATGTATCTAAAACTGAAATATGTCTAGATATATCCATTTCTCCGACAAGTATTTTCGGACGGAGGGAGTACTATTTAGTTCAGTCCCCTTGTGGAAGGTGTTGGTGGGCATGAGGAAGATGTTGATCAATCTGCTAGAACCCAGCATGTGTAATATGCCCAGTAGCTAATGTCCACCTTCTTGAGTAAGATTCGACAGCGTCCCCAGTAGCAAGATCCTGGGCGGCTTGAAGTCAGTTTTCAGACCACTAGCTTTCACTGATGACCAGTACACAACTGGCGTAGCCAGAAGAAAGGACGCCCGAGAGACAACTGATTTCAGGAGCACATCTTTGGGCGTGGAAGGCCCCGGCAACATAGGCTGTGGCTGTGGTCGAAGCTGTCGCGGACTACCTTGTTTGGGTCAATCTTGGCAGATGTTGATCGAGGTCCAGGGCTCCAGGCCCAGCAGAGCTGTGATTCATGGACAACGGCTGCAGCTGTGATTCTCAGTTGTATTGAAGTCTACTTCTTGAAATATAGGAGACGCTGGCTTCTCTGATGCCTCCCAAGTCTAGTACTACTGCAAGCACCCAACAATGATGGTGGTGAAATGAACTTCAAGTCTGGCCGGCTTTGCTGAAGTGCAGAGGAAGGCATTCCTTCTTCCCCATTTTATAGGACTCAGCGAGTGATTCTCAGTTGTATTGAAGTCTACTTCTCTTTTGAAATGGATATTAAAGTATACATTGATTATATTGTTTGGTGAAAAATGTTATACAATTGATGGAGGTTCCTGAATGCTGCAGATTTTCTGCAAGAATAAGGCTCTACGTCGACCTAAAAACTCATGATGAAAAACCCTTGAGCAAAAATGATCATGACTAAGCTCGGCTGTTAGTTAGCATGTCGGTTGAAGTGTTAAAAAATTCCAATTCTAGAACTGCTTATGTACTCTTAAAGGGACGAAACAAAGTTTTTAGCTAAGTACACTAACTAGTTCTGCTGTTGCGAAATACTGTCACTTTGCTCAGTGAATGCATAGGCGGCATGTGATGCGAGATGACCTCATGTATATGTTCTTAACATGGAAACATTGGCGTGTGTTGCTTAGTTATCTGATGAAATAATATAGTTACCACTCTTTCGTAGCCACTAGTTAATGATGATACATTGACAATAATTACATGTCTGAGCTGATTGCCCAACCAGTCAGAGTCAGTTCTGTGGGGTAAATTTTGTGGATGACGGAAGGGAAGTATGATTTCCTAGTGCATCACAAAATGGTATAATTTGTTTCATTGGCAAAAGCGGACTTATTTCAGATTTGATTAACAGAACTGTCATAGCAGTAACATTACAAAAGAAATCTAAGAAGGGGTTCTATATCTCTGGAGCATGGCAGTCGGAAACCTTCCAGCGAGGAAATGCTCAAACAAAACTGCATTTGGTTTACACGGAGGTGGTGAATTGACATGCTATTGGGAAACTTGTATGGTTGTCTCTAAATGAACAGACAAAGGACACCGTGACACCAAGATGACCAAGAAATGCTACATTCTCGGGTGTCTCCCAATCGTGGTCTTACACTCCTACTACAGGCAACCGAAAATAATGCTACATTCTCGGATGACCAAGAAATGCTACGATGGCTTTGTCGACATTGCCTACCTTCCCCACTATGGACGAGGTCTCTATCATGACTCCAACAACACCGGTGTTACAGATCATGATAGAGACCTCATCCATAGATTTAGAAACACTGCATTCTCTGGTGCCTCTCAGGCCTACTCCTAGTCCTACTACATGTACTCAAAATTAAGGGTGGCCAAATGAGTCAAGTCTGTCAGCTCCACTAAAGTACAAAGGTATGCATTCCTTATCCCTCTTTATATAGTAGGAAGAGCAATGAAACTGTACTCTATTCGATGTGGCTCCAGAACCTCACGACCTTACATGGTTGCATGACATTGTACTCGCCATATAAAGACCGCATCAATTTGGTTCTCCAGTAAAGTCTGCACTTATTATATTGTTTGGTACAAATTTCCATAGGGTTGATAAATAGGTTCGGTACAGTCCAAGAAAGAGCTAGACTATGGTAGGCTAGTAGCCATACAACTTACACATGGGGCATCTTCAATAGCAGACAAAAAATGCGGTTGTGACAAAAAGAAGTGCTTTATTTCCTTTTTTGGACAAAAATCGGCTCCAACTGCAACCAAAAACGGCTCTATAGTTTATAACTATATATGGCGACCAAATTGTTTTTGTCCTCAGCAAAAAATTGCTACAAGTGATGTATATTTGGTTGGCGACTAGCAGCCAACCAAAAACCAAAATAGTCGCTCGTGAATTTTCACCACTGTCGCGCCGCCTCACCCTGCCTTCACGTCGGACAATTTCGGTGAATGGCTGCCATCGCCGCTATTCACGTGACCGCCCGAGCCTTGACGCCACCACACCATTCGGGGGCTACTGCTGTGACTCCACGACCGTCGCGCCTCCCTGTCCTGCCCAATTCTAGCCGTCCCACCGCGCCTCACACATCATCAGATCCGCCCTCGCCGCATTCCCCAAGCTCCCTGCCAATGTTCCTGAGATCCCGCTGCCATCCCCGAGCACCATGCCACCTTCCCCGAACTTCCCTACCAGATTCTGCCGTTACCACCATCATTCTAGCCGAGCTCCTCCCCGCCCATCAAATCTGCGTCTCAGCCTCCCCACCTTCAGATCGTCATGTTTCATCTGGTTGTCAAATTTTAGTCACCAACTTTTTTGGTCTGCTATGAAAGCACAAAATTTTGTAATGACGAAAAACCTTTCTCTCCACCACAAAACTAGTTTTGGTCACCAAATTCTTAAGTCCGCTATTGGAGATGCTCTTAGATGTGGTTACCATGAGAAGAAGCAGCAGCAGTTGTAGTACGACACTGCAAGCGAGGGCCGTACATACCTGAGATATTTGGGGCCCGATGCAAAAACTAAAATTAAGCCCTAAGTGTAAAGTACTATAAAAGATCCCCACAAAAAGAAGTATAAGATAGGTCAAATAACAAAATAATACATATATCGTCATATTGGATTATTCTTCCTGTAAATTACATTGATAAGAACCAAGCTCAAAAACTCTTAATTAATTTCGTATCTACTATGTTTTAAGTGAAACATGCGATCTATATATCTAGCATTCGTTTCACGAAAGACACACAATTAGATTTTCATAAACTTTCTCCCCAAAAAAATGAAGTGCTCTAATAAAATCCACTAAATTATTTTTCTTTCATCATGGAACATAGATAATATACACTTTAACAATATGATTTTTGACCATATAAAAGAATATGTTAAATACCATTTTGAGAAATTGCAATGGCAATAGATACAATGAGGTCCGGAGAATAATCGAAATGCTCAACTGGGAACAATTCATTTCAAAGGTTTTTTCTTCCTTCTTTGATGTGGCTTTGAGGAGGAAATGTTAAAGAATAGACAGGGTGAGGAATGATGAGACAGGGTATTTTGAAGGAAAAAGAAGACAACCACTACCAGAAACCAGCATATCTCTATTAGCTGAAAACCTACGGGAAAAGGGCATAAACTAGTCGCCAGGGAAATAGCGGGACTTTGACTATTTTAGTGCACAGAGCTAAATCTGTGGCACCAAACGGGCTAATATGGTGGTCCGAGTGTGGAACGATATGTATATAGTGGCAGGGCGTGCCCTGGGCACGCATCCTCTAGGGTCCTTTTCGCACGGTGCACCTGTGAACGTGCATATGCAGCCCAAAGGAGCGCAGTTGTTAAAAAAACTAATGAAGTTAACAGAAGTGAAGCAGGAAAGCGTTCAATCGTCAGGCATAGCAAGCACATATATCTATATTAAGAGACAGTCTTACAACAAGATTAGTGCCCCCAATATCGTTATAAATGAATGCTCCTTTACAAACGCTACATAGGTAATCAGGTATATATCCTGCGCAGAATTAGCTAATACTGCAGAATGAAAGCTATAGGGAAAAAAGGGAAAATAATTCTGCGGAGGGCTCCCCCATCGCATTTTCGTTCAGCACCTCATGTGGGAATTAAATTAGGCAGGTTATCCAGAGGTAATGGAATATCAAATTTGATTAGCATTGGGAGAATATTCATCTATGTGTAGGAATACTCGTGTAAAACTGTTATAAACAAGCAGAAATGATTGGTTAGCCATGCATATATCATTAAATGTAGAATGTACAAGACAAGGGGCAAAAAACAAACAAAAGATACGCCCAATAGTAAAATGCTAGGAAAACCTATCAACTTTGTAGCATTACACATTTCAACTAATATGCACAAATTATATGTAATCACACAACCAAAGTGGAATACAATTCAATCCCCAACCAGAAATTGATGTCGAACAAGAAACCATGTAACATAAACTCCAAGTGAAGGAGTCTACCTTGCAATCCCTGGCCATGGTGAGGCGTCCAAACAATGGCCGGATTTCGGCTCCCTTGAGAATGATGAGACGATCCTTTTGTTGCATGCAAAACAATTCACAACACAATTATAGCAATATGTCACCGATGCCAAGAGATAAATTGTGTATCTTACCTTGTCATGGACTCTACTGACCACAAGGATATTAGTCTCCAATGCAGTTTCTTGTCTTCAAATGTCCAACCTTTGACCAATCTGGCACATAGATTTTGGTTGGCTTACATGTAAAACATCATTTCACAACCTTTGACCAATTTCTTGTCCATCCCCCAATAGGGGATGCTAAGAGAGGCCACTAGGAATTTGATCCCGGTAGATCAGCACTTCCAATGTTAATTCCGAGCGCCTAGTGCGGCATTAAAGAAAGTCTGGGCACCGAGCAGTCGACTCTTTTCTCTCCGTATGAGATGGTTGAGCATTTGTTTATAATCCGTGGAAAGCCTGTTATTAGTGCTCGTTATTAGCACATGCCATTGGAAGAGTCAGCGCTAGAGACTTAGTTTTTGTTAATATTTTTTTCTCGCTATAAGCGCCTGGGTAGGCGTAAACATTGGGGATGCCCTAACAAACCTCAAATGGGAAGCTCCTGCTGCGACAAGGATCTTCTCTAGATGCATGACCTAAAACCATGATTCAAATTTTACAAGCAATATCATCGACATACAGGATGCTGCAGCCACAAGCCAGACCAAAAACATCATGAATCAATGCCCATCACCAAAAGCTTCCTCTTACTGCTCCATGTCAATTAAACTAGCCAAGGAAATCCCAAGCATACAATTTGAGCGAACGCCTAAAGATAACAGAAGGAACAAAGGGGCAGGTAAGTGTTATATATCCAAAAAACCAGAGAATCAAATAGGAGATGATTATTTTCAACATAATAATGAGTAGAGTATAATATAGGTATTATGCCTTCTGTAGTAGAATCCTCCACCTATCTCATGTTTAGATACAAAATTCAGATGAGGGATAGACAAGAAAATAAGAAATAGATCAAAGTATATCTTTAATTGAAAGCTTTAAGGAGCTTCTAGACCCGCCGTCGTCGCCACCAAACTCGCTGACCATGGCGGCGGAGCCTTTGAGCATGATGATGTCCTTGGGCTCCATCGTCGATGCCATCTATCCTCGGCATTGTGCTCACCTCAGGGAACCTGCTGAGATGCATCTCTCGCGCATGGAGATCGTCGGGCGACGCCCCTAAAGAGACCACAACCACGACCCACCCCGAGCATCCGGTGATGGACGTCTATGTGGATTTTGTTGTCGGATGCTACTCCCACGCCCCCTCCGCTCGCTCAGCCTCCTTAAGGACCAGTTCTTTTGCTGGCTTTTAGAATAAGGTGGAATAAGCTGCACCTACCCAACTTATTCTAGAAGACCAACCAATTTTTTTTTAAAAGCCTACCAATTAAAACTTGACTAGCTAGTAGGCTTCTAAAAAGAGAAGAAAAATTCTTCTGCTTTTCTTTTCTCCGCATGAAAAGTGAACCAATCGACTACTGCTCCTAATCCGATGTGGACAACGCCAGTGTTCGCCCTCCATTCCCCTCTTAATGGTTGTAATGTGCATTCATGGAACATTGCACATAAAAAATTGATGCATTCTTTGGGTGGACTTTGTGAGTGACAGTACAAGTTTATTTCCCTGTACGCTAATGGGTTCAACAGAAAAATGGATGACACACACAAATATTTCGGTTTCAGGTAATAAAGAGAGACGAGATGCAGGAATAGCTCTAGTGAGACTACTATGGTAAGAGAATCTACTACTACCTACTTCTAATACTACTTATAAAAGCATGAGTTTGGTACAGCCAAATGGTCTCAACCATTCTACTACTTATATCCAACGCCCATGACACTCCAATGATGTATACATTAATTACATTAATTTAATTTGATTTTGAAAACATCATCAATTGCAAATAACATTGGAAACAATATTAACTACACAAACAATCTCCATATTGGCCTATCTTGATTGTTTTCTTTCCACTTAATCATATCACGCCATGACCAATACGACGTAAGAAGAGCGGGATCAAGTGTGTTTGTGCATCAATGGGGACGCAAACCGTATTATGAACTTCATGGCTTCCAGAAGCCCTCACAATGTAGCAACAACACCGACCAAGCAACCCAACCGGTGGTGCATATGAAGGTAGCAGCTTCGTCAAAGAAGACGACCCTTTTGTCATGAATTAGGACCTTGGTTTACTAAAAGAAACTGAAACCAAAGGACGCGGCATGTCCTTTGAGTGGATAAATGGGGGCATTGGTGTAGGTCCGCATTAGATGCAAGGTGACCACGACCATACCTGCACATGACTTAGCTCGCATTCTCGAATGGCCAAACTTTAGGAAACATATGTGTAGTGAAAGAGAAGAGTAATCAGAGTGGAAGAAGACATAGTAAAGCTCCCTGATATACTACCGAATTGGGCATGCGTGGCACGTGCACGGTTACAAGCTAAAGTTCAATATTTAGATTGAAACGTTAACATCTGACGTCATATTTTTAGTTTTTTCGCATGAACACCATTTCGTACGTATGATTCCATTCGCGAATCCTAAAGCATTCGCTCCCACACACCTCCTTTCACCAAACTAGGAGCTGACGACATTAAATGGTTTGCTCAGGATGGCAATCTGGGCGAACATATTCCTGATAGCAATTCATGTTCGTAGTGCATGGCAATTATCACTTTTTTACATTGATGCAGCATGTCAATTCTTTTCGGACAACATGACAAATCCTGAGCATGCTAATTCTTCTCATTTTCGTTTGTAGTCTGGCAATTTTCCATGGTATAATCATGGCAAAACCCCGAAAACACATGTCAAGTACACTATTGTTGCAGCATGGCAATATTTTGGCGGTCTTTTTTATAGAACATGATATTTTTATTTCAAAATATTGTAGATCCTTTACAACAACATGACAATTTTATCTGTTTCGACAGTTCTAAAACGTTGGTTAGGAGTGGTTATTTTGAGTGAACGAAAATGTTCATTCGTTCTTGCTGGACGGACAATCATTCATGATCGTCGAGGGAGTGTGGTTGAGCAATGGTGAGGCATTCAGGCTGCAATATGTGTCCATCTCATACAACACATAATATGGTTGGACCTTGAACACCAGGTCCTACACCGGTGGCCTTATCATGAACATGTGCCACACACTCGAGGGAATCGATGCACTTACTGAGCACTCGGAGGCCACTGAATCCAATGCTAGATGCAAGCGTTCGGACATTGTCTAAGACGCCACGAGAGTGTATGGACTGGCTTGGCAAGTAATAGTGGCATCAGTGCTCTACATGTTCTTCAGAATGCCATCATGTTCATCTGGGTATTGCGAGGAGGTCGGTGAAGGAAATATGCCCTAGAGGCAATAATAAAGTTATTATTTATTTCCTTATTTCATGATAAATGTTTATTATTCATGCTAGAATTGTATTAACCGGAAACTTAGTACATGTGTGAATACATAGAAAAACATAGTGTCACTAGTATGCCTCTACTTGACTAGCTCGTTAATCGAAGATGGTTGAGTTTCCTAGCCATGGACATGAGTTGTCATTTGATTAACGGGATCACATCATTAGAAGAATGATGTGATTGACTTGACCCATTTCGTTAGCTTAGCACTTGATCGTTTAGTATGTTGCTATTGCTTTCTTCATGACTTATACATGTTCCTATGACTATGAGATTATGCAACTCCCGTTTACCGGAGGAACACTTTGTGTGCTACCAAATGTCACAACGTAATTGGGTGATTATAAAGGTGCTCTACAGGTGTCTCTGAAGGTACTTGTTGGGTTGGCGTATTTCGAGATTAGGATTTGTCACTCCGATTGTCGGAGAGGTATCTCTGGACCCACTCGGTAATGCACATCACTTAAGCCTTGCAAGCATTGCAACTAATGAGTTAGTTGCGGGATGATGTATTACGGAACGAGTAAAGAGACTTGCCGGTAACGAGATTGAACTAGGTATTGAGATACCGACGATCGAATCTCGGGCAAGTAACATACCGATGACAAAGGGAACAACGTATGTTGTTATGCGGTTTGACCGATAAAGCTCTTCGTAGAATATGTGGGAGCCAATATGAGCATCCACGTTCCGCTATTGGTTATTGACCGAAGATGTGTCTCGGTCATGTCTACATAGTTCTCGAATCCGTAGGGTCCGCACGCTTAAAGTTCGATGACGGTTATATTATGAGTTTATGATTTGATGTACTTAAGGAGTTCGGAGTCCCGGATGAGATCGGGGACATGACTAGGAGTCTCGAAATGGTCGAGACGTAAAGATCGATATATTGGACGACTATATTCGGACTTCGGAAAGGTTCCGAGTGATTCGGGTATTTTTCGGAGTACCGGAGAGTTACAGGAATTCGCCGGGGAGTATATGGGCCTTATTGGGCCATACGGGAATAGAGGAGAGAGGCCAAAAGGAAGGAGGCCTGCGCCCCCCTCTGGTCCGAATTGGACAAGGGGTGCAGCCCCCTTTTCCTTCTCCCTCTCCTCCTCTTTCCTTCTCTCCTACTCCAACAAGGAAAGGAGGAGTCCTACTCCCGGTGGGAGTAGGACTCCCCCCTTGGCGCGCCCTTCTCCTTGGCCGACCGCCTATCCTCTTGCTCCTTTATATACGGGGGCAGGGGGCACCCCATGGACACAACAATTGATTGTTTGATCTTTTAGCCGTGTGCGGTGCCCCCCTCCACCATAGTCCACCTCGATAATACTGTAGCGGTGCTTAGGCGAAGCCCTGCATCGGTAGAACATCAACATCGTCACCATGCCGTCGTGCTGACAAAACTCTCCCTCAACACACGGCTGGATCGGAGTTCGAGGGACGTCATCGGGCTGAACGTGTGCTGAACTCGGAGGTGCCATGCGTTCGGTACTTGATCGGTCGGATCGTGAAGACGTACGACTACATCAACCGCTAAGCAGTTAACGCCCGCTTTCGGTCTACGAGGGTACGTGGAGAACACTCTCACCTCTCGTTGCTATGCATCACTATGATCTTGCGTGTGCGTAGGAAATTTTTTGAAATTACTACGTTTCCCCAACAGTGGCATCCGAGCCTGGTTTTATGCGTAGATGTCATATGCACGAGTAGAACAGAAGTGAGTTGTGGGCGATATAAGTCATACTGCTTACCAGCATGTCATACTTTGGATCGGCGGTATTGTTGGATGAAGCGGCCCGGACCGACATTACGCGTACGCTTACGCGAGACTGGTTTTACCGTCGTGCTATGCAGACAGGTGACTAGCGGGTGTCAGTTTCTCCAACTTTAGTTGAACCGAGTGTGGCTACGCCCGGTCCATGCGAAGGTTAAAACAGCACCAACTTGACAAACTATCGTTGTGGTTTTGATGCGTATGTAAGAGCGGTTCTTGCTAAGCCCGTAGCAGCCACATAAAACTTGCAACAACAAAGTAGAGGACGTCTAACTTGTTTTTGCAGGGCATGTTGTGATGTGATATGGTCAAGACGTGATGAGATATAAGTTATTATATGAGATGATCATGTTTTGTTGAAGTTATCGGCAACTGGCAAAATCCTTATGGTTTTCTCTCTATTGCATAAGATGCAAGCGCCAAATAATTACTTTACTTTATCGCTATGCGATAGCAATAGTTGCAAGAGCAATAATTGGCGAGACGACCATGTGATGACACATCTAACATTCTTAAGAAGTTGCTCTCAACTTCTACCTATTCTCTCACCATGCAACCTATCCACATCATCATTGTGCCACATTAGCTTTTTCTCCTTTTTATTAGACAAATCAACCTTTTTTTCCTCCCAGCCTTCTCTCCCGCAAGAAGTTGTGGAACCAACCGTCTGACTATACGAGCAAACAACCTGGCCATTTATTGTCAAGCACTCACCCTTTTGTCTTCTGTTCTTCTCCTCTGCCCGTTCGTTTGCTCTTCCATCCACTTATGTTCCCTCAACTATGATGATCCTCCTATGATGCTGTGAGCCCCTCTCCCTTCCAAATCCACTATGAAGATCGCGAATTCGCGACCATACACATGCTCTACCATCGCTGCCATGGGAAATTTGCAAGGCTCAACACAGACCGGCACAACATACACGTGGCCACCCCAATATCCAAGCAGGGATGAAAGAAGATCGAAAATGCCATTGGTGGCAGGAGGAAGAAGGTGAAGAAATCAAGCTCAATAGTATTCCATGGATTTGTGCAGTTCTGACTTTTTTCCAGAGTAACTCCCTCATGTTGTTTGCTCTGCTATGAATCCTCCTCGCACCAGCGGCATCGGACGAACCAGATGCGTCCCTGTTCGAGGGGGGTCCAGCGGGATGACCCTGGGACGAAGCAGCTCGCCGGCACCCCCGCCTCCTCGCTGCCGCCATGGCCTGCAAGACATATCAGCGCAGCCTATTTAGCCCCTGCATGGCCTTGGTCTACTCCGGGCTCGCGCCGATGGCCTCGAACACGCCTTAGGCCTGACGCGGCCATGCCCGCGCCCCTATGCGCAAGTCGTGGCTCCCTATGGTCACTCCTCGCACTGGCGGCCTCAGATGCGTTGGAAGAGTCCAGTGGGATGAGCTTGGGAAGGAGAAGGTCGCGGCCTCCCCCTGCCTCCTCGCCACAACCATCAATTCCCGCAAGCCTAACCTGAACAAGACCGTGAGCATCTTTCCCCCTTCTCCTGCTTGGCTTGATTTAGTGTTCTCATCAGGTGCGTATGCTTTTTGGTGCTTGTGGTAGCTCCCACGTGGTGTTGTGCTCTTGTTTTTCTTCAGTATTAGCAATGTTAGTAAACTTGGTTATTCTTCCCTTTCTGCATTCCTACGGCATCAGGTTTATGGTACTATTGGAAATTAATGTTTTCATTTACTGTTAATTCTGAACTTTTTCAGGTGAGTGAGACGAGCTCCCAAACTGCCCATGTCTTCCTGAACTTTCCATCTGCCTCTTCTTCGTCCTCTTGGATTGCACTAGATGTTAGTTTATCAATTACTCCCTCCATAAACTAATATAAGAGCTTTTAGATCACTATTTTAGTTATCTAAATACTCTTATATTAGTTTACAGAGAAAGTAGTTATTATAATGGATAAAAGATACAGATTGCAAATCACGCCCTAACTAATGATAATGGTGCCGCCGCTACTTGTGACAACAACGGCCATGGATCTCCTGGATGTCTTGGAGGTACGCTGTGTGGGGTGCAGGCTGATGTTGGAGGCATAATAAGGTCCGACGGAGTTTATCTGGCCTGACTGCAGTCTCAATGTACTATGGCCGCCCAGCGGAAGACACTGCCCCTGCCACCACGGACGCGCATACGGTAATGTTGTCGTGTGCTGCCTTCGGCGAGCTCCTGAGCATGTTTGTCAAGGTATCGTGTTGCAGCCAAGCTGATCGTCGACCCGGTGCGCCTCCTGAACTACAATCTGTCCTCGCCAGCCGCAGCTAGCCGCTACAGTGTTCCATACTGATTATTGCTGCTCGGGAGGTATCTATTCTGTAGGGTTCTGACCATTTTTTTTTGAAGGGTTACGATTTTGGTATTCCATAATTGAAGAAATTGCAATTCAATTAAAAAAACTACCATTTTGTTTTCCTCACAATACCTTGCTTCATCTCATGATGGTTTAAGTGTATAACAAAGAGCCTTTCTCCCTCATTTAATGATTCCATATATAGAACTTGTAGTGTGACTACGATATTTTAATTTCCCCATGGAATGCCACCATATTGCTTTCCTTAATGGCAGGCTATAGCTTCTCTTCCCAAGAGTGGATCTTTGTTTATCTGTAGATTACCAAGCACACCAGCTGTAGATTGTTATTCTTTCTGTAAACATACCGGGTGTGGTTTGTTTCAACATTGTAGACTGAACGGAGGAATCGATAGCTTTGATTATCTGCCCAATGCTCTTTTCTTGCTGATGATTATTTTGTTTAATGTTCCGCAAGTTCTACTTTACAAGATATTTGAGATGTATTGTTCTCAAAAATCCTGACAAAATATAAACTACTAATAGGTTTTAACTATTCTTATGACATGGATTCTATTCTAGAACCACGTGCTCATTTTCACATCAATATGCCTTTTCCTTTTTATGAAATAAAAACAATAAGTCATTATATTATTCATAGCAATGATTGATTTGGTTAATTGTCTCATATGCCTGCTCTTAATCGTATTTCAAGAAACTTTGAGCTACTAATTCCCGCTGCAACGCTCGGTGAATCATCTAGTTGATATAGATCAAGATGATGGAGATCATGGTGTCATGCCGGTGACGATGGAGATCATGACGATGCTTAGGAGATGGAGATCAAAGGCACAAGATGATGATGGTCATATCATGTCACATATTTTGATTGCATGTGATGTTTATCTTTTATACATCTTATTTTGCTTAGTTCGGCGGTAGCTTTATAAGATGATCTCTCACTAAATTATCAAGGTATAAGTGTTCTCCCTGAGTATGCACCGTTGCGAAAGTTCTTCGTGCTGAGACACCACGTGATGATCGGGTGTGATAGGCTCTACGTTCAAATACAACGGGTGCAAAACAGTTGCACACGCGGAATACTCAGGTTAAACTTGACGAGCCTAGTATATAACAGATATGGCCTCGGAACACGGAGACCGAAAGGTCGAGCGTGAATCATATAATAGATATGATCAACATAGTGATGTTCACCGTTGAAACTACTCCATCTCACGTGATGATCGGACATGGTTTAGTTGATATGGATCACGTGATCACTTAGAGGATTAGAGGGATGTCTATCTAAGTGGGAGTTCTTAAGTAATATGATTAATTGAACTTTAATTTATCATGAACTTAGTCCTGGTAGTATTAGCATATCTATGTTGTAGATCAATAGCTCGCGATGTTGCTCCCCATTTAATTTTTATATGTTCCTAGAGAAAACTAAGTTGAAAGATGTTAGTAGCAATAATGCGGATTGGATCCGTGATCCGAGGTTTATCCTCATTGCTGCACAGAAGTATTATGTCCTTGATGCACCGCTACGTGAAAGAACTATTGCAGGAGCAGATGCAGACGTTATGAACGTTTTGACAAAAGCTCGGTATGATGACTACTTGATAGTTTAGTGCACCATGCTTTACGGCTTAGAACCGGGACTTCAAAATTGTTTTGAATGCCACGAAGCATATAAGGTGTTCCAAGAGTTGAAATTGGTATTTCATACTCATGCCCGTGTCGAGAGGTATGAGACCTCTGACAGTACTTTGCCTACAAGATGGAGGAGAATAGCTCAACCAGTGAGCATGTATTCAGATTGTCTGGGTACTACAATTGCTTGAATAAAGTGGGAGTTAATCTTCCAGATAAAATAGTGATTGACAGAATTCTCTAGTCACCATCAGCAAGTTAGTAGAACTTCGTGATGAACTATAATATGCAAGGGATAACGGAAACGATTCCCAAGCTCTTCATGATGCTGAAATCGACGAAGGTAGAAATCAAGAAAGACATCAAGTGTTGATGGTTGACAAGACCACTAGTTTCAAGAAAATGGCAAACAGGGAACTTCAAGAAGAACGGCAAGCAAGTTGCTGCTCAAGTGAAGAAGCCCAAGTCTGGTCCTAAGCCTGAGACTAAGTGCTTCTACTGCAAAGGAACTGGTCACTGGAAGCGGAACTGCCCCAAGTATTTGGCGGATAAGAAGGATGGACAAAGGTATATTGGATATACATGTTATTGATGTGTACTTTACTAGTATTATAGCAACCCCTCGGTATTTGATACTGGTTCAGTTGCTAAGAGTAGTAACTCGAAACGAGAGTTGCAGAATAAACAGAGACTAGTTAAGGGTGAAGTGACGATGTGTATTGGAAGTGGTTCCAAGATTGATATGATCATCATCGCACACTCCCTATACTTTCGGGATTAGTGTTGAACCTAAAATAAATGTTATTTAGTGTTTGCGTTGAGCATGAATATGATTTGATCATGTTTATTGCAATACGGTTATTCATTTAAGTTAGAGAACAATTGTTGTTCTGTTTACATGAATAAAAACCTTCTATGGTCATACACACCAACGAAAATGGTTTGTTGGATCTCGATCGTAGTGATACACATATTCATAATATTGAAGCCAAAAGATGCAAAGCTAATAATGATAGTGCAACTTATTTGTGGCACTGCTATTTAGGTCATATTGGTGATAAGCGCATGAAGAAACTCCATGCTGATGGGATTTTGGAATCACTTGATGCTTGTGAACCATGCCTCATGGGCAAGATGACTAAGACTCCATTCTTCGAAACAATGGAGCGAGCAATAGATTTGTCGGAAATAATACATACTGATGTATGCAGTCCGATGACTGTTGATGCTCGCGGCAGGTATCGTTATTTTCTGACCTTCACAGATGATTTGAGCAGATATGGGTATATCTACTTGATGAAACACAAGTGTGAAACATTTGAAAAGTTTAAAGAATTTCAGAGTGAAGTGGAGAATCATCGTAACAAGAAAATAAAAGTTTCTACGATATGATCGCAGAGGTAAAATATTTGAGTTATGAGTTTGGCCTTCAGTTAAAACAATGTGAAATAGTTTCACTACTCACGCCACCTGGAACACCACAGTGCAATGGTGTGTCCGAAAGTCATAACCGTACTTTATTGGATATGGTGCGATCTATGGTGTCTCTTACCAATTTACCACTATTATTTTGGGGTTATGCATTCACTTTAAAAAGGGCACCATCAAAATCCCTTGAGACGACGCCTTATGAACTGTGGTTTGGAACCAAAGTTGTCGTTTCTTAAAGTTTGGGACTGCGATGCTTATGTGAAAAAGTTTCAACCTGATAAGCTCGAACCCAAATCGGAGAAATGTGTCTTCATAGAATACCCAAAGGAGACAGTTGGGTACACCTTCTATCACAGATCTGAAGGCAAGATATTCGTTGCTTAGAATGGATCCTTTCTAGACAGGGAGTTTCTCTCGAAAGAAGTGAGTGGGAGGAAAGTAGAACTTGATAAGTTAATTGTACCTGCTCCCTTATTGGAAAGTAGTTTATCACAGAAATTTGTTCCTGTGACTCCTACACCAATTAGTGAGGAAGCTAATGATGATGATCATGTAACTTCAGATCAAGTTACTACCGAACATCGCAGGTCAACCAGAAGAAGATCCGCACCAGAGTGGTACGGTAATCCTATTCTGGAGGTTATGTTACTAGACCATGACGAACCTACAAACTATGAGGAAGCGATGATGAGCCCAGATTCCGTGAAATGGCTTGAAGGCCACGAAATCTGAGAAAGGATCCATGTATGAGAACAATGTGTGGACTTTGGTGGACTTGCCCGATGATCGGCAAAGTCATAGAAAATAAATGGATCTTCAAGAGGAAGACGGACGTTGATAGTAGTGTTACTATCTACAAAGCTCGACTTGTCGCAAAAAGGTTTTTGACAAGTTCAAGGTGTTGACTATGTAACACCCCCAGTGTCATGCTACAGTAATCCCCTGTTAATGGTGCCAGGTCACCATGCTTACTGAGATAATTATCACTTGATGAAAAATCAAAGTCAAATTCAAATTCAAATTACGAGGGAAATTCAAAATTTCTCACACATGAAAACAAAAATGTTCATCATGTGCCAAATATTCCACAACTAATATTGGTGGTGAACCAACATTTTTGCAAAGGGTTTAAGTGGCCTAAACTACTTAAAACAGTGACCTAAGCAATAAATTAAATGCCCTTTTTAATTTATAAAATTGGCAACTATTCCAAAAGCCTCCCAACCTTTTGTGGCAGTGCACTTTAATTCTTTGAAATTGTTTTGGCCAGTGGCATAATTTTGCAAAGCCATTATTGGCTAACAAGAAAATGCAAAAGCTGCTGAAAATAAAAAGAAAAACTAAAAGAAAAGGAAAAGCAGAGGAGAGAGAGAGAAAGCCCTGCCTCACTTGGGCTTCGGCCCACCCGAGCCAACTAGCCCATCTAGGCCGGCCCAACCCCCCTCCCCTGTCGTCTCCCTCCTTCGACTGTTCGTCCGGCCGAGCGCCGCGGGTGCCACCGGACCACCTCGCCAGCCTCGCCGGGAGGGAGTAAGGGCGACGCCTCGGGCTCCCCTCGTCTCCCCTCATCCACTTTCCCTCTCCACTTGCACTCTCTCTCTCTCTCTCTCTCTCTCTCTCTCTCTCTCTCTCTCTCTCTCGCACACGCGCTCGCCTCCCCTCCTCCAGATCCCCCACCACCGAGCGCCATCACGCCGCAGCAGCTCCGCTGCCCACGCTGCCATCGCGCCCCATTCATCTCTCCGTCTCGTCCTCACAGGCTCGCCGATGTCGCCCACTTCTTCCTCGACCACGTCTGAGGGACGACGAGCCACATCGCCCGGCAGGCCACCTTCTTCCTCCTCAGATCCCGACGCACCGCCGCCGCCGATCCGCTCCGTTCTGCTGCTACTAAACCCTCGCCGAGCCTTTCTTGAGCTCCACGGTGAGCAGACGAGCGAAACCCCTCTCCTCTCCCTCCTTTCCGCGTCGTAGCTCGCCTACCCGCCATGGCCGGGCCCGTCGCCGCCTGGCAAGTCGCCGCCACGTCTCCGACGACCAAACGGCCTCGGGACCATCTCCATCGACCTCACACGCGTGCGTAGAGCGCGCCTGGCCTTTTGGTTTGAACCATAACGCACAGCATCACCGTTTTCGCCGACACCCGTAGAGCTCCGCCGCTGACCTAGCCGCCGACGAAGTTTCCAGCCATTACGGACCGCGCCACCACCACGGTTGGATGCGGCCCAGCCTCGCCGTTCGAATGTGCCCTCGCCCGCTCAGAACCGAGCCCCGTAGCGCGATTCCGGACGTCTCCGGCGTTCGGCCGCGCGATGGCTCGCTGACGTTGTTCGGTGCCGAACTGACTGCACCGGCCCGCCTACTGGTCGCCGCGTGGGCCCCCAGTGGACCCGCTGACCCCCGTTGCCTGGTTTGACCAGACAACCGTGCTGACGGGGCAGCCCCCAGCCACTGACATGTGGGCCCCAACTATTATTTTAGACTAATAAACGTTTATAAGTAAAAGCGATTAGTTTAACCTAAAACACTCACTGACGCCTAGGGCCCACTCCCCTAATTGACCCTATTAGTTTAGTTAATCCACTGTTAAGCCAGCAGAGGCTGACATGTTTGTCCCAGTGGCCCCACTGGTCAGCTTTGACCAACCGGACTGTTGACTGTTGACTTCACACCTACGTCATGCTGACGTCATATTCCATTTCTGTTAATATAAATAAATTCATAAAATGGTTTAATCTTTGAAAATTCATAGAAAATAAACTGTAACTCGGATGAAAATGTTTTCTACATGAAAGTTGCTCAGAAAAATTCAACGAATCCAAATATGAGGTCCGTTCATCTGTCACATGCCTCTAGCATGCTTAACATGGAACATTTCCCCTCCGGTCGTTTGTGTGACACAGGTCCGGAACCGGGAATACATTCCCGGTTGAATTCCCCCTTCACCTATATCGTGTAGCCATATGTTAGGTCACACCCGGCACAGCATATTGCCACGTTATGCTTTGTGATGTTATGTTTGCTTTATATTTATTGTTTCTTCCCCTCTTCTCTCCGTAGACTCGAGACCGATGTTGCCCTGTGATCGACTACGCCGACGACGACCACTCCTTGCCACAAAGAACTGTGCAAGCCCCCCGCTTTGATCATCCCGATATCACCATTCCATTCTCTCATGCTTGCATTAGATTTTGCTACTGTTATTGATTGCTCCTATTCTGATGCATAGCCTGCTTTTGTATCTGCTGTTGTACCTTACCTGCTTATCCTAAACTGCTTAGTATAGGTTGGTTAGTGATCCATCAGTGACCCCCACCTTGTCCTTGTTGCCCCTCCTTCATCACCGAAGACCCGAGCAACGAGATCGAAGACAAGGCCCCGGCACCGCACATCACTTCCCCTTAGTTGCTCGACACTACTGGGTTTCTATCGAGTGCCAAGGGTGAGACCTCTACATCAGTTCTAATGTTAACCCTGTAGTGTAGCTATTCGGTCGTTGTCATCGAGGGTGATTTCCTCTTTAACCACTTCCGGTACGACTCTGTCATGCAACCCCTCAAGTGTGAACCTCGAGGGTGGTCCCTCTTACGTTCACCTTGATGACTACATAGAGTAGAATTCACCGAGGGTGATTCCTCGGGTTTTCCCCTTGATGTTTAGACACACAGTTACTATGATTGCTATGACTATACATTGTACCTTGTTACTAAAGATGGGTCGACCCTGAGGGGTACCCGCGCGTGCTTAATTGCGAGTGATGTGGAGTCTGGTTGACCTGGAGGGTGCCTGCGAGATAATTACGAGGCGTGGCCGGGCATTCCTAGCCCTTGCCGCAAGCCCTCGAGACGGGCAGCAACGGGTCACATCTTTCGTGAGTCTCGCTTGTTACCGCCGCTCCTAATCCACTATGATTTGGATATTTGATCCAAGGGGCCTCGCCCGATAGCACTAACCATCACGTGGGCATAGTATGGGCGTTCTGCGTCGTATACATCAGCCAAGCTTAATAGATGCTGTTGGCCGAAGCGCGCTGGCCGGGTTGGACTGCGTAGCACCTGCCTTGTTGAAGGAGGTAGCTAGGTCTGCTCACCGCCGCCTCGCAACGCAAGGAGTTCCCGGGAGATGGCCCATGACCCACGGGGCATAGGTTTAGTCCGCGTGCTGGCCTCTCTATTAAGCCTAGGTCGGGTTGCGGCATATTGTTTGGCCGAGGCCGGGCATGACCAGGAAAGTGTGTCCTGGAGTTAAGCGAGCGTGGTGGGTAAGTTGGTGCACCCCTGCAGGGAAGAAAACATCTATCGATAGCTTGTCCTACGGTAACGGACACTTGGAGTTGTATCCCGATCGATACAACTAGAACTGGATACTTGAGATGAGACATGGATATGAGTAATGGATTGTGTTGATAACTGGATAGTATGGCTCTGGGATTTCTTTCTCGCAGGGAGTCGAGAAAGGATCTCCGGCCGAGGTTGATAACACTGATACTACTTACTTTATCCTACTCTACTCCCTCCTGTTTGCTGCAAGATGGTGGTTTCCAGAAGAGGCTAGTCTTCGATAGGACTAGGCCTTCTCTCTATTCTCGCATTTACGCAGCCAGTCCACATATACAAATTTCTTCCTTTGATAATGTTGCATATGTAGTGTAGATTCTTGCTTGCGAGTACTTTGGATGAGTACTCACGGTTGCTTTGCTACCCCTTTTCCCCCTTTCTTCTTCTTTCCGGTTGATGCAACTAGATGTCGGAGCCCAGGAGCCAGATGCCACCGCCGGTGCCTACTACTACGTGAAGACTGCTGATGACCAGGAGTAGTTAGGAGGCTCCCAGGCAGGAGGCCTTGCCTTTAAGATCGATGTTGCTTTTGTGGTAGCCTTCTTAAGGCAAAACTTTTTTAACTCATGTCTGTACTCAGATATTGTTGCTTCCGCTGACTCTTGTGTATTCGAGCTTATGTATTCGAGCCCTCGAGGCCCCTGGCTTGTAATATAAAGCTTGTATTATTTTAATTCGTGTCTAGAGTTGTGTTGTGATATCTTCCCGTGAGTCCTTGATCTTGATCGTACACATTTGCATGTATGATTAGTTTACGATTGAATCGAGGGCGTCACAAGTTGGTATCAGAGCCGACTGCGTGTAGGTAGCCCCCTTTACAACTCCTTGGCCGAAGTTGAGTCTAGTCATCCAAAACTGTTTTACTAACCTGGCTGTGTGGCTTACGGGTCCACGTCGCCATTGGGTGGTATTAGGATCTTTTATTCCTCGTCTATACTCTAGGACTCTGATCTCTCGTCTATTTGGGTTGAACATTTTACTAACTCTGACATTAGGTTCTCGTACCCACTTCCTCCCAGAGATCCCCGACTTTACCGACGATCGCTTGCTTCGCCACAAGATTCTGCAGATACCCCTCGATGTTTTCCGAGACCCTGTGCCCACTGCTTTGCAGTCCTGACCATCGATAATCCCCGTGAATAACATCCATGCCGTTTGTAAATTCATCCCCAGTTGTTCATATGCTTTCCAAAAATTCTTCAAAATGCTATTCGATCTCCCGAAGATCCTCTGCAGCCTATTGCTCCCGAAAGTCTTGTCAGCCTGCTTTATGGATACATCCATATGTGTCGCAATATTCATTGCATTCCTTGCCACTGTCTTTCCGAGTCTACTGATCCAATATGAATAAGAATAATCCCGATCATCCGTTGATTCCTAGAATTCATCTTTCCGGCTAAGAAGACATCATTTTGGATATGAGCTGGTTCTCAGTAAATCAATCCTTGATTGATTGGCCATCTAATTCTAATCAATATACTCATCTTTTTATCAGAGCCTCTGCCTCTGATCCCCCGATTTTGGGATCGTAAACTCTTCGTATTCAAGCTTCGGCTTATTCAGATGTTTCCATAAACCGATTCATTTGCATCCCTTCTTCTTTTGGTTGAGTACCGATACTCACATCAGATCCTTTGCGGACCACCTGATCTTTTGGTGGATTGCTATCCGGAAGCTCCTTCATATTTTAAATCATTGACGACGTTCCCTCGATAAAAATGCCTCTGGCGAAATGTATCATCTAGTTTGTATCGCCAACCCTTTGCTTTCGAGCGTGTACCCGTCGCTCCTGTTATTGTGTTGTATAGCTTCGTGAAAATGTCCCGATGGGTTGAACCTATGCTTTTCCTAATTCGTGTGAACTCGAAAGTTATGCGAGTCATACTCTTCGGGTGCTTCACTAGATAAATCTTCAGCACTACAATTTATTCGAAAAAGAGGAGTGAATGAAAGGTTATGCATTGAAGAAGTGGGAGTCGACCTTGAACCTTTGTGTTCATGCCCATGGACCTCGATGTAGAACTTATCATGGAAGCTTCTCTTATAATCAAATGTTCCCCTAGTATAAGCTCATCTTGCATCTGTAAATTGATCCTTGCAATTGTGGTTCCGACCATATTTTCTCCTTGATTCCATTTCTCGGACAAGTTAAAGCACTTGTCTTCTGCAGATAAATGCATCTCCGTAACCTCTATTTTGATCTTCCTTCGAGTATCACCCTCCGGTACCTCGAGAATATCAAAGAAATATGTTGCTTCCTATGAGTCTCCATCTAGTATTGCTTCTCACCGATTTCAGAATTTCCCCCGGGATCTGAGTTAATTAATCACTCCAGAACGCCGATAAGTGAATCGATTCCACACTCCGATTCTATAACTCTAAGTAATTTTTGTTGCTTACGAGTTTAATAATCCTTCAAGTCATTCCTAGCCTGATCGGCTATATCTTTACCGTGCTAACTTTTAACTGTGCTACCTGGTCCTTCTTCCTGGAGCACAATTTTCGATGATGAGCTAAGCCTACGTCGATCTTCCTCGTCGTATAATTTCGCCTTGAACAACAAGCTTGATTTCGAGTTTGTGTCATATGTGTGGTTCCAATAACCTTTCGCTTCATCATTCCTTTGACTTGATGTCATCGCCGATCGATTACATCTTCATGAAATCTCTCGACAAATGTGTCGTGATCATCATCAACATTCTGAGCTCTTCCAGGATATCAATCGAATTCATGATGAGAAATACCATCATTGCCCCTCGATGATTTGTGTTATCATCGAAAACATTCTTGCCTCCCCCAACACGAATTTGTTCATATAAATTTTGGGAATACATCCTTTTTGACATGTCGATGGATTTTTGCTGAAACCATCGGCCACCTCCTCATCTTCTCTGATAAAATTGCATGAGGTGTTCAAGTAATTCCCGATGGATCCTTTGTGTTCCCAAGGTCCGGCCTTTACCTGATGACCATGGCAATGCTATCCAAAAGTATGACTGTGTTACTCCGAACATCATTAAGAACATTGGAGGCGCAATGCTAAATGTTTCTTGATCAATTATCCAAACACTGCTATATGGGTAAACATCATGATTCTCCTTGCCCCATTAACTAAATGGATAAGTACTTGATGTCCTGTCATGTATATCATGCTCTGTTTGTTCTTGGGAAGCATATACTCTAATACTTTTGTATAAGCACCTTTTCCTTTCCATTGATCTGGTTAAACTAATAACCACATCTTTCTTTCCATTGTTTTGTTTAAACTATTCTTGTGATCTATATGATCTAAGAAGTAATAGTTCCCTGCTTATGTAAACACCTCGGTGTACAATTTGTCAGTAAGACCTTGTTATCATTGTTGTTGACATTCCGGTAACCACCGATGGACGAGAACTTTGTCTATGGGCCCACCTCGTTCAACGAGTAGGGAAATAGTTCTCTTCGTCCCTCGCCCTTGGTACCAACATTGTTGGCAACATAACTGACAGTCTATCATCTGACATGCCTTGCTATCGGCCCCCTTTCTACTTTTAACCCACATGGTGGGCTCATAACCCACAGTTCTACAGGATCGAAGCCTGACTCTCCTTTACAACCTTGATGCCGAAGTATCCTATGCTCTTGGCTTTGTGTGTTATCACGAGCCACCCTCGAGGGATGATCTATTCCTGATGCTCTGAACCCCTTCTCACACTCTGTTCAGGTATTGATCGTTTGTCCATCCGCTTGAAACTTCTTATTGTACCTTCATATTTTTCTCTCGACGTTTTTCTTAAATTTCAACTCAAGAGATACTTCTGTCACATTACCTGCATTGTTCACCAGACGATTAAACCTATAAGGGTCAGTTCTCCCGAAGTTACTCTTTTCTTCCCCACTTAAATCTCGGGACGAGATTTCTTGTAGTGGAGGAGATTTGTAACACCCCCAGTGTCATGCTACAGTAATCCCATGTTAATGGTGCCAGGTCACCATGCTTACTGAGCTAATTATCACTTGATGAAAAATCAAAGTCAAATTCAAATTCAAATTATGAGGGAAATTCAAAATTTCTCAAACATGAAAACAAAAATGTTCATCATGTGCCAAATATTCCACAACTAATATTGGTGGTGAACCAACATTTTTGCAAAGGGTTTAAGTGGCCTAAACTACTTAAAAGCAAGGACCTAAGCAATAATTTAAATGCCCTTTTTAATTTATAAAATTGGCAACTATTCCAAAAGCCTCCCAACCTTTTTGTGGCAGTGCACTTTAATTCTTTGAAATTGTTTTGGCCAGTGGCATAATTTTGCAAAGCCATTATTGGCTAACAAGAAAATGAAAAAGCTGCTGAAAATAAAAAGAAAAACTAAAAGAAAAGGAAAAGCAGAGGAGAGAGAGAGAGAGAAAGCCCTCTACCTCACTTGGGCTTCGGCCCACCCGAGCCAACTAGCCCATCTAGGCCGGCCCAACCCCCCTCCCCTGTCGTCTCCCTCCTTCGACTGTTCGTCCGGCCGAGCGCCGCGGGGGCCCCCGGACCACCACGCCCGGCTCACGGGAGGGATATAGCGACGACTGGCTCCCTCGTCTCCCCTCACCCACTTGCCCTCTCCACTTGCACCCTCTCTCTCTCTTTCTCTCTCTCTCGCCCACGCGCTCACCTCCCCTCCTCCAGATCCCCCACCACCGAGCGCCACCGCGGTCGCAGCTCCGTTGTCCACGCGGCCACTGCGCCCCATTCATCTCTCCGTCTCGTCCTCTGGGCTCGCCGATGTCGTCCACTTCTTCCTCGACCACGTACGAGGGACGAAGAGCCCTGCATCGCCGGCAGGCCACCTTCTTCCTCCTCGGATCCCGACGCACCGCCGCCGCCGATCCGCTCTGTCCTACTGCTACTATACCCTCGCCGAGCCTTTCTTGAGCTCCACGGTGAGCAGACGAGCGAAACCCCTCTCCTCTCCCTCATTTTCGCATCGTAGCTCGCCTACCCGCCATGGCCGGGCCCGTCTCCACCTGGCAAGTCGCCGCCACGTCTCTGGCGACCAAACGGCCTCGGGACCGTCTCCATCGACCTCACACGCGTGCGTAGAGCGCGCCTGGCCTTTTGGTTTGAACCATAACGCATAGCATCGCCGTTTTGCCGACACCCGTAGAGCTCCGCCGCTGACTTAGCCGCCGAGGAAGTTTCCGGCCCTTACGGACCGCGCCACCACCACGGTTGGTTGCGGCCCGGCCTCGCCGTTCGAATGCGCCCTCGCACGCTCGGAACCGAGCCCCGTAGCGCGATTCCGGACGTCTCCGGCGTTCGGCCGCCGCGGATGGCCTCGCCGACGTTGCTCCGGCACCGGAGCTGACCTGGCACCGGCAGGGCCCGCCTCTGGGTCGCTGCCCGTGGGCCCCCAGTGGACCCGCTGACCCCCGTTGACTGGTTTGACCAGTCAACCGTGCTGACGGGGCAGCCCCCAGCCACTGACATGTGGGCCCCAACTATTATTTTAGACTAATAAACGTTTTATAAGTAAAAGTGATTAGTTTAACCTAAAACACTCACTGCCGCCTGGGGCCCACTCCCCTAATTGACCCTGTTAGTTTAGTTAATCCACTGTTAAGCCAGCAGAGGCTCACATATGGCTCCCAGTGGCCCCACTGGTCAGCTTTGACCAACCGGACCGTTGACTGCCGATGTCACACCTACGTCATGCTGACGTCATATTCCATTTATGTTAATATAAATAAATTCAGAAAATGGTTTAATCTTTGAAAATTCATAGAAAATAAACTGTAACTCGGATGAAAATGTTTTCTACATGAAAGTTGCTCAGAAAAAATCCAACGAATCCGAATATGTGGTTCGTTCATCTGTCACATGCCTCTAGCATGCTGAACATGGAACATTTCCCCTCCGGTCGTCTGTGTGACACAGGTCCGGAACCGGGAATAAATTCCCGGTTGAATTCCCCCTTCACCTATATCGTGTAGCCATATGTTAGGTCACACCCGGCATAGCATATTGCCACGTTATGCTTTGTGATGTTATAATTGCTTTATATTTATTGTTTCTTCCCCCTCTTCTCTCCGGTAGACCCCGAGACCGATGCTGCCCCTGTGATCGACTACGTCGACGACGACCCCTCCTTGCCAGAGCAACCAGGCAAGCCCCCCTTTGATCATCCCGATATCGCCCATTCCATTCTCTCATGCTTGCATTAGATTTTGCTACTGTTATTGATTGCTCCTATTCTGATGCATAGCCTGCTTTTGTATCCGCTGTTGTACCTTACACCTTATGCTAAACTGCTTAGTATAGGTTGGTTAGTGATCCATCAGTGAACCCCACCTTGTCCTTGTTGCCCCTGCTTCATCATCGAAGACCCGATCAACGGGATCGAAGACCAGGCCCCGGCACCGCACATCACTTCCCCTTAGTTGCTCGACACTAATGGGTTTCTATCGAGTGCCAAGGTTGAGACCTCTACAACACTTCTGATGTTAACCCTGTAGTGTAGCTAATCGTTCGTGGTCATCGAGGGTGATTTCCTCTTTAACCACTTCCGATACGACTCTGCCGTGCAACCCCTCAAGTGTGAACCTCGAGGGTGGTCCCTCTTACGTTCACCTTGATGACTACATAGAGTAGAATTCACCGGGGGTGATTCCTCGGGTTTTCCACTTGATGTTTAGACACACAGTTACTATGATTGCTATGACTTTACACTGTACCTTGTTATCAAAGATGGGTCGACCCTGAGGGGTACCCACGCGAGCTTAATTGCGAGTGATGTGGAGTCTGGTTGACCTGGAGGGTGCCCGCGAGATAATTACGAGGCGTGGCCGGGCATTCCTAGCCCTTTCCGCAAGCCCTCAAGACGGGGCAACGGGGTCACATCTTTTGTGATTCTCTGCTTGTTACCACGCGCTCCTAATCCACTAAGATTTGGATATTTGATCCAAGGGGCCTCTGGCCTGATAGCACTAACCATCACGTGGGCATAGTATGGGCGTTCTGCGTCAGATACATCACCAAGCTTAATCGATGCCAATCGAAGCGGGCGCTGGCCGGGATGGACTGCGTAAGCACCTGTCTTGTTGAAGGAGGTAGCTAGGTCTGCACACCGGCCGCCCTCGCAACGTGCAGGAGTTCCTAGGGAGATGGCCCATGACCCCTGGGGGCATAGGTTTAGTCCGGCGTGCTGGCCTCTCTATTAAGCCTAGGTCGGGTTGCGGCGTATTGTTTGGCCGAGGCCGGGCAGGACCTAGGAAAGTGTGTCTGGCCGGAGTTAATCGAGCGTGGTGGGTAAGTTGGTGCACTCCTGCAGGGAAGAAAACATCTATCGATAGCTTGTCCTACGGTAACGGACACTTGGAGTTGTATCCCGATCGATACTACTAGAACTGGATACTTGAGATGAGACATGGATATGAGTAATGGATTGTGATGATAA
The DNA here is from genome assembly GCA_021605145.1 of Aegilops bicornis. Taxonomy (NCBI): domain Eukaryota; kingdom Viridiplantae; phylum Streptophyta; class Magnoliopsida; order Poales; family Poaceae; genus Aegilops; species Aegilops bicornis. The sequence goes on along the minus strand of CM038675.1, from coordinate 165,226,497 downwards.
CTGGATAGTATGGCTCTGGGATTTCTTTCTCGCAGGGAGTCGAGAAAGGATCTCCGGCTGAGGTTGATAACACTGCTACTACTTAATTTATCCTACTCTACTCCCTCCTGTTTGCTGCAAGATGGTGGTTTCGAAAAGAGGCTAGTCTTCGATAGGACTAGGACTTCTCTCTATTCTGGCATTTCTGCAGCCCAGTCCACATATACAGCCTTCCTTTGATAATGTTGCATCTGTAGTGTAGATCCTTGCTTGCGAGTACTTTGGATGAGTACTCACGGTTGCTTTGCTACCCCTTTTCCCCCTTTCTTCTTCTTTTCGGTTGATGCAACCAGATGTCGGAGCCCAGGAGCCAGATGCCACCACCGGTGCCTACTACTACGTGAAGACCGCTGATGACCAGTAGTAGTTAGGAGGCACCCAGGCAGGAGGCCTTGTCTTTTCGATCGATGTTGCTTTTGTGTTAGCCTTCTTAAGGAAAAACTTGTTTGACTCATGTCTGCACTCAGATATTGTTGCTTCTGCTGACTCTTGTGTATAAGAGCTTATGTATTCGAGCCCTCGAGGCCCCTGGCTTGTAATATAAAGCTTGTATTATTTTAATTTTTGTCTATAGTTGTGTTGTGATATCTTCCCTTGAGTCCTTGATCTTGATCGTACACATTTGCATGTATGATTAGTGTACGATTGAATCGAGGGCGTAATAGACTATGATGAGAGTTTCTTTTTTTTTGACTATATACGATGAGAGTTTCTCACTCGTATCTATGCTTAAGTCTGTCTGAATCATGTTGGCAATTGCCACATTTTATGAAATCTGGAAAATGGATAAACAAAACTGCATTCCTTAATGGATTTATTAAAGAAGAGTTGTATATGATGCAACCAGAAGGTTTTGTCAATCCTAAAGGTGCTAATAAAATATGCAAGCTCCAACGATCCATATACGGACTGGTGCAAGCATCTCAGAGTTGGAATATACGCTTTGATAAGTTGATCAAAGGATATAGTTTTATACAGACTTGCGGTGAAGCCTGTATTTACAAGAAAGTGAGTGGGAGCACTACAACATTTCGATAAGTATATGTGAATGACATATTGTTGATCGGAAATAATGTAGAATTATTCTGCAAAGCATAAAGGAGTGTTTGAAAGGAGTTTTTCAAAGAAAGACCTCAGTGAAGCTGCTTACATATTGAGCATCAAGATCTATAGAAATATATCAAGACGCTTGATAAGTTTTTCAATGAGTACATACCTTGACAAGATTTTGAAGTAGTTCAAAATGGAACAGTCAAATAAAGAGTCCTTGCCTCAGACATAAGGTGTGAAATTGAGTAAGACCGAAAGCTGACCACGGCAGAAGATAGAAAGAGAATGAAAGTCATTCCCTATGCCTTGGCCATAGGTTCTATAAAGTATGCCATGCTGTGTACCAGATCTATTGTATACCCTACACTGATTTTGGCAAGGGAGTGCTATTGTGATCTAGGAGTAGATCAATGGACAGCGGTCAAAATTATCCTTAGTGGAATAAGGATATGTTTCTCGATTATGGAAGTGACAAAAGGTTCGTCGTAAAGGGTTACGTCGATGCAAATTTTTGACACTGATCCAGATGACTCTAAGTCTCAATCTGGATACATATTGAAAGTGGGAGCAATTAGCTAGAGTAGCTCCGTGCAGAGCATTGTAGACATAGAAATTTGCAAAATACTTACAGATCTGAATGTGACAAACCCGTTGACTAAAATTATCTCACAAGCAAAACATTATCACACCTTAGTACTCTTTGGGTGTTAATCACATAGCAATGTGAACTAGATTACTGACTCTAGTAAACCCTTTGGGTGTTAGTCACATGTCGATGTGAACTGTGGGTGTTAACCACATAAAGATGTGAACTATTGATGTTAAATCACATGGCGATGTGAATTAGATTATTGACTCTAGTGCAAGTGGGAGACTGAAGGAAATATGCCCTAGAGGCAATAATAAAGTTATTATTTATTTCCTTATTTCATGATAAATGTTTATTATTTATGCTAGAATTGTATTAACCGGAAACTTAGTACATGTGTGAATACATAGACAAACATAGTGTCACTAGTATGCCTCTACTTGACTAGCCATGGACATGAGTTGTCATTTGATTAACAGGATCACATCATTAGCAGAATGATGTGATTGACTTGACCCATTCTGTTAGCTTAGCACTTGATCGTTTAGTATGTTGCTATTGCTTTCTTCATGACTTATACATGTTCCTATGACTATGAGATTATGCAACTCCCGTTTACCGGAGGAACACTTTGTGAGCTCCTAAACGTCACAACGTAATTGGGTGATTATAAAGGTGCTCTACAGGTGTCTCCGAAGGTACTTGTTGGGTTGGCGTATTTCGAGATTAGGATTTGTCACTACGATTGTCGGAGAGGTACCTCTGGGCCCACTCGGTAATGCACATCACTTAAATCTTGCAAACATTGCAACTAATGAGTTAGTTGCAGGATGATGTATTACGGAACGAGTAAAGAGAGTTGCCGGTAACGAGATTGAACTAGGTATTGAGATACCGACGATCGAATCTCGGGCAATAACATACCGATGACAAAGGGAACAACATATGTTGTTATGTGGTTTGACCGATAAAGATCTTCGTAGAATATGTGGGAGCCAATATGAGCATCCACGTTCCGCTATTGGTTATTGACCGGAGATGTGTCTCGGTCATGTCTACATAGTTCTCGAACCCGTAGGGTCCGCACGCTTAAAGTTCGATGACGGTTATATTATGAGTTTATGAGTTTTGATGTACCGAAGGAGTTCGGAGTCCCGGATGAGATCGGGGACATGACAAAGAGTCTCGAAATGGTCGAGACGTAAAGATCGATATATTGGACGACTATATTCGGACTTCGGAAAGGTTCCGAATGATTCGGGTATTTTTCGGAGTACCGGAGAGATACGGGAATTCGCCGGGCAGTATATGGGCCTTATTGGGCCATACGGGAATAGAGGAGAGAGGCCAAAAGGAAGGGGGCCTGCGCCCCCCCCTCTGGTCCGAATTGGACAAGGGGTGCAGCCCCCCTTTTCCTTCTCCCTCTCCTCCTCTTTCCTTCTCTCCTACTCTTACAAGGAAAGGAGGAGTCCTACTCCCTCCCCCCCTTGGTGCGCCCTTCTCCTTGGCCGGCCGCCTCCCCCCTTGCTCCTTTATATACGGGGGCAGGAGGCACCCGTTGGACACAACAATTGATCGTTTGATCTTTTAGCCGTGTGCGATGCCCCCCTCCATCATAGTCCACCATGATAATACTGTAGTGGTGCTTAGGCGAAGCCCTGCGTCGGTAGAACATCAACATCGTCACCACGCCGCCGTCGACGTGAAACTCTCCTCAACACTCGGCTGGATCGGAGTTGAGGGGCGTCATCGGGCTGAGCGTGTCTTTGAACTTCGGAGGTGACGTGCGTTCGGTACTTGAACGGTCGGATCGTGAAGACGACGACTACATCAACCGCGTTGTGCTAACGCCTGCTTTCGGTCTCACGAGGGCACGTGGACAACACTCTCCCCTCTCGTTGCTATGCATCACCATGATCTTGCGTGTGCGTAGTAATTTTTTTTGAAATTACTACGTTCCCCAACAGTGGCATCCGAGCCTGGTTTTATGCGTAGATGTCATATGCATGAGTATAACACAATTGAGTTATGAGCGATATAAGTCATACTGCTTACCAGTATGTCATACTTTGGTTCGGTTGATAAAGAAGTTCCTATATGCTGCAGATTCTTCTGCTTGAATAAGACTGTAAGTCGACTAGAAAACTCATGGTGAAAAGATTTAGAGCAAAAGAGATCATAAAAGCTTGCTTGTTCTACTAAGCTCGGCTATCAGTATAGCCTGGCATTTAAGATGTTAATAAAATCGAAATGTTAAAAGTTTTCAATTCTGGCCCACGGGCGCGGTTAGATGCCGGTTAACGGCTGGCCTGAAGCGAGCCGAACTAGGCCAGCCAAGTAACCACAAGCCGTGTGACTACTGTCATGGGTAATTTTTTAATTTTTCATTTTTGCTTCACATTTTTATTTTCGTTTTTATTAATTGTGTGTGTGTGTGTGTGTGTATGTATATACGTATGTATGTATGTATTTGTATTACAAAAAAACTTCACATACAAATTTGAAAAATGATAATATTGTATTTCAAAAATAGTTTTATTAAAAAATGTTAAACATGTATAGAAAAACATTCTGCTGTATAAAAAAATGTATAACATGAATGAAAAATGTACAGATGTTAATCTTGTATACAAAAAATGTTAATCATGTGTATAATTGTTTTGTGACAATTAAACATTTCACGCATTTGAAAAGCAATGTATGTGACATCTAAGAAATGTTTATGCAATTTAAAAAATGTTTTTTTAGTTGAAAAATGTTTCGTACAATCAAAAAACTGCATGTCACGTTTAAATAAATATTCACAAGTTTGAAAAATGTATTTGTGACATTTTCAAAAAACACATTGTACATTTTATTAAAATGTTTGCAGATTTCAAAAAAATGTTCTTTAGCATTCAAAAAATGTTTCAACATGTATTGAAAAAAATTTTAACACGTATTTAAAATATATTCAGTACATGTTTTGGAAAAATACTAAATATATATTTGAAAAATGTTAATGAGTATAAAAATATTATACATGTATACAAAAAGTGTACAACATGTATGACAAAGTAGACATGTGTTGGAAAAAACAAAAAAATAAAACCGGCAATGAAACAAAAACAAATCAAAGAAGGAAACAAAGAAAAACAAAGTATAAAGAAGAAATAATAAAATTCAAAGAAAACCATTGCAAAAATAAAAAAAACATAACGAAGAAGAAAGGAAATCAAAGAAAAAAACAACAGAAAACGAAAAACACAAGGAAGAAAACCTGACTGAATCAAACGAGCGTAGCGACCGGAGGAGGCGCGAGAGAAGCTGTCCAACGACGCAGCTAATGGGCCATCTCGCTATTGTGTCACCCATACACGATTCCTATTAGCAATCAGTACGGGCGACACATACCTGTCGCGTTGGCACACCACTGAAGGGCAACAAGCCGAGGTTCTTTTGGGTACCGCGAGAGGACCGGCTGACATATTCACAGAGTTCGATGAAAGAGCCGGCCCAACAAGCTGTTGTCTAAGCTCACTAAAGAAACTGAGGAGTACATTCATCGATCAAGAGACTTTTCATCTTTTTGGGTGGGCGACTCAAGACGCTTTCAAAAAACATTATTGGTAATGTTCGTATGGGTGAAAGGGGGACAAAGTTGTTACTCTAATCCAACTGCAGCCTCTTTAGCAAAGTCTTTAGAGTTTTTTTTTCTAGCAAAGATTTATACCTCCAAAAAGGTGCTTTCAAGAGATTTCATTATAATTATTAGTTTTAGGATTTACTTTGTATTTTTTGGATCTTAGATTCAAATCAGTATACCTGTAATTGTTATGAGTATGAATAATATTAAAAGTGTTTCAAAAAGAAAAAACTAAAGAAACTGAGGAAATGAGTGTACTTCGGGCGGCCGTCGTCATGTCTCTCCATTGCTGTAGAGAGCACGTGAGGGGGAGGAAGGAAACAGGAGAGCTACAGCCCCCAAAATGCTAGACGTATTGCTGATTACGGGCATCCTACCGGCCCATTCCAACCAAATAAACCTCGGCATGCAACAGATAGTCGATTTGGATAACTACAGCACCAAAAATGCTACAGCACATCACCCGTACACAGTTTTTATTCGACTGGGGACGAGCCTAACCTGCACCTTGCCTTGCTACGCCTACGGGCCTACTGCAAGTTGATCCGGTGCCACAGTTCACGGAACGGAGCACGTGCAATCTCGATTCCTCGGCTTTATTCTCCAAAGTGCCCTTCTTGAGCAAGTCAGACTCCAGCTTCGGTAGCAAGACCTCGGAACGGCCTCCTCGTTTTTTCCGTCAGTCCGTTACTACCATGGGCAGAGAGATATTCCACGACTAGCTCTTGCCGACTCTTGGGCAAAATTAGCGTAGGTGTAGCTAGACGAAACGATGAACGGGAGCTGACCAATTAGAGAGATGCATCTTCCGCTGTGGAAATCCCCACCTCTCCAATTGTAGCAGACTAGCTGGTTAGGGCCAACCTCGGCAAAGTTTATCTGAAATCTAATTGCAACAGAGCTTCGATCATGGATAGAGGCCGCGGCCCAAAAAGTCTATTCAGTTGGGGGCTTTGTACGGCTATTTCTAGACTAACTGACGATGGGTATCGTCATTCCTGAAGTATCTAAAACATTGCCATCTCTGATGCCTCCCAGTTCTAGTCCTACTAGCTAGTCTACTACTCCCTCGGTCCGAAAAACACTTGTCTCAAATTTGTCCCTCAAATGAATGTATCTAGCACTAACTTGATGCTAGATATATCCATTTGAGAGACAATTTTTTTGGGACGGAGGGAGTTAACTAGAAGCACCCAAAGAAATGGTGGCGGAATGAACTTTCAAGTCATTTGGCTTTTCTAAAGTACAGGGTCAGGCATTCCTTCTTGTTTTATAAGAATCGTCGGGTGATTCTCAACAACCATCACAATTGTATTGAAGTCTACATTTTGAAGGAAATATTTCTGTCCACTTTCACAATATCACAGTTAGGTGTTAAAAGGTGGATGAAAAAACAATAATATAGGTATTGAGTTAGATCAGATGTACTAGTGCATCATAAAAACATTATCTCGAATAGGTTTTAGCCCGCTTTATAAATAAATCAACCACCACATCCATATAAGCAGTGCAGGAAAGTAAACAAGAAGTATGTTGCGGCAACAACGCAAATATATGCCTAAAGTTCAATTATCTACTTAATGTACAAAGGGAAAGTTATTTATTATTTTACTACCAAAAGTCATTGTATTAGTAATACTATGACAAAAAAAAGCTAAAAGGGGGACATTGAGGTGATAATAAAAGTCTCTCGAATAGGTTCTTCAAAAAAAGAAAGATGATAATAAAAGTTCTATGCCTCTAGAGCATGCATGACTATTGGAAAAAATCTCCTTTGAAGGTCAAGATAGGGCCAGTCAACTATAAGGTTTGGTGAGGCGAAACTGTTTGCAGGAAGCTATGGGTTTGAATACATGATGTTGTATTACAGATGTCTCCCAAATCATAGTAGGTACACTGGACGATATTGATTGCAAGATTTGGATGGTATTTTTAAACAAATGTCATATCAATTTGTGTGGATTTTGGATATCATGACATTGCATAGCACACACTATCTCCTATGTTTATCCCAACAAAGTCAGTGTAATTTGTCTAGAATCTAGAGCTCGACATGACATGACGAATCCCTGCTCCCAAATTTGTAAGATCTGAAATTGGTAAGACGCGACAATATTAGGATCACTTGTGTTTCACAATGTGTTGTGAAAAACTGGCATGTGTTTTGAAAAGTTTTCCTTTGAGTTGTAGCTTACTGCTAGTTCCATTTTTCTCTATTTCACATCTAATAAAAAGAACAGACGTGAAAGCTCCTCATCTAGTTTGGCCAAAGGTCTGTGTACCGCAAAGCTCGAGGACATCATTAATGTGATAGTACAAATGACACATTTTTGTTCTGCCGCATTTTTAAAGAGGAAATACTTCTTTTTTTGAAAGATCCAGATTGCCTGGCTTTTCATTGATTTAGCAGAAGAGAGGATACGAAAAAGGTTTTCTGGTCAAGTGATCAGGGGCGAGCTTTTCTCTAAAAAAAGTGATTAGGGGCGAGGCTGCACACTATGGGCTTATAGAAAATTGCACCTAGCATCAAAAGTACAATGCAGCGATCTCTCACGTCAAATCCCAGAATGGGGGCTCGATGCATTTTGCTCCGGCAAGTCGCCATTGCTCCATGTCGCTTCTAGCTGCGCTGAGGATGTCGTTGCTGTTCGGCTGCTTGCCGTTGAACGTGCAGCAGTTTCGTTCCAGCCATATGCGCCACAAAATCAGGGCCATCAGTGGCAGCGCCCACTTCTCGTTGCCCGGCTCCGTCTTGGCGACGATCGCAGACACAATTTAAGTCGTCAAACTGTGGCGCGCCCATCCAGTCGGATATAGCGCGGTGTAGTCCGTCCATGCCGTGGCCCTGTGCTGGATTTCCTTTGCCACACTGCATTTCCAGAACAGGTGAACCGAGGTCTCGAGGTTTCTGTTTCAGAGCTAACAAAAGTATGGATTTCTTGCTAACTGGGGGCTGGTAACCCAAAAAAAGCAATATGGGGGCTTGGGGGTCCCAAATATTGCTGAGATGAACTTAAGTCTACTAGCTTCCTGGGTTTATAAATTTCATAATGGTGTAGTAAAATGTGGAAACAGATCATTGACTCTAAATATAGAGCCGATAATCCCAATATCTTCTCCTGCCCTGATACTAACTCATCTCCTTTTTGGAAAGGGGTTTTGTGGGCTGCTAAAGCAGCTAAACATGGTTATCAATGGAAAGTGGGCAATGGGAAGAGAATCAAATTTGGAAAGATCACTGGTTTGGATTCATGTAGCTTGGCCATTCAATTCTAGGGTTATATAGCATAGCCAATGAGCACAATCAGGTTATTGCTGATTTGTGGGATGGAGTAAACCTTAAAGTCACATTTAGGAGATGTATAGATAACAGGTTGCTTCTCCTATGGTATGACCCGGTAAGCATTGTGCAATCTGTAATCCTAAGTGATGAAGATGATGCTTTAATTTGGAAACTAGAGCCTAATGGTAAATACTCTGTTAGATCTATGTATGCCGTGATTAATTTTAGGGGCATTAGCCCAGTTCATATTCTTGATATATGGAAAATCCATGTCCCTCCCAACATCCATATATTTTTGTGGCTGCTAGCTCATAATAAGTTGTTGGTTAGAGAGAATCTTATAAAAAGACAACACTTAAATGATTTATCTTGTTTGTTCTGCTCTGAACGTGAAAATATCAACCACTTGTTTTTTGAGTGTGTTGTGGCTATGGAGCTCTGAAGAAATATACACTCCATCATAGGGTGCTTCCCCCTGCCTGCTCTTGATAGGTTGGCAGACATGTGGGGAAAAGATAAAAACTTGCAAGCTGAGAATCTAATTATATCAGCTACTCTCTGGGCTATCTGGAGATGCGGGAATGATTTGTGTTTTAGTAACACAAACTGGATGGGTGTGCAGGTGGTTCTGAGAAAGATTGCAGGCTATTGCAACCTATGGAAGATCATCTGCAAAGAAGTGCAAGAGAGCGCGTGGAGGAGATCATTGTGGCTATCTGGGATGTCTCAATCTCCTCCTGCGGTCTGTAATAAATGATGTACTCTGTTGGGTTTCATTTTCTATGGGAAATGGAACTGGGGCTGGATCCCTTTTCTTCTAAAAAAAGACGATCGTTGCACCAAAGCCGATTGTGATGCAACATACATCAAAAGAATTTGGCCTGTCCTGTGGTCCACACCTTCCAGATCAGCGACTCGAGCTCCGTGCGCGGCCGATCAGAGAACTGCATGTCGTAGGCCAAACGAGCCGAGTATTCAGCGCCCCCCGCCATCCAGTTGATGGCATCGTGCTGGCTTGCGATCAGCATGATCCGCGCGTCCCTGATGACCCGCGGTAGCAGGATGAACTGCAGCAGGATGTTGTTGACGCTGCCGTGCCACAGATCATGAATCCAGCCGGCCCCGAGCAGCGCCGCAACCACTGATCTATTCTTAAGGATGGAGTGGTTGTAGAGGTCAGGGAAGGATAGCTTCAGAGCCCGACCGCCGATCCAGTTACAGTCCCAGAAGCTGGCCTGCTCCCCGCCTCCGATGGTGACCACAGTCGCCGTGGAGAACATGGCTCTGTCTTTGTCGTTGCACGGCGAGCCGGATCCCACTACATTTGGTTTCCACAAAGAAGGTGAAATGAGATGCTACTGGGAACCTTGTATGTTTGTCCCTAGATGGACAAGTACAGATCGTCATGGACGTGATGAACCTAAACCCTGCATTCTCGGATGCTTCCCAGACCTAGTCCTACTACAGGCACCCAAAAATAACGGTGGTGAAATGAACTTGAGGTCGGTTAGCGTCTCTGAAATATAGAGCTAGGAACCCATTCCTTCTCCCCATTTATAGAAAGAGCAATGGAGATGTACTCTATTTGATCTGGTTCTACAACCTGACAACCATAAATGGTTTGATAACATTGTACTCAGCATATAAAAACCCCAAATTAGTAGATTCTTAGTTGTGTTCAAGTATGTATTGATTTTAATTGGTGAAATTTCCGATAGGGTTGGTAAGAGTTTCTGCATGTTGCAGGTTTTAGATAAATGATCTTCCTTATTTAGTGAGCACTTTGCTCACGGGTAATTATTTGCAAGTTACGCAAGCAGCTCTTCATTCACAAGCCAAGCAAATATCTGGAGACGAAGAAGAGTTGTAGCTGACCGAGCGGCAAGGTTTTGGTTACCGGTCGAAATTTCAAGATTTCCCATGGTTACCAAGTATTTCCGTGCCCCTCGGTAAATCCCCATACCGAGCAAAAAATATCAAAATTTTTAATTTTTCGAATTTAAACGCTCGATTTATAGTAAAGTATGTAGGATCTATTTAATACCATGAGAGTTGGTTCTGACATGTTGGTAGCAACCTGGTTCCTGTTTTGAGAGGTCTCTGGTTCTAATGTTGATGTTCATTCATTCACTTATTTGAATTAAAAATTCAACTATGAAATTCGTTTGAAATATTCTCGTTATTTCTTGGTAACCGTGGTAACCACGTTTACCAGTCCCCCTCAGTAAAATTGCCTCATTCAGTAGTATGTTCTTAACCTGGCTTTCCTTCCTAGATTACTCTTTGGCAAAACCTCTTCGATCTTCTACCTATGGACCATGGAAGAGAGAGAGATCACAAGTGGACCATGGAAGAGAGAGAGAGAGAGAGAGAGAGAGAGAGAGAGAGAGAGAGATCAGAAGTATATTTAATTTGTTGTATTATTTTCCTTAATTGACATGAGTAGGTAACTAGGTATTGCTAATCTCTTATATTATTTTCCTTAATTGGAACCAAGACCTGGGCATTACTAGATAGTGATAAGAACACAATTAATTTACTCACAAATATGAAGCAGATCAATATGGAGATTAAAACATATAGTTCCCGTGCAAATAAGTAATGAAGGCATCGTTCGACGGGCGACACAGGCGTCCTCTTCCTTGGGCCTTCCTTGGGCATGAGTAGGTATTTGTAATCTTGTATATAGGTATGTAACTATCAGATGAACCTAATATAATATTTAGAAGATCAGTTTGATCCCACCAACATCATGCACCTGATAGTTGAGATCAGCTTGACAAATCGTCTCTGTTAGTATATTCCTTGGACTCCACTGAGGCAACTTGAGCAAAAGGTCTGTTACTACCACCTACCATTTGACATGCTGATTGTACCAGAGCAGATGTGGGTATTGGTATGATATTAGCTAATGTTACACAGATATATTGTGCACGATGAAAATGCTGATCGATCTGCTAGAACCCAGCGTGTGCAATATGACCAGGGTGTAACCGATCCTGATCCTAAGGAAGCTGAACTTCCAAAATTTCTGCATATTATCTCAACAAATCTAGATCGATATCCAGGGCCAGCAGAGTTGCGATCATGGACAGAGGCCGCGGCTGGAGAAGTCAGTTCAGATGGGACCTGGTACCGTTATTTGAAATATCTGACGAATGCTGTAGATGTTTAGCGCATATACATTGTTTTAGATAGATTATATAATTTTGCACCATTTAAAGGTTAATCCTTTCATAAATAAAAGGATAAAAAATACGACTGATTTGATGTTTACCAAAGTTAAAATTTGGATTTTCTAAGGCATACCTTAAGATGAGGTCGGTCATCACAATATATTAAAAAAACTAACTTTGCAAGGCTACATAGCAGCAAGGTTTTGGTTACCGAATGAGACAATTTTACCCAGGGGGACTGGTAAACGTGGTTACCACGGTTACCAAGAAATACCGAGAATATTTCGAGCAAATTTTATAGTTAAATTTTGAATTCAAATAAGTGAATGAATGAACATTTGAACCAGAGACCTCTCAAAACAAGAACTAGGTTTCTATCAACACGTCAGAACCAACTCTCATGGCATTAATTAGATCCTACATACTTTACTATAAATCGAGCGTTTAAATTCAAAAAATTGATATTTTTTGCTTGGTATGGGGATTTACCGAGGGGCACGGAAATACGCGGTAACCATGGGAAATCTCGAAATTTCGACCGGTAACCAAAACCTTGCATAGCAGTGACACTGTAAATTTCACTATGATTGCCATGTCGATAATTGCATGAACCAATAATATATAGATTGGTTTGGTATAAGCAAACTGCCAAAAAATATTACAGGAGAAATACATCTATGAACAGTATCTCTCAGCTACCCCGTGGTAGCGAGCAAACAAGCCCTTTTGTCGACCTTTTACGGTTGTCTCTAGACTACCTGAGTCAACGAAGTGCATCATATCCTTGAAATGCTGCATTGTCTGATGTCTCCCAGGTCTAGTACACAGAAAACACTCAGAAGAAAATTTTGGTGAAATGAACTTCAAGTCAGCCAGCTTCTCCGCAGTACAGATTACAGAGGCAGGCATTCCTTCTCCGTGTCTATAAGAAGACCAATCGAACATTGATCTGGTTGTACTTGGTTCAGCAAGATTGTACTTGACATATCAAGACCACACATTACTGCTTCTCAGCTGTATATACAAGTCTATGTTTATTGCTTATTATGATTTGGTGAATTCTTTTTAGAATGTTGATTAACAGGCTTCTTCACGCCGCACATCTCTCTGCATGAATAAAAGCTCACTATATCAACATGAAAATTCATGGTGAGAAGCCGTAGAGCAAATTGGTACTGTGCTACAAAATGTACATGCTTAACTTTTTTTGGCAGAAAGATAAATGCTTATCCCTGTTTAGCGTTTCTTTAATTGTTCAGAAGCACTTGTTTAATAATTGAATGAAAAGTGATAGTGCAAACACTTGCTTGCAAGCCATCATTCCCAAGACGTCCAGAGAATGTAAGAGACAAGAAGCGTTGTCGTCGGCTATCATAAAATTGTCAACGCCTCTAGCTGATCAAGAAGAGTTTGCTAATTATTATGGTATTTGCTTAGCTAGATTGCTTGCTGAAGTACTCTTAGGGCATCTCCAGCCGTTGGCCCCTCAGAAGGGGCAAAAAATCGTCCTCTGGGGGCGCACCGGCGCTAAACCGCGCACTAGGGCCGTGATGCCCCCCAGTCGCGGCGCCCACGGTTAGTAAAGAAAGGCAAACACGGTGCAAAAAAGACTCAAATTTAACACAAACGTCGGCGAGTTCATTCAAACTTAAAACATATTTTACAAAAAAAAAGAAAAAACTACCGCGGGCTACCCCCGCCGTCCTCGCCGCCTGCCTGGCCGCCCGCCCACGCGGTTCTACATGCCGAGGAGGCGGTAGAACCGCGTGTAGTCACCGCCGTCGTCGCTATCGCTGCCGTCGCTGCTGCCGCCGCTTCAGCCTCGCCCGCCGCCCTCGCTGCATCCCTCCCCCGGTTGGCGCGGCGGGTTGGACGGTCCGGGGGCGTCGTCGTCGTCGTCGCTGTCGAGGACCACGACGCCGTGCTCGTCCTCGCGCCCACGCTTGAGGCGGCTATCTCCTGCAGGGCCCGGCGCTGCCGGACCATCTCGTCGCGGAGGTAGTCGTCCCGCGCCCACCGCATGGCGTCCTCGTCGGAGATGCCGCGCCGGGCTATCTCCTCGTACTCGAGGGCAAGCTGGCTTCGCTTGGGCTCGGCGAGGACGAAGCGGCCGGGCGGGTGGAGAGGCGTTAAGCGCCCGATCGCGGACGCCGGAGCTGCGGTGCGCTGACCGGCGCGCCCTGGGGCTCCGGCTTGACGGGGCGGAGGCAGGGCGAGCCGCCGGACGAGGAGGAGGACCCCCCGGTCTCCATGCGCCTCGGGGTCCAGGAGCTTCCCCGGCGGCGTGAGAAAGAAGGGGGAGCGGGGTACTCGAGGCGCTGGCGTGTTGCCGCCCTCGATGTACTCGAGGACGGCCTCAACGTCTTGCTGGCACGCCCCACCACCGACACCGGCCGGCGGCGTTGAGCCTGCCGGAGGGCTCGACGCCGTTGGTGGCCTCGAGCTGCTGGGCGTGACGGCGGCGGAAATAGGGTTCCCAGAGCGGGCTGTCGGGGACGTACCGTGGCCCCTCCCTCGCCGCGCGCGGCAGATTCGAGCGGATGCGTGCTATCTCCGCACGCCGAGCCGCTCCGGTGGGTATCGGGGGCACCGGCACGCCGCCCGCGCTGATCCTCCACGCCCCGGGCACCCGCATGTCCGGCAGGACCGGGTACTCCGCCTCGTAAAGGAGGCGAGCCTCGTCTTCATGGAGGTGGCGGGGGCCGAAGCCGTTCGCCGCCGCGCCGTCGCCTGGGAAGCGCTCGGCCATGGGAACTGGAGACGGCAAAAGAGAGGAGAGGAGAGGGAGAAACGACGACGGCAGGAGAGCGAGATGAGTCGCCGAGTGCGCCGGGGCGCGTCATATATAGGCCGAGGCGCGCGTGCCACCGTGTGTACGCGTGGCGGGCGAGGGAGGGCGATGGACGCGCGTCGTCCGGTCTTCACTGCGCCGCCCGTGAGCACCAATGGCAGGCTGACCGGCGCGGCAGCGCGCGGCAGCTTTAGCATTGATTCGCCACGGGAAACGAGGCGATGAGGACAACGAAGGGCCGAGAAGAGAGCCGTGTCGCTGACGCGGCGGGCCCGCTTCGTTTTCGCGCCAAAACAGTTCGCTCGGCGCCCCCGGGCGCCCCCCAGCGCGCCGGGTTCGGGTTGGGTCCGCCGACGCTGTTTATTACGCCGGCGTCGGGCTCTGAAGTAGCGGCCCAGGCGTTTTTGGCGCCGGCAGAAAAAACGCCGGGGAGGCCTTCCTGGGGGGGCGCGGCTGGAGATGCCCTTATGACAATAACCTATTTGACGATCTACTTATTTATGGACTATCGCAGCAAGTATGATACTGGAACAATTCATAGTGGCCTCCATGTGCTTGGTTTGCATCTGAAATCCAGTTCATCCTTTTGCTGCAATGTTCAATATTCTACTAATTAAGCTCAGCATGTTTAATTAGCTTTCCAGGTAAATTGTTCATAATTTATGATTCTAAAACTTTTAATATAGTCTTAAGAGATGAAACAAAGTTTTTAGTTGATCACACACTTAGTTCTGCTGTTGTTTCATCTGGCATATTGTTCATTAAGTGCATAAGCAGGGTCTTTATTTATAAAGCGGGGCGAACGCCTGTTTCAAGTAATAAGTAGGGTCTGATGCAACTTGGCTAACTTGGCTTCTGATCTTACGCCCTCGTTTTTTTTTTGTTGGGTTCCTGCTAATACTGACTGAACCGGGCTTCTTATCTCCACATGGCTCACACTGCTATCCAATGCGCTAACCCCTCCTCCTCGGTGTGTCGAACCGCCTCGCTGCTCGTGGTGTGCATGCCGCACCACCCGGCGTCTCTGCTCGCCGGCACACCAACAAAACTCTTAGCTCGCCGAAGCTGGATGCGTCCCGCTCGCCATAATGAGGAGTTTGGTCTGCACCACCTGGAGAGTAGCTGACGCTTGCTATTCTTGTGGTGCCATTCTTACTCTTTCCTGTTTTTTAGAACCCGGGCGTGCAATGCAAACCTTGTACGGTTGTCTTTAGAAGAACCTACAAGGGACATCGTTACACAGACAGAGGTAGAAACGCTTCATTCTCTGATGCCTCTCAGGCTTAGTACTAGTCCTACTACATGTCGCTCAGCTTCTCTGAAGTACAGAGGTATGCATTCCTTCTCCCGGTTTTTATAGGAAGAGCAATGGAACCGTACTCTATTTGTTGTGGCTCCACAGCCTTACACAATTCCATGACATTGTACTCGCCAAATAAATACCACACCAATTTGAATCTCAGACGTATTCAAGCCTGCACTCGTTACATTGTTTAGTATAAAAAAATTATACTGTTGAGAAAGAGGTTCTGCACGTTACAGATTTCTGTGCAAGGTGAGGGGCTACACTATGGTAGGCTAGCATACAACTTGCTCATATCTGCCTAGTATTTGGATGACCAGCCAACACACTGACGAAAGTTTGGATGCGAAGAACATTGCTTTGCCTGCAAAGCGTTGTGGACTCGACATGAAATCCCTGCATGATTAGCCGTCCTACTCAATCACATCGATCAATAATAATATCACAAATGGGCTTTATATCAGCCTCTTGACGAAGAGTGAGTCAACCAAACCACTAGTTCCATGAAAACCTGGTTCTGGTGGTTTTCATGGAATGGCGTTGTTGCATATCTCCTCTAAATTTTGGTCGCTTCTAGTGGAACCCCTAAACTTAGCCGAGTAGAAAAGAATTGAGTAGCACAAACACAAATTCGGTGCACACAAATATAAATTCGATTCAAACAAGTTCATATAGCCTACTAAAACGAAATTCAGTGCCAATTCATAATATTTTACAATGATATTTAGATGAACTTAACCGAAACTTAGACTCAACTAATCGAAACTTACAAATCCCTATCTGTCTTTTCGGTGAGCCTCTTCCAATCGCCTATGGTCAGGCCGCCGATCAAGACTAATGACCCGGCTAACTGATGCAAGATCAAGACTATGGCTAACAATTTCCCCCGTAGTCTTGATACCGCTCGTCATCGGTCGTCGATGCATGGCATCGCACCGAGCCGCCGCAGCCTCCGCCATCTACGTGCAGCGCCTCCATGCTACCACGCCGTGCCACGCCTCTGCCCCACGCTGTGTTGTGCCGCCTGCTCGTCGTTATCACGGACCTCCGCGCCTGCTAAGACATGCTGTGTGCCCGCCGTCGCCGGAGTTCCTGCAGCTCCTGTCATTGCCGTCGTCACAGCCGTGACCCAGCCCGCGGACTCGACCGGCGCATCGACGCCAGTCGCACCGTGCTCCGCTACGACCCCGACGACATACGCCGAGCTCCTTCACCGCCGGCGACACACGCCTGGCGTCCCTCTGCGTCCCGCACGTCCCGCGCGCACCCGACAAGCCCGACTGCACCAGTGTGTCCCGCACGTCCCGCGCACCTGACGCGCCCGACGAGCCCGACTGCATCAGTGCGTCCCGCACGTCCCGCGCGAATTCATTGCGCCCGACGTGCCCAACCACACATGCCTACACCGCGGTCCCGCCGCGCCTGACACGCCCGGCGCGCGCCCATACACGCGTCCGACACTAGCGCCGCGGCTTATTCCGGCCAACACTCACCCCTAAGCCGTGGCCTCGCCGCACGGCCTGCCGACAGGGGCCCTGGCTCGTCGTTGTCGCCATGTACGCCTCCGCTGCGTCTCCGGCACAAACCGCCGCTCGCTGCCGCTCGCAGTTCCGTGCGCCGCCACGCCGCGTCTCTGTGCCACGCGCCTCCATGGTTGTCGCGCCGAGCCGTCGCGACCTCTACACCACCACGCAGGTCCTTCGCTACCCCCTCGTCTCCACGACCGCTGCGCCTTCGTGCGCACGACACCACACCGCACAGTCGTGGACTCGCCGCGCATTGCCGTCGACACGCGCTCGCAGCGCCGCAGCCGATGCCTCCATGTCGGCCGCGGACGCCGCCGCACGCCACGGCCGCCCCTCGAACCTGGTCGCTCTGATGCCAATTGTTGGCGCCGCTTCATCGCAACGCCATCTTCTTCTTCCTCACAATCAGGGACGATTCCAAGGGGGACGAGGGGGGGGGGGGGGGGCGAGACCCCCCCGAACGATCACGGCGCCCCTTGATAACGATCATGCAGTAGAAGCTTTTTTCGTGTACGCGCACGATTTTGGCCTGTCTTGCCCCCCTGTACCTCCTAGGCCATAGTCAAGCCCATGTAAGTAATGATTGCAGCAGGCAGCTGGTCAAAGGCCCAATATCAGGAAAAGGAAAAAGGAAAAACAGCCCAGCGTGGAAGAGCCGGACCCGCGCTCAATCAGGACACGCACGTATACGGCAGTTTTTCTATCTCCTCTAGTCACTTTCCTTTCTAATCTGCTACTCGCGATCTGAAAAACCCTGCTCGCTGCCGCCGGCCACCAAGATTGTCTACCGTCGAGAAGGAAAGGCGACAGACAAGCACCGTCGCGCCAATCCACGGGCGCAGTCCAGCCGGTAGGCCGGCCGCACGGACGAGCGATCAAACGAGGAAAAGAAAGGTTAGATTATATTTTCAGGATTTGTTACTTTGAGTCTTAGAATGTAATTGTAGACATTAAAAACTAATTAGAAAATTTCCAATTGTTCAATTGTGTTTGTGTAGACATTAAGAGAAAGAAAGGGATTAGGGGAAGCGCCATTACCATGAGCGATCATGGACCTAGCTAGGGATGAATGGCGTCCTCTGTGCCAGCATGGTACAGTCTCTCTCATGAACTTCAAATCTTTCTTTTTTGTCTAACATGAATGATCATTTATTGATGGACATGAAAATTGGATTGGAATCAATTACTTATAATACAGTTTACCGATTTTTTTTGGTATTTAAATAAAAAACTTATTATGTCTAGTCAAAGATGGACAATTTGATAGTCTTCTTCTAATGTTTAGATCAACGAAAACATGATTTCAGTTTAGGCCTTTTTCATTGTCTAAAACTCTAAATGTTTTATGGCTTGGGTCGATGGGTCGATGCTCATTAGTCCATAAGACCTCAGGTGTGGAACTCGCCCCCCTATACCAAATTCCTGGCTCCGTGCCTGCTCACAATCTCTCTCTCATGGTTTTGTCTCACACAAGGACTCACACCGATGAGAAGAACTCAACACAAACACACACACACGCACACACTTCACCAAGGAGCAGCACAAGAGCTTTGCCGAGAGCATCCTCTCCTTGTGTACACGCGGTGCTACATTTTTCTATAGGCTCTCACGGCCTCACTTTTTCATTCTCTTGTTCAGCTTAAATAGCCAGTGCAGGATAACAACCTGAGCACTATACGGGCCACTAACACCCACGTACTCCACTCCTGGAATCACTCCAGCACGCACACGACTCGGTAACCCACTAACTAATGCATGCATGCAACCATTGACTAGATAACTCACTAGCTAATGACCCGACTAACTGATGCAAGATCAAGACTATGGCTAACACCGTACTCTCTCCTCTCTTGCACGGAGACCACCCGTGGGTCGACGGGCTCCAGCCGCATCATCTCTTCAAAAGCACAGTTCCGGTGGCCGCCGGCGCCATGCATTTGGACAAACATGATATCGTACGCCCACGCCATCTATTCGACGGAATGGAAGGATCCAATCCAAATCTTCTTGTGGGTGTGTCTCAGCCACCCACATTCCCCAATTCCGCTGCTGCACGTAGATGTACTGCCTCGCGACTGCGGTGATAGGGGGTTGGGGAAGTCGAGCAGGCGGTCGTGGGAGGAAGATGTGGCGCACATGAAAGAAGATCCGTCGGCAGCGCAAGAGGACTATGCTGCGCTAGCGTTATGGGAGGAAGACCCTTCACGGCCTCGGGAGCGCTTGTGACAGCATGGATCCGTGGTGCGGATGGGTGGCGGGGAGTTGCGGCAGTGGGATTTGGGCATATATCTGCGGCGGGCCGGTTCCGAAGTGGGTGCGGGTGAGGTTGGGTGGCGGCGATTGGATGGAGGGGCAGTGGAGAGGAAAGGAGAGGTTGGATTTTTACTCCACACCTGCGCTCAGAAATAAATTTAAGGGTCACACACGCTCAGATTAAAAGTTTGACTCCTCTAAATTTTTTTTAGGTTTCCGTTATGTGTCGGTTAGATGAGAAAAACCAGATTTTTTTTCTCCACTAACCAGTTTTAGGAGGTCGCTAGAGTTGCTCTAATATAAGTCACATGCCTTTGGAGCATGGCCGGCCAGTTTGTTACAATATTTGTTCACCCTAAATTGTATTGTTCACATGAGGCTATAGGTTTGAATACGTGTTATTGTATTTATAGATGCTCCCCAGACCGTGCATATACCATAGAGAAAAATATGTTTTTCATTCTTCAAGTTAACAAAATGTCTAGATCTGGTCGCTCAAAATATTTTGGGTCACAATTTCGCCCCTCAGATTACAAAACCAGACAAGTTTCGTCAAAAACCACATCCGTGGGCAAAACCTGCCACGTGAAAGTGGTTTTTTCAGATCAACCCCTTAAATAAAATTGAAAAAGCAATCAGGTCCCGGGACCCCTGAGGGAGTCATGGATTAAGGGGTTCTCGGGCGTCCGGCCTGATATCCATGGGTCGGACTGATGGGCCGTGAAGATACGAACACCGAAGACAATATCCGTGTCCGGATTGTGCTTTCCTTGACGTGGAAAGCAAGCTAGGATACCAACTATGAAGATTCCTTCTTATGTAACCGACCCCAAGTAAGCCTAGATCTCTCTGGTGTCTATATAAACCGGAGAGCATAGTCCAGATAGGACACATTCATTACCATCTATTCACATAGGCTAGACTTCTAGGGTTCCATTACGATCTCGTGATAGATCAACTCTTGTAATACTCATATTCATCAAGATCAATCAAGCAGGAAGTAGGGTATTACCTCCACAGAGAGGGCCCGAACCTGGGTAAACATCGTGTTCCCCGTCTCCTGTTACCATCGATCCTAGACGCATAGTTCGAGACCCCCTACCCGAGATCCGCCGATTTTGACACCGACGTTGGTGCTTTCATTGAGAGTTCCACTGTGCCGTCGACGGAAGGCTCGATGGCTCGCCTTGTCATTAAAGACAACATTACTGCCGGGGTAGTTCTGGCCCCGGGCCAAACCCTCCGGCTGGGCGACTTCACTATGATCGCCCGTTCGGCCGCGGAGCCGACCGTGACCTCTCGGGCCATCAAAAATCCCCTTCGCATCAACTCCGAGAACTCCAAGCAGATGGATCCGGTTGAGTTCTCGTCCTTAAACGAGCTCCTAGATCGCATCGCCGCTTTGGGAATCGCCACCGACTACGATCAGATCGAGCCTAAAACCGATCAGGGAGAAACCGAAACTCCGCTGGTAACCCACCGATTGCGGTAGTCGTGGAGCAGGACAGCGAGTCCTCTTCTATATCGAAGACGGACTATGTTCAGATCGCCATTCATGAAGAGCCGGATACTCACCCGCGAAAGTATGCAACCAGCCCTCTCAACATAGCATCGGACGGCGGTCCCAAACGATCAGAAGATATTCCGGAACCCGGACTGTCCAGTCTAAAAGGTCGTCAGATTCCGGACAATCAGTTAGGTCGGGGTTTGGATTTAATTGCACCCACCCGCTCGGATATAGAGGCTCTCACGAGCATAAAACAACAGTCTCAGTAAAAAGGTCCACCACTTCTGGGACAGATTCCTCCTTGTCAAGGACAAGGTAAAAGATTTCCGTGACGAGGACGCAATATCGGCGTTCTGCAAAAATTGCGCGGACGTAGGAATCCTCGACGCCATCAATCGCCGCCGCGTACCGAAATTTGCTGACTTAACAACCATCGTACAAAAGTAGTGCGCGATGGAAAGCGCCTGGGAAACTCGGGCAGCTCGCTGGGAACCACCAGCCCCAACCCAACTCCCCTCTGGTAAAAGGGCGTACCCTGCGGCACGCCCAGTCCCACAGTCAAAAACACAAAGCCGCCATACGGCACGGCACTGTTCTGGAGGGGTGGCTCGATGGCCCATGCAAAATACATGCAACAACAGATACCGTGGCAACCCACAGCCTTAGAGCATGTTGGATACTACGACAGGTAGCCAAGAGCGGCGAGGACATCCTTATAAAGGACGCCCCGGAACAGTACCCCCCAGAAGATGACGACCCAAGAGTATTGACAGTCTTTGAGACATTCGCTTCAAATAACAAGCGCAAACGTGCAATTCACGAGCTCAACGAAGTCTGCCAAATTGTTGTAATAAACGCATGGAACAACACGGCTATAACATTCAACGCCGGTGACGAACCAAAGTACAGAACAGTACGAGCACCAGCCACGTTAGTCCTCAGCCCCATCGTGGATGGGTTTCGACTCACCAAGGTCCTCATGGACGGTGGCAGCGGACTAAATCTCATTTATAAGGACACACTCCATAAAATGGAAATAGACAGGAGCCGCATCGAACAAAGTAACACAACCTTCCGGGGAATTATTCCTAGTCAGGAGGCACGGTGCGCGGGCAAAATCACACTTGACGTGGTATACGGCACGCCGGAGAACTATCGGTCCGAAGAAATAACCTTCCAAGTGGCCCCTTTCAGCAGCGGATATCATGCCTTATTGGGGTGGGATGCTTTCACACGCTTCCAAGCTATACCTCACTACGGCTTTATGAAGCTCAAAATGCCCGGACCAAATGGTATAATCACTCTCGTCAGTTGTCCGGACATAGCACTCCGCGCCGAAAACAAAACCGCATCCCTGGCCCTGGAAGCGCTATCCGAAGCCCTCACGGCCGAAGAATTAGCTGCACTACGGTCCACAGTGGACAGGGACAATGTGATCCTCGACAAACGCCCCAAATCCACCTCATTCAAACCAGCAGAAGAAATAGTCAAATTCCAGGTCCACCCAACGGACCCCAAGAAGACATCATCTATCGGAGCTCAACTGACACCAACAGTTGACGCCGCACTAGAGAGTTCCTGCGTGAAAACTGAGACATATTTGCCTGGCACCCTTTAGATATGCCAGGGATCCCACGCAAGTTGGCCGAACATAGCCTCAACATATTAAAAGGATTTAAACCAGTCAAGCAAACACTGCGGCGCTTTTCGAACCCAAGCGACAAGCCATGGGGGAGGAGCTGGCCAAGCTCATTGAGGCCGGATTCATTAGAGAAATCAAGCATCCGGATTGACTGGCAAACCTGGTGATGGTACCAAAAAAGATAAATCCTGGCGCCTATGTGTCGATTTCAAGGATCTCAACAAGGCTTGCCCTAAGGATCCTTTTCCCCTTCCCCGCATTGATTAAATCATTGACGCCACCGCAGAACACGACTCACTGTGTTTCCTCGATGCATATTCCGGATACCATTAAATCAAAATGAAGGAATCCGATCAAGCAGCAACAACATTTATTACCCCATACGGGCCATTCTGCTTCAATACGATGCCCTTCGGGCTCAAGCACGCCGACGCGACATACCAACGCATGATTCAAACATGCCTGGAGAAACAGATCGGCAAAACGGAAGAAGCTTACGTTGATGACATCGTCATTAAGACTAGGCACGTCGAAACACTAATAGACGACTTATGCCTCACGTTTGACAACCTCCAGGCATATGACATTAAGCTCAACCTGAAGAAGTGCGTCTTCGGCGTCCCCGCTGGAAAACTGCTAGGCTTCATAGTTTCCAATAGAGGAATCGAAGCAAATCCGGCTAAAATCTGAGCTCTGTCACAGTTAGCTACACCAACAGACCTCAAACAGGTCCAAAAACTGGCAGGATGCATGGCAGCACTAAGCCGCTTTATCTCCAGACTAGGACAAAAGGCACTCCCACTCTATCGCCTCTTGCGGCGCACGGATAACTTTGAAAGGACAGACGCGGCGACTGCTAGACTAGAGGAAATAAAGACCCTCCTAGCAAGCAATCCAATCCTGGCTGCACCAAACGTAGGCAAACCCATGTTGCTATACATATTGGCAACACATCAAGTGGTGAGCGCCGTGCTCGTCGTCGAACGAGAATAGGACGGACACAAATTTCCGCTCCTAAAGCCGGTATACTACGTATCCACCGTCCTCACACCATGCAAATCTCGGTACCCTCACTATCAAAAGATAGCATATGCAGTCTTCATGGCATCTCGAAAATTGTGACACTACTTTTAGGAGTGCTCGATCACGGTGGCTTCTGAAGTGCCCCTCAATGATATAATCAACAACCGGGATGCAATGGGCCGGATTGCCAAATGGGCCATTGAGCTCCTGCCATTCGACATCACGTACAAACCACGTCGAGCCATCAAATCCCAGGTACTAGCTGACTTCGTCCCCGAATGGACAGAGGCCGAACTCCCTAAAGAGTACGACGCATATTACAACTGGGTGATGCATTTTGACGGCTCCAAAATGTTGGCAGGGCTAGGGGCGGGCGTCGTATTAACGTCCCCCACAGGAGATATCGTCCAGTACGTACTCCAAATATTATACACAGACTCCAACAACGCAGCCGAATACGAGGCCTTGCTACATGGCCTTCGGATGGCCGTATCAATGGGCATTCAACGCCTGGAGGTGCGCGGGGACTCAAACCTGGCAATATCCCAAATTAATGGAGACTTTGATGCCAAAGATCCAAAGATGGCAGCTTATCGCAATGCCGTCTTGAAGATGTCGGCTCGATTCGAGGGGCTCGAATTTCATCACGTCGCCCGCGAAAGTAATCAGGCGGCAGACATCCTTGCTCGCATCGGCGCTAAGCGCGACCCCGTCCCACCTAACATCTTCCTCGAAAGGCTCTTTAAGCCATCCATGGTGTGGCAAGGGGAGACAGCAACGACAGTCCCATTCCGAACACAAACACAGATAGCGAACACGCCGACATCATCGGAGGCTCAGCCACCGAAATAACAACATCGACCCACCTCATCATGGCAGTAATTGCCCCATGGACCGAACCATTCCTGGCCTACCTTAATAGTAAGGAGCTCCCAGAAGATCAGAATGAGGTTCGCCGCATCCTCCGGTGTTTGAAGGCCTATAAAGTTCACGAGGGAGAGCTCTACAAGAAAAGCACCACCGGAGTCCTTCAAAGGTATATCTCCGAGGAGGAGGGGCGGCAACTCTTGGCAGAAATTCACGCCGGTCTCGGTGGGCACCACGCCGCAGCCCGGGCACTTGTCAACATGGCCTTCCGGACAGGTTTTTATTGGTGAGGGAGTCCCGGACTAGGGGGTGTCCGGATAGCCGGAGTATCGTCACGGCCGGACTCCAAGACTATGAAGATACAAGATTGAAGACTTCGTCCCGTGTCCGGATGGGACTTTCCTTGGCGTGGAAGGCAAGCTTGGCGATACGGATATGTAGATCTCCTACCATTGTAACCGACTCTGTGTAACCCTAACCTATCCGGTGTCTATATAAACCGGAGGGTTTTAGTCCGTAGGATGAACAACAATCATACCATAGGCTAGCTTCTAGGGTTTAGCCTCCTTGATCTCGTGGTAGATCTACTCTTGTACTACCCATATCATCAATATTAATCAAGCAGGAGTAGGGTATTACCTCCATCGAGAGGGCCCGAACCTGGGTAAAAACATCGTGTCCCTTGTCTCCTGTTACCATCCGCCTAGACGCACAGTTCGGGACCCCCTACCGAGATCCGCCGGTTTTGACAATCGACATTGGTGCTTTCATTGAGAGTTCCTGCCGTGTCGTCACCGATAGGTCCGATGGCTCTTCGATCATCAACAACGACGCGGTCCAGGGTGAGACCTTTCTCCCGGACAGATCTTCATGTTCGGGCGGCTTTGCATCGCGAGCCAATTAAGCAGCCATCTGGAGCAGATCGAAAGCTACGCCCCTGGCCATCAGGTTAGATTTGGAAGTTTGAACTATACGGCCGATATCCGCGGAGACTTGATCTTCGACGGATTCGAGCCGCAGCCAAGCGTGCCGCACTGTCTCGATGGGCATGATATAGCTCTGCAGCCGAACAGTGCCCTGGAGGCCGCACCAGTATCCGCTCCGACCCTTAATCCGGAGCCGGATTCCCCGATCGAGGACGAGTGGTTGGACACCGCCTCGGGGGCTACAATCTCTCTGGCGATCGAGCCAAACTCCATCCTGTCGCTGCGAAGACCTCGACTCCGGTGCCGGACTCCTCTCCGGACTCCGAACCTCCGCGCCCCGCCAATCAAATCCGATTGGGCGCCGGTCATGGAGTTCACTGCCGCGGACATCTTTCAGCTTTTCGCCCTTTGGCGACATCCTAAATTCACTAAAGTCTCTCTCTTTATCCGGAGAGCCTTGGCGGACTACGGACAGGAAGGTTGGGATGCGGACGACAAAGAAATTTAACACCCACCCACCACCCACTTTGTAGCCACTGTCGATGATTTAACCGACATGCTAGACTACGACTCCGAAGACATCGACGGTATGGACGGCGATGCCGGAGACGACCAAGACCCAGCGCCTACAGGGCACTGGAAGGCCACCTCGTCATATGACATATACATGGTGGACATCCCAAAAGATGGGAACGGCGATGGAACAACGGAGGATGACCCCTCCGAGTAACAGCTGAAGCGCCAACGTCAGCGGCGCCGCTCTAAATCCCGCCACAATAAAAACGGTGATTCCGGGACGGGAGATAATAATACCCCGGTCATCGCCGAAGAGAACCCCCTCCAGCAGGACTCAGCGCAGGAGGAGGGAGAAGCAAGTCCGCACGACGGTCTGCGTAAAGAGAGGTCGAGGACGATAATTATGCGCCTCCCTCCGAAGATGAGGCAAGCCTCGACGACGACGAATTTGTCGTGCCTGAGGATCCCGCCGAACAGGAGCATTTCAAACGCAGGCTTATAGCCACGGCAAGCAGCCTCAAGAAAGAAGCAACAGCTTAGAGCTGATCAAGACCTGCTTAGCGACAGATGGATCAAGTCCTTGCAGCCGAAGAGTATGAACTCGAACGCCCCTCCAAAAGCTACCCCAAACGCAGGTCGTTGCCTCGACTAGAGGAGGAAGCACCCAAGTCACCAGCGCACGACATGGCAGACTGGCCACCCCGTGGCAGCGACAGAGAAGCCTCTCGGCCCTTCGCTCAAGCCACACCCCGATGCCGCTCAAAAAGTACCAAGGCACGGGAAAACGCACCAGACTTGCGAGATATATTGGAGGATAAGGCAAAACATACAAGATCGATCTACGGATCGCGTGGGCGCCCAGCAACGCGGGATGATTACCGCCTCGCCGGATCCAAGAAACCGCCGGGCGAACACGAGACAAAGCTCATTTGAGCTACGCCGTGATATAGCCCAATCTGAGGTGCCAGACACCCACTATGCTTCACAGATGAAGTAATGGATCATTAAATCCCTGAGGGCTTCAAACCCGTAAACATCGAATCATACGATGGTACAACAGATCCTGCGGTCTGGATCGAGGACTATCTCCTCCATATCCACATGGCCCGCGGTGATGATCTACATGCCATCAAATACCTCCCACTCAAGCTTAAAGGACCAGCTCGTCATTGGCTCAACAGCTTGCCAGCAGAGTCAATCGGTTGTTGGGAGGACCTGGAAGCCGCATTCCTTGATAACTTCTAGGGCACATATGTGCGACCACCAGACGATGACGACCTTAGCCATATAACTCATGAGCCAGAAGAATCGGCCAGACAATTCTGGACGCGGTTCCTAACAACGAAAAATCAGATCGTCGACTGTCCGGATGCAGGGCGCTAGCAGCCTTCAAACTCAACATCCGCGACGAGTGGCTAGGAAAAGATGAAATCCATGGCAGCCCTCACCACACTCATGACCCGCTTTTGCGCAGGAGAGGACAGCTGGCTAGCTCGAAGCAACAACTTGGCCAAACACCCTGATAGTTCGGATAATAAGGACAGCAATGGCAGGTCGCGTCACAACAAGCATAAACGCCGCATTAACGGTGATAATGCTGAAGATACGACAGTAAATGCTGGATTCAGAGGCTCTAAACCCGGTCAGCGGAAGAAGCCATTCAAAAGAAATACCCAGGGCCCGTCCAACTTGGACCGAATACTCGATCGCTTGTGCCAGATACATGGCACCCCCGAAAAACCAGCCAACCACACCAACAGCGATAGTTGTGTGTACAACCAGGCAGACAAGATAAACGCCAAAAACAAAGACAATCGGCTGCATAGCGATGACGAGGAAGAGCCCCGGCCGCCGAACAATAGAGGACAGAAGGGTTTTCCCACACAAGTGCGGACGGTGAACATGATATACGCAACCCACATACCCAATAGGGAGCGGAAGCGCGCACTAAGGGACGTATACGCGATGGAGCTAGTCGCCCCGAAGATCAACCCATGGTCTTCCTGCCCGATCACCTTCGATCAAAGGGACCACCCCACTAGCATCCGTCACGACAGTTTCGCGCATTGGTTCTTGACCCAATTATTGACGGATTTCACCTCACCAGAGTCCTGATGGACGGCGGTAGCAGCCTGAACCTGCTTTATCAGGATACAGTGCACAAAATGGGCATAGACCCCTCAAGGATTAGACCTACAAAAACGACCTTTAAAGGCGTCATACCGGGTGTAGAGGCCAGTTGTATGGGCTCAGTTACACTCGAAGTGGTCTTCGGATCCCCGGATAACTTCCAAAGCAAAGAGTTAATCTTCGACATCGTCCCATTCCGCAGCGGCTATCATGCACTGCTCGGATGAACCGCATTTGCAAAGTTCAATGCGGTGCCGCACTATGCATACCTCAAGCTCAAGATGCCAGGCCCTCGAGGAGTAATCACGGTCAATGGAAACACCGAACGCTCTCCGAACGGAGGAGCACACGGCGTCTCGCGGCGGAGGTACAAAGCAGCCTCTCACAACAGTTCTCGAGTCCGGCCACTAAGCGTCCGGACACCGCTGCGCCCGGAGTAACCTACAACAAGACCACCTGGCATGATTCAAGCACGCGTAGCAATCCGGCCCCAACCCCCGCCCTCGCGAAATTGCGAAGCTAGTATTACGCGTACATAATTACGCTCTGGAGATACCATGGGAATATGGGGAGGGGCAAGACCACGACACGCCAGGAATGTGGCTAGACCGCACCAGGGGCTCTCGATTGTGTCATTTTTTTTCTTTTTTCCTTTTTTCTTCCTTTTTCTTACTTTCAGGACTCCGTCTTTGAGAAGTCCTGTCCGACACTTGAATCGCCGAACTCACGATGCAACAGCCAGGGAAGCGTAAAGCCACGTCGAGTGTTCAAGTGGTCTCTGTTATGAGCATTATACCTGTTTTACATACCATCCCGCAGCTTACCCCTGGAGGGGGACATGTTAGATAGTCCCATCCCTTGCTTATCGCACTATTTGTATCGTTCTGCTTCCATTGCAGTACCTTTTTGAATAAACAATACATAGCTTTTGCTTATTATTGCTCTACTTCCTTTATATATACATATGTTCATTTCACGACATGTTGCAACTGTACACTTTGGTACGGCCAACACACCAGGGGCTTAAGTATCCCAAAATTATGGTGTGATAAGTCCGAACACTTTCACAAGTGTAGCATCCCGAACTTATAGCATTATATGAATTGGCTCTGAATCATGTCTTGGGTCAATAGTTGGGTTTGCCCGGCTCCCGTGTTTTGGTACCTTACGTTCCGCTATATCGGCTAAGGTAGCACCGGGAGAACCATCACATTGTGCCCAGTTGAACTGGTCGAGCACCTCGATGGAGAAAGCTAAAACTGACCATCATGATAGGGCGAGAGCCGATGCGTTGTTCGAGAGGTTTTTCGGTCCCTAAAGACTTATGCCGCTTAGAGCGAGGAACCGAATTGTCCGCCAAAGGCGTGGATAGCGCCCGAACTCGGTCTTCCGAATACTAGGGGCTTCATGAAATTTAAAATTATAGAATTCTATGGCTAAGTGAGAGTGTTCAAGCATTATAAGTCCGGTTGCCTTGTTCGTTGTGTTGAGCGCCTCCCTAGATGGAACCAAGAATGGGGACAAGAGTGCTCAAGTTTATCCCGGATACCCCAGCACTCGTGGCATGGGGGCTGAAGCCAACGACTTGCCATCTCTCAAATTTGATAAACGGCCGCACAGAAGGTAATATTTTAAATTAATAAGCGTTGCTTAGCGCATATGAACAAGTTTTCAGCGTATAGGATAACAAATGCAAGTTTATTCAAAAATTACATATTTGGAGCACTCATCCGCTATTCGGCGGGCACCCTTCAGGAGGCCCTCATAGTACATTTCGGGCGTGCGATGCTCATGACCCTTCGGTGGCCCGTCCGTCACGAGCCTCTCCGCATCCAGCTTGCCCCAGTGCACTTTAGCACGGGCAAGGGCCCGACGGACACCTTCAATGCAGATGGAGCGCTTGATGACATCAAGCCGCGGACAGGCATCCACCAGCCGCTGCACCAAACCGAAGTAGCTCCCGGGCATGGCCTCCAATGGCCACAACCCGCGCTTATAAGGCCCTTCATGGCCTGTTCGGCGACCTTGTGGAGCTCGACCAGCTGCTTCACTGGTCGCTCAGAGCACTGAATGTTCGGCCTCGACATCACGAGACCAGAACACCTTTTCCGTCGAGCTCCCCTCCTTGGCGCGGTAGAATGCGGCAGCATCAGAAACACTACGGGGCAAATATGTGAATGCTCCTGGAGAGCTCTGAATCCGGGTAAGTAATAGGTAATTCACTTTCACATGCTTGCTTTGCATAAAGAATGCCTTACCCGCCGCTATCTTCTTCAACGACTCAATTTCTTGGAGAGCTTTTTGGGCCTCGGCTTTAGCAGCTTTGGCACTTTCAAGAGCCGAGGCGAGCTCGGACTCTCGAGTCTTCGATTCACGCTCCAAACCCTCGTGTTTTTTCACGAGAGCTTGGAGCTCTTGCCGTACCTTGGCCAGCTGCGCCTCCCCCTTCTCTCGCTTGAGTGCGCTCCATGAGCCGCTTTGTTTCGACCCACGGACACCGCCTCCTTGAGTCGCCACCTCGTTCGTGGCCCTGTAGTACCCAAGTTATTCCTATTATTTTTTGCAACCAAAACCTTTTCTATAAGGTATTTCTTTAATAAGGTATTACTTACCTTCTTTGTCCTCGAGCTGCTTCTTGGCTTGTCCGAGCTCGTTCTCGGACCGCTCGAGGTTCTGCTTCAATGCATTGACCTCCGCATGATCGGTCTTGGCAGAGGTCAATGCAGCCTGCATTCCCATATTGACATACTTATGTTAGACTCCTGCATATATCTTTTTAGATCCTTAGTCCAGCTTTTCTTTCCGAACACCGAACTAAGCATCAGTGGCTACTGTCTATGCGGTAATATTTTTACATATTCTAAACTTACCTCAAAGCCTGTTAGAAGGCTGGTAAAGGCTTCGGTCAGTCCGCTCTTGGCGGATCACTATCCGGATCACCGCACTCATAACAGTGCGGTGTTCCTCCTCGAGGGAAGCGCTGTTAAGCGCCTCCTATAAGCTATCCGGTGCCTCCGGTTGGACGGAGGACACCGGCGTCTTACCCTTCTTGCAAAGGATCCGCTGGCCGGACTTCGGAACCGCTGATGGTTCCGGAAATGGAGTCCAGACGAGGGTCGGGCTTAGAGCCCCTGGGGGTCTTGCCCCCCGCGCACCTGGAGTCCAGGAGGTTGCCTTGTGGCTCCTCCGGCGCTACCTCCTCTTGACCAAGCCCCCCTTGGGGCCCCACCGCAGCGTCGTCCGCAGTGTGAGGCGAGGAGGCGGTCGGAAGCAAAGTACTCTCCATTTCCGACGAGCCCAGGGACCCGCTCGATGAATCGGCGAACTCGCCCTTAGGCGGGCTGCACGGTTGTTCGACATTAGAGAACACTCTGCAATAATAAAAAGCCATGGGTATCCGGACACTTACGATCTCGCCAGGGCTTGGCCCTTGTAGGCCAATCCTCCTCGCTGCCGTCGGCGTTGGTGGAGAAGTCCGGAGGAAGGGTTCTTCCCTTCTTGGACCCTTCGCCTCCCGGTTGGGGCGGCCTTCCTTTTCTTCTCCTCTTCACTGGGGAGGAGCTTCTTCTTCCTCCTCGTCTTCAAGAGAAGATTACGCTTGAATCGACAAGGCTGGCGTCGGGAGCTCCTTCGAGTTCCCGTGGCCTCCTTCTTGGCCATCTTCTCCGGCACCACGTGCGGCGCCGGAGCCAGCAGCCCCGTCAATCGGGCGTCCTCCGGGTCTTCCGGCAAAGGAGCCGGACAGTTAATCTGTCCGGACGTCTTCAGCCAGTCCTGTCAAAGATTAGGGAATTTTAGATCCCACGTAGAGTCAATCTATGAAAAAAGAGTCCCGTAAAGGGTAAAATAACTTACCTCGCCGGCTGGACGCCTTGAGCTGTATCCGCGATCCTTGTTAGCGGATGTTGGGGCTTCAGCGCCCTTGAACAGCACCTTCCAGGCATCTTCGTACGTAGTGTCGAAGAGACGGCTCAAGGTTCGGTGTGCGGATCGAACTCCCACAAGTTAAAGGCCCGTTGTTGGCATGGGAGAATCCGGCGGATGAGCATCACCTGGATTACGTCGACAAGCCTGAGATTCTTGTCCACCAGGTTTCAGATGCATGTTTGGAGTCTGGATAGCTCTTCCGAATCCCCCCACGTCAGGCCCGTCTCCTTCCATGACGAGAGCCGTGTGGGGAAGCCAGATCTGAATTCGGGGGCCGCCACCCATTCGGGGTCGGGTGGCTCGGTGATGTACAACCACCCCGATTGCCACCCCTTTATGGTCTCCATAAAGGCGCCCTCGAGCCATAGGACCTTGGCCATCTTGCCAACCATGGCGCCTCCGCACTCCGCTTGACGGCCGCCCACTACCTTCGGCCGGACGTTGAAGGTCCTCAGCCATAAGCCAAAGTGGGGCTGGATGCAGAGGAAAGCCTCGCACACGACGATAAACGTCGAGATGTTGAGGATGAAATTCGGGGCCAGGTCATGGAAGTCCAGGCCGTAGTAGAACATGAGCCCCCGGACAAATGGCTGAAGTGGAAAACCTAGTCCGTGGAGGAAGTGGGGGAGAAACACTACCCTCTCATGGGGCCCGGGGGTTGGAATAAGCTGCCCGCCGGGCAGCTCAGGCGCAATGTCGCCGACAAGTATCCGGCCTCCCAGTC
Source organism: Aegilops bicornis (assembly GCA_021605145.1). NCBI lineage: Eukaryota > Viridiplantae > Streptophyta > Magnoliopsida > Poales > Poaceae > Aegilops > Aegilops bicornis. Next base: position 165,193,600 of record CM038675.1, on the reverse strand, counting down.
TTTTGATGTGCCCCTCAGGACGGAGGAGGCCATCCACCCGCCTCCCGCTCCCGACATGGTTGGAGAAGGTTGAGGTGGGATGTGCGGACTTAGTATTTGGAGCTCGAGTCTTGTGAAATGGATAAGCAAAGGAGGAAGAAGGCGTGGGTGATAAGGTGGATCCTTATCCCTTATATAGACGGATGAAGCTATCGTCCCCCACCGACTGGTAAAACTCGCTTATTTCCCAAGTGCCGTAATCAATGGCGCGGATGGGTTACCCACGTCCGTATTGATGAGAATCCGGAATAAGGGGCACGATCTATGCTTTGATAAGACGTGCCAGGAAACCGCCTCGCTAAACACGCCGAGGTGGAACGGTAACAAATGATTCATATAAAGGCCTGGCCGTGGTGTGATGTCACGCTGCGGAATACGCCGCCAGATCTGTGCAAAAATTATTCTCTCTACGGTGTTATGTGGAACTTGTTTTGCAGAGCCGAACACTATCCTTGTGTTCAAAACCTTTTATGAAGTATTCGGAGGAGGAACCCGCCTCGCAATGCCGAAGACAATCAACGCGCCGGACTCGTCGTCGTTGAAGCCTGGTTCAGGGGCTACTGAGGGAGTCCCGGACTAGGGGGTGTCCGGATAGCCGGACTACCATCACGTCCGGACTCCAAGACTATGAAGATACAATATTGAAGACTTTGTCCCGTGTCCGGATGGGACTTTCCTTGGCTTTGAAGGCAAGCTTGGCGATACGGATATGTAGATCTCCTACCATTGTAACCGACTCTGTGTAACCCTAACATATCCGGTGTCTATATAAACCGGAGGGTTTTAGTCCGTAGGACGAACAACAATCATACCATAGGCTAGCTTCTAGGGTTTAGCCTCCTTGATCTCGTGGTAGATCTACTCTTGTACTACCCATATCATAAATATTAATCAAGCAGGAGTAGGGTATTACCTCCATCGAAGGGCCCGAACCTGGGTAAAAACATCGTGTCCCTTGTCTCCTGTTACCATCCGCCTAGACGCACAGTTCGGGACCCCCTACCCGAGATCCGCCGGTTTTGACACCGACAATTGGCCTACGTCCCGGGCAGACACACAGGACCTCGTCCAGCGCTGCGTTGGATGCTAACTCTTCGCCAACCAAAGCCACATGCCCCCAACCGCCCTACAAACAATCCCCATTACATGGCCCTTTGCGGTCTGGGGCTTGGACATGGTTGGACCCCTTAAAGGGGGAAGCCATAAGAAAAAATATCTGCTGGTCATGGTGGACAAATTCACCAAGTGGATTGAGGCTACACCAGTTAAAATGGCCGAGTCCGGACCGGCGATCGCATTTATATCCGATGTGGTGCACCGTTATGGTGTACCGCACAGCATCATCACTGATAACGGTTCCAATTCCACAGCTGATGAGGTGAAAACCTGGTGTGCTAATCTGGGCATTAAGCTTGATTACGCCTTTGTCTACCACCCGCAAACAAACGGTCAAGTCGAGCGAGCTAATGGTCTTATTGTGAGCGGCATCAAACCTAGGCTAGTGCGATCTTTGAAAGAATCAGACAAACACTGGGTCGAGGAGCTTGGCTCCGTACTCTGGGGGCTGCAGACCACGCCCAACCGTACTACCGGATACACACCTTTCTTCATGGTGTACGGTGCAGAGGCTGTATTGCGCTGCGATATTATACATGACTCACCTCGAGTGCGTATGCACGAAGAGAAAGAGTCCGAGCTGGATCCGCAGGATAGCCTAGACGCCCTGGGGGAGGAGCGCGACGTCGCCAAAGCCCGTTCGGCATTTTATCAGCAGTAGGCTCGAAGATATCAAAGCAGAGAAGTACGGGCCAAGACTTACAATGTTGGCGAACTCGTTCTACGCTTGCCGGAGAAGAAAAAGGACAAACTCAAGCCATTAGTTTTAGAAAAATTATAAACTTTCTGTTAGTGTCATTAGTTTTAGAAAAATTATAAACTTTCTGTTAGTGCCATTAGTTTTCAAATTTGAATAATTAAAATTTGAATTCTTTGAAATTTGTGTGAATCACATGTTTGTGATTAAATTTACTAAAAAAATGAACATTGATGCGCCTATAGAGAAAATTCAACCTAAATTCATAATAAAGCATTTCAAATGAACTCTGAAAAAGTTGAAAGTTGGCATGGTATCATCATAATAGTTGCGGGAGAAAGTCTTCACTTTTTCTTCGCTTGTGTCATTTGGTTATTGCGCCGTAACCATGGATAATCTTCATCGTTTATCAGGATGCTGGGGTAAGCCTTGACTTTGAAGGGAGGAATTTCATGAAAATTTTCATAATCTTCAGACATGTCTGTCTTGCCCTCCACTCCCATGATGTCCCTTTTTCCTGAAAGAACTATGTGGCGCTTTGGCTCATCGTATGATGTATTCGCTTCCTTATCTTTTCTTTTTCTCGGTCTGGTAGACATGTCCTTCACATAGATAACATGTGCCACATCATTAGCTAGGACGAACGGTTCGTCGGTGTACCCAAGATTTTTAGATCCACTTGTCATTCCGCATCGTGGGTCTACCTGCTTCTCGCCTCTGACAGATTGACCTAGTTGCATTTAAACAAAGGGACCTTAAAACCTACTCCGTAGTCAAGTTCCCATATGTCCACTATGTAACCATAATATGTGTCCTTTCCCCTCTCGGTGGCTGCATCAAAGCGAACACCGCTGTTTTGATTGGTGCTCTTTTGATCTTGGTCGATCGTGTAAAATGTATTCCCATTTATCTCGTATCCTTTCCAAATCATTACAGTCGAAGATGGTCCCCTGGACAACAAGTACAGCTCATCACAAACAGTGTTGTCACTTCGAGACGTGTTTCCAACCAACTGCTGAAAGTCCCGATGTGTTCACATGTAATCCGATCGCCCGCCTTTGCTCGGGTGTTTGGGCGCAGATCGTTCTTGTGTTCATCGACATACGGGGTCACCAAGGTAGAGTTACAGAGAACTGTGTAGTGTGCTTGAGACCAAGAATATCCGTCCCTGCATATTATTGAGTCCTTTCCAAGCGTGCCTTTTCCAGTCAGTCTCCCCTCATACCGCGATTTAGGGAGACCTATCTTCTTAAGGCCATGAATGAAGTCAACAAAAACCCGATAACATCCTCTGTTTGATGGCCCATGGAGATGCTTCCTTCTGGCCTAGAGCGGTTACGGACATATTTCTTTAGGACTCCCATGAACCTCTCAAAGGGGAACATATTGTGTAGAAATACGGGCCCAAGAATGACAATCTCGTCGACTAGATGAACTAGGACGTGCGTCATGATATTGAAGAAGGATGGTGGGAACACCAGCTCGAATCGACAAGACATTGCGCCACATCACTCCTTAGCGTTGGTACGATTTCTGGATCGATCACCTTCTGAGATATTGCATTGAGGAATGCACATAGCTTCACAATGGCTAATCGGACGTTTTTCGGTAGAAGCCCCTCAATGCAACCGGAAGCAGTTGCGTCATAATCACGTGGCGATCATGAGACTTTAGGTTCTGGAACTTTTCTCCGCATATTTATTATTCCCTTTATATTCGACGAAGCCGGTCGGGACCTTCATACTGAGAAGGCATTCAAAGAAGATTTCTTTCTCTTCTTTCGTAAGAGCGTAGCTAGCGGGACCTTCATACCGCTTCGGAGGCATGTCGTCTTTTTTCGTGCAAGCGTTGCAGGTCCTCCGTGCCTCGTGTGTATCTTTTGTCTTCCCATACACGCCCAAGAAGCCTAGCAGGTTCACGCAAAGGTTCTTCGTCACATGCATCACGTCGATCGAAGAGCGGGCCTCTAGGTCTTTCCAGTAGGGTAGGTCCCAAAATATAGATTTCTTCTTCCACATGGGTGCGTGTTTCTCAGCGTCATTCGGAACAGTTAGTCCGTCGGGACCCTTTCCAAAGATTATGTGTAAATCATTGACCATAGCAAGTACGTGATCACCGGTACGCATGGCGGGCTTCTTCTGGTGATCTGCCTCACCTTTGAAATGCTTGCCTTTCTTTCGACATTGGTGGTTGGTCGAAAGAAATCGATGATGGCCCAGGTACACATTCTTCCAGCAGCTTCCCAGGTATATACTATCGGTGTCAAATAAACAGTGTGTGCATGCGTGGTATCCCTTGTTTGTCTGTCCTGAAAGGTTACTGAGAGCGGGCCAATCGTTGATGGTCACGAACAACAACGCCTTTAGGTCAAATTCCTCCTGTTGTACACCGTTTCCATTCTACAGCTGTAAAAGTTCTTCAACTAATGGCCTTAGGTACACATCAATATCGTTGCCGGGTTGCTTAGGGACTTGGATGAGAATTGGCATCATAATGAACTTCCGCTTCATGCACATCCAAGGAGGAAGGTTATACATACATAGAGTCACGGGCCAGGTGTTGTGATTGCTGCTCTGCTCCCCAAAGGATTAATGCCATCCACGCTTAAAGCAAACCATACGTTCCTTGGGTCACTAGCAAACTCATCCCAGTACTTTCTCTCAATTTTTCTCCACTGCGACCCGTCAGCGGGTGCTCTCAACTTCCCGTCTTTCTTACGGTCCTCACTGTGCCATCCAAGGTTGTCAGAATCGCGATTCTGTTGTACGATTCTACGACTTTACGATCCAAATTAACCCCTTTGATTCTACGATTTTGGTTCATAGAATCTACGTTTCTACGATCCTGATAGTGAAGATTCAACGATTTGCGATTCTACCATCGGAGCTCCGATCCGATTCAAGATCACGATTCTGACAACCTTGGTGCCATCGCATCAACTTGGCATGCTCTCCGTTTCTGAACAGACGTTTCAACCGTGGTATTATAGGAGCATACCATATCACCTTCGCAGGAACCCTCTTCCTGGGGGGCTCGCCGTCAACATCACCAGAGTCATCTCGTCTGATTTTATACCGTAATGCACCGCATACCGGGCATGCGTTCAGATCCTTGTACGCATCGCGGTAGAGGATGCAATCATTAGGGCATGCATGTATGTTCTGCACCTCCAATCCTAGAGGGCATATGACCTTCTTTGCTGCGTATGTACCGTCGGGTAATTCGTTATCCTTTGGAAGCCTCTTCTTCAATATTTTCAGTAGCTTCTCAAATCCTTTGTCAGGCACAACATTCTCTGCCTTCCACTGCAACAATTCCAGTACGGTACCGAGCTTTGTGTTGCCATCTTCGCAATTGGGGTACAACCCTTTTTTGTGATCCTCTAACATGCGATCGAACTTCAGCTTCTCCTTTTGACTTTGGCATTGCGCCCTTGCATGGACAATGACCCGGCGGAGATCATCATCATCGGGCACATAGTCTGGTTCCTCTTGATCTTCAGCAGCTTTGCCCGTTGCAGCATCATCGTGCACATCGTCTGGTTCCTCTTGATGTTCAGTAGCATCATCGTATTCAGGGGGCACAAAGTTGTCATCGTACTCTTCTTCTTCGCCGTCTTCATCATAACCCCTATTTCTCTGTGCCTCGTCCAAACATTATAGTGTGGCATGAAACCCTTGTAAAGCAGGTGGGTGTGAAGGATTTTCCGGTCAGAGTAAGACTTCGTATTCCCACATATAGGGCATGGACAACACATAAAACCATTCTGCTTGTTTGCCTCAACCGCTTCGAGAAAATCATGAACGCCCTTAATGTACTCGGAGGTGTGTCGTACATCCATTGCCGGTTCATCTGTGTGCATTATATATAATTAAGTGTGTAAAAAACTATTACAGAACATGATGAATAGATAATTAAGTGACCAAATTAATAGAAGTTCATCATCACATTAAAACCAAAGTACATACATAGTAAAAGTAAGAAAGTAATACAAGTATCTATCTAAACATACAAGTAAGGATATTTTTCCTTTCAGAAAGAAGATAAGAACAAGAGGCTCACCACGGTGGTGCCAGCGATGAGATCGGCGCGAGCGATCGACGGCGGTGAAGACAGAGACGGGACGTGACAGACCGCTAAACCTAGACAAATATTGAGGAAAATGGAGTTTGGAGGTCGAGCTTGGAGAGGAGAAAGTTAAGTAGTGTGGCTCGGGCATTCCATCGAACACGTCGTGTGCATAGGAGGTGAGCTAGAGCACCACAAAGCTCTCCAACGGCCGGGCAGAAAAACAGAGCAGTGAAGTGCTCTTCTCGCGTGCGAGGGGTATATATAGGCAATTCATTGGTTCCGGTAGGTGGCTTGAACCGGGACCAAATGGCAGCCTTTGGTCCCGGTTCAAGCCACCTACCGGGACCAATGGTGGTGGGCTAGGAGCGAGACCCATTGGTCCCGGTTCGTCCCACCAACCGAGACCAAAAGGTCCAGACGAACCGGGACCAGTGGCCCACGTGGGCTGGCCGGCCCCCGGGGCTCACGAACCGGATCCAATGCCCCCATGGGTCCCGGTTCTGGATTGAACCGGGACTAATGGGCTGACCCGGCCTGGACCATTGCCCCCTTTTTTACTAGTGCACTATGGATGTAGTATCATACACTAGTATCATATGCATTATACTAGTATATGTTACTCCCCACTATGACCAGTCTAAGAGAAAATTGACCAATGCACGTAATTTATGCATGCATGCATTGCAACTAATGCATTGGTAAAGATACTTTTTTAAGGAAAACAAGAGTATTAATTGGATGCTTTTGCAAACTACAAAAAGTATTCCACCACTCACCATCTACCTTGGTTGGTGATATTTTTGAATTGAGCCTTATAAACCGAAAAGGAGGGGTATTGAAGATAAGGCTAAGAGATGACCCATTGTACACTCTTTTTTTGTTATCTTTAGATTACATGCAAGATTTAAGATAAGACTATCTTATCAGCCATTGTACACGCCCTTATCCTCTTATCTCCACGCAGCTTCACAGCCACACATTTTCTCCCAAGTGCGTTGACCTCTTGTCCTCTACCTCTCTCTTTCTAATGGATCTGGGCAGGTGAGTTTTTTCTCCACAATTCCACTCCGTCAGCTCCATTGCCATGGCGCCATTGAAACTTGCATGTGCGTCCAGCCACCACCATCCCGTTGCTCCGCCGATGCTGCAATGCAGCACGGTTGGGGAGTCTCCCGTGTTGCAAGCCCTCATCAGAAGCACCGAGGGCTCGCTGCGAGCCGTCACCTGAAATAGCGAGGTGTCGCCCGTGCTACAACACGTCCGCCTGCGGCTGGGTAACCGTTGTGTCGCGACGCTGCATTGAAGCGCACAGAGCGGCGGTGCTGCAGGGAGGGCGTGGTGAGCCGGGGCTGCGACGTTGCTGCCATGGCTGAAGGCGGTGCTGCGTTGAGCATACGGATGCTACGACGGCGCTACTGCCACGCCGACGGCGCTGCTACGTATGCAGTAGAAGAGACGACAAGCGGCTGCCATGGCCGGCAACGGAGCTGCGTTGCAGCATGCGATGCGACGACGGCGTGCTGACGGCCGAACTGCGTTGCAGCAGGAGATGTGACGCGCTGTTGTCATGATCGGCGGCGGTACTGCATTGCAGCATGTGATTCCGCGATGACGGATGACGGAGCTGCCTTGCAGCAAGTGAGGCCACGAAGACACTACTGCCACAGACGGCAGACCTACGTTGCAGCAGAGATGACTGCCAAGAGCGGTAGCGGTGCTGAAAGGAGCTGCAAGGGGTTGTTCATCAGCAGTGGTGGCGCTACTCGGACGAACTAGGAGGACGAAGCAGCAGGACAGGGAAGTTGGGTTTGCGTGTGGACACGGTTGACTAATCTAACGGTTGTAGCGGCCATGATCTGACGGTAGATAAGGCGGCTGATAACTGGAACCGGTTTATTTGTAGCACGCTCTAAAAAATATGTATGTTTGATGATTTGGGATGCTCGGGCACTAGCGGCGGACCTACATGTTCCCAGGATTTTGGTGGCTTCAGATTGTAAGGTAGTGGTTGATGCTATTAAAGAGGGCAGTGGAGCTAATTTTTGTGTTGTAGTTCGAGAAATAGTTTCTAGAGCTAGAGATTTGCAGTTTGTTCTTTAAGTTATGAATTTAGAATCTCGAATGTTGAGGCTCATAATCTTTTAAAGTATGCTTTATCTATCCCTTGGGTTTGGTCGCCATGTGTGGTTAGGTCAACCTGGTGAACTTGTATTCATCTGTGTAAACGTCGAGTCGTGGTAATAAAGCTTTGTGAGATTCTTAAAAAAACATTAAAAAAATTACGTAGGTGTCGCAAAGCTCCTGTAACAAAGAGCCCGTAACTATAGCAAAGAACAACTCCCGTACAGAGTTTTTTACTCGACAGCGGAGGAGCCGAGCCCGCACCTTGCCTTGCTACGAGCCTACTGCAAGCTGATACAGGGCCACAGTTCACGGAACCACTACCGGAACATGGCCATATGCTGACAGCCATATATATGCCGACGGCCCCCGTCGGCCTTGTCTGGAATATGCCGACAACCATGTCCAGGCCGTCGGCGTAATAAAGCCGTCGGGCTACCTCGAGCTATGCCGACGGCCCCCGTCGGCTTATCCCAATTTACGCCTACAAAAGCCGTCGGCATATACGGGCCATCGGCATAGTTGCGGGCCCGGCGATCCCTCTCGTGCCGTGCGGCTAACGGCGTCCGATCTATGCCGACGGCCGAGGCGGGAGGCCGTCGGCATAGATGCCCTTACCACGTCATCGATCCGAGGCGCACCGACCACCACCTATGCCGACACCTATGCTGTCGGCATAGATGCCACAACACTGATCCGCGGCGCGCCGGCCATCTGCCCTATGCCGCAGCTGTCGGCATAGTTTTTTTTTCTTTTTTTTCTTTTGTTCATAGCTATATTTTTTTCAGTTTTTTTTCCTTTTTTTACCACGTCATCGATCTTTTTATCATAGTTCCTTTATCCACTTCGGGTCACCCCCTCCACTCGTTAGTTTTTTTCTTTTTTTTCATAGCTATATTTTATGTTTTCTTAAATATTATTATTTGACTAACTTACATATAGTACGTGTTAATAAGCATACATACATTATTTTTCGGTTATGTACACAGCGGTGTGACCCACCTCACGAGCGGTGCCACCGCTAGCCGGCACTTGGAATGGGGAACAGCCGCATCGGGTCTATACGAAGGGGACTTTGCTCCCAAGTGTTCATATATATATATATATATATATATCGGATGACCTACCACAACCGGGTGGTGTTGTGGCATGTCCGAAGAGACGGCACGTGTCTCCGGGGCATGGCCCCCCACACGGACGGCGTCGCCGGCAGCACCTGGAGGGGGGAAACTGCCGCGTCGGTTCTACACGGACTGGATTTAGCTGTGGGTTTGGCCCGGATGTTGCTCCTCGGTGTCCCTCTAGGCCGACCTGACACAACCGGATTGAGAGGTCCACTGGTCAAAGCCCGTCCGTGGGAAGTCAAAGGCTAGATCTCGTGGTCAACCGCTCGAGTTAGGCGGGACGGGGCCACAGGGTAACAATGCCACCGAGCGTCGTCTCGGGCCCTCATACATGCTTGAGGTGGTGTTGTGGCATGTCCGAAGAGGCGGCACGTGTCTCCGGTCGTGGCCCTCGACACGGACGGCCCGGGCCGCACCTGGAGGGGGGAAACTGCCGCGTCGGGTCTACACGGAGTGGATGTAGCTGTGGGTTTGGCCCGGATGTTGCTCCTCGGTGTCCCTCTAGGCCGACCTGACACAACCGGATTGAGAGGTATATGTAATAGGTAATCTGGTGGCCGTATCAACAAGAACGAGAGTGGGACTTTGATCTGAACGTGATGTGCATAGCGGACCGTGGTCTCTGGCGGTGCATCGTGCCCATGATCTGTGTGTACGCCGTCGAGTGGCATTTGCCACAACGCGTGGCCACGCAGTTTGGGATTTATCAGCATACCCCACCGGGCCAGCCCACCGATACCGGCGGCCACGCGCTCCATCTGTGAGTTCTTTGTTCTCTGTGAGATTATCATGTTTCTTGTTGCTTATGATGATCTCATTGCGCTTATGATGATTCTTGTTGCTTATACCTTGTAGGATGAGCGGCGTAAGAATCGATCGATCCTGATCGGGAGAGGAGCATAAGACTCATGTGACGGAGTGGAACCGACGGAGTTACCGTAAAGACGTGGAGAGGAGAGTGACTAACTGGGATGATTACCTGGGTCGACACATGAGGTGGTACGATGATGGCCAGAAGCATCGTCTTCGTCTCAGGCCTCGATGGACGGTGGAAGACATCGCGGAGCTGGAGTGGGCTGACCCCGATGAACAGGCATACCAGACCGGCATCAGAGACATGCATAGTGGATTTAGGGAGTTTGCACCCCTAATCAACAGAGTGGTAAGTTTGAACCGACGGTCGTATTTAAAATATTTTATTCGTCATCGTGGATCGACTTATGCCGTTCTTGATCCGGTGAGCTGAACAGATGCATCTTTGAAGCCTCGGATGCACTAGGTCATCTTCCGGAGCGTACAACCGAGACCGTAGTCGTGGGACGATGAAGGTACAATTTCAACCTCCTTGGAACAGATGCATCTTGTTCACTTGCAGTCAGTCGATCTGATACTTATTATGACCTTGCTTCATTGTGAGTGTAGAAGTTCATGCAGCGTTCTCGCAAGCTGGTAGGGCTGCTTGGGTCTTTGGAGTCTGGTCAGTTGAAGCTTATCAGCCTGTAGCCACACAGGGTATCATCGGCTCATCGAGCGATGCTCCCTCGTCGTCTAGGTTGGTTGGGGAGGAGGGGGATGAGGAGGAGGAGGAGGAGGAGGAGGAGGAGGTCACATATGAAGAAGGGGAGGAGGAGGATGAGAGCAACGGGGAGGAGGAGTACGATGAAGATTAACGACCTCCAGCAACTCAAACGTCTCAAGCATCTCATTTGCCAAGAAGAGGAATCAAGACGAAGGATTTGCTGAGTCCGGAACCTTTCCAGAGACCGGTTCCTCGACGGCCCAAGAAGAAGACCGAAGAGAATCGTTCAAAGAGTTACGAGGACCGTACCTCCAAGAGGGGAAGGAGCAACTGATTATGCTCTTCGATACTTGGCTCTTTTAGTTTGGTTGAACTTTTCTAGTGGTTGTGAAACTATGTGTTTGCTATTTGTGGATCTATGTGTTTGAAATGTTCTATGCACTTCAAATTATCTTAATATGGATCTACGTGATGCCCAAATTTAATTATTTAAAATCTATGATATTGTTGTCATATTTGTGAAACTTCTTTGTGATATTGAATTTGAAAACAAGCAACCAAATGAACTTGAAAAACAAAACAGAGGACCCTACACAGTAACCCGGGCGGTAGGGTTACACAACCTACCGCCAGGGCCCTTTGCATACTTCGTTACAGAAACTTTATACGGCAAATGCAGGACCCTACCGCCAGGCTCCCTGGCGCTAGGGTCAGACAGCCTACCACCATGGGTCCTAGCATATTTCGTTACAGAATGCATACACGGCAAAACCCTGCCACACCTTACCGCCAGAGCCCCTGGCGGTAGGGTTAAACAGCTTACCGCCAAGCTCTCTGGCGGTAAGATACTTATCCACGTCAGCACGCGGTGACGGCCACCGTCCCCCTCCGTCACACCCTACCGCTAGATACGCTGGCGGTAGGCTGTCTAACCCTACCGCCAGCGCTGGTAGGAAAAGGGTCAAATTTCAAAAAATTTAGCAACAGGGGTCAGATCCTGAAATTCTGTTTAAAAAGGGTCAAAACATGAAATTTTACCGCGTGCAGCTGCCGCTGCGTCCATCGATGCCAATGAGAGTGCACGTCCTGCACGCAGCTACATCTGAACGCAGTTATCTGGCAGCATGCATTTTTATGGGGATGCGTGCATTAATATTGCTGAAACAGCTCGTGTAGTACTAATACAGATGAATACACTTGATGAAGGTACGTTTTCCCTGTCCCTGACGTGCTAGGTGGGTCCGGAGTAAAGAGTGAAGACTCTTGGACCGGCGTGTTTTGTACGGCACCGCTTTTTGGTTTTAACTTGGCAACGTCCTTTTTGGTCAGCCTTGATCCGGTACCCACACTGAGTTAGACCATAATTTGCTGCCAAACCAAAGAATAATATGCCCATAATCGAACTTGTTCCGGCGAGCGCCATGAAAGACGGGTGGGTGAAGTTTTTTGGTAAAAAGCAGAAATAAGACTCCAACAAAAAGGTTTAAGTCGTATTAATTACTTTCTCTGTCGCTCATGAGATAAACAAACTGGTATTCTCACAATCTTTACCGGCATGCATGTCGTGGCAATTTGAGGTAATAAATCTTTGCTTCTGTTACTCTGTTTCCAGTTGATAGATTTGTTCGTGGCAATTTGAAAAGCTGGGAAAAATTGCTAGCTGGCTGTGTATTCTCTTCTATTTATCAGGTGGGTAAGCTTTTGTCACGGAGAAATTATGATACATGTGGACTTGGGCAGCCTCTGGCCACTGCTGCGCTTTGCAGGTACTCTGGTTTTACGTGATACTCCCTCCGTTCCAAATGAATTGAGGGCCCATGCTGTACAGATCCGTGCACCGTGCGCTGCGGTTTGAAGCAGCTTGTGTCAGGACATGCTGTCAGGGAATACGCATATGATAGCCAACGTTGGGGCTATACTCTGGCCCTGTTTGTTTCGGATTTTGGGAGCAGATTCAGCTTTGCCAGTGAAGCTGAATTTGGAATCTGAAACAAACAACTATTTGGAATCAGCTTTGTCAGTGAAGCCGAATCTGGATTTGGATCATTTTTAGTGCAATTTCCCGAAACATCTCACAGTGTACTTCGGTGGTGAAGCTGATTCTCGGAATCGGATTCGCCAGTGAAGCGAATCCACATGTAATTAAAATCCAAGCGAAGCTGAAACAAATAGAGCCTCTAACTAGCAGGCTCCCTGATTGGAATCACGAAGTTGCCGGCGCCGTCGATGCGGTGCGTGCAGCTGCCGCTGCGTCCATCGATGCACTTCTCATAGAGAGGTACTCTATTTGATCTGGTTCTACAACCTGACAACCATGCATGCATGGTTTGGTAACATTGTATTAGCCATATAAAGACCACACATTAGTTGATTCTCAGGTGTATTCAAGTCTGCATTGACTTTCATTGGTGACATTTCAAATAGGGTAGATAAAAAGGTTCTGAATGCTGCAGGTTTCAGACCATGAATGAAGCTCACCGCGTCAACCTGAAAACTCATGCTGAAAAGCCTTAGAGCAAAATGGTATCGTGTTACCAAATCGACTTAGACAAATGACTTTCCTTATTTTGTGTTTCTTTAATTGTTCGCAACCACTTGTTTGATATACTTAAATAATACTTGATACTATGAGCGCCTTGCTCACGGTAATTATTTGCAAGCTAAACATGCACCTCTTGGTTCACAAGCCAGGCAAATATCTCGAGACAAATAAGAGTTGTAGCTGACTGAGCGGTATCTGGTAAATTCGTACTCGGTCTGTAAAGAATATAAGATCATTTAGATCGCTAAAGTAGTGATCCAAATAATCTTATATTTTACAGAGGGGGTATGTTCTTAACCTGGCTTTCCTTCCTGGTGTACTCTTTGACAAGACCTCTTTGATCTTCTACCTATGGACCATGGAAGAGAGAGATCACATATATATTTTTAATCACATGGAGTATATTATTTTCCTTAATTGGCATGAGTATGTATTTTTTTTCAAAAATGAGGATAATCCCGAGTCTCTGAATCAAGTGATGTACGCAACAATTTTATTTTATTATTCAACAAAACTTGACAAGACAAATACATAGATTAACCCAAAGCCACCTTCACCGTAACTACAGTCACTACACCTACAAACTTGACTATGTGCCATGACCTCTTATCAACACAGACCATCTAATTCGGTGGCCTCACCAAGACACCTGCCGGCAAGCCGAGAGCATCAACCGGTTTAGCATACCCTCTGCATGCACCGCATGCACACGCTATAAAAATCAGTAGCCGCCATCTTTTGCCTTCCCACCTTTAGGAGCAATCAACGCATTCACCTTGTGAGACCATTCTACTGCCGACGCCACCATGACGCCGGATAGCCCCAACATGCACCTTTGCGCGTCCATCAACACATGTCTGTCGTCAAGGCTCCGCTGCACCACGTCGCTGATACCCGTCGTCATTGCTACGGTAGAAGCAACATCACTCCTCCTCTTGTGCCCTCCAGCCAGCACCTGCTCCAAAACGATGCCCCCAAGAGGGAGAACGTCCCCGAAGGCCTTGTGAATGCTCGATCTGAGAATCCTAGATCTAGGGTTCCCCCAGAAGCAGCCGGAACGAGGCGACCATGATTGCAATCGATGAGGGCTTCAACAAAGAGTCGACACAAATACGACGCCATCGTCCATCATGATTGAGGTCAACATGGTTTTCTTCGGCATTCACGCCACTCCGAACCAGCAACTACCGGATCCGCTCTGAGAGCCGCACTGTGACAACGCGCGTAGCCGCCAGAACGTTGGCGGGGTACCCGCCTCCCTCGCCGACCCCTCATCACCCCGTTGGCCGTCCAAGGGCGAAGGCAATGATGGATCTGGTGAGACCCAGATCCACGGCCTCCGCCGCACCCACCATCACCAGATAACACATACGGGTTCCGCCGCCATGGGGTGAGCTTACGCCAGACTACCATGGACGCCGCCACAGCTGCATCGCGTCGTCCCTCGCTTGGCCCTAGCCGATCGAGAAGGTTAGCCACCACGTCCAGCGCCCCCGCCCCTCGCCCCCCACGCCCCACCGTGGCCTATGCCGGTGGCTGCGGCGGAAGGGAGGCAACGTCGAGGTTGGGCTGCTGGCGCGGGATCGCCCCTGGAGCTGCCCCGGGGAGGTGTCGCGAGGTGTACCCTATGGGTTGAGGATCCATAATGATGCTTTGCATGAGTAGGTATTGCCAATCTCTTCTTTTTTCTTAATTGAAACCAAGACATAGGCTAGATACTGATAAGAACACAATTAATTTAGGGTCGCGCTAACTGTCACACGTATGGCAGGAAGAGAGACGCACCACACGTCTCTAATGTAAACAGATTGTCACGTCATCGCATGCATGCATGCAGGAATCTTTTTGGATTTTCAGTTTTTAAAATGTTTTATCTCTTAAACGAAAAATTCGATTGAAAATCCGTTTTCATCATTAAATTCCTCGCGATGAGATCTTCGAAACTAGATCACATGTTGATATGTTTTGATGAAATTTTTTTTGGATTAAAAGTTGCCATGTCTATTGCATATGAATTGCCATGATGTTTACACTGAAGTTGCCATGATATGTTTCAGCTATTTTCTTCTACATTTAAAAGTAAATTTTGACATTTATAAAACGGGGAATTAAGAAACTAGACTTGCCATGAACCATAAACTAAAATTGCCATGATACATGCACGTAAAATTGCCATGGTTCATACAAAAAATAATTTTCATTGTCAAAATACTGGAGTTGCCATCATCAAAATACTAAAATTGCCATGATCTACAAACTAAAATTGCCACATGGCAACTTTATTTTAAGCCCTATGGCAACTGCAGTGTAAACATCGTGGCAACTTCTGGCAAAAAAAAATTCGTCGAAACATATAACCATAGGGTCTAGTTTTGAAGATCTCGTCGAGACGGATTTAATGGTGAAAACGGATTTTTAGTTTGCTTTTTTATTTAGGAGATACAACATTTTTAAGCCGAAAACCAAAAAAATTCTGCTGATGTCATCTATTCATACGTGGCAAAATGAGTGGTGATGAAGGCGTGTGGGCGATGTGCAAACGCCCACACGTGTGGGCGATGTGCAAACGCCCACACGTGTGGGCGTTAACATTTCCGTTAATTTAGTCACAAATATGAAGCAGATCAACAAGGGATGAACACATAGTCCCCGTACAAACAAGTAATGAATGCATCGTCCGAGGGGCGACACGGCCTTGCGCCTTCCTTGGGCATGATTAGGTATTTCTAATCTCGTATGTAGGTATGTAACTATCACATCAACATAATATTTAAATGATCAGTATGACCGCATCAACACCATACACCTGATAATTGAGATCAGCTTGACAAATCGTCTCTGTAGTATATTCCTTAGACTCCACAGAGTCAACTTGAGCAATTTGGTGTACTGATTTTGTTTATTTCATGACTTTCACAAATGTCATTTCATGATCAAAATTTGCAGGCGCCCATAACATTTATCAAAGTTTGCACAAAAATATTTTGATTTTTTTCTTTCATTTTTGTTCAACTTTATTTGGATGTGTCCATGGCCGAGCTCAAATGAGAGTAGAAGGGGACTTTCGACTCCCTCTTCCCTTCTTCAGTGAGTAAATGGATTTTTTTCTTGGTGTCAAACAGCAGAAGCGGGAGAAAATTCCCCTCTCTCAAGTCTGTCGACTTCGGTGCCGCCGTCGAGGACCGTCGTGGATGAGGAGGGCAGGAGAAGCGGACCCATGGGAAGAACCACGGTTTTAAATAGCCCACTATAGCTCGGTTACAGCACCCTATGACGTTTAAAAGAGGTCTTGCGTTAAGGGTCTTTTGTCCAAACACATGAGCAAACATTTTAAATAGCTCGCTATAGCACCTTTATAGCATTTAAAAGAGGTCTGCCGTCAAGAGGCTTAATCATGCTATTTAAAACTTTGGGAAGAACAGGAAACCGCCGCTCTGGCCCTAGGCGACGAAGGAATATCCTGACCACAGCCCGGGGCGTTGCCGCACGCAGCTTGGCCGCCAAGCTCGATTTGAGCCACCATGGGACCCATCCGAATCACTGTCGCCGTCGTCGAAAGACCCATCCGAATCCTGGAGAGAAAGCCTGCGGACGCTGGCAAGGTCACTCCTAACTCCTTGACTCGGTGGGCGCCTCAGATCCCCTCTCTCCCTGGATCTCGGTCGCCTCGACGAGCGGCATCTCGGAGACCAGAGCAGGCCTCCCGGGCGGCACCGCCCCAACTTCGACGGCAGGATCCCCGGAGCCCACCGCCCTTTGCAGGGTTACGACAGGTTCACCCGTCGACGCGCCTGCCGCAACAGAACCTTGGCCTCCTCCACGCCCGACGCGTCGAGATCCTAGAAACGTGCCCCCACCGGGGTGGCGCACCTGTCCTACACTCCTACTGCACCCACGCCGTAGGGGCAATGCCAACAGCCAGTGCCGCGCCGGGAAGCACCCCGCTCAACGGCGACGCCATGCAGTCGCCCCTCGCGCGAGGAAGAGAGCTCCCAACTGTCATCTTTCCTTCACCACACACGTCTCGCAATCTGCTGCCACTGATATTGGATATCATGGCATAGCATGCAATATCTCATATATTTTCTCCCAGCATTGTCAGTGTGATTTCTCAAGAAACTTGAGTCATTCATGGCATGATGAGTCCTTTCTCTCAAATTTATAAG
The DNA here is from genome assembly GCA_021605145.1 of Aegilops bicornis. Taxonomy (NCBI): domain Eukaryota; kingdom Viridiplantae; phylum Streptophyta; class Magnoliopsida; order Poales; family Poaceae; genus Aegilops; species Aegilops bicornis. The sequence continues at coordinate 165,176,205 of CM038675.1, read as the reverse complement.
ATATGGCAATGTTAGTTAGGAACTTAGGATCACATGGCCACTGATTCACGACTGTACTGGAGTGTACGTCCTCTTCTGAAATTCGGCGAGTTCACTGGAAGGTTCATTTGGGCTGCAGCTCACTATTTCTTCTAATTTCCCAGCCAATTTGACCAGATTTTTCTAGAGGTGCACCGCAACGCTCCAAGACATCATCGGTCTGATCATCTAAATCACACATTTTTGTGAAGCCATATTTTCCAAAGAGGAAGGACTGAAGCCAAAGTACATTTGGTCTGCACAGAGGTAGTGAAATGAAATGCTATCGGGAACCTTGTATGGTTGTCTGTAGATAGACAGTCACAAGACGTCGCAACAAATGAAGACGTGAAAAGTCTGGATTCTCTGATGCCTCCCAGGCCTAGTCCTACAGCCCTGCTACAGGCACTCAAAAATAACCTTGGTGAAATGAACTTCAGGTCGGTTAGCTTTGCTGAAGGATAGAGCTAGGCAGGCATTCCTTCTCACTATTTAAAGAAAGAGCAATGGAAGTTACTCTATTTCTCTGTCTGATCAGATTCTACAACCTGACAACCATACAAGGTTCGCGTCTAAAAAAAAACAGACAAAGTTCGATAACATTGTATTCCCCATATAAGGACCACACATTAGTTAATTCTCAGTTGTATTCAAGTCTATTGATTTTCTTTGGTGAAGTTTCCAATACGAGTTGGTAACCGCTCGCGTCGCTCACGGGGGAGCGGCTCGGGCAGAAACCCAAGCCGCCACCGCAGCCCCCGTCCTCTTCATCTGCTCACCCGCCACTGCCGGAGGACGCCAGCAGGCAAGCCTGCTTGGCCAACGGCAGTGGCGGGGATGTCTTCTCGCGCTGAGATCCCTCGCGCGTGGAGCGCTCCGGCCGGCATGACGCGGCGGCCCCAGACAAGGCGTCTAGGCGGCGGAGCTTGGGAGCCGGGGCGGCGGTCCCGGGTGCTGGTGGTGGTGCTGCCGAGGTGGCCGTGTGGGCGGCGCTGGGGCAGACCTGCGGCGGCGGCAAGTTTCTGCGATGGCGGATGGTGGCGACGGGGCAGATCGATCCCCTAGCTTGCTGCGCGCGCCCCTGACCTCCTCCCCAAGATGGCGTCGTGGTCTGCGGCGGTGGTGTCGATGGAGTCGCTGGATCGGCGATGGCCATGGTGGCGGCGGGCTGTTTCCCCATGTGGTGCACCGACGTCTTCCAAGATCCAACCTAGCCGAGGCGATGCAAATATGCCTCATGCATGGCGGCCCTCGTCTCTGGCAGCGCCCACCTCCCTCGATCTGTGGTGGTGGCTCCGGCGTGGGGGTCCTTGAGGCAACGGTGGTCTTGGCATTGCTCCGGCACCGCGGTCTTTGAATTGTTGGGGCTGCGGTGATGTGCTGGATGGTGGAGGTGATTTAGATCCGATTGGCTGGATGGTGGCCTATGTAGATTGTTCTGCAGCGACTTCATACGGATCCACGACAGCATCAAAAAGACTTTGGGAGGTTTTATCTCCTGGTCCGGTGGATGACTTCAGTGGTGGGTTACAAATTATGGACAATGACTTGACGCAGAGGGTTGTTTGTGGAGTAGCGGCGATCCAATTGTAGCTGCTCGGATAGCGGAAAAGCGGTGGAGACAACACATGTGAGATTTGGATGGTGGTGCTATGTGCACCCGTTCTCGAGCTCCGGGGCGAAAGCCTAGGACAGACCCGAGTGGTTATTCCTGGCAATGGCGATGCTTTTCACATCGTTACCTTGTTGGAGGCATTGCTCGGATATGTTCGGACTGATTCTTCAGGGTGAAAACTTTGATACTGGCCTTTGTGGTTGGTTCCGGTGATGGTGCCGCTTGAGTGTCGCTTCCTTCCTGAAGGCGTTGCTGTTGAAGATCCTTTTCATCCATGTGGTGTCGATGGTTGGTGCAGATATGGTCTCAGTTGTAGTTTGTTGATCGTTCATCAGATCACTTTGGGGCTTATTTCTTGTTTCTTTTTCTTTTTTCCACACCTGCGCATAGCTTTTGGTCTTATGACTTTGCTAGTTGCCGGTGTGTTTTTATGTGTGTGTTGGGTTGGCTGTGTGCATCTTAGTTATGCTGAGACTGGGTGTGTATGCAGTGTGATGTATCATCTTGATGCTCCATTTGAGCCAATAAAATTCACCCTTTGTCTAAAAAAAAGTGGTTTTGCATGCTGCAGGTTCCACTGCATCAATAAAGCTCACCACATGACCTAAAAACACCTGGTGAAAAGCATTAGAGCAAAATGGTACCAAGTTAGCAAATTGACTTTGATAAATGATAATTTTCCTTATAGTGTTTCTTTAATTAATCGCAAGCACTTGATATCATTTACTAAAACTTGATACTATGAACACTTGCTCATGGTTAATTATTTGCAAGCCGGGCAAGGTTCTCTTCGTTCACAAGCCATACAGAATAAGCTGGAGGCGAAGAAGAGCTTGTGTTGGCTATCATATTGTCAATGCCTGTAGCTGATCAAACAGTATCCTTGTTAATTAGTACTCCCTCCATGCGCCCGTAGCTATGTCTCAACTTTGTACTAATTTTAGTACAAAGTTATATTAAAGTTAAGAGGCTTATTTTGGGATGGAGGGAATATGTTCTTAGCCTGATTTTTTCATAGAGTACTCTTTGGCAAGACCTCTTTGATCTTCTATCTATGGACTATGGAAGAGAGAAATCTCAAAAGTAACTATTTTGTATGCTTAGTTGTAGTAGCTTATGACAAGGTGTGCCATTGAACTGCATTTGAAGGGTTCCATAAATTTATACGTGCTTGCGACGTCAATTACAAGTGCAAGCAGAGAAGGCATGAGTAGGTATTGCTAATCTATTATATTAATTTCTTTAATTGGAACTAGGAAATGGGCATTACTAGACACTGATAAGAACACAATTAATGTTGATCGATTTGCAACAACCCAACATGTGCCATATGCCCAGGGTGTAACCACTACCGGAATCGCCCCCTATGCCGACGGCCAGGGCTGTCGGCATATCCCTGATTCCCGTCGGGATATACCTATGCCGACGGCCCCCGTCGGCATAGGGCCGTCGGCAACATATACGTCGGCACAGCCAGGGTGGCCGTCGGCATAGAAAAGCCGTCGGCATAGAAAAGCCGTCGGCATACATGCTACGCCGACGGGGGCCGTACATCTATGCCGACGGCCCCGGCCGTCGGCAACGATCACGCCTAACGGCGGCCGCCGTCAAGTTTGCCCAACGTCAGGTCGCCACGTGGCACCCCTATGCCGACGGCTAGGCCGTCGGCCTAGTTTCAAACTATGCCGACGGCATACTCCTTCATATAGAGCTCCCAGCAGCTGACACGTGGAACATATGCCGACGGCCTAGCCGTCGGCTTAGTTTTTAAGCTAAGCCGACGGCTAGGCCGTCGGCATAGGTTCCACGTGTCAGCTGCTGGGAGCTCACGCCAGCCCGGCATAGTTTTCTTTTTCTTTTTTCTTTTCTTTTTCTGTTTGTTTTCAAATCAGTTCAATTCAAATAACAGCACATATCAGCAGCACATATCAGCACATATCAACGAACGTAAGCATAAGCATCATCACAACAATAATTGCATAAGCATGATCACACACAAGTCTATAAATGATCATCATCACAACCAACATAAGCATAAGCATATAGAAAAGAACACAAGTCGTCTAAATGATCATCACCACACACAAGTCGTCTCAAGCATCATCACCACACACAAGGCTTAAGCGCCAGGACGTCGAGCACCGCGGAGGTCGTCACCGCCAAGAACGCCGAAGCCCAGGTCATCACTGCTAGCGGCAACGCTACCGCCAAGACCGCCTCCACCTCCGCCTCCGCCTCTGTGGATCGGAGTGGTCGGGCTCCGTGTCTCCAGAGTGCTGCGAAGACCACGGCAACGGTAGATCCACCTGTTCCCTAGATGTTGAAAAGACATATTAACGGGATATATGACTGTGTTGAAAGGCATGACATGCTTTGGGTGAATAGATTGGGGATGAACTAACCGGCGAGGGGCCAGCTTACATGCCACAAACTCCTCAAAGGTCAGCAAAGACCTGGTTTTCTTTGGAGGACATTGTCTTGGCGGCAATCAAGACTCCTGCCAGCCGCCATATCCTGAAAAGCCTGATTCATCTGGCGATCCCTCTCCACTTGGTGTTCATAAAGCCTCTCATGCCACGCCATGGTCTCCTGGCGTGTGTACTCTAGGTAGGCCTACGGTATGACATGATGGAACTCATAAAACTACTAAATGCGGAAAATGAAATGAGCAATGAAGATAAGAGGGAAAATACTTACAGATTTTGCTCCTAAAAGAGGGACTGTGCACTGGTCACTGGCTGGCTCATGCACTGGCTCAGGCTCGGGTCGATCCGACGAAGCTGTGTGTAGGAGATAGTAGGAGTGATCACAGCATCGAGAACCGCCTCCCGACCGTGCTCCTTGGGCCCCATGCTCACCACCGCCTTGTCGCCCGTGAGTCACCGCAATGGGGTCAGGTGTGTCGGGATGTAACCGGACACGCTTGAGTAGGCCTTCTTCCTCTCCGCAGTCTTCTTGTCGTAGTACTTGGGCTCGCCAGGCTTGGAGTCCTTCCGCGTATGGGTGATCTCCCACGCCTGCATGTCTGAGAGCGGCCGCTTCAGTTTCTCCTCCTACACCACCAAACAGACGTTAGTCATACATAAGAAAGTGATGGTAAATAGAAGAAGAAGAAGAATGTTTAATGGGGTTAGTCATACATTAACTGCCTTGTGGAGATAGTGGTTCCGGTTCCCCTGAGCATGTACTCCCTCCTTCCCTCGGTTAGCCTTGTTTTTGACTCTCATAGCCGCCCAGGCTCTAGCCTCATCACACCAAAGATCCACTAATGCCGCCCAGGACTCGTCTTTTTCCATAACACCAATTTGGTAACACCTACATAATGAAAGCATAATGGCATAATGAAAGCATAATGGCATAATGAAAGCATAATGGCATAATGAAAGCATAATGGCATAGTTACCTTCAAGAACTCGTCCTTATCCAAGGTAACGCCCATCCTCCGCGCGTCGTCCTTGGTCATCTTCACACCAAGATAGTCGTGATGGTATGTCGAGATGTCACATAACGCACCTCGTACTGCATCTGGCGGGCCTTCTTCTTGCATTGGCGCAGCACGATCTCGTCCGCTCTGCCCCGTGCTCAGGAAGAACTCGATAGAATTTCTACAATCATGCATGAAACAAGAATGGAAGAAGACATGAGTTAAATCATTCATGAAACTAGAATGGACTTGTGCTTCAAGAGAACTCACCCGAGAAAGTGGTGATCACGGCCTTGGCATGGGTCCCATGGTCGCGTGGAGGGCCGCTTCCGGTGCTCCCGGCTGCGTGGCCAAGACCCGATGGTCCGGTGCTCGATCGATCCGAACAGTACAACCCCGGCCAGTGTAACTTCAGCAAGACGGTGATGAGGCCGTTGGGAATACGGACCCCTTTAGAATATATCCGATTCTTTGCAAAGAATGAACTATTAGCATGTGACAAGCAAAATAAATAACAACCGGAATGAGCATGTGACAAGCAAAATAATGAAATTATTATAAAGTGGCACTTACTCTTTCCCCGTGGGCTCAATGAGCCACTTCTGCTCCTCAGTTGCCGGAACCTGCTTTGGTAGCTTTGCGTTACCACGCAGCCACCCCTTGTTGTCAATCCCCTCCCCGCCACCACCATCATCCCCGCCACCACCCTCCTCCTCGACTGCCTCCCCCTCCCCAACCTCCTCCTCATCCTCCTCGTCCTCGTCCTCCTCCTCCACCTCCTCTTAGGCCCCATCCCGAACCTCCTCCTCCTCGCCTGCCTCGTCGTCCTCCTCCTCCTTGCCAGAGGAGGGTACCTCACTAGAGGAGGGTACCTCACTAGAGGAGGGCCTCGAAGGCAACACCCCTAAGTCGGTGAGGGTGCGCTCTTTCTGGCCGCGAACCCCTATAGTGGCTCTCTCCCCACCACCTCGCCCTCTAGAGGCACTCCCCCCGGCCCCTCCTCCTCTAGGGGCACCTCTCCCTCGACCTCCCTGCGAGGAGTCATCGTCAAGTAGCCGGGGGGGGGGGAGGATTACGTGCTCGGCCACTCCGACTAGGCAGGCCGGCGACCTTGCGTAGGAAACCCACGCCGTCGACCTTCCCCTTGACCATGTTCCACGAACCTGCATTGAAAAGAGAATAAGCAATTAGTAAATTAATAAAATGAAGGAAAAGGCATGATAATAAACACATTAATAAAAATGCATAAAAAGGCATATTCCTAAACTATAGAAAAAAAGACTTGAAACGTACATCTGCTAGAAACCATATGAATCATCACTGTTGTAACCTCGTTCTCGGTCCGTCTCATCATCACTATCAATCATATCATCTTCGTTGTCTGACGAAGGTGGAGGCTCTTCCTCGTCGTCAGCGTCTTCGTTTAACTTTTCTAGCAGAAGTATGTCATTTTCATTGACAATGGTCTCACCATCATTCCATGCATTGTTGTCATTTGGATCCACATCATCATCACCCAATGGTCTAGCGTCATCGTTTCTAACCACATCATCATCATCAGGTTGCTCTTGATAGAACACTCCCTCGTATGTTATGGGGTTAATGTTGTAGTAATCGTCTTCATTCGGGTTCGGTAGCTTACCATGTGGCGACACCTTGAACACAACTTCCCAACCCTTTAGGTACTCTTTCTGGCATGGGTAAGGCAGATAATATACTTGTGTAGCTTGGGTAGCCGCAATGAAGAGATCGGCTCTGGCATAAACGGTTGATGGTTTAACTTCGACCAAACCAATGGAAGGCATATGTTTTACACCCTCCCGTGGATCGAACCATCAACATTTGAACACAAGCAGACTTAGGGTCCTTCGTCTTATCAGGAATGTTGAAGATCGTGTGGAAAAGGGACTCCGCCACATTCTTTTCGGTGTGCATCACATCGATATTGTAAGGAAGTTTGAGGTCCTTGAAATAGGGAAGCTGCGAGAAGGGGGTTATGTGAGTCCAGTTGTGAGTCTCACCATATCCCTCGAAGCCTTTGGCTTTGCCTTTGGCTTTGCCTTTGACTTTAGGCTGGAGAGCTTTTAGCTGAGTAAGAACATCTAACCCCGAAAATGTTGGAATCTCGGTTACTTCATGAACAACCTGGCCTTTCGTAAAGTTCTTCTTGTCTTCCCTGTCTGGATGGTCTGGAGGGAGGAACTGTCGATGCAGGTCAAAGGCTACATACTTGCCACCCTTACTCAGCCAAATCATTCGCAGAGCCTGCATGCACACTGGGCATGGCATCTTCCCACTTGTACACCATCCGCAGAATAGAGCATAGCCGGGAAAGTCATGCATGCAATAGTGCAGCCAAACTTTCATCAAGAAATTTCTCTGCAGATCCCGATCGTATGTCAACGTCGGAAAGTACCGAGAATGGTGCAAAGCATCCACCAGCGGCTGCATAAACACACCCAATTGCTTCCCCGGATAATCAGGCCCTGGAATGATGAGCGACAAGAACATGGTCTTGCGTTGCATTACGGCACCGGGAGGAAGATTGAGCGGAATTACAAACACGAGCCAGCAGCTGTATGGATTGGACGACATACCATATGGATTCAACCCATCACCAGATATGGCTATTCTGACATTCCCAGCCTCAGCTGCTTCCTCGGGGTACTCTTCATCGAACGACTTCCATGCTTCCCCTCCCGATGGATGATGATTTTGTTTGGATTGTACCTTATACCTTCATTGTGCCACTTCATCATTTTGGCAGACTCCTTCGTGATGAAAAGGCGCTGCAGTCTTTTTATAAAATCAAAATACCGAAGAACCTTAACGGGGATGGTTAGCTGCTTTTTCTCACCATCCTCACCGACCACCTCAATGTACCGAGACGAACCGCCGCGCCTACAGTACTTGTCATCCGCATACTGCGTGCCTAAACAAAGGCAATTCTTGAGCAAACATCTATTTTCTCATAATCCATAGATAGTGCCTTCATGATTTTCTTTGTATCGTACATGCTTTTCGGCAGTTCATGACCCTCGTGGAGGCTGTTAGCCCATACTCCCAAGAATGCTTGAAGCATTTCTGGCTACAAATTACTCAGCCTTGACTGCAATCGATTGCGAGATGGCATCCAGTGAGATATTTTCGCACCCGCATAAAGAGGTTTCTTCGACGAGGCCAGGACCTCCAAGAAGGCCTTTGCGGTTGCCTCCGGCTCCTCCGGTTCATTCTCTGAAGGTGTTGCATTTGCCGCTTCTGCAACAATGACATCATCTAGCATGTCCCTAACCCCGTCGTCCTCATATCCATCGATGCGTTGTCGCATCACCTCCTCTCTACCACGGTCCTGCTCGGCTATGTTTATCGGCGGCATGTCAAAATTTGGCATATATCCGTGCGTGCGAAGGTGCTCACTCATGTCCGTATGATTTCTACGGCGACGTCTGGCACATCTCGCCGCAGGGCATGGTGGGATAATTCTCATTGGACGACGAAATATCTCCTTCAAATACACATCGGTTTTCGCGATCCACTCTGATGTTACTCGATTTCGACGGATAAAACCACTGTACATCCACTGATTATCTGCCATCCTCTGCTATTTTGCAGGCCACACAACATAATTAAGTATTCACTTAAATTAATCACATCAAATTTTCAGTTTCTACCGCGTTGAATCCACCTACATCTCTAATAGGTAAAGATGGGTCCTAATCCCACCCGAGGATGTGTAGATTGAGTACGTTCTCCATTCTACCCGTTCCCGGACAAAATTTAAAGCACCTCCCGCTGTTCTCCAGATACACGTCTCTGCAATTAGCTGAGAGAATGTGCTCCGAAGAACAATGGGGAGGCGCCGCCAAAATCCTGTCTCGGAACGGGGTAGAACATGGAGAACATACCCAATCTACACATCCTCGGGCTATCCGTGGAAAACGCTGGACAATCCGAAAGAGCTGAAAGATCGTGGATGTCGCCTAGAGGGGGGGGGGGTGAATAGGCGCTTTTAAAATAATTACGGTTTAGGCTTGAACAAATGCGGAATAAACCTAGAGGTTAATTTGTCAAGCACAAAACCTACAACAACTAGGCTCACCTATGTGCACCAACAACTTATGCTAAGCAAGATAAACAACTAAGTGATAGCAAGATATATGACAAGAAACAATATGGCTATCACAAAGTAAAGTGCATAAGTAAAGGGCTCGGGTAAGAGATAACCGAGGTGCAGCGGAGACGACAATGTATCCCGAAGTTCACACCCTTGCGGATGCTAATCTCCGTTTGGAGCGGTGTGGAGGCACAATGCTCCCCAAGAAGCCACTAGGGCCACCATAATCTCCTCACGCCCAAGACAATGCAAGATGCCGTGATTCCACTAAGGGACCCTTGAGGGCGGTCACCGAACCCGTACAAATGGCAACCCTTGGGGCGGTCACCGAACCCGTACACTTTGGCAACCCTTGGGGAGGTCACCGGTGCCGACAAATCGCTGGGCGATCTCCACAACCTAATTGGAGACCCGACGCTTGCCCGAGCTTTGCACCACAATGATTGAGCTCCGAACACCACCAACCGTCTAGGGCGCCCAAGCACCCAAGAGGAACAAGCTCAAGGGCACCAAGCACCCAAGAGTAATAAGGTTCTCAACTTGTAACTTCCACGTATCACCGTGGAGAACTCAAACTGATGCACCAAATGCAATGGCAAGGGCACACGGAGTGCCCAAGTCCTTCTCTCTCAAATCCCACCGAAGCAACTAATGCTAGGGTGGACAAAGAGAGGAAGAACAAGAAGGAGAACACCAAGAACTCCAAGATCTAGATCCAAGGGGTTCCCCTCACATAGAGGAGAAAGTGATTGGTGGAAATGTGGATCTAGATCTCCTCTCTTTTTTCCCTCAAAAACTAGCAAGAATCCATGGAGGGATTGAGAGTTAGCAAGCTCGAAGAAGGTCAACAATGGGGGAAGAACACGAGCTCAAAGGATAAGGTTGAATGGGGAAGAAGACCCCTTTTATAGGAGCTCCCGAATCCAACCGTTATGCTCACAGCCCGCACCGAGCGGTAGTACCGCTTGATATCACGGTACTACCGCTAGGGGTAGCGGTACTACTGCTAAGGGTAGCGGTACTACTGCTTGTGAACGGTACTAAAAAATTACATCTGTGCCTACCACCGCTGGACTTGTGTGAAGTTTTTGGTCCCGGCGGAAGTAGCCACGAAGTAGCCGCGGTAATACTGCTCCAAGCGGTAGTACCGCTCCCAAGAGCGGTAGTACCGCTCCCAAAGGGCGGTAGTAAAAATTACTTCCGCTCCTACCCATGATAGTACCATGCAGCCTTTTCGTAACACCAAAGCTACCACAACTTTTGCATTCGGACTCCGATTCGTGAAACCAAGTTTGTTGGAAAGCTAGCGACAAGGGCTAACACAATCTTGATAGAAATACCAATAATAAGAAAATGAGAAAAGTCCCAGAAGAAAATGGTGAGAACCCTTCCTCGGATAAGACCGGTAAAACCTCCAACACCGAAAACTTCTTAGAAGACGCATGCAAACTCCGTTTTCGATGAACTCAAGCTTTTCATCAAGATGACCATAAGCTCTAAGACTCACAAAGAGAACCAAATAAGAACCAAGAAACATGATGCAAGGATGCAATGGTTTGAGCTCTCGACGAACGATACGATCAAGCTACTCACTTGAGAGCCCCCCTTGATAGTACGGCTATCGATCCTATAACCCGGTCTCCCAAATACCACCATGAGACTGGTAAAATAGAAAACCTATCAAGGGCAAACCTTTGCCTTGCACATGATCCACTTGAGCTAGATTATGACGATCTTGTCCTCCTCAAGATGGACCACCTTTCTTGATTGCGTTGGGTCGATGGAGACTAGATGATTGCTCCCCATACTCCACTATGGGTGAGCCACTCTTGACACATCTTCACAAGTCCATTGACACCACAATGGATGGCAAGCTTCAAGCACTTGATCTCTTCGTGATTCTCCACTTGAACTTGCACCACGACAATCTTGATGACGATCACCACTTGATGTCATCCTTTCCATGGGTTGTATGATATCTTCCTCTTGACGCAAGCCCATGGACACGTACCTAACCCCACATAGATTCTCACATAGACCATGGGTTAGTACACAAAGCGCAATGGACAATGCTTACCATACCATGGGATCACTTGATCCCTCTCGGTACATCTTTTACGCTTTGTGAGTTGATCAACTTGATTCACTCTTGACTTAGTCTTGATCAACCTTGAATCTTTCAAACTCTCTTAGTTTGGATGATGTCTTGAAGGTAAAAATGAATGATCACACAATCCTATTCTTCAAGACATGCTTGCAATAAGCTCAACACTCACATGACCAATCTTCGGATAATTCCTTAATAGCACCTTGGTCAACTCATAAACTCTTTGAAACCAACACATGGACTTCAAGAAAAGCCTATAGACAAATCCTTCAAATATAACTCAAGACAACCATTAGTCCATAAAGATTGTCATCAATTACCAAAAGCTGCGGGGCACCGCATGTTCTTTCAAGAGCTGCGGTGATAAATATGCATTCAATATGCAATTGAATGCATATTTATCGATGCAACCCTTTCAGACGGGAGACGCCTAGGTTACGCCAGTTGACTTGAGAATGAAATCTAGTGACATCAAAAAATGGAGGAGATGGACTTGTAGCTCACCCTCGGCTGTAGGGGAAGGAGTCGAACAACAGAGGGATGCTCAGGGGACAACGTGTCGGACGATGGTCACTTTGATGAAATGCAACACCATAAAGCCTGCAAATTCCATCGGGACAAAAAATTTAGAACATCACAACTCATAGAGCATATTTAAAACATTTAAACATGCATTCATTTATTTTTGCATCATGTAGGCAAAAAACTAAAAACATTAACAATATATTCATCATCGTCATCACATATTCATCATCATCATTATCACCTATTCGTCATAATCATTGATTCATCTCATCGAACCAATTTTTTTTGCAAGATATGCAACATATAGCATCTCATCTAACCAAATTTTTTTACTACCTATCTCACTATCTATCTAACTATCTACGTACTAACTATCTCACTATCTATCTAACTATCTACCTATCTAACTATCTATATAACTATCTATCTAACTATGTATCTAACTATCTAAATATCTATCTAAATACCTATGTAACTAGCTACAAAATTACTAAAAAACACTAAAAATACATAAAATTTTCACCTTTGAGAGGGCCGGCCGGAGTTGGCGCGGGAGGCGCGGAGTCGGGCGGGAGGCCGGAGAAGGGTCGAGGCGGGCGGCCGAGGGCGGTCGGGCGGTGCGGGGTCGGGCGGGAAGGTCGGAGGCGGGTCGGGTCGGGCAGCCGGGCGAGGCGGGCGGCGCTGGGCGCCATGAGTCGAGGCGGGCGGCCCGGGTCGGGCGGGAGGCGCGGGCGCGGCGGGCTCGGTGGGCGGCTGGTCGGAGCGGGAGGCGCGGTGGCGTGCTCAGGGCGGGCGGCGGAGGAGGTGGGCGGCGGCGGTAGGGGTCGGGGTCGGGTGCGGTGAGGGAGAGAAATGAGTGGAGGAGGAGGGTGGCCGAGGGGATAAGGTTGGCCCTATGCCGACGGCATGGCCGTCGGCATAGGCCTGGGCCCACATGTCAGCAGCCCGGTGGAGTGGATAACGTGCACATATGCCGACGGCCCGGCCGTCGGCATAGATGGGAGGCCTATGCCGACGGCTAGGCCGTCGGCATATATGCAAACCACAATTTTTTTTAAATAGTCCCACCTCGCCGAGGGGAAAGCAATTTGACCTGTTTAAATAGTTCACTAATCCATACGTTACAAGCTCCGGTATTCATTAGACTTATATGAAGAAAACGGACAATTACTCTGAAACTTTCAGTGGCCGGGCACTAAAGGTTTCAGAGTGATAGTACGTTTTCAATGATGAATACCGGAGTTTTTAATCAATTCAATTATTACATTTTTAGATTTTTAGTTTACCGTCTGTGTGGGATCCGGTACCCGGTGCGACGACCGTGACACCGGGACCCTGGGGGGTTAGGCGGTACGGGGCCGTAGGGGATAGCAATGACACTGGAGCATCGCACCGGGACCTCATACATGTCGTACAGTGTGCTGGCCTGTCCGAAGAGGCGGTACGCGTCTCCGGGGTGTGCCCCCTCACACGGACGGCACCGCCGCCGGCACCTGGAGGGGGGAAACGGACGCATCGGGTCTACACGGAGGGGATCTTACTGTGGGTTTGGCCCGGATGTTGCTCTAAAGTGTTCGTGTGGGCTGACCTAACACGACCGGGTGGATAGTTCCACTGGTCAAAACCCGTCCGTGCAAAGTCAAAGGGCTAGATCCCGTGGTCAAACGCTACAGGGTTAGGCGGGACGGGGTCGTGGGGGGGTAGCAATGCCACCCGAGCGTCACACCGGGCCCTCATACACGCGGGGTGGTGTGGTGGCATGTCCGAAGAGGTGGCACACGTCTCCGGGGTGTGGCCCCTCACACGGACGGCGCCGCCGCCGGCACCTAGAGGGGGGAAACGGACGCGTCGGGTCTACACGGAGGGGATCTTACTGTGGGTTTGGCCCGGATGTTGCTCTAAAGTGTTCGTATGGGCTGACCTAACACGACCGGGTGGATAGTTCTAATGGTCAAAACCCGTCCGTGCAAAGTCACAGGGCTAGATCCCGTGGTCAAACGCTACAGGGTTAGGCGGGACGGGGGCCGTGGGGGGGGGGGGGGGGGGTAGGAATGCCACCCGAGCATAGCACCGGGCCCTCATTCATGCGGGGTGGTGTGGTGACATGTCCGAAGAGGCGGCACGCGTCTCCGGGGTGTGCCCTCCCCCTCACGGACGGAGCCGCCGCCGGCACCTGGAGAGGGGAAACAGACGCGTCGGGTCTACACGGAGGGGATCTTACCATGGGTTTGGCCCGGATGTTGCTCTAAAGTGTTCGAATGGGCTGACCTAACACGACCGGGTGGATAGGTCCACTGCTCAAAGCCCGTCCATGCAAAGTCAAAGGGCTAGATCCCGTGGTCAAACGCTACAGGGTTAGGCGCGAACGGGGGCCCTGGGGGTAGCAATGCCACCCGAGCGTCGCACCGGGCCCTCATACATGCGGGGTGGTGTGGTGGCATGTCCGAAGAGGCGGCACGCGTCTCCGGGGTGTGCCCCCTCTCACGGACGGCGCCGCCGCCGGCACCTGGAGGGGGGAAACGGACGCGTCGGGTCTACACGGAGGGGATCTTACCGTGGGTTTGGCCCGGATGTTGCTCTAAAGTGTTCGTATGGGCTGACCTAACACGACCGGGTGGATAGGTCCACTGCTCAAAGCCCGTCCGTGCAAAGTCAAAGGGCTAGATCCCGTGGTCAAACGCTACAGGGTTAGGCGGGACGGGGGCCCTGGGGGTAGCAATGCCGCCCGAGCGTCGCACGGGGCCCTCATACATGCGGGGTGGTGTGGTGGCATGTCCAAGAGGCGCACGCTGCGTCTTGAGGTGTGCCCTCCCTCACCGACGGCGCCGCCGCCGGCACCTGGAGGGGGGAAACGGACGCGTCGGGTCTACACGGAGGGGATCTTGCCATGGGTCTGGCCCGGATGTTGCTCTAAAGTGTTCCTATGGGCTGACCTAACACAACCGGGTGGATAGGTCCACTGCTCAAAGCCAAAGCCCGTCTGCAAAGTCAAAGGCTAGATCCCGTGGTCAAACGCCTACAGGTTAGGCGGGGCCAGGGGCCACAGGGTAGCAATGCCACCCGAAGCGCCGCACCGCACTCATTCATGCGGGATGGTGTGGTGGCATGTCCGAAGAGGCGGCACGCGTCTCGGTGTGCCCCCCCTCACGAGCGCCGCCGCCCGGCGGGGAGAAACGGACGCGTCGGGTCTACACGAAGGGGATCTTACTGTGGGTTTGGCCCGTATGTTGCTCTAAAGTGTTCGTATGGGCTGACCTAACACAACCGGGTGGATAGGTCCACTGCTCAAAGCCCGTCCGTGCAAAGTCAAAGGGCTAGATCCCGTGGTCAAATGCTACAGGGTTAGGCGGGACGGGGGCCCTGGGGGGTAGCAATGCCACCCGAGCGTCACACCACTAGTAGAAAAAGGGCCTATTGTCCCGGTTGGTGAGGGCCTTTAGTCCCGGTTCATGAACCGGGACTAAAGGGTCGGTGCTAATGCCCTGGCCCTTTAGTCCCGGGTCAATCCAGAACCGGGACAGATGGGCCTCCACGTGGCAGTCCGGCCGAGCCCAGGCAGGAGGGCCTTTGGTCCCGGTTGGTGGCACCAACCGTGACCAATAGGCATCCACGCCACAAGATTTACGTGGCTGGGGTTTTGTTTTTTTAAAAGGGGGGATTTGGGGGTTTGGGGGTTAATTTAGGTGTTTCATATATTGTGTTAGCTAGCTAATTAATAGAGAGAAGTGTCCTCTCTTTTGTCCGTGCTTGGTCGATGTTACGTACTATACATACGTATAGAGAGGACTAGCTAGACACGCTAGCTAGCTAGTAAGCAAACGAAGGAAATAGAAGATCGTCATGAACATATATGCATACAGAGAGAAGTGATATCGACCACCTCTCCTTCTCCGAGAGATTGGTCGAACAACAAGTTCTCGTATACCTTTCCGACACTACCGGCTACATATATACAATAATTATCTGTTACAAATATAATCTCCTAACATACGGACGCGTGGTTCACATAGTATTCTCCGTCTTCAGCGATCACGTGAAAAGTGGTCAAGAAAGAATGCCGCCAATT
Organism: Aegilops bicornis; assembly: GCA_021605145.1. NCBI lineage: Eukaryota > Viridiplantae > Streptophyta > Magnoliopsida > Poales > Poaceae > Aegilops > Aegilops bicornis. Next base: position 165,160,336 of record CM038675.1, on the reverse strand, counting down.
CCTCTTGAATTGCTCGCATGCGATCTGGTGCTAGGAGTTCATGCCGCATCCGAAACATCTAATTTTAAGAAGGGGGTCAATACATATATATATATATATATATATATATATATATATATATATATATATATATATGAATGAATGAAACTCAACACAAATGATGGTAATAAAATAAAATTGTGAATATTGTTATTTACGCACTTCATATTGTTTGTCAGAGTAGCCCCGCTCACAGGTCGTGTGGCGGATGGACTCGTAAATGTAGTATCCACAGAAATCATTCCCTTGTTCCTGCCACAACCACTTTACAAGAAATAGAGGTCAATCAAACTGATAATTAGCAAGCATGCTAAATGGTATTGATGAAACTAGCGCTTGAATCACTAGGAGATGCGTGGAATATGCTACTATAGTACTTACTTTCGGGTGTCTAAATTGCAGCTTCTTTGGCAGTCCCGGAGATTTTTTGGTGAATTTTCTCCAAGCCCTGCCATACAAAGAAAACAATTACTTGATATCAGAAATGAACAAACTTGCTGATATGGTGGATAATGATTGATTTAACTTACTTCTCGAGCATTTTAGTCATGTCCGCATACTCCTTGGGATCTTTTCGTTTGGAGTCTTAAGACAGTTACTACTCCCTTCTCAAGCTTAATCTCTAGGAGAATATAGTGGTAGCTGCGCACACATGCATAACTCATCAACATTACATTACTATAACCTGGACTAATAAGGGAAACCGAATATGCCACAAGACAGTAACACTCACTTGAAGTTGTAAGGAAAGAGTATTATATCTTTGTGTTCATTTATTACCGACGATTGTAGCAAGTTGGCCTCGGTATTTTCGGCAAGAAATTCAACCTCAGTTTTATCTATGAGATATGTGTTAATGAACCCAATATCACCCTCTTGTCTTTTCTTCAATTCGGCGATCTTCAATCTGCATAATATAGTGAGGATAATTATAAATACATGCAATGAAAGAGCTGAGTTATATAGAGAGACTTAATGATGTAGTAGTACTACTTACGGATAGTAGCAGGTGACCGTTGCTTTATCGAGGGCCAATTGATTGAAAACTGATAGAACTCCTCAAATGGAATAGGCAACAGTTCAATTCCAATGAGGTCATGCTCCTTTAACTCTCACATAGAAAGTACTCCTCCCCTCGCACTCTCTGCGCAGGTTTTCATGTACCAATCATGCAATCTTCGCATCATCGTTGATAGAGAACTTTCATCTTTGACGAGAGGCTTCCCGTACTCGTATCTTTGTATCTGCACCTCCAAGAAATCATAATGTACATCGTCGGGCAGGTAATCTCCCGGATTGCCATAACCGGGCACCATCCTCGGATCGACGATGTCGCTAGCGCACACCTTGAGCGGGGCACGATTGCTTACTTGTTCGCTGAGCTGGGCAATTTGTTTCCCAGCTCGTCGTTCTTTCATCCTTTGATCACTTTTAGTACTTCCCGACCTCTCCGCTTCGGCAAATGCCTTTCCAATAATGCGCTCATAGTTGCCTTTCGACGGAGACTTGGGTGGTTTTGTCAGGGCAGCCAGAGTGCACTTCGCTTTCACCGGATCTACCTTCTCCTCCAGAGGTGGATGTCTCTTTGCTTTCAACCCTTGAAACTAGTCATCCACTTTGGTTTGCGCGATTTTCGCGTTTTCCTCCTCGCTCCTCTCGTACGGTAACTTCTCTGGAGTCTTCAGAGAAGGACCGAATATGTATCTCCTCCCGCCTTTGGCTGTACTGCTAGACGCCGGTAGAGCAGACGGAGTGGATGTCTTCTTTCCTTGCTTACGAGGCGGAGGAGAAGGACTACGACGCGCCGGAGCAGCCGGAGCGGCGGCGGGTCTCTTCCACCCTTGCTGACGAGGCGGAGAAGGAGGAGGCTGGTTGCTCGGGCGCGCCGGCACATGCGGAGAAGGAGGCGGAGTGCCGCCACGCGCCGGAGAAGGAGCCGGCCGAGTGCCCTGATCGTCACTCGTCGAAGGAGGAGGCGGTGGAGGAGGCGGAGTGCCCTGACTCGCCGGAGGAGGAGGAGGAGGCGGAGGCGTCGATTCGGAAGGTTGATGAGATCCTTCCGCCATAGGCATGGAGTCTTCGTGAGTAGAACCCTGCCGATACTCCCCTTCACCGGTAGGGTGGTCAAGCCGGAGGTCCTCAAATCCCTCAGTTATTTCATCCACCATCACCTTAGGATATGCTTCTGGAATCGGCCGGCGGTGAAAAGTTGAGTCGGGTTTAGTAGGATAAACAGAGCCAACAGCCGCCTTGACCTTCAAATTGCTCCATTCCGCCATAAGGTGGCAATTTTGAGACTCCGTGATAGCATCCACGGGATAGCTGGCAGGAGCCGTCAAGGCATGCTCCGGCTGAAGCAGCTTCGGTGGAAGCCACGCCGCTTCTCCGCCGAGATGGCGGGGTAGCCGGGGAAGCTTTCGGGTCATTTGCTGCGATCCGCTTCTCGTTCCTCTAGCCCCATTACCCTTTCGCAGCGCTGCGGTTGGCTCTGCTCGGTTTCTTCCTCCTCTCCGGGTTTTGTAACCCCTGCGTCCGAAATCCAGCCTTCCACGAAACGGAGCTGGCGTCCCTCGTGTCCGTCCCAGGTGCTCGAGATTCCCGAGGGCCATTGTGAGCTCGTCCTTCTCCCTGTCTGGAACGAACGTCCCTTGCTGCGCTGCTTCGATATAATGCTGAAGCCTCTTGACTGGTATGTCCAATTGATCGTCCGTCCAAATGCACTTCCCTGTTACAGGGTCCAAGGTTCCGCCAGCCCCGAAGAACCATGTCCGCAACAGCAGTGCAGCGATTCATTGTCTCTGGTTCGATCCCTTTATCAAGCAGATCATTCTCAGCCTTGGCCCACTTAGGTTGGGCTACGAGGTAGCCACCTGACCCCGTGCGATGGTGAAGCTTCTTCTTCGCAGCATTTTGCTTGTTTGTCACCGACACCATTTTACTCTTTTCCGATGTCTTGTGGGCCACAAATGCGGGCCAGTCATCTCTGATCTTCTCATATTTGCCCTTGAATTCTGGTGTCTCATTTTTATCGACATACCTATTCAGGTCTTTCTTCCAATTCCTGAATAGGTCTGCCATCTTCTTAAGAGCAAAAGACTTGATTAATGGCTCTATAAGCGGCTTCTCCGGATCATCCTCTGGCGGTAGGGTGAAATTTGACTTCAGCTCGGTCCAAAGATCATTTTTACGCATATCATTGACATAAGACACCTCGGGGTCTTCGTTCTTAGGCTTATACCATTGGTGGATGCTGATCGATCTTGTCCTAACCGTAACCCCCGCACCGAGCAACAAATGCCTTCTTTGTCCGGTAGGGTTCAATCGGTTGGTCAGTTGCCTTGCGATGTCTATGATCTCAAACTTTTCATCCGAGCTCAACTTTTTCTTCGGGCCTCGTCTCTTTACTGAAGTTGTGCTCGATCCGGAGGGCTAGGAAAAAGAACAAAGACGAGAGTTAATTAATATGTGTACATACCAAAACAATGAATGCATCAATTAGCTAGTCAGCACAGGCTTAACTAATATATATACCTGGCCGGACTCGGCTCAGTTATCACCGGAGCCGTCCTAACGGTCTACTTCTTCACCCTCTCCTTCTTGCACCGGCATTGGGTCATCGAAGCCATGTAAATCATAGCCAGCTACTTCTTCACCCTCTCTTTCCAGACCATCGTTGTCGTTGAGAAACATCAACGAGCAGAGGGCATCACTTCCTTCTGCGATTATGTCCCTCAACAACGCTTCACTTCGCCGTCTCGGGCGGGTGTCCATAGTTTCTACAAATATTTACAACATGGCAATTATTATTCAAACATGACAGATATGGATATATTAGTGGCAAACGTAGAACTAGCTAGCTAATCACAATAAGGAATCATATTAATTAGTGGCTTTCGCTGCTTCTCTAGGGTTTCGGGTGGCCTCGACAACGCTTCAAGGGTTAGTGGCCTCGAGAACGCTTCAAGGAGGGGGTAATATCGACTTACGTGTTGAAGCTACCGAGGGGTATATCGACAACAACAACGATTTACACTACATCTATGTCCCACAAGTGACGTGGGCATCGACGCCATGTAGGGTAGAGGTGCGTGGATCGCCGAGCGGTTGAGGGTCAAGGGTCGAGGATCGCCGAGGGTCGGAGGTTGCCTAGTGTCAAAGATTCAACAAAACCATGTCTTCATCATTAGGCGAAAGTAACAGTGCATGATGGTGCGAAGCTCTCCGAAGTTATTTTGGGCAGTCCCGGATAGGATAATTCGCTTTTTGGTACAAAGTTCAGCAAGAACCTTCCGAATATCATTATTTGGAAGGCCTTTGTTGAAATTCGTACAAAAAGGCGAATTATCCTATCCGGGACTCCATTCCAGAATAACTTTGGAGGACTTCGTACCATCATGCCCTGGTTACTTCCGGATAATGATGAAGCCATGGATTTCTTCAATACTTTGACACTAGGAAACCTCTCTCGACCCCTCGAACCCTCGACGACCCTGGAACCCTCGACCCCTAGACGACCCTAGAACCCTCGACCCTCGATCCCTCGAACCTATAGAACCCTCGAACCCTCGACCACAAACCCTCGACCCTTGACCCTTAACGACCCTGGGCCCTCTACCCTAGTTCCCGACCCTCGACCCTCGGCGATCCTCGACACCCTCGTTCTCGATAAAAATTAAGAAGAAGAAGAAGAAGAAGAAGAAGAAAGAGGAGAAGAAGAAAGGAATAGCTAGAGGAGAAGATCGAAGAAAAAGAAGAAAAAAGGAGAAGAAGAAAGGAATAGTGGAGAAGAAGAGAAAATAGAATATTCTATTTTCTCTTCTTCTCCACTATTCCTTTCTTCTTCTCCTCTTTTCTTCTTTTTCTTCTTCTTACTTATTTCTCCTCTTCTTTCCTCTCCTCTTCTTCTTTCTTTCCTCTTCTTATTTTCTTCTTTCCTATCCTTCTTTTTCTAAAATTGTAACTTTTGCATATATAAAACTTTTCTAAAATTGTAACTTTCTATATATGAACAAAAACTTTCTATAAACCAAAAAACATTTTTAACATATATATTTAGCAAATTCTAGCCACATACATCACATACACATATACATTATAGCCACATACACATATACATCACATATGAACAAAAAAAAACTAATAAAAATAAAAATACATATTGCAACATATGAACAAAAACATATAGCCACATACATACACATACATTATATATATATATATATATATGAAAAAATTAAACTAAAAAACAGGGCGTGGAGGCAGCGTGGCCCATGGCGCATGGCGTGGCAGGCGAGGCGCGAGCGAGGCAAGGCAGGCGCGAGGCAGGTGCTGTGGGGGCGGCGGGCACGGCAGCGGCGCTGGGCGCGGGAGCGCGGGCGTCGGGGCAGGTGGCGTCGAGGGCGGCGGCGACGGAAAGTTCAGCAGCCTGACGGCGTCGGAGGCGGCGACGACGGCGAGGTGGACCAGCCGGACAGCGTCGGAGGCGGCGGCAACGACGAGGTGGAGCAGCCTGACGGCTCGGTGGCGACGGCGATGAGGCAGAGCAGCAGGCGTCGGGCGCAGAAGAAAGGATGGATTTGAAGAAACTGCTAAGTGTTTGCTTATATAGAAAAGGCTTTGGTCCCGGTTCGTGGCACAAACCGGGACTAATGCCCCCCTTTAGTCCCAGTTGGTGCCACCAACCGGGACCAAAGGCCTCTTTCAAGATTGGTCGGTTGGTGGCACCAACCGACTAAAGGCATTGGTCCCGGTTTGTGCCACGAACCGACTAATGCTTTTAGTCCCGTGGTGCCACCAACCGGGACCAAAGGCCTTGTGCTGCCCCGCTCCCAAAGTTTAGTCCCACCTCGCTAGTTGAGAGGGAGCCGCACCTGTTTATAAGGTGCGGTGCGCCTTCCCTCTCGAGCTCCTCTCTAAAGCAGGCTTTCGGGCCTAATTGTGCAATCTGTGCCTGTGGGCCTACTGGGCCTTCCGCGGGCCTGAATCCTGGCCCATGGTAGGGTTTCTAGTCGTATTCAGGCCGTGGGGGCCCAGTAGGTGGCACTTTTTTTGTTTTTTGCTTTATATTTTATTTCTTTTTGCTTTTAGTTTTAGAAAAATTATAAACTTTCTGTTATTGCCATTAGTTTTCCAATTTGAAAACACTTTTTTTGCTTTTTATGTCTGTCTTGCCCTCCACTCCCAGGATGTCCCTTTTTCCTGAAAGAACTATGTGGCGCTTTGGCTCATTGTATGATGTATTCGCTTCCTTATCTTTTCTTTTCCTCGGTCTGGTAGACATGTCCTTCACATAGATAACCTGTGCCACATCATTGGCTAGGGACGAACAGTTCGTCAATGTACCCAAGATTTTTCAGATCCACTGTTGTCATTCCGTCATCGTGGGTCTACCTGCACTCGCCTCCTCGATGATCAACCCACTTGCACTTAAACAAAGGGACCTTATAATCTACTCCGTAGTCAAGTTCCCATATGTCTACTATGACTAGTAGAAAAAGGGGCCATCGTCCACCCGGTTTAGCCCATTAGTCCCGGTTCAATCCGTAACCGGGACTAATGTGAGCATTTATCCCGTTCATGCGGCTAAGGCATTAGTCCGGTTCACTGTGCCCTTTAGTCCCGGTTTGTGCCTCAAACCGGGACTAAAAATGCGATACCGATAGTCTCGGTTCATGCCTCAAACCGGGACTAAAGAGTAGACCTTTAGTCTCGGTTTGTGGCACGAACCGGGACTAATGGGGTTGAGACCTTTAGTCCCGGTTCGTGCCACGCACCGGTACTAAAGGTCCACTTTTCAAACTCTCCAACCCCTCGGATCGCCTTTTCAATTTAAAAAATAAAAGAAAATGATGGAAATGTCAAAAAATAAAAGAAAATAAGTTTCCCATGTGATATGTGGTCTAGTTGTTGGGAAAATTTGCAAATGTGAATTTCGACTTTATTTGCAAAATCTCTCTAAAGTTGTAAATATGGGCATAACTTTTGCATACTAACTCGGATGAAAAGTTTTTTATATGAAAAATCATCTACTCAAAAGTTACATCCAAATTTAACGGGAAACCCGTTAAACAATTTCAAAATCCTCAAAAACCTAATGTAAAAAGTTACGGGCTTTTAATATCTAGAGTGGAAAAATCGAAAAATTTCAAACTGTGGTCAAACAATGGTCAAACCATGGTCAAACTGATTATTCTAGAATATTAGTGTTACTAAATAATTTATTCAGTTATTTTGAATTTAGTCAAATCTGGTCAACCTGTGGCCAAACTATGGTCAAACTATGGTCAAAACATGGTCAAAACATGGTCAAACCATGGTCAAACTAATTATTCTAGAATATTAGTTTTACTAAATAATTTGTTCAGTTATTTTGAATTTTGGTCAAATCTGGTCAAACTGTGGTCAAACTGTGGTCAAACTATGGTCAAACTATGGTCAAACCATGGTCAAACTAATTATTTAAAATAACTATTGTTTTTTAAATAATTATTGTTTTTGAAAACAATAGTTTGAAACTCAAACAGTGAAATGTGTCAATTCATGCTCAAGCAAAATTCCCGAGGGTTAATAGGATTGACATCTTACTTTTCCTTGGTCTGGTAGACATGTCCTTCACATAGATAACCTGTGCCACATCATTGGCTAGGACGAACAGTTCGTCAGTGTACCCAAGATTTTTCAGATCCACTGTTGTCATTCCGTACTGTGGGTCTACCTGTACCCCGCCTCCTGACAGATTGACCCACTTGCACTTAAACAAAGGGACCTTATAATCTACTCCGTAGTCAAGTTCCCATATGTCTACTATGACTAGTAGAAAAAGGGGCTATCGTCCACCCCGGTTTAGCCCATTAGTCCCGGTTCAATCGAACCGGGACTAATGTGAGCATTTATCCTGGTTCAGGCGGCTAAGGCATTAGTCCCGGTTCACTGTGCCCTTTAGTCCCGGTTTGTGCCTCAAACCGGGACTAGCAGGCGATGTTTGATAGTCTCGGTTCATGCCTCAAACCGACTAAAGAGTAGACCTTTAGTCTCGGTTTGAGGCACGAACCGACTAATGGGGTTGAGACTTAGTCCCTGTGTGCTACGAACCGGTACTAAAGGTCCCATTTTCAAACTCTCCAACCCCTCGGATCGCCTATTCAATTTAAAGAAAAAATAAAACAAAATGATGGAAATGTCAAAAAAGAAAAGAAAATAAGTTTCCCATGTGATATGTGGTCTAATTGTTGGGAAAATTTGCAAATGTGAATTTCGACTTTATTTGCAAAATCTCTCTGGAATTTGTAAATATGGGCATAACTTTTGCATACTAACTCGGATGAAAAAGTTTTTATATGAAAAATCATCTACTCGAAAAGTTACATCCAAATTTAACTGGGAACCCTGCTAAACAATTTCAAAATCCTCAAAAACCTAACAGAAAAAAAAGTTACGGGGCTTTTAATATCTAGAGTGGAAAAATCGAAAAAATTTCAAATCGTGGTCAAACAATGGTCAAACCATGGTCAAACTGATTATTCTAGAATATTAGTGTTACTAAATAATTTATTCAGCTTATTTTGAATTTAGTCAAATCCGTCAACCTGTGGCCAAACTATGGTCAAACTATGGTCAAAACATGGTCAAAACATGGTCAAACTAATTATTCTAGAATATTAGTGTTACTAAATAATTTGTTCAGTTATTTTGAATTTTGGTCAAATCTGGTCAAACTATGGTCAAACTGTGGTCAAACTATGGTCAAACTATGGTCAAACCATGGTCAAACTAATTATTTAAAATAACTATTGTTTTTAAATAATTATTGTTTTTGAAAACAATAGTTTGAAACTCAAACAGTGAAATGTGTCAATTCATGCTCAAGCAAAATTCCCGAGGGTTAATAGGATTGACATCTTACTTTTCCTCGGTCTGGTAGACATGTCCTTCACATAGATAACCTGTGCCACATCATTGGCTAGGACGAACAGTTCGTCAGTGTACCCAAGATTTTTCAGATCCACTATTGTCATTCCGCATCGTGGGTCTACCTGCACTCCGCCTCTGACAGATTGACCCACTTGCACTTAAACAAAGGGACCTTATAATCTACTCCGTAGTCAAGTTCCCATATGTCTACTATGACTAGTAGAAAAAGGGGCTATCGTCCACCCCGGTTTAGCCCATTAGTCCCGGTTCAATCCAGAACCGGGACTAATGTGAGCATTTATCCCGGTTCGTGCGGCTAAGGCATTAGTCCCGGTTCACCTGTGCCCCTTAGTCCCGGTTTGTGCCTCAAACCGGGACTAGCAGGCGATGTTTGATTAGTCTCGGTTCATGCCTCAAACCGGGACTAAAGAGTAGACCTTTAGTCTCGGTTTGAGGCACGAACCGACTAATGGTTGAGACCTTTAGTCCTGCTCGTGCTACTTAACCGGTACTAAAGGTCCCATTTTCAAACTCTCCAACCCCCGGATCGCCTTTTAAATTTAAAAAAATAAAAGAATATTATGGAATTGTAAAAAAAAAAAAATTAAGTTTCCAATGTTATATGTGTTCTCGTTGTTGGGAAAATTTGCAAATGTGAATTTTACTTTATTTGCAAAATCTCTCTGAAAGTTGTAAATATGGGCATAACTTTTGCATACTAACTCGGATGAAAAAGTTTTTTATATGAAAAATCATCTACTCGAAAAGTTACATCCAAATTTAACGGGGAGAACCACGTTAAACATTTTCAAAATCCTCAAAAACCTAACAGAAAAAAAAGTTACGGGGCTTTTAATATCTAGAGTGGAAAAAATCGAAAAAATTTCAAACTGTGGTCAAACAATGGTCAAACCATGGTCAAACTGATTATTCTAGAATATTAGTGTTACTAAATAATTTATTCAGTTATTTTGAATTTAGTCAAATCTGGTCAACCTGTGGCCAAACTATGGTCAAACTATGGTCAAAACATGGTCAAAACATGGTCAAACTAATTATTCTAGAATATTAGTGTTACTAAATAATTTGTTCAGTTATTTTGAATTTTGGTCAAATCTGGTCAAACTATGGTCAAACTGTGGTCAAACTATGGTCAAACTATGGTCAAACCATGGTCAAACTAATTATTTAAAATAACTATTGTTTTTTAAATAATTATTGTTTTTGAAAACAATAGTTTGAAACTCAAACAGTGAAATGTGTCAATTCATGCTCAAGCAAAATTCCCGAGGGTTAATAGGATTGACATCTTACTTTTCCTCGGTCTGGTAGACATGTCCTTCACATAGATAACCTGTGCCACATCATTGGCTAGGACGAACAGTTCGTCAGTGTACCCAAGATTTTTCAGATCCACTATTGTCATTCCGTCATCGTGGGTCTACCTGCACTCGCCTCCCCGGCAGATTGACCCACTTGCACTTAAACAAAGGGACCTTATAATCTACTCCGTAGTCAAGTTCCCATATGTCTACTATGACTAGTAGAAAAGGGGCTATCGTCCACCCCGGTTTAGCCCATTAGTCCTGGTTCAATCCGAACCGGACTAATGTGAGCATTTATCCCGGTTCAGGCGGCTAAGGCATTAGTCCCGGTTCACTGTGCCCTTTAGTCCCGGTTTGTGCCTCAAACCGGGACTAGCAGGCGATGTTTGATAGTCTCGGTTCATGCCTCAAACCGACTAAAGAGTAGACCTTTAGTCTCGGTTTGAGGCACGAACCGACTAATGGTTGAGATTTTAGTCCCGTTCGTGCTACGAACCGGTACTAAAGGTCCCATTTTCAAACTCTCCAACCCCCCGGATCGCTTTTTCAATTTAAAAAATAAAAGAAAATGATGGAAATGTCAAAAAATAAAAGAAAATAAGTTTCCCATGTGATATGTGGTCTAGTTGTTGGGAAAATTTGCAAATGTGAATTTCGACTTTATTTGCAAAATCTCTCCGAAGTTGTAAATATGGGCATAACTTTTGCATACTAACTCGGATGAAAAAGTTTTTATATGAAAAGTCATCTACTCAAAAAGTTACATCCAAATTTAATCGGGAACCCCGTTAAACATTTTCAAAATCCTCAAAAACCTAACAGAAAAAAAAAGTTACGGGGCTTTTAATATCTAGAGTGGAAAAATCGAAAAATTTCAAACTGTGGTCAAACAATGGTCAAACCATGGTCAAACCGATTATTCTAGAATATTAGTGTTACTAAATAATTTATTCAGCTTATTTTGAATTTAGTCAAATCTGGTCAACCTGTGGCCAAACTATGGTCAAACTATGGTCAAAACATGGTCAAAACATGGTCAAACCATGGTCAAACTAATTATTCTAGAATATTAGTGTTACTAAATAATTTGTTCAGTTATTTTGAATTTTGGTCAAATCTGGTCAAACTGTAGTCAAACTGTGGTCAAACTATGGTCAAACTATGGTCAAACCATGGTCAAACTAATTATTTAAAATAACTATTGTTTTTAAATAATTATTGTTTTTGAAAACAATAGTTTGAAACTCAAACAAGGAAATGTGTCAATTCATGCTCAAGCAAAATTCCCGAGGGTTAATAGGATTGACATCTTACTATTGTCAGGAAAACACCAAGTGCATTTCTTGGAAACGAGGGAGAATAGAACCCGGAAGTTAAGCGTGCTCAGTTGGGGAGTGGGAGGACGGGTGACCGCTCGAGAAGTTAGGTGATTTGGAATGATGAGGGTGATTAGAGAAGAGGATAAATTGAGCGGTGATGAGGGGTGCAGATTAGAGATTAGGGATTAAAATAATTCAGAAATTTGAAAATAAAAATTATTCAAAAAATTTCAAAAAAAAATTTCAAAAAAAAATTTCAAAAAAAAATCATAAAATTTCCATTAGTCCCGGTTGGTGTTACCAACCGGGACTAAAGGTGGAGCCCCACGTGGTCATGACCTTTAGTCCCTTACTCGATTGAACCGACTAAAGGGGAGGTATTAGTACCGACCCTTTAGTCCCGGTTCACCAACCGGGACTAAAGGCCCTTACCAACCGGGACAACAGGCCCTTTTTCTACTAGTGTATGTAACCATAATATGTGTCCTTTCCCCTGTCGGTTGCTACATCAAAGCGGACACCGCTGTTTTGGTTGGTGCTATTTTCATCTTGGTCAATTGTGTAAAATGTATTCCCATTTATCTCGTATCCTTTCCAAATCATTACAGTCAAAGATGGTCCCCTGGACAACAAGTACAGCTCATCACAAACAGTGCTGTCACCTCTGAGACGTGTTTCCAACCAACTACTGAAAGTCCTGATGTGTTCACATGTAATCCAGTCGACCGCCTCCGGTGTTTGGAGCGCAGATCGTTCTTGTGTTCATTTTCATACGGGGTCACGAAGGTAGAGTTACAGAGAATCGTAGTGTGCTTGAGACCAAGAATATCCGTCCCTGCATATTATTGAGTCCCTTCCAAGCGTGCCTTTTCCAGTTAGTCTCCCCTCATACCGTGATTTAGGGAGACCTATCTTCTTAAGGCCAGGAATGAAGTCAACACATAATCCGATGACATCCTTTGTTTGATGGCCTATGGAGATGCTTCCTTCTGGCCTAGCACGGTTACGAACATATTTCTTTAGGACTCCCATGAGCCTCTCAAAGGGGTACATATTGTGTAGAAATACGGGCCCCAGAATGACAATCTCGTCGACTAGATGAACTAGGACGCGTCCATGATATTGAAGAAGGATGGTGGGAACACCAAATTTAAACTGACTAGACATTGCGCCACATCACTCCTTAGCGTTGGTATGATTTCTGGATCGATCACCTTCTCGAGATATTGCATTGAGGAATGCACATAGATTCACAATGGCTAATCGGACGCTTTTCCAAAGAGAAGCCCCCTCAAAGGCAACCGGAAGCAGTTGCGTCATAATCACGTGACAGTCATGAGACTTTAGGTTCTGGAACTTTTTTCCTGGCATATTTATTATTCCATTTATATTCGACGAGAAGCCAGTCGGGACCTTCATACTGAGCATGCATTGAAAGAAGATTTCTTTCTCTTCTTTCGTAAGAGCGTAGCTGGCAGGACCTTCATACTGCTTCGGAGGCATGCCCTCTTTTTCGTGCAAGCGTTGCAGGTCCTCCCGTGCCTTAGGTGTATCTTTTGTCTTCCCATACACGCCCAAGAAGCCTAGCAGGTTCACGCAAAGGTTCTTCGTCATGTGCATCATGTCGATCGAAGAGCGGACCTCTAGGTCTTTCCAGTAGGGTAGGTCCCAAAATATATATTTCTTCTTCCACATGGGTGCGTGATTCTCTGCGTCATTCGGGTCAGCTAGTCCGTCGGGACCCTTGCCAACGTTTACGTGTAAATCATTGACCATAGCAAGTACGTGGTCACCGGCACGCATGGCGGGCTTCTTCCGTGATCTCGCCTCGCTTTTGAAATGCTTGCCTTTGTTTCGACATTGATGGTTGGTCGGAAGAAATCGGCGATGGCCTGTGTACACATTTTTCCCGCAGCTTCCTGTATATACTATCGGTGTCAAGTAAACAAATGCGTGCATGCGTGGTATCCCTTGTTTGTCTGTCACGAAAGTTTATCGAGAGCGGGCCAATCGTTGATGGTCACGAACAGCAACGCCTTTAGGTCAAATTCCTCCTTTTGTGCTCATCCCACGACGTACACCGCTTCCATTCCACAGCTGTAAAAGTTCTTCAACTAATGGCCTTAGGTACACATCAATGTCGTTGTCGGGTTGCTTAGGGCCTTGGATGAGAACTGGCATCATAATGAACTTCCGCTTCATGCACATCCAAGGAGGAAGGTTATACATACATTGAGTCACGGGCCAGGTGCTGTGATTGTTGCTCTGCTCCCCGAAAGGATTAATGCCATCCGCGCTTAAAGCAAACCATACGTTCCTTGGGTCCTTTGCAAAGTCATCCCAGTACTTTCTCTCGATTTTTCTCCATCATGACCCGTCACCGGTGCTCTCAACTTCCGCCTTTCTTACGGTCCTCACCGTACATCGCATCAACTTGGCATGCTCTCCGCTTCTCGAACAGACGTTTCAACCGTGGTATTATAGGAGCATACCACATCACCTTCGCAGAACCCTCTTCCGGGAGGCTCGCCATCAACATCACCAGTGGTCATCTCATCTGATCTTATATCAAGCAATGCACCGCATACCGGGCATGCGTTCAGATCCTTGTAGGCACCGCGGTAGAGGATGCAGTCATTAGGGCATGCATGTATCTTCTCCACCTCCAATCCTAGAGGATATACGACCTTCTTTGCTGCGTATGTACTGTCGAGCAATTCGTTATCCTTTGGAAGCTTCTTCTTCATTATTTTCAGTAGCTTCTCAAATCCTTTATCAGCACAAGATTCTCGCCTTCCACCGCAGCAATTCGAGTAATGCATCGAGCTTTGTGTTGCCATCTTCGCAATTGGGGTACAACCCTTTTTTGTGATTCTCTAACATGCGATCGAACTTCAGCTTCTCCTTTTGACTTTCGCATTGCGTCCTTACATCGACAATGACCCGGCGGAGATCATCATCATCGGGCACATCGTCTGTTCCTCTTGATCTTCAAGCTTACCGTTGCAGCACCATCATGCACATCGTCTGGTTCCTCTTGATGTTCAGTAGCATTACCGTATTCAGGGGGCACATAGTTGTCATCGTACTCTTTTTCTTTGCCGTCTTCCATCATAACCCCTATTTCTCCGTGCCTCGTCCAAACATTATAGTGTGGCATGAAACCCTTGTAAAGTAGGTCGGTGTGAAGGATTTTCCGGTCAGAGTAAGACTTCGTATTCCCACATATAGGGCATGGACAACACATAAAACCATTCTGCTTGTTTGCCTCAGCCACTTCGAGAAAATCATGCACGCCCTTAGTGTACTTGGAGGTGTGTCTGTCACCGTACATCCATTGCCGGTTCATCTGCGTGCATTATATATAATTAAGTGTGTCAAAAATCATTACAGTAACATCATGAATAGATAATTAAGTGACCAAATTAATAGAAGTTCATCATCACATAAAAACCAAAGTACATACATAGTTCTCATCTAACAACATAAAGCTCTGCAGAGCATCTAAATTAATTAAACCAGACATTGAAACTATGTAAAACATTTCAATGCAAAAACAAATGCGATCATAATCGCAACCAAGGTAACAACTGATCCAATGGCATAATGATACCAAGCCTCGGTATGAATGGCATATTTTCTAATCTTTCTCATCTTCAAGCGCATTGCGTCCATCTTGATCTTGTGATCATCGATTTACATCCGCAACATGCAACTCCAATATCATCTTCTCCTCCTCAAGTTTTTTTATCTTTTCCTTCAAGAAATTGTTTTCTTCTTCAACTAAATTTAATCTCTCGATAATAGGGTCGGTTGGAATTTCTGGTTCAACAACCTCCTAGATAAATAAAATCTATGTCACGTTGGTCGGCATAATTTTCATAAACAATAAATGAACCAATAGTTATGAAAAGATAATATATACCACATCCGAATCATAGACAGGGCCGAGGGCGGCGGGTGCGGATACCAAAACCATCGCACTATATAAGATGCAATAATAAAAGTAAGAAAATAATACAAGTATCTATCTAAACATACAAGTAATAAAATTTTTCCTTTCAGAAAGAAGATAAGAACAAGAGGCTCACCACGGTGGTGCCGGCGATGAGATCGGCGCGGGTGATCGACGCCGGTGAAGACGGGGACGGGGCGAGACGGACCGCTAAACCTAGATAAATATTGAGGAAAATGGAGCTTGGCGGTCGAGCTTGGAGAGGAGAAACCTTAAGTAGTGTGGCTCGGGCATTCCATCGAACACCTTGTGTGCATAGGAGGTGAGCTAGAGCACCACCAAGCCCTCTCCCCCTCGGCCAGAAAAAATAGAGCAGTGTGCTCTGCTCTTGCGCGAGGGGGTATATATAGGCACCGCCATTGGTCCCGGTTGGTGGCATGAACCGGGGCTAAAGGGAAGCCTGGGGTCCCGGTTCATGCCACCAACCGGGACCAATAATGGTGGGCCAGGAGCTAGGCCCATTGGTCCCAGTTCGTCCCACCAACTGGGACCAAAAGGTCCGGACGAACCGGGACCAATGGCCCACGTGGCCCGGCCGGCCCCCTGGGCTCGCGAACCGGGACAAATACCTCCATTGGTCCCGGTTCGTGGCAGAACCGGGACTAATGGGCTGAACCTACCTGGGCCATTGCCCGCTTTTCTACTAGTGCACCGGGCCCTCATTCATGCGGGGTGGTGTGGTGGCATGTCCGAAGAGGCGGCACACGTCTCCGGGGTGTGCCCCCCCTCACGGACGGCGCCACCGCCGCACTGGAGGGGGAAACGACGCCGGGTCTACACGGAGGGATCTTGCCGTGGGTCCGCCCGGATGTTGCTCTAAAGTGTTCCTATGGGCTGACCTAACACAACCGGTGGATAGGTCCACCGCTCAAAGCCCGTCTGCAAAGTCAAAGGGCTAGATCCCGTGGTCAAACGCCATGTGGTTAGGGCGGGGGCTGGGGGTAGCAACGCCACCCGAGCACCGCAGCGGCCCCTCATTCATGCGGGTGGTGTGGTGGCATGTCCGAAGAGGCGGCACGCGTCTCCGGGGTGTGGCCCCCTCACGGGCCGCCGCCGCCCGGCTTTGGAGAAAGCGGATGCGTCGGGTCTACACGGAGGGGATCTTGCCGTGGGTCAGGCCCGGATGTTGCTCCAAAGTGTTCCTATGGGCTGACAAAACACAACCGGTAGGATAGGTCCACTGCTCAAAGCCCGTCGTCTGCACGCAAAGGGCTAGATCCCGTGGTCAAACGCTTCTGAGGTTAGGCGGGGCCAGGGGCCACAGGGGGTAGCAATGCCACCCGAAGCGCCGCACCGGCCCTCATTCATGCGGGTGGTGTGGTGGCATGTCCAAGAGGCGGCACGCGTCTCCGGTGTGCCCCCCCCCTCACAGACGGGCGCCGCCGCACTGGAGGGAAACGGACGCTTGGTCTACACGGAGGGGATCTTGCCATGGATCTGGCCCGGATGTTGCTCTAAAGTGTTCCTATGAGCTGACCTAACACAACCGGGTGGATAGGTCCATTGCTCAAAGCCCGTCCGTGCAAAGTCAAAGGGCTAGATCCCGTGGTCAAATGCTACAGGGTTAGGCGGGGCCCAGGGGGCCACAGGGGGCGAAGTGTAATGCCACCAGGCGTCGCGAGGCCCTCATTCATGCGGGGTGGTGTGGTGGCATGTCCAAGAGGCGGCACGCAGCGTCTCCGGTGTGCCCCTCACGGACGGTGCCGCGGCGCAGCGTCTGGCCGAGGGGGCACACCGGAGATGTGCGACGCCTAATTTTGACATGGCACCACACCACCCCGCATGTGGCGAGGAGCGACGCCTCGGCAGTATTGCTATCCCCAGGCCCCCATCCCGCCTCTTCAGACATGGCACCACACCGCCTCATGTATGAGGGCCCGGTTAGACGGGAGGGTGTACTGGGGTAGCAATGCCGCTTAGGTGTTGCCTTGGGCCCTCCTACGGTTGTGGAAGCGTGGTGGCTAAGCGCAGCACCCGCACGCAGCTCTGGTGTGCCCCCATCTCCGGCGTCGCTGTGGGGCACGGCGGCAGCAACGTCCGTGAGGGGGGCAATCGATATACCATCTGGGTATGTTTTTTTATTAGATAAGGCACATTTATGTTGTGAAAAAACAGGAAAAAGTAAATAATATAAATAAAAAAAATAAAAAAATAGAGGTTCTTGCCGTCGGCATACCAGCGCACACGGCCACGGATCGACTACGTGCCTAAGGGCGGGGATCGATGATGTGGCAACATCCATGGGTTATTTCATGCCGGCCCGTCGGCATAGATTTGCCACCCCACGGACAGGCGAGCGACGCGGACCGATGACGTGGCGGGCGAAGCGGATCGATGACGTGGCGTATATGCTGACGGCCGCCGTTAGCCCGTCGGCGTAGACTGACGCCGTCAAAAGGCCGTCTTCGTCCGGGTAGCCGGGCCCACGTGCTATGCCGACGGCCTTATCTATGCCGACGGCCATCGTAGGCATATTTCTCGCGACGCCGACGGCTGAGCTTTGCCGACGGGGGCCGTCGGCATAGATTGATATACGTCGACAGCTTTTCTATGCCGACGGCCTGGGCTGGGCCTTCGGGATAGGCCAATCTATGCCGACGGGGGCCGTCGGCATAGGTTCGGCCGTCGGCATCGCCAGTTATTCTGGTAGTGAACTAACCTGATCCGAAGGAAGCTGAAATTAAAAGAAACTTGAATACCTAAATATCTCATGTACATTTCCTCCGGTCATTTTAACTATCTCTACTTTGACCAAACTTATAGAAAAAAGAATCACCATTCACAATGCCAAATCAATATTGTTAGATGAAATGTAGTTTCATAGTATATATATATATATATATATATATATATATATATATATATATATATATATATATATATATATATATATGGTATTCTGATTTTGTTTTTTTAATATAAATTTGTTCAAATTTTGTAAAATTTGACTTGACACATATCTAATATGCAGATGGAGTACATCACACATACAAACAAAGATAGCACCCGCAGGCCACAACAGATACATAACACTCAAACCTGCGTCTTACATAGATCATCTCTGAGAAATAAAAAGTTTTACCCATTAAGATAATTGTGGAAAGCATAATTATAAATTTAAGGGATATCTCACAGTTCTAGTACACGCTCTCTGGGAGTGGCAATTGCTCAGCTTTTTTCTCTCACAAATGCCCATCTTCTTGAACAAGAGTAGATGCAGCCCCGGTATCAAGATCCTGGTCGGCCTCCTCCCTTGCCCATCAGCCGCTTACTGTGGCTGAGAGATAGATCTTTAATGACCAACTTTCAATGATGCTAGTGCACAACCGGCATAGCCACAATAAAGGTTGCCAAAGATGACTAATTCAGGTACGCATATTTGGCCGTGGAACGCTCCTGCACTACAGGCTGTGGCTATGTCGGTGCTGCTGCATACTAGCTGGTTAGGGTTAATCTTGGCAATCTTAATCTATGTCAATAAGCCACAGAACTTCGATCATGGATAGCGGTTGCAGACGGAGAAGTAAGTTAATTAGGGAACCTTGTACGGAATTTTCTAGACTAATTGACTAAGGGCATTGTTATTGCTGAAGCATTTGAAACGCTGCCTTTTCTGATGCCTCCCAGGTCTAGTCCTCCTACAAGCACCCAAACATAATGCTGGAAAATTGAGCTTGGAAGCCGTTTTATCATTTCTGAAGTACAGAGGCAAGCATTGCTTCTTCCTGTTTTATAGGACTCAGCGAGTGATTCCAAACTACCATCCATCTCTGACAACACGTTAGGAGATCCTCAATTGTATTGAACTCTACATTTCTATTGAAGCAAATATTAAAGTGTACATTGATTATATTTTTTGGTGAAAAACTTTATACAGTTGATAAAGAGGTTCCTGCATGCTGAAGATTTTTCTGTATAAATAAGGCAATAAGTCGATATGAAAACTGCTGTTTTGTCGTTTTTTGTTTTCTTCTGGTTGCCAGACTTTTGGTGTTCGGCTGTGTGCATCCTAGTTATGCAGAGGCCTGGTGTTGCTCATAATGCTTTGTATCCACTTGATGCTACATTTTTTAGTTAATAAAATCGCCCTTTATCGAAAAAAAAGTCAATCTAAAAACTCATGGTGAAAAGATTGAGAGCAAAACAGGTCATAAAACATTTCTTGTTCAAATAATCTCGGCTGTAGCCTGGCATCTAAAATGTAAAAAGAAACGACATGTTACAAGTTTCCAATTTTAGAATTGCTAATTTACTCTTACACAGATGAAAGTCATGAAACCACATATTTAGCTGAGCGCACTAACAAGTTATGCGGTTGCGAAATACCATCAACTTTTTTTATCTTATCATTTTTTTTGCGGGTGGTATCATTTGTTTGTTGAATGCATGGGTATCGTGTGATGCGAGATGGCTTCAGGTGTATGTTCTTGGATATATAGAAATAAAGGTGTTTGTTGTGTGGTTATCTGATGCAATTATATGATTAACACTCTTTTGTAGCCTTACATGTCTGGGTTGACTCCCCAGCGAGAAAGTCCCTCACGCGCTAGGCCCCACGCGGCCCTCTCCGCGCGTGATTCGGGCGCTAGAGCCAGATACCCAGATCCCGCCGCAAGCGACCACCTCCTCCCTCACCCGCCGCTATCGTCGGTTGGAGCTGCCAGGGCAAAGCCCCTTGCGATGACTAGCGGCGAGGCACCTCCTCGATGGTGGTTGGCGCCAGGGGACCCGCCTGGGCGGAGGCGCCTGCCGTGCGCAGGGCGCGGCGACACGGCGGCGGTAAGGAAGTAGCTTGTGGCGCGACGGCTGGGGTCCGAATCTGGGTATCCGGTGGCTATGTGTTGATTTGGCGGGCTCGCGGTGAATGTCTCCGTTCGACCTGCTACGGGCGCTGCGAAAGAGTGGTCTAGTATGGCTTCCTGGTTTGATGGCTGGATAGACTAGGTACAATACGTATCGCTGTTGCACGCCGCCGCACAACAGGTACGTCCGGATCGACGGGTCAGCGTCGCTGCCCCGCTGCAAATGGCAAGGCCAGTTCATTAAAGAGGAAGTGCCTCCCGCGATCACTAAGGCACACGGGCACATCCTCCACTACCTTGATGACGGCAGCAGCCGTGGCCCCCTTCGTCATGGACCATCGTGTCCACCGAGGACTGGGCGACGAGGCAGGCGGCGCAGCAAGAGCAACGCAACGTGGCCCGATGTTCCGCATTCGCCAAGTCGGATGAGGCGTAGGCTTAGGTGCGCAACAACCCATTCTTGGCGGCGGCCTGGTCTCTGGACCGGCCAATCACCACCGCGGAGACAGCTACGCGGCGTCGCTGCTGCCTCAATATGGAGCTCGCATAGATTGGCGAGGAATGATCGCTCAGCGAAACCTCCATCCAGGTCGGCAGGGGCCAGACCGCCGCCTAGCGTAACTGCGGCCGGGGTCCACATTGTCCATGGTGGCCCTCCGCATGGCTGCAGGAAGCGGAGCGGCTCCTCCGGGAGCTTCAGGCAGTGGCCGTGCAACGCTGCCGCCGCCCCGCACCCTTCCATCGCTAGATGGACGACGGCGGTGGCGGTATGGACAACGAAGGTGGTGCGGCCGTCCTGTCTGGCCATGCAAACGAGGTCGTCGTCCTCTACAAGTTAGCACCCTAGTTGTTTTTAGTTTTTTAACAAACAGACAAAGTATCGTCTGTCTTATATAACTTATGTTCGAACTTAAGTGAATTTCGTTTTATTTGCATAAATTTTGTTTGGTTTGTTGAAATTCACTATGGAATGTATGCGAGTATGTTTGGATGGCTGCCTCCCGCATTAGTGTCTGTAGACTGGTCTTCAATAGTCTGCAGACGGATAAGGTGTCATACTTGGGAATCAATGTTGGAGATGCAAACAGATTGTGGTCAACAGTAGACTCTGTTATTATCCTTGCACTTACAAAGTGTTCAAGGGAAGTTTTTTTTCTGATCTCATGAACAAAACCATCATAGATAGTAATATAACAAAAGATAGCTAAAAAGGAGGCACTGACATCCTTATAAAAGTCCTATGCCTCCACGACAAGGCAAGTCAACTACTTCCTTCGTTTATAAATATAAAACCTTTTAGAGATTTTAATACGAATTACATATATATGTATTTGAACATTTAGTGTGGATTTACTCATTTTGTTCCGTATGTAGTCAATATTGGAATCTCTAAAAGGTCTTATATTTAGGGAAGAAGGGAGTACTACATTTGCCGAGGCCAAACTCTTTCCGGAAGCTATGGATTTGAATGCATGATGTTGTATTACAGATTTCTCTCAAATTATAATACGTACGCTGGAAGATAATGACTACAAGATTTGAATGTTATTTTTAAACATATCTCCTATCTACCTGTGTGGATTTTGAATATCATCATACACTAGTAGAAAAAGGGACTTTTGTCCCGGTTGGTAAGGCACTTTAGTCCCGGTTTTTGAACCGGGACTAAAGGGTCGTTACTAATGCCTCTCCCCTTTAGTACCGGTTCTTACACGAACCAGGACTAAAGGCCGCGGCCACGTGGAGCTCAAACTTTAGTAACACCAACCGGGACTAAAGGAAATTTATGTTTTTTTTAAAATATGTTTTTGATTTTTTTTATTTTCAAATTTCTGAATTACTTTAACCTGTAATCTCTAATCACCGCCCCTCGTCACTGCTCAATTTATTCTCTAATCTCTAATCATCCCTCATCATTCCAAATCATCTAACTTCCCGAACGGTCACCCATCCACCCACTCCCCCAGCCTGAGCACACTTAACTTCTGGGTTCTATTCTCCCTCGTTTCCAAGTCTGCACTTGTTGTTTTCCTGACAATAGTAAGATGTCAATCCTATTAACCCTCAGGAATTTTGCTTGAGCATGAAGTGACACATTTCACTGTTTGAGTTTGAAACTATTGTTATAAAAAACAATAATTATTTAGTAACACTAATATTTCTTGAATAATTAGTTTGACCATTGTTTGACCATAGTTTGACCAGATTTGACCAAAATTCAAAATAACTGAAATAATTATTTAGTAACACTAATATTCTAGAATAATTAGTTTGACCATTGTTTGACCACAGTTTGAAATTTTTTTGATTTTTTCCACTCTAGATCTTAAAAGCCCCGTAACTTTTTTCTGTTAGGTTTTTGAGGATTTTGAAAATGTTTAACGGGGTTCCCCCTGTTAAATTCGGATGTAACTTTTCGAGTAGATGATTTTTCATATAAAAACCTTTTTCATCCGAGTTTGAAAATGGGACCTTTAGTACTGGTTGGTGCCATGAACCGGTACTAATGCCTCAAAGCCCATTAGTACCGGTTGGTGGCACCAACCGGGACTAAAGGTCTAACCTTTAGTCCCGGTTGGTGCCACCAACCGGGACTAATGGGCATCGCACCCTTTAGTCCCGGTTCGTGGCACCAACCGGGACTAAAGGGCCCAGGTGAACCGGGACTAATGCCTTAGCCGCACGAACCGGGACGAATGCTCACATTAGTCCCGGTTCGTGACTGAACCGGGACTAATGTGAATACTGCCATGTGATCAAAGCCCTGTTTTCTACTAGTGATAGATGATCCCCAATTTTTTCTCCCAACAAAGTTGGTGTAATCTCTCCTAGCTAATTTGTAAGATCTGAAATTGGGAAGACATGGTAATATTAGGATCACTTGTAATGGACAATGTGTTCTGAAAAACTGACAAGTGTTATGAAAGGGTTTTCTTTGGGTTGTAGCTTACTGTTTGTTCCATTTTCTCTAATTCACATCTAATAAAAATAACACAGGTGAAAGTTCCTCATCTAATTTGGCCAAAGGCCTGTGTACCGCAAAGCTCCAGGACATCATTAATGTGGTACTGTGGTAGAAATGACACGTTTTTGCTCAGCCGCATTTTCCGAAGAGGAAAGACTGAAACGAAACTACATTTCCATTCCGCACAGGAGGTGAAATGCAATGCTATTGGGAACCTTGTACGGTTGCCTCTAGACGGACAAGTACAGATCGTCATGACACATGAAGAACTTGAAACCCTGCATTTTCGGATGCTTCCCAGGCCTAGTCGTACAACAGGCACCCAAAAATAACAGTGGTGAAATGAACTTGAGGTCGGTTAGCTTCTCTGAAATATAGAGCTGGCAGTCATCGCTTCCTTCTCCCTGACTCTAGAAAGAGCAATAGGGATGTACTCTATTTGATCTATTTCTACAACCTGACAACCATGCATGGTTTGGTAACATTGTACTCGCCATATAAAGACCACACATTAGTTGATTCTCAGTTGTATTCAAGTCTGCATTGATTTTGTTTGGTGAAATTTCCAATAGGGTTTATAGAGAGGTTCTGCATGCTGCAGGTTCCAGACAATGAATAAAGCTCATTGCGTCGACCTGAAAACTCAAGATGAAAAGTCTTAGAGCAAAATGGTACGGTGTTACCAAATTGACTTACATAAATGATTATCCTTATTTAGTGTTTCTTTACTTATTCGCAAGCACTTGTTTGATATATTTTAATAAACTTGATACTGTACGCGCTTTGCTCACGGGTAATTATTTGCAAGCTAAGCAAGCACCTCTTCGTTCACAAGCCAGGCAAATATCTGGAGACAAAGAAGAGTTATAGCTGACCAAGCGGTATCTGGTAAATTAGTTCTCGGTCTGTATAGAAATATAAGATCGTTTAGATCACTAAAGTAGTGATCTAAACAATCTTATGTTTTACAGAGGGAGTATGGTCTTAACCTAGCTTTCGTTCCTGGTGTACTCTTTGGCAAGACCTCTTTGATCTTCTACCTATGGACCATGGAAGAGATCACAAGTATATTTTTAACACATGCATTATTTTCCTTAATTGGCATGAGTAGGTTTTTTTAGCCCGCAAAAAAAGGTATGTTTTCTAAAAGGAGGATAATTCCCAGCCTCTGAATCAAGTGATGCACACTACAATTTTATTATATTATTCAACAAAACTTGACAAGACTAATACATAGATCAACCCAACGCCACCTTCATGGTAACTACAGTCGCTAGACCTACAAGCTTGACTATGTGCCCTTACCTCTCATCAACGCACACCATCTAATCCGGTGGCCTCACCAAGATGCTTGCCGGCAAGCCGAGAGCACCAACCGGTCTAGCATACCCTCTGCGCGCACTGCATACACATGCTCTAGAAATTAGCAGCCGCCATCTTTTGCCTTCCCACATTCAAGAGCAATCAAGGCATTCACCTTGCAAGTCCATTCAACTGTCGACGCCACCACGTCGCGAGATAGCTCCACCACCTGTGTGCGTCCATCAACACATGTCTGTCGCCAAGGCTCCGCTGCACCACGTCGCCGATACCCATCGTCGTCGCTACGGTAGATGCAACACCACACCTCCTATTGTGCCCTATAGCCAGCACCTGCTCCAAGACGATGCCCCCAAGAGGGAGGATGCCCCCGAAGGCCTCGTCATCGCCCGATCTGAGAATCCTAGATCTACGGTTCCCCCGGGATGCGGTTGTGCAGCCTAACGACCCGAGTTCAATTCCTAGAATTGACAGGTGATGCACAGGGGTTTTCCCCCATTAATTGAGGATTAAGCTTGGTGTGTGGTGGAACCACTCATCAAGAAATATCTTGATACTCATTTAAAAAAATTCTGAGGACCATATTTATCTTGGTACTCATACTAAAATGGTCGTATGCATCCTAGTTCGTGCAGAGACCGGGAAGTGAAAATCTCTCCCATTTTTTAAGGGGGAGTGAGCCTAGCTCAACTGGTTGGGGGAGTAGACGTACAAACCCAACACCTGGGTTCGAATCCTCACAGAGGCGAATTTAGGTTTCTATTTATTATTGAGTACCAGGCTTTTCTGGTACTCAGGCATTTATTGAGGACTAGGCTCGGTCGTAACCAAGATTAAAAATCCTAGTACTCATACTTAAAAGGCCGTATGCATCCCTAGTTGGTGCAGGCCGGGAAGTGAAATTCTCCCCCAATTTTAAGCAAAGAGAGCCTTGGCTCAGTGGTTGGGCATGCGGTTGTGCAGCCTAATGACCCGAGTTCAATTCCTAGAATTGACAGGTGATGCAGAGGGGTTTTCCCCCATTTATTGAGGATTAAGCTTGGTGTGTGGTGGAACCACTCATCAAGAAATATCTTGATACTCATAACTCATTTTAAAAAATTCTCAGGACCATGTTTATCTTGGTCTAAAATGGTCGTATGCATCCCTAGTTGGTGCAGACACCGGGAAGTGAAAATCTCTCCCATTTTAAAAGGAGGCGACACGGGGGAACCCTAGCCGCCCCCGCCGCCGCCCTTCCTCCACCCTCCCCTCCCCCTCACTGCCGCCGAGAGCCACCGCTGGGCAAAGCCCAGGCGGTGCCGACGGAGACGGGGTTTCTCCCCTGGCGCAGCTTCCCTTCTTCCTCGCGTCGGCTTAGTCAATCCCGGTGGGCTTGGTGGCGCGGTGCTTCGAAGCTCCGGCGGCGGCTTGCTTTGCGGCAGGTTGGACAGCGGTGACGGCCTAGGGCTCTTGACCCCAGATTGGATCTGGGTGGTGCTCGGGCCTGGCCGTGGCTGCCTGTTAGGCATGGTGGCGGCGAGTCTCGAGGCCTCTGGGCATCGTGGCGTTGTCAGCGGCAGCGTGTGCTCAGCCTTGTGGTGGCGGCGGCCGTGCACGGAAGTTGGATTTCTTCGAACAGATCTGGGTGAAAACTTGCTTTCGGCTACTGCCAAGGCGGCGGTGGCGGCGCTATCTGCATCGTTCCCTTCTTGAAGGCATTGCCGTGTAGAAGTTTAAGGCCACTCTTTGCTACCTCCGGGGGAAACCCTAGATCGGATGACGACGACGCTCTGGTGTCGTTGCCCCCTTGGGGGCGTCATTCTTGGAGGTACACACGTGATCGAGGGACCAGAGGACGGATTCTTAGGTGGAGCGGTGCGTCATCTCACTCATTGATGGCGACGGGGCTCGGCGGCATGGCCTTGTGGTGACTCGGCGTCCGATGCGCGGAGATGGACTCGCGTAGGAGGGTGACGCGGTCTGCGTCGTGGTGGCGTCGACGGTAGCTAGACCGGGCAAGGTAGATGCAGTGATCTGACAGCTCAAGATGGATTGGTGGCAGGTGGCTGCGGCGGCCTCATACCCGGCAGGCGTCCTGGTTGAGAAGTGCGCCAGACCGGTGGGTGACCCATACCCGGCAGGCATCCTGGATGGGACCTCAGGTCTTAGATGTTAGGTTTGGCTGCAAGCACTACAAGAATTCTGTTAATACGTGACGGATCCTGTCCGTCACGGATCAGTGGAAAACTGTCATGGGTGCCCATCCTCGACGGATTTGAAATCCGTCACGTATATCGCGTCATAATTTGATATGGTACCTTCCATGACGGATCCTGGCCGTCATGGATCTGCTCCAGGCCCGCCCAAGCCCAAATCATTGTGACGGAATAATCCGTCATGGACCAACACCACGTAGGATTTTCAATTGACCAATTCGAATGACGTGGCAGCATAGGTGGATACTATTTTTCATCACATAAATCATCATGGATTTAGGCACAATTTAAATTCAGCTGAGCCCATTTCCTTTGCACAAAATTTGACCCAGTACGTTGTTAGCATTATGCATTACCAAAATTCTGCCAATTTTGGCCCAGCAAAATAAGTATTTGCAAAGTGTCGAACATTACACAGTTTATGTAGGCGTCTGCATGTATCTACAAAATAGCAGTTTACAAAATCCTCTATGAAATGATAACTTGCAGCACACGTTGACAAAATACATCACAGAATAGATTCGACAAATTATATAACAGGAGGTATAGGAACCAGTACAATACATTTTACATCAACAGAGCACATAAACTACTATTATTCAAGCTCTTGCGGTCGGCGCCCTTGATGGCAACTATCATGTAATGGTGGACTATGATGGGCAGCACCAAGTAGCCCGCTATCCGATCTTACCTAGCATATTTACAAGAATAATGTTTGTAATTATGAATAAATAGTAGAAATAAGAGAATTCCAACAAATATAAAAATAAATTACTTGCTGTCCAGAATTCTTCAATCTTATAGTGCCTCAAACAAGAATAAGTATCTACTATAAAACAAGAGTGAACATGAGGTGCTTAAAATTAATCCAAAGAAAAGTGTGTCAAATGACAAAGTAACAAAACACACATCACATAACTCCAAGTACTATAACAACAGTAGTTGAGGCCATTTAAACCCGGCAACAACAATGAGATGAACTGAACAAGTATATAGCAAACCAAACCTCATCAGCTTGCACGAGAACTACAAATTTAGTCTATACACAGCTTAAAAATTACTTAACAGTTATTAAGGTACAAGCCAGATCCAGAACACATGAACGGCAGGTGATGGCCACTCTAGTAGTGTATCAAAGCAATGCAAGGTTGTTAAGGTACAAGCCAAAGTCTGAAGTTCCTTTTTTTTATTGGTTCATCTTGTACAGATTACATTTTAGATATCCTCAATATAGGGGAACCAAAAAGGTATCACCATGAAACAAAAAGCACTGCTTAACTATAAAATCCTAGCACATATCCTACCATAATTACATATTTAACATCTTTAGTGCAAATCAGAAGCATGTTTATTTTTCTTGGGATTTTAGTTAGTGTTATGCAAGCTTGAACTACTACACGCATATACATAATAGTAAGAAGTAACCTTAGTTTATGCAAGCTAGAATACTAAATGAACATAAGGAATTAAGTAAGATGTGGGATCTCGAGGGACTTACATGTACACCATGCAGTAGCAATCACTAAGTTAATTTTATGGGATTGCATAAGGCCAGCTTTTTTGTTTTGACGTGATCAAACATCTCAGCAAACATGTGAAAGGCACACCTACAGTAGGAAGGTTTAGGATCTGCAGCTATAGACAACAAGTTGTGTACGTATCAAGGAATCAGAGAAAGAGATTCAAGTCATAGTGAAATCCAAGACATAAGCAAGAAGATAAACTGGATTGTTATATAAAATCAAGGTCTAGAAATGTGTAGAGATATTCAGTGGTGGACATTGTGAAAACCATAATTATTTTTTGTCTATACTTATGAAATGAATAATCTGATCTTGTCAGTTAGTTTATCCTCGTGTATCTTTATGTTAGTTTATATTGCATACATGAATTTGTTTGAATTAATGATTCAAATATACATTTTATTTGTTCCATCCTGTCATATGGATCCCATCTTTGCTCTGCTTTGTTAGTCCACACAATGGTGGTAGAGGAGGAACAACAAGCGGCAGTACTTGCATCTGATTCAGAAAATAAAAAAGTAGCAGTACTATACTAGCATAAATTACATATTTGCATTTGATTTGACATGAATCAATACCAGAAATCCAAAAGAAAAAAAACTTATATCATGAATGCATCAGCTGAAGGAATGTGTATAGATTAACTGAACTGAAAAGGACAGACGGTGGCATCGACAACTTGGGCAAACATTTTAATCACATGACCTGCAGGCAATATTTGTCAAACACATGTAAAATTCTTCACATGACCATCCAGTATGTGAATACAAGCAAGCATCAAATGAAAAGGCACAATTTTTCTGAATCTCCTTCACATCTAGTACGGTCCAACTTCTGAGATAAAAGAGATTGTTGAATCAAATGGATATGCTCATATTTGTTTAAATTGGCTGATGATTTTCCTAGCTCATTAAAAGAACAGAGAGAGAGACCTTTAGTGGCATAGGTGTCCGCCCTCCTCTCCTGCAGGTCGTTGCAGCTGCTCCATGACATGGCCCTCTTCCCTTCCCTTGACACAGCCCAACCAGATGAGATAGCAGCAAAGTTCCTGCACAAATCAAAAGAACAGAGGTTTTTCTTCAGACTATTGCAGCAGCAAAATTTTCCAAATCACTAGATAAGCTAATGATATTATAGAGAAATTGTCAAAACCATATCAGCAACCCAAAATCTCAAATATTGCAGTAGCAAGATAGGAGAAAGTGATGGGTCAGGAACAGAACAGAATTTGTGCCGCCAGCCCAACGCGGGCGACCACATCGAGCTAGGGGCAGCCATCAAGGAGGCGGAGACGGTGCGAGGGGGCGTAGCGTGCGATGGAGAGTGGCCGCCGGAGACGCGTCAGCGATGGACGGGACGGTTCGGCCGAAACCCTAGCCACGGGCTAGGGGTTGCGGGCGAGCGCCGGACACCGGGAGCGGCATCCAGCAGGACTGGAGGGCAGGGGGGTTGGTGACCAGCTCAGGAGTGTGCCGCACGGTGGCGGAGGTAGCCGGATCCGGCGGGCGTTAGTCCCGGCACGAGGGGTTGCACGAGAGAGAGGGATGGGTTGCGAGAGGGATGGATGGGTGCGGGATTCGGTGGATCTAGCAGCTTCCGATGCTGCGAGGTGAGAGGAGGGGAGGTGGAGGGCCGGCGACGAGCTGTTGGAGGAGGAAGGCGAACAGGGGTGGGTGGCGGCGCTGTGAGATGAGGGAGTGCGCTGCGGGGGAGAAAGGATGCCGAGGAGGAGGATGTTAGGGTTAGGTTTTTATACTGGAACGGTTAGTCGGGCTTTAGCGGGCCTTGGCGGGCTTGCGGGGGTAGACCAGCCCATCCATGACAGTTTTCGGAAATGTCATCAGAAATCCGTCATGGATTAACAGGTTTCTTGTAGTGAAGGTCTGTTTGGTATTAGGCCCAGACTATCAACATCTCCTCATCAATTGGATAGGAGTAGCGACAGATGTTGCGGTGGCTTTAGTCTTACTATTGTATTACTTTGTAAGGTCTTATGTGAACAATTAATAAAGTGGCTGCATGCATCGTCCACATGCAGAGGCGGGGTCTTCCTCCTTTTCAAAAAAAATAACGGTTCCCCCGTGAGTAGCCGGAACCAGGCGACGACGATTGCCGTCGATTAGGCCTTCGACAAGGAGACGACATGCAAGACGCTGCCATCGTCCACCATGATCAATGTCCACATGGTTTTGTTCGGGATCCACGCCACTGTGAAGCAGCAGCTACCCGGATCCGTTCTGAGATCCGCGCCATGATGACGCGCATAGCCGCCAGAACGTTGGCGGGGACCCGCCTCCTTACCGACCCCTCATCGTGCCGTTGGCCTTCCACGGGCAAAGCCGATAATGGATCTGGTGGGATCCAAATCCACGCCCGCCGCCACACCCACCATCACCAGAGAACACGGGTTCCGGCTGGCCATGGGGGCGACCTTCGCCGCCGCACAACCATGGACGCCGCCCTGGCCGCCGCGCAACCAGGGAGGCAGCATCGCGGTTGGGCTGCTGGCGGCGCTAGGGATCGCCCCCCGGCGCTGCCCCGGGGAGGTGTCGCGAGGTGGTACGGGTCGCGATGTGTTCCCTATGGGTCCAGACTCGAGAGTGATGCTTTGCATGAGTAGGTATTGCCAATCTCTTATATTATTTTTCTTAATTGGAGCCAAGTCATAGGCATTACTGCTGGGTTGTACGTAGCAGATTGATCATCATTTTTATCATGCCCAATATATCTGTGTAAAATTAGCTAATATCATACCAGTACCCACTTCGCTCTGTTACAATCGGCATGTCAAATGGTAGGTGGTAGCAACAGACCTTTTGCTCAAGTTGCCTCTGTGGAGTCTAACGAATATATTAACAGAGACGATTTGTCAAGCTGATCTCAATTAATTATCACGTGTATGGTGTTGATGCGATCAAACTGATCATTTAAATATTAGGTTGACGTAATAGTTACATACCTATATACGAGATTAGAAATACCTAATCTAGCCCAAGGAAGGCCCAAGGCCGTGTCGCCCGTCAGACGATGCATTCACTTATTTGCACCGGGGACTATCTGTGTTCATCCCCATGTTGATCTGCTTCATATTTGCGACTAAATTAATCGTGTTCTTATCAGTATCTATATGCAATATGCCCAAGGTGTAACCGATCCTGATCCCAACGAAGCAGAAGTGCCAAAATTTCTGCATATTATTTCGGCTAATCTAGATCGAGGTCCAAGGCCAGCAGAGTCGGAATCATGGCCGAAGTTTCAATCATGGACAGCGGCACGGGCAGAAGTCAGTTCAGTTAGGGACCTGGTACCGTTATTTCTAGACTAACTGACGAATGGCATGGTGATTCGTCAAATATCTGAAACACTGCCTTCTTTGATGTCTTCCATGCCTATTCTCCTACTGCACAGTGCACACACACAATGATAATGATAGCGCAATGAACATCAAGTCGGCCAGCTCTTCTGAAGTGTGGAGGTAGGCATTCCATCTCCCTCATTTTGTAGGACTCAGCGAGTGATTCTCACAACCATACAACTCTGACCACACGTTAGGTGATTGTCAGTGGCATTGAAGTCTACATTTGTTTTTGAAATGGATATTAAAGTACACATTGATTATATTGTTTGTGAAAAGATTTATACGATTGACAAAAGGGTTCCTGTATGCTGCAGATTTTTCTCCATGTATAAGGCTCGTTTACGTCAACCTAAAAACTTGTGAAAATCTTTTGAGCAAACAAAGATCATAAATAGTTCTGTCACAAGCGTGGGTCAACAGGGAGATGAGAACATATAGTCCTGCTACCAATACGCAGCACCCAATTAGTCATGAATATCAAGACCTTATATACCATGTTTAAAATAAATCAAAAGTAGATGTTTAACGCATCTACATTGTGTTATATAAATTGATATATTATATGAGAACAGGATGTCGACCCGTTGGCTAGGCAACTATGGTAGCTGCCAGCCCGCCCGTGTTCTAGCCTAGGCTTTGGCACGCGGCGCTCGTGGAGTTTCTCCTATAAAAAAAGTCAATGAGGGTTAACCCTTGGATTGGTCTCATTATTTGTATAACTTTACAACCATTTATTGATTAGCCCTTTCATAAGTAAAAGGATAAACAATACAACTGATCCGATGTTTACCGAAGTTAAATTTTAGATTTACTAAGGCATATCTGAAGAGGAGGGTTTTTTTTTTTTTTGACAGGAAGACCGTAAGGAAGGCCCTACAATATAATTGATGCAACAAACCAAAATTGCAAGTATGAAGCCTAGAACCTGGGTGGGCGGGAAGGCATTAGCCCCTTTCTACTACTAGGCTATTCCTTAGTCTGCTAAGACGGGGTTGATTGTCTTAAAACGCAAGCTCTGGAATGCCACATAGCAATGATGCTACAAATTTCACCATGATTGCCATGTCGAAAATAGCATCAACCAGTAACGTAGATGGTTAGCATTCATTTCAAATATAAAACTACATTTATGAGGTGGAACTAAGACATGAGAATGGAATTGGTTCTGTCACAAATATGAGCAAGCAGAGTAAGAACATTCACAAAAATGAATATTTACACAGTTATCAATAAAACATCTAAACCATACGTGTAACACATCTAAAGATCAATCAGTACTACATTACTCCTGACATCTGTTACACTCACGGCTTGAGACATATACCTTGCTTTATATCCTGATATTGTAACACAAAGGAGTACTGCGTGGTTTGGTATAAGGAAACTGCAAAAATATATTACCTAAAGGAGAAATACAACTACAAACAACTTGTCCCAACTTTCAAGTGGTAGAGAGAAAACAAGCCCTTTTGGAGACCTTTTGTGGCTGTCTCTAAACGACCTGCGTAAGAGCATCTCCAACAGTCGCGCTAAACAAGCGTCGTGCCATAAATTTAGCCATTTTAGCGCGCGCGTAACCGGTAGAGTGGCTTCAGCGGGCGCGCAATAACCACGCGCGCGGCATATGGAGTTGGGTGCACGGTCCGAATCGCCAACTCGCGTTGTGTATTTGGAGTGCCCGCTTCCGCGCGCGGCACACACGAGCGCTCGCACCGCACTCTCTCCTCCCCATCACCTTCGCCCCCGCGCGCGGGCGCCGGCGAACTGGACCCGGTGGACGCACGCGCCAGCACCCCGCTCACCCCATCCTACAGCCGCGACCCCTCCACCGCCGCTACCGCCGCTGCCGCAAACCCTAGCGCGGGGAGTGTTGGCCTCGCCTCTGCCGGAGCTCCTCCGAGCATCGGCCTCGCGCGCGGCCTCTTCATGCTGCCGCGGATGACCTCGGCGGCGGGTGGCGTCGTGCCGGCGCCGCCCCGTGCCCCATCCCCCCTCCCCCTCGAAGCTCCACAATGCGGCGCGACCGAAGAAGGGCAAGACATCCGCGAAGAAGAACAAGGCGGCGGACGGCTCCGGCACCTCAAAGGTGAGGAGGAAGAAGCTTGCAGGGCGTGTGACGGGCGCGGCGGCTACCGAAGCGCCGGCGAGCTATCTCGTTGAGCCGGTGGCCGACACGCACAACGTGTTCGACGATATGCCCCAAAGGTAGAAAATTTTCCCAACTTTTCTTTTCTTATTATTTTTTGAATGCATTCATATAGATAGCTTATTTGCATTGTCTATATATTTTGTAGTCTCAACGATGATGCATACATGTCAACTATGGGTGTTGGCTCCAACAATTCGCATTTGTCTCAAACCAATGACATGCACTTTGATGACCATGAGTTCAAGGTGGACGAGGATGGTGAGGGCATTGTCGACGCACCGAAAGGAAGAGCGGGCAATTACACCAACGCCGAAGACATCTTACTATGCAATACTTGGTTGCAAGTGTTGAGGGATCCATCCGTTGGAGGTGATCAAAGTAGAGATGCTTATTGGAACCGGATGAAGGAACGCTTTGATGTTCACAACGTGAGTGGAATTGACCGCTCCGAGCGATCTTTTCGGTCCCGGTGGTCGACAATCAACAAGGATGGTCAAAAGTGGGCGGCTGCACAAAAGGCGGTTGACAAATTGAACCCAAGTGGCACCAATGAGGACGATAGAGTAAGTGACATTTCATCCATGTTCATCATACTTGTTGTTGGTGTTTGAAGTGCTAACTTGTTTTGTTTTCATGTAGTACAACATTGCACAAAACTTGTACAAAGGAGAGGAGAAGAGGACCAAGAAGGGGAAGATCAAGAAAGGAAGGCCATTTACCTTGCCTCATTGCTATGGCCTGTTGAAGGATGATGAGAAATGGAAGAAGCATGATTTGGATGATTTGGATTTGAGCAACAAACGCAAGCGAACAATTGAGTTGAATGATGATGATGAGGAGGAGGATGCATCAAGTGATGACGGCAAGAGAAGCCCCACACCCAACTCGGTTTCATACTCGAAGCCAAAACGACCGGATGGGTGCAAGAAAGACGCAAAAGAAAAGAAGAAGAAGAAAGGAGATGATGAGCTCAAAATTGCTATGGAAGCTATTGTGAAGGCAAGAAAAGAAGCCAACGAGGTGAGGAAAATGGCAAGGAACCAAGATGTCATGGCCGAGTAGAGGAGGTTGGCGGCCGAGGAGAGGAGGGTGGCAGCCGAGGAGAGGAGGGTGGCTTTGAAGGAGAGGAAGGTGAGCAATGAGGAACGAACTAGATTGTTGGAATGGGAGAAGCACTTGTTCTTCTTGGACACATCTATCCTCAATGAGGTGCAAAAGGAGTACGTCAATCTTGCCCGTGAAGAAGTCCTGATCCAAAAAAGAGCCATGATTCGTGCAATGGATGGCGATGGCCCTGGCGCCATGCGTGGAGGTGGCCTTGGCACCATGGGTGGAGGTGGCCTTGGCGCCATGGGAGGCATGGGTGGCTTCGGAGCTACCATGGGCGGCTTAGGTGCCATGGGTGGCTTTGGAGCTACCATGGAGACCATAGGAGGCATGGGTGGCTTTGGAGCACCCCCCGGCGCCATGGCCACCTCCACCCCCGGCGCCAAGGCCACCTCCACCCATGGCGCCAACTTGATACGGCGTTACAGCTAACTTTTAACAGTAGCGCGTGTTTTATCCCACGCTACAGGTAAGAAAGTTACTAGTAGCATGTCCCCCCGCGCTACTGCTATCACGTACACGTGCTACTAGTAATGAAATAGTAGTAGCATTGGGTAAACTACCAACGCTACTACTATCCTATATACTAGTAGCGTCCAGTTTTTTCACATGCTGCTACTAACCTATTAGGAATTAAAAAAAATAAAATCAACCAATTCCATTCCATCACACAGTTCCTCATTGTAGCGGCAACTCATGTATAATTCAAATCACACAGTGTTGTGCGTAGCAACTTGGTAAGCAACTACCTAAGTAAGCTCTACTGCTATTACACATCGGGCAGCCTCAACGAGCCACACTTGACCGACGACAGCCGCCGTCATGACTTGCAACGCCATCACGTCCCTATCCCTGGCCCTCAGCTCCAGCTAGCCCCGGTCGATGTCGTCCTCGTGCCTTGCCACTAGCGGGCGGATAAAGCCATGTACACATGCCCCGCACCCTGAAAACCGAACACCATTAAGATTTAGATTCAGAATTCACTACTAGAGAAAAGCTTACCAGTAGCGCTGGTTTTTGTGCTACCAGTAGCGCGGTCACCAGCGCTACTGCTACGGCGCTACAGCTATTTTGTAGCGGTAGCGCGTTTTTAGGCCAGCGCTACTGGTAAGTTCAAGTACTATTTATGTTTTTTAGCATTTTAGCGATGTACATGTTTAAACAGATATATCTTTTATACAATAAGAACTCATCATGAACTAGTCTGTTTAAATAGCATATTCATTACCATTTGTCATCACCACCAAACAATGTTCGTCAATGAGACATCATATAACAAGTTGGTCACTAGTCATAATCATAACTCCTCCTCATCATCATCATCAACTGTAACACATTGTAGCACATAATAGTACATTCTAGCTACGACCTACTCCTCTCATAGGACCTACTCCACCCTCTCTTAGGTAAAATATCATAAAACAAGATAGGCATTGACTCTCCATTAAGGAAAATTGACTCCATAATAAAAAACGGAGATCATCCTGTCTCCAAGTCTTGGCCTACGTGCAATGTTGCTTCCAAGTAGCTCTTTACGATGGTTCAAACATTTTTTGAAATCATTTATTATCATGGCTTCCTCGCTTATAGAAATCTGGTATGGACAGGAGTGATGTGGATACTGTGGCTGACCTGACCGTGGTGGCCGTAAGCTCATAACATTAACGCGACCTCTCGGCAACATCAGATGAGGCACACAATCCATCGAGATTTTCTTTTCAAAAACATAGTAATAACTTTCTAGTTAGCAATGTAGTTTAGTTTTAGAAGAACTAGATGATTCCCCGCGCGTTGCTGCGGGATTGCATGGTCAAAAAATAACATTGATGATTATGTCAAATGATAATTTTGATGATTAGAGTACCCTTTCGGTCACATCTATTCAGTTCTATACGTGTACGTGCTAACAACAGAAAATCTTCATGAATCAAAGTCTGAAATTAGATTATAAAATACTAATTCATTGCATATTTTCCAAATGCACCAGGTCTCAAACAAATAGTTTATTTATCTACCTTTTAACAATCTCCATCCCTCCAATAATTTAAATGCCTTTTCTTCATGAAAGCAAGAGAAAGTGTTAGCACTGCATGACAAATCAAAAATCCAAGAGAAGTACAGCTATATTCCTCGGCATGAACATGACATAAGGCACAACTGTAATCTAACATGAAGAAGTTTTTACAATGGAGCAGATTTTGTGTGTTAACTTTGCCTTGAAGGAGCAGCCAAAAAATATCTTCCAACTCAGCACTTGAGGTAGCAA
The DNA here is from genome assembly GCA_021605145.1 of Aegilops bicornis. Taxonomy (NCBI): domain Eukaryota; kingdom Viridiplantae; phylum Streptophyta; class Magnoliopsida; order Poales; family Poaceae; genus Aegilops; species Aegilops bicornis. The sequence continues at coordinate 165,123,040 of CM038675.1, read as the reverse complement.
AAGATTCCCAAAGTAGAAATGGGCAGGAACTTGAGAGGTGCCCGTCAGCTACTTGTAGTTTTCCGATGTGGGAAAAGAGAATGTATTCACTCCACTTGACCAGCAGAGCCCTCAACTTTTAGTAGGCCCGCCAAGGACTAAGGCACACTGTGGAGCCAGGAACCCTGCCGGATTAGTAATGGCAAATGTTTGGGGAATAAGGAGGCTTGTAGTTATATCACTTAGCAATAGATGGATTATCGTTCCGAACAAAAAGATTGATCACTTGAAGCCATGACATGGGAGAGAAAAAAGACAGAACCGGGGCAAGAACCCAGCCAACTGTTGTTTTTTACATTTATTCTAAGATAAATGAATTATATAGTTAGAAAAAAAATTGCCATGAGACTGCATAAAAGATCCTTTGCCAGACCACAAGTGAAAGAGCACAAAATTGTGAAGATTGGGAGTAATAAACAGAAAAAAACATGGTCACAAAGTTGATGGCACCTAGATTGGCAATGGCCTCTTGGCAAAGGAGAGAACGCCCCGGTGTCGCGGTTCTCTATAGTATATCATTAAGATTTGACCCGCGTAACCTACAGTAAAAAAGGATCATGTTAGAGAACCCATTTCACTACTCCTTAGAGAAATATTGGGTTGTCGCTACAGGCAAATTCAGATTTATTCTAAAAACAGAACTTTGCAATGTAGAAGGTTCACCATTGAAGCCTAAATCTCCTTGGCCTATTATAGATTAAAAAGGGATGAATTATCAAATAATATGTGCATGATAACTTAGGGAAGTCAAGTGGCTAATACATGGGGACGGAGATGTAAGAAACTTGATCAAATGTTGCAATGGATTATGAATTGACTTACCTCAACCACTGAGAAACCAACATGGAAATAGGCATTCAAGATTTACAAAAAAAATGATCTAAAGCCCCACTATGCAGAATAACAAAGCATAAGAAACAAAAGATACTAACATAATGTTTGTAACTGCAAATATAACAACAGTGTAGGAACTGCGAAGTTCTCTTAGAGGAAAACCAAACTTATTTGTGTTAATAAGGGGTTACCTTATCCCTTTCATATCTCTGTCCTGATCAACACACATAGATTAAAATACATGGAGTCAAGATATTTATCTAACTTGCCGGTGTAGCCAAATGAAGTCAAATACATAACAATGAGCTAAATTTGTGTTAATAAATGGAAGATATTGTTACCTGATAAATAATGTGTAGAACCAACAATGAAATATACTGAGCAAATTAGAAACATGGTGTCAATTATATTACACAGATGAAGTAATTTTCCAGCAGAGCAACCATTTGAAGTCAATTATATAATCAACATGGTGTCAAATGAAAAAACATGAATGGACCTTATAAATATCCAATCCATGTCTTGTTGAGATGGCAATCCATGTCGGTACAGTGCTGAAACATAAGTGGTATGGCACCAAATCCACTCATTTCTATCTTTGACTCATCCAATGAAACTTGCCATATGGAACGTCCCCAGCCAACTTCAAGATAAAGAGAACGGATCTGCAACAATTCTGAAGTAATCAGAATGGTATGAATCAGTAATTATAACTATGATACAACACATGTGCTATTGAGATCAAATAGCGCAAGAGGGAACGACGGATTACTGCGCACTACCTGGCCAGCATGACACCAATTTCGGAGCAAAGGCACAGACATGAACCTGATGTTGGAGACGATGGGAAATTTAGCGCGGGCTGGGGAACTTGGCGAGAGGCCGTGTCGTCTTCACTTCTAGGTAGCAGGGCGGTGGTGGAGCTCGTCCTTGAGGAGGCGAAGTCGTCGAGGTGGCCAGGGTTGGGCGCGTCGAGGCTGCAGGGTAACCGGGTGGTGGTGGAGGTCGTACTCTCGACGGCGGATCTGGCCGGTGTGCCTGGATCCCTGGAGCGTGGACGGCTGTGCACCTGATGACAACCAGAGAAGGTCCTTGACGGCCGGAGGCGGTGGTGGTACTGGATCGGATCTGGTGTGGGTTGCAGGGCACTGCCCGGTGGTTGTTGGGTGGTGATCGACGGCATTGCGACGCCTGGTCTGCTGCCATGATTCGCACGCGGCAGCGTAAGAGATGCGAATAGATCGAGTGATGGGCTTCCCTTGATCTTATATTACACCGACCGACTACCAAAGAGGCCTCTTCCGTTACCAGAGTCGAATCACATGATTATTATTATTTTGTTAAAAAATGCTGACGTGGTGAGCTGCATGATCAAGGTAAATAAAAGTAACTGCTATGTGACAAGGCTGCTGAGGTGGACATGTTGCATGTCAAGAGAAATATGTTAGTGGGGATGAACTATTTAGGTATTATAGATTAATGCAAAAGATGCACGGATGTCGTCATACTAGAAAATCTTACCATGATATCTCTGTTGATGTTACCGTAGTTCAACACGTGCACTAGTGGCACGTATGACCATAATGTGGAGGAGTTTGATAATAGCTATTGTAATTCTTAAGATTAGTAAAAAATGCGATAAGACCATCTTGCTCCTTATAAGTTAATTGTGCTTCATCATTGTAGTAGTAGGTTCTGTCTACCATTTTTCATACATTTCTTGAAGAATGAAAATAAGCTGTCAATGAAAATAAGCTGTCAAATATTTTGAAATAAACAATATAAATTACTTAGTAAATATGTTTAAGAAACTCACACAGTGGTAGAACTGGAAGCGTGTCAACAAGGACCCACCAAATGGTCATATCATTTTCGTCGATGTCAGGATCACCAAGATCGAAGGTGAGAAGCATACCCTCATGAAAATCATACGCCTTGCAAAGGGCTTCCCAATTCAGGCAACCAAAATTGGATGAGTTCACAGAATTGTATAGATTTACAGCAAAATCATAACCATAACAGGTCCTTAGTTGAATTATCTTTGTCTCCATTCTTTGTCCCAATTTGCTTTATTATTAGGTAAAGATGGGCTATATATTGGGTTGTTGACCAAGAGAGAGTCAACCAAACCACGATAACTCGTTTATGGGGAATTCGTCGCATGCATGCATATCTTCATACGAGATACTCCCTCTGTCCCATAATATAAGAGCAGTTATTACACTAGTATAGTGTCAAAAACGCTCTTATATTATGGGACGGAGGGAGTAATATATAATATGTGCCAAAATGATGGATCAGTTTTCTTGGAAGCAACATCACATCATAGGATGTTGGTTCAGATAGGTCTCTGCTTCATAGTACCAACCAAAACTATACATTCCGGACAAAAGAACAAAATATACGTACGTATTTTACACTCACGCCTGCATGCTCGTCAAATGAGGACCAACCCTGCCTGCCGCCACTTGCCCTCGGAAGCCGGCGATGGAGTGGAAAACCAACCCAAAAAGAGTACGTGAAGGGTAAACCAACCCAAGCTGCTAGCTGTACGTTTGGCATGTAGAGCGGCGGGTAGTGACGTTCTTTCTAGTGTGTGTTTTTAGAAACTTTCGGTTTATCTATCTTCCATCACTTCCGGATCTGTAGGCCACCTAGTGACGACTACAAGCACCGAAGCGAGTCGAAGGCGTGTTGTCATCATCGCCCCTTCCTCTTCGTAGCCGGAAAAATTACTATAGTAAACAGTTGGGAAGTCGTTGTGTTAAGACCACATAGGACCAACGCACCAGAACAGCAATCGTCCCCACTAATGAGTAGTGTAGATCAAAAGCATCCAACCTGAAGACACATGATCATAGATGAACTACAACCAGATTCGAGCAAATCCACTAAGAACAGATCCGTTAGAGACACACCTTCACGAGCCCACTGACGATGCTAGAAGCACCACCGGGGCATGGGCTAAGTGGAGAGAACCTTATTCCATCTTCAGAGGGCCACGTGTCGTCTCATCTTCCTGAACAGGACACAAACCCTAACAAAACTCGAAGGAACATTTAAAAATGAAGCCCTCCCGCCGGCAAGGGTCGGGATCCACCGCGCCGGCGTGGCCCTAAGGCCAACGGAGACGAGGCAGACCGGCGGCGGTGCCGACGGTAGGCAGAGGAACCCTAGGTTTTTTTTAGGGGAGGGGGGGCGGCTACGTGAGGGTTCTGTGTTGAGATGGTTTCACTATATGTGGTAAGTCACTTGGAGTGTTCTTTTGGATCATTGGCTGGAGTCACAGTCTGGAGGCGTATGTTGTTCGTTTAAACCATATTGGATGCATGTAAATCGGTAAGAAGAAAGCGAGTATAACATTGAAAACGGCACAACGCTTACTTCGGTTGAGATCGCGAATCCAAACAACACCATACCAAACAGCGTACCTAAGATAGGCCTAAAGCATGAAAGACAAGCGCAAACGACCCACAACCTGAAAATAAATACTACCAACCCAAAAAGGGTACATGAAGGGTAAACTACATGGGACCTTGACGACAGCTTCTAACAGAACACGACCAACTATGATAGGGCACGAGCACCACTGGTTAACTACTGCCAGCACATGCTGAACCAAATTAAGGAGTGCAAGGTCCAGGAGGGAGGGGACCCTTCCAACATGGAGGCAAACAAACAAGGATCTGGAGGAGCATTGCACTCGTGCAGCATGACTCCAAAGACCATCCCCACCACCTCAAGGAGTTCAAGGAGACAACAGAGATATCGCCTAACCCAGAGGTGGTGAAATCACATACGATTGAAGACCTTGTACGGTTGTCTCTAGACGAACATACAAAGAACGTCGTTACACTTTGACAATCTGAAAAGCTGCATTCTCGGATGCCTCTCAGGCCTAGTTCTAGTCCTACTGCCTGTATCCAAAAATAAGGGTGGCCAAATGAACTTCAAGTCGGTTAGCTTCTCCCAAGTAGAGAGACACGCATTCCTTCTCCCTGATTTATATAGGAAGAGCAATGGAACTGTACCCTACTTGATGCGGGTCCACAACCGCACAACCTTACATGGTTCAATGACATTGTACACGCCATATAAAGACCACACCAATTTGATTCTTAGGTATATTCAAGTGTACACTGATTATATCCTTTGTCAAACCGTTTGGTATAAATATTCGATAGGGTTGATAAAGAGATTCTGGGCGTTACATATTTCTGTGCAAGGAGGGGCTAGACTTTGATGGGCTAGCAGCCATGCATACAACTTGCTCATAGTATCCGCCATGATTTTGAATCATCAGGGGAAACACACCGAGAAGGCTTTGGCCGTAAGCATTGTGACTGACTACTCAAAATCTCCGCATGATTAGCTGACCTACTCAAACACTCAGTATCTTCATCGGGGCTACCACATTAGATCGATAATACTAGTATCAAAAATAGGCTATATATCAGGCTGTTGACCAAGAGTGAGTCAATCAAACCACGATAACTGGTTTACGAGGAACGGCCCTGCTATACACACGACAAAGTCAAGCCGATGCTTGCACGACGATATGGTTAGAACCGTCCATGCAAAGCAGAAATTGCAGCCCAGCCGCAGATTTAGTGTCGTCCACAGATCGTCTAAGGAAAAGTCGTCTGTATAGTGGTTTCGTACGAGGAATTAGTTGCATGCATGCATATCTTCATCAGTTCTGCTAGAACTCATTTAGATAAGATATAATTTGGTCTCATTCACATTTTATAGACATGGGATGTGATGCTATAAGATGCGTGTGTGCTGACGTGGATTGTATCTGTTCTTGTTTTCCAGATGAATGAGACCAAATTATGTCTCATCTAGATGAGTTCTAGGTACTCCCTATCTTCATACGAGATACTATAATATTATGTGCCCAAATGATGGATCAGTTTTCTTCGAAGCAACATCACATCATAGGATGTTGGTTCGGGTGGGTCTCTGCTTCATAGTACCAACCAAAACTATACATTCCGGACAAAAGAACAAAATATACGTACGTATTTTACACTCCTTTTCTAAAAACAAAACGTATTTTACACTCACGCCAGCATGCTCGTCAAATGAGGGCCAACCCAGCCTGTCTGCCTGCCGCCACTTGCCCTCGGAAGCCGGCGATGGAGTAGAAAAACAACCCAAAAAGGGTACGTGAAGGGTAAACCAACCCAAGCTGCTAGCAGTAAGTTTGGCATGTAGAGCCGCGGATAGTGAAGTTCTTTCTTGTTTGTTTTTTTTTCCAAAAAACTTCTGTTTCTATTCATTTTCAATCATGACAGTACAACGAACACTAAAAATAATAAAAATTACATCCAGCTTTGTATATCACCTAGTGATGACTGCAAGCACTGAAGCGAGCTGAAGGCGCACCGTCATCATCACCCCTTCCTCGCCGGAGCTGGGCAAAACCTCTGTAGTAAACAGTCGAAAAGTTATCGTGCTAAGACCCTATATATAGGACCAGCACACCAGAACAGTAACCGTCACAATTGATGAGTAGCGTAGAACAAAAGCATCCAACCAGAAGACACATGAACGTAGACGAACAGCGATCATATTCGAGCAAATCCACCATGGACAGATCCGCCAGAGACACACCTCTACACTCCCACCGACGATGCTAGACTCACCACCGAGGCGTGGACTAGATGGGGAGAACCTTGTTCGATCTCCAAAGAGTCGTTGTCGTCTCTTCTTTCTGGACATGACACAAATCCTAACAAAACTCATACGAACATGTAAAAACGGAGCCCTCCTGCCGACAAGGGTCGGGATCCACCGCGCCGCCATGGCCCTAAGGCCATCAAAGACGAGGTGGACCGGCGGTGATGCCGGCGGGAGGCAGAGGAACCCTAGGTCTTTTGGGGGGAGGAGGCGGCTACGTGAGGCTTCTGCATTGAGATGCTTTCGCTATCTGTCGTAAGTCACTTGGAGTGTTCTTTTGGATCATTGGCTAGAGCCACGGTCTGGAGGCGTATGTTGTTTTCTAAACCATCTTGGATGCACGTAACTAATTTAAAAGAAAGCGAGTATAACATCGAAAATGGCACAAAGCTTACTTCACTTGAGATCGCGCAATCCAAACAACACCATACCAAACAGCATACCTAAGATAGGCCTAAAGCATGAAAGACAAGCGCGAACGACCCATGACCTGAAAATAGACACTACCAACCCAAAAAGGGTACATGTAAACCACATGGAACCTTGACAACAGCTTCTAGCAGAACACGACCAACCATGATAAGGCAGGAGCACCACCGGTTCACCGTTGACTGCCAACACATGATGAACCAAATTAAGGAGTGCAAGGTCCAGGAGGGTGGGGACCCTGGCAACGTGGAGGCAAACAACAAGAATCGGGAGGAATATTACCCTCATGCAGTATGACTCCAAAGACCATCCCATCCATCTCAAGGAGTCTAAGGCGACACACCAGAGTTACAGAAGTAGCCCCTGACCCTGAGGTGGTGAAATGACATGCCATTGGAGACCTTGTATAGTTATCTCTAGATGAACGTAACAAGGACAGTGTTGCACTTATAGATTCGGAAACTACCCTGCATTCTCGGATACCTCTCAGGCCTAGTCCTAGTCCTACTACATGTACCCAAAATAAGGGTGGCCAAATGAGCTTCAAGCATGTCAGCTTCTCCAAATTACAAATACACGCATCCCATCTCCATGTTTATATAGGAAAGAACATTGGATAAGTAATCTATTTGATGAGGGGGCACATCCTCACAACCTAACATGGTTCCATCACATTTTACTCGCCATATAAAGACCACACCGACTTGTTTCTCAATTGTATTCAAGTCTGCACTGATTATATTGTTCGGTATAAATTTTCATAGGGTTGATAAAGAGGTTCTGCACGTTACATATTTCCGTGCAAGGAGGGGCTAGACTATGGTAGGCTAGCAGCCATGCCTACAACTTTATCTCATGGTATCCCCCATCATTTTGAGTGATCGGGGCAAACACACAGATGAATGCATGGATGCGAAAGGACATTGCTTTGGTCGTATAAGTGTCCCGACTGACTAACATCATCTACAGTCGGACTTGGCAAATCCGATCTCTCAAACACCCGCGGACACGACCGGTCGCGTTCACGGACAGTAACCGATCACACATACTTGGTTTTATGCAATCGAGCCTCTCATATTTCATCCCCTAGATCCATACAAACTATGTAAAATAAACCTACGTACTACAACACGCTAGCTACCACTAGTAGAAAAACACCTATTAGTCCCGATTCGTAAGGGCCTTTAGTCCCGGTTCATGAACCGGGACTAATGGGTCGTTACAAATACCTCCACCCATTAGTCCCGGTTCAAACACGAATCTGGACAGATGTGCCTCCACGTGGCCGGTCCGCCGAGCCCAGTCAGGGGGGGCCTATGGTCCCGGTTGGTGGCACCAACCGGGACCAAAAGTCCATGTTTTTTTAAGAAAAGTGGCTGCTTTAGGGGTTTTGGGGGTTATTTTAGGTTGTTATTAGCTAGCTAATAGAGAGAAGTGTCCTCTCTTATATCTTCGTCCTTGGTTTATCAACGCTGCTGCTATGTTCATTTCACCGCTGATATAACATGCTTATGCATGCTCGCATCATATATACATCATCATATATAATAACAAGTCCTACTAATCATGCATGCATCATCATACAACTTCTACTCGTTATTAATAATAAGTCATACGATCATCATCCTCATAGTCATCGAACCCAACCCTACATAATTGTTCTTAGCACATGATCATCGATGTCGTAGGACCTAATTAAACACCCTTAAGGTAAAATAGCATAACACAATATAGACTCTGACTCTCCATTATGAAGAATGGAGATCATCCTGTCTCTAATTCTTGCGCTTCGCTTCCTTTTGCTTCCAAGAAGCTCCTTACGACTGTCCATACATTTTTTCCATTCTTTGATTGTCATGTCTTCACTTCTTTTAGAAATCCGGTATGGACAGTTGAGGTTCGTAGGATGACCTGGATATATGTTTAAAACATGAAGGATGCCATTCTCATACATCAAATGAGGCACACAATCCTCTGGGATTCTCTGTTGAAAAACATAGTAATAACTTCATAGTTAGCAATGATGTACTAGTTTTAGAAGTATGCAAAAAGACGCACGGATGTCGTAATAGTAAAAAAAATTACCAGGGTATCTCCATGGTAGTTACCGTAGTTCAACACGTGCACTAGTGGCACGTATTGACCATAATGTTGAGGAGTTCGATTGTAGACATTGTAATTCTCAAGATCCCTACAAAATACGATCAGATGATTTTTCTCCTTATAAGTTAATTCAGAGCCATCGGTGTAGTGGGTTTTGTCTACCATCTTCCGCACATTCTTTGAACAATCAAAAAAAGCTGTCAATGGAAATAAGCTGTCAACTATTTTGAAATAAACAATATAAATTACTTAATAACTATGTTAAGCTCACCTGGGGGAAGAATTGGAGGTGTATCCACAAGGACCCAAATCGAAGGTGTCTCTTGCTCGATTGTAGGATCACCAAGATCCATGGTGACAAGCATATCCTCATCAAGACCATACATCTTGCAAAGTGCTTCCCAATTTTTGCAACCAAAATGGGTTACACTCTCAGCATTGTACAACTTTACTTGAAAATCCACACCATGATGGGTACTTAGGATAATTTTTTTGGTTTCAAAACTTTCATGTTCTTCAAAACCCATCCTCTACAAGACATAGCGTCTTGCAAAGCATGGGATAAGCTAGTCGAATTGGAAAAGATGAAAAATATTGTCATGACTAAAATAGTTGAAGTCATGATTAATTACGAAAAAAACTATTGTCGTCATTATGCATCAGATGAACATCGAAGCTCTCGTCGAGCTTAATGCTGAAGCGTCGATCTTCGTCCAGCTCAATGAACCTGTCGCAGATACCTCGGTCATCGTGGCACCAGTCGCACTCCCCCGGGCGGTTTTCGTCGTCCGAGTACGACATTTCCGACCTATATTCATAATTCAAATGAAGGAGAACTTATCCAATATGAGCATTCAATAAGCAAAACCAAATCATAAAATAAGAAAAACCAAATCATAAAATAAAGTAGTATTCAAATTAGCATGCATTCAATAATTATAAGCAAAAGTACATCATCTCTTGGTGTTCGTACATCGTCGAATATTATCACTTATATTGCATCACTAATACAACTAGAACCGTAGCGCCCGACGGGTATTGACGCGGGCGGTGGACTCCCAAAGATAAGGAACCATCATAGGATCATAGCTCCAGTGAGATCCCTGAAGAACCTGCCATTGTCGAACCTGCCCTCCAATGCAACCATGTAGCGACGGACGTGTTTCGCCCTCCTCTCGGCCGACACGGTGACGTACCACCTCCGCGGTGTCCGGAAGCCTCGGCACCGCCATCGCCCACGCGACCGCCACCAAACAAGGATCGGGTCAACAACGGGCTGCCTCCTCACCAACCTCGCCCCCGGAAGGTAGCACCTCCCAATACCAGCCCGGCGGAGCCCAGTCCCGAACATGGCCCTGATCAAGCAAGCCTCCACTGCCGAGTCGACGACAACGAGGATGGGATAGGCATCGCCGACGTCGATGCGGGAACTACTTCTATATATAGTTAAATAAAGTAGTTTTATTAATTAAATCAACTATGTAGTTCAACTACTATACTAAGCATTTACTATAAATAAATAAATTAGTACTTACTAAAAACAAAGTAGCACTTACTACAAACTACTTCTATATATAGTTAAATAAAGTGGTTTTATTAATTAAATCAACTATCTAGTTCAACTATATACTAAGCACTTATTACTATAAATAAATAAAGTATTCTTACTAAAAACAAAGTAGCACTTACTATATAGTACTTACTAAAAATAAACTAGTATTTTTCTAACTAACTCATATTTTTCTAACTAATTATATTACCCCAAAAAATCTAAATAAAATAGTAATTATATTTTTCTAACTAGCTAGTTCAATTATAGTACTTACTAACACAATCTAAATATCACCAAACATATTATGAACAAATTAATTACACCAAAAAATCTATTAACAGAAAAAATCTAACACAATATGAACAAATTAATTACACCAAAAATCTATTAACAGAAAAAATCTAACACAATATGAACAAATTAATTACACCAAAAAAATCTATTAACAGAAAAAAAATCTAACACAATATGAACAAATTAATTACACCAAAAAATATATATTAACAGAAAAAAAATCTAACACAATATGAACAAATTAATTACACCAAAAAATCTATTAACAGAAAAAAAATCTAACGCAATATAAACAAATTAATTAATATCTAGCTAGTTCATCTAACATTTGACATTAATATCTATAATTTTTCTATCTAATTTATCTCACAGAAACCAGATCGGAAAATAGACGGGGCCGGCGCCGGCGACGGGTCAGCTAACGGGCGGCGACGTGACGGGCGGAGGCGCGAGACGGCGATGACGGGACGCCGACGACGGAACGGGGTGTCGACGGGGGCGGCGACGGGGACACGGGCGACGATGGGGACGGCGACGGCGTCGGGGCGGGGCGGCGACGGCGCGCGGTGTCGGGAGATCGAGGAGGAAGTAGAGATCAAAGTGGGGATGCGGTTCTGAAATTTTTGTTATATAGCAAAGCCTTTAGTCCCGGTTCGTGAGACCAACCGGGACCAATGCCCCACTTTAGTCCCGGTTGGTGCCACCAACCGGGACCAAAGGCCTCTTTTCAACAGCCCAAAGGGCGGGAAGCAGAGGGCTTTGGTCCCGGTTGGTGCCACCAACCGACTAAAGGTGGGTATTGGTCCCATTGAGCCACGAACCGGGACCAATGACCGTGGCCGGCACGGTGCGGCACGAAAGTTTAGTCCCACCTCGCTAGCTGAGAGGGGCGCACAGTGGTTTATAAGCCCAACTGCCCCTCCCCTCTCGAGCTCCTCTCCACTGCAGGCTTACGGGCCTACTTACTACTGCTTTGCCTGATGGTCCTAATGGGCCAGTTGCGGGCCTGAATCTTGGCCCATGGTAGGTTTCTAGTCGTATCCAGGCCGTGGGGGCCTAGTAGGAGGCATTTTTTACTTATTTTTTTATGCAGCTGTTTTTTTAGTCCCACCTCGCCAAGCGAGAGGCACTCGCAGCTGTTTATAAGCCCTGAGTGCAGAGACGATGAAGAAGAGGCTCAACGCTCACGTTGGTTCGCTTCAAGCCTTGAGGAATAGGGTAGACTGCACCGAGCTATGTACAGTGCAGTTTACACTATTCAAAGGCTTGAAGCGAATTAACTAGCATTAGCCTCTTTTTATTTTAATGACTTATTACCACACAGAAATAAAAAGAAAAAATAAATATAGCAGAAAAGAAAAAACTATATAAAAAATAGTTGTGATTAACTTTACTAAAAATGAGCATAGATGCTTATTTTTAATGACTTATTACAATTCAGAAATAAATAGAAGAAAAAATAGTTGTGATTAACTTTGATAAAGAAATGAGCATAGATGCTTATTTTTAATGACTTATTACCACACAGAAATAAATAGAAAAAATATAAATATAGCAGAAAAGAAAAAACTATATAAAAACTATTCAGAAATAAATAGAAGAAAAATAGTTGTGATTAACTATACTAAAAATGAGCATAGATGCTTATTTTTAATGACTTATTACAATTCAGAAATAAATAGAAGAAAAAATAGTTGTGATTAACTTTACTAAAGAAATGAGCATAGATGCTTATTTTAATGACTTATTACCACACAGAAATAAATAGAAAAAATAAATATAGCAGAAAAGAAAAAAACTATATAAAAAACTATTCAGAAATAAATAGAAGAAAAATAGTTGTGATTAACTTTACTAAAATGAGCATAGATGCTTATTTTTAATGACTTATTACAATTCAGAAATAAATAGAAGAAAAATAGTTGTGATTAACTTTACTAAAGAAATGAGCATAGATGCTTATTTTTAATGACTTATTACCACACAGAAATAAATAGAAAAATAAATATAGCGGAAAAGAAAAAAAACTATATAAAAACCTATTCAGAAATAAATGGAAGAAAAAATAGTTGTGATTAACTTTACTAAAAAAACTATATAAAAAACTACTCAGAAATGAGCATAGATGCGCTTATAGAGAAAATTCAACCTAAATTCATAATAAATTTCGATTTAACTTTAGAGAAATTCAAGATGAATTTAGGTTAAATTCCCTTTATAAGGGCATCTGCTTTCATTTTGAGAGCAGCTCAACATGGCAGGGAGGAGGGCTTATAAACCGGTCTGATTCCCTTTCGGTTGGCGAGGTAGGACTAAACTCGGCATAGCGAGGACCAACCCTTTAGTCCCGATTCTTGGCATGAACCGACTAATGGGAAGCCTTTGGTCCGGTTCGTCCCATCAACCGGGACCAATGGTGGTGGGCCAGGAGCGAGGGCCATTGGTCCCGGTTCGTCCCACCAACCGGGACCAATAGGTCCAGACGAACCGGGACCAATGGCCCACATGGCCTGGCCGGCCCTCGGGGCTCACGAACCGGATCCAATGCCCCCATTGGTCCCGGTTCTGGATTGAACCGGGACTAATGGGCTGGACCGGCCTGGACCATTGGCCCCTTTTCTACTAGTGTACTACATTTCGTCGTCGAAGATGTCCACGACGTCGGTGCCTGGCACCGGGTAGATGGGCGTGTAGGAGGGCTCCGACTCCTCTTCCTCCTCCTCATCCATATACGCGAGCATGGTGTGCTCCGCCTCTGCCTCCTGCCGACGACAGCGTTTGGCCTCCGCCTCTGATCCTGACTGAAGGAATCGAGGATCGCCTGCTGTTCCGCCTGCAGATCCGCGTCCTCCTCCTCCTCCTCCTCCTCCTCCAAGACCTCCTCTTGATTCATCCCGTCTGAAGGTAGCCCCGCGGCAATCCGGGCTTCGTGCCTTGCCCGGATCTGCTCAAGGAGCTACAGCCATCGCTCCGCCATTAGATATGAGTAGCTCCATACCTGAGGGTGTGGGGGCATGGCTACTAGTGGTGGCGGACGGACATTGGAAAGTGGTGGTGGCGGCTGACGGGAGGGGGAAATATGGATAATTAGGGTTTCGGTGTCCGCGGTCGGCTTAAATAGCCGGGTTAGGGCACACTACGCGGCCCGTGGGAGCGGTGCCACGCGGCGCCATTAGTCTGACGGAGAAGACGAGCTTCGGATCGCTAGGTTTCTGAGTGTTTTCTTGTGGGAACCCACCGTCAGTTCGACATGGCGGGCGCGCCCAGTCCTCCCCTTATCTGTCCCAGATTTGGGCTGGATATGAGGGGTGCTCGTCGGCTTAGGCGTCAAAGCCCATTTGAGGCGCCCGTCTGTTACGCAATCTTGGGTCCGCTAACACTAGTGTTTCTGACCCATCTGTGTCACCAGAACAACCAGAGAGCAACACTGACTTATGCGAGGCCTTGGGCCCTCTCCCCCCCCCCCCCAAAAAAAACACTACAAGAAATATATCAACTTGTGACCTTGACTATTGGTCACTGAAAGGTCATTGTTTTTCATTTGCGACCTTTTTGTGACCAAAAACAGAAGGTCAAAAGCTGGCAGACGAAAACTAAAATTAACGACCTTCTCTGTGAGAAGGTCGTAGACGTTTACGACCAAAACAGAAGGTCGTTGAACCCATGACCTTTTGTTTTGGTCACTGGTCGTTGCTTGTGCCACGTCGGATCCGACGTGGCAATCTGATGTGGCAAAATTGCGACCAATTGAAAAGGTCACTGACAAGATTCAGCCTAGTCCGATTAGGTGTTTTACATGGGCCGAGCCCAATAATTTAGCCTTTTATTATTATTTTTCTATCAATTTTTGATCGGCTTCATGGGCCAAGCCCAACAATTCGGCCTTTTTATTTCTAGGCCTCATCCATTTTATAGTCCATTTAATTAAGCATTTTTATACCTTTTTCGTAAATGCACAATATTCCCGTCCACTATTGTTTGGGCCATAGCCTTTTTAGAGCCCAAATATTATTCGATTCAATAGAACATTCAGCCTTTTCATTCACAGATTCCTTTTACACATTTCAACAACAAACAATCAATAATTCTCTCAATTAAATGATCAAATCCAGAAATCACTCAATGGAACTCACAACAGCACATACACGTCTGCATGATCCATCAAGTTTGCATACAATCAAAAAGAAATACACATGCACCAAAACATGGTGGCAACATCAACTAAAACTATTGTGCACATCTCCAGGCTTCTTCTGATCATGGTCACAACAGCAGCCACCCCAACAACATTAGATCCTGATCTGCATAAATTATAAGTGAGATACAGTGGAAGTTAAATGATTGCCAATAAAAAAATATCCATTCAAGAGAAAAAAAAATTACACATAAATGCCCAAATACCTCAGTTCAGTAAACACTAAGAATGGAATGGCAAAACTTCCAAAACTTGACTACAACACATCAACCTGGTGATGTTCTACTAAGACATTCAACACACCAACAATACTAGCGTACAGGTACCAACACATCTACTAGCTACTAGTGCAGGTCATGCAATGAACATCTACTGGCTACTAGCACAATTGCACAAGCAATAGAAGCAGCAGAAGCTACTAGCACTGCTAGCAGTAACTACTAAGTACTAACTACTAGCAGCTAACAGCTAGCAGCAACGAAACTAACACTACAGTAGCAAAACAGCAATAGTAAAGGCTACAGCTAGAGCATCAACAACAGCAGTACATCTACATCTAGACTCTAGGGAGCATCAACAGCAGTAGTACATCAAATGACACCTTGTTGTGATGTAACAGCATGGTATAACTGACTTGCTTCCAGAACAAAGTGTGGATTATATAGAAGAGTAGAGATCTGTGTCCCTTGGAAGCACATCAAATGTTAAAAATCTGGCCTGGTTAAATAATAATTGTATTATTCTCACAAGAATTCGTACTTACACGGAGAGACACTAACATGCAGGAATATGTATGGATTGTCAAAACTTGCATTATCCAACTATCACTAGTACAACAAGCTGCAGGCTGGCATATCCATGAACCATGTACCTCACGACAGATACAATATATCACTAGTAGAAAAAGGGGCTATCGTTGAGGCCTGTTTTGCCCATTAGTCCCGGTTCAATCCAGAACCGGGACTAATGCGAGCATTTATCCCGGTTCGTGAGCCCAGGGGGTCGGCCCCACGTGGGCCATTGGTCCCGGTTCGTCCGGCACCTTTGGGTCCCGGTTGGTGGGACGACCCGGCCCCAATGGTCCGGGCTCCTGGCCCACCACTATTGGACCCGGTGGGTGGCATCAACCGGGACCAAAGGCTCCCCTGTAGACCCGGCGCATGCCACCAACCGGGGCTAATGGTGCTGCCTATATATAGCCCCTCGCGCCAAGAGCGAGCACACCGCCTGCTTTTTTACAGCCGAGGGGAGGGGCTTGGTGGTGCTCTAGCTCACCTCCTATGCACACAAGGTGTTCGATGGAATGCCCGAGCCACACTACTTAAGCTTTCTCCTCTCCAAGCTCGACCTCTAACCTCCATTTTCCTCAATATTTGTCTAGGTTTAGCGGTCCGTCACGCCCTGGCCCCTGCCGTCTTCACCGCCGATCACCCGGGCGATCTCATCGCCAAGACCACCGTGGTGAGCCTCTTGTTCTTATCTTCTTTCCGAAAGGAAAAATATTCTTACTTGTATTATTTTCTTACTTTTATTATTGCATCTTATATAGTGCGATGGTTTTGGTATCCGCCTCACGGCCCTCGTCCTGCCTATGATTCGGATGTGGTATATATTATCTTTTCATAACTATTGGTTCATTTATTGTTTATGAAAATTAAGCCACCAACGTGACATAGATTTTATTTATCTAGGAGGTTGTTGAACCGGAAATTCCAACCGACCCTATTGTCGAGAGGTTAAATTTAGTTGAAGAAGAAAACAATTTCTTGAAGGAGAAAATAAAAAACTTGAGGAGGAGAAGATGATATTGGAGTTGCATGTTGCGGATGTAAATGCGATGATCACAGGATCAAGATGGATGCAATGCGCTTGAAGATGAGAAAGATTAGAAAATATGCCATTCATACCGAGGCTTGGTATCATTATGCCGTTGGATCAGTTGTTACCTTGGTTGCGATTATGATCAGATTTGTTTTCACATTGAAATGTTTTACATAGTTTCAATGTATGGTTTAATTAATTTAGATGCTCTGCAGAGCTTTATGTTGTTAGATGAGAACTATGTATGTACTTTGGGTTTTATGTGATGATGAACTTCTATTAATTTGGTCATTTAATTATCTATTCATGATGTTCTGTAATGATTTTTGACACACTTAATTATATATAATGCACGCAGATGAACCGGCAATGGATGTACGGTGATAGACACACCTCCGAGTACATTAAGGGCGTGCATGCTTTTCTCGAAGTGGCTGAGGCAAACAAGCAGAATGGTTTTATGTGTTGTCCATGCCCTATATGTGGGAATACGAAGTCTTACTCGACCGGAAAATCCTTCACACCCACCTGCTTTACAAGGGTTTCATGCCACACTATAATGTTTGGACGAGGCACGGAGAAATAGGGGTTATGATGGAAGACGGCGAGGAAGAAGAGTACGATGACAACTATGTGCCCCTGAATACGGTGATGCTATCAACATCAAGTTGCACTGCACGATGTGCACGATGGTGCTGCAACGAGCGAAGCTGCTGAAGATCAAGATGAACCAGACGATGTGCCCCATGATGATGATCTCCGCCGGGTCATTGTCGATGCAAGGACACAATGCGAAAGTCAAAAGGAGAAGCTGAAGTTCGATCGCATGTTAGAGGATCACAAAAAGGGTTGTACCCCAATTGCGAAGATGGCAACACAAAGCTCGGTACCCGTACTCGAATTGCTGCGATTGGAAGGCGTAGAATGTCAGGCTGATAAAGGATTTGAGAATCTACTTTTAATAATGAAGTATAAGCTTCCAAAGGATATCTAATTGCCCGACAAAGTACATACGCAGCAAAGAAGGTGGTATGCCCTCTAGGATTGGAGGTGGAGAAGATACATGCATGCCCTAATGATCGCATCCTCTACCGTGGTGCCTACAAGGATCTGAACGCATGCCCAAGTGTCACGGTGCATTGCGGTATAAGATCGACGAGATGACCACGGTGATGTTGACGGCGAGCCTCCAAGGAAGAGGGTTCTGCGAAGGTGATGTGGTATGCTCCTATAATACCACGGTTGAAACGTCTGCTCGTAAACGGAGAGCATGCCAAGTTGATGCGATGGCACAAAGTGAGGACCGTAAGAAAGACGGAAGTTGAGAGCACCCGTGACGGGTCGCATGATGGAGAAAAATCGAGAGAAAGTATTGGGATGAGTTTGCAAAGGACCCAAGGAACGTATGGTTTGCTTTAATCCTTTCGGGAGCAGAGCAGCAATCACAAAGACTGGCCCGTGACTCTATGTATGTATAACCTTCCTCCTTGGATGTGCATGAAGCGGAAGTTCATTATGATGACATTCTCATCCAAGGCCCTAAGCAACCCGGCAACGACATTGATGTGTACCTAAGGCCATTAGTTGAGGAACTTTTACAGCTGTGGAATGGAAACGGTGTACGTACGTGGGATGAGCACAAAAAGGAGGAATTTGACCCGAAGGCGTTGCTGTTCGTGACAATCAACGATTGGCCCGCTCTCGATAACCTTCGTGACGGACAAACAAGGGATACCACGCATGCACGCACTGTTTACTTGACACCGATAGTATATACCGAAGCTGCAGGAAGAATGTGTACCTGGGCCATCGTCGATTTCTTCCGACCAACCATCAATGTCGAAAGAAAGGCAAGCATTTCAAAGGCGAGACAGATCACCGGAAGAAGCCCGCCATGCGTACCGGTGATCACATACTTGCTATGGTCAATGATTTACACGTAATCTTTGGAAAGGGTCCCGGCGGACTAGCTGTTCCGAGTGACGCCGAGAATCACGCACACATGTGGAAGAAGAAATCTATATTTTGGGACCTACCCTCTTGGAAAGACCTAGAGGTCCGCTCTTCGATCGACGTGATGCACGTGACGAAGAACCTTTGCGTGAACCTGCTAGGCTTCTTGGGCGTGTATGGGAAGACAAAAGATACACACGAGGCACGAGAGGACCTGCAACGCTTGTACGAAAAAGAGGGCATGCCTCGAAGCAAGATGAAGGTCCCGCCAGCTACGCTCTACGAAAGAAGAGAAAGAAATATTCTTTCAATGCCTGCTCAAGATGAAGGTCCCGACTGGCTTCTCGTCGAATATAAAGGGAATAATAAATATTTCAGATAAAAATTTCCAGAACCTAAAGTCTCATGACTGACAAGTGAGTATTTCTCAACTGCTTCCGGTTGAATTGAGATGGCTTCTACCTGAAAACGTCCGATTAGCCATTGTGAAGCTATGTGCATTCCTCAATTCAATATCTCAGAAGGTGATCGATCAAGAAATCGTAACTACGCTAAGGAGTGATGTGTCGCAATGTCTTGTCGGGCCGAGCTGGTGTTCCCACCATCCTTCTTCAATATCATGACGCACGTCCTAGTTCATCTAGTCGACGAGATTGTCATTACGGGGCCCGTATTTCTACACAATATGTACCCCTTTGAGAGGTTCATGGGAGTCCTAAAGAAATATGTTCAGAATAACCGTGCTAGGCCAGAAGGAAGCATCTCCATGGGCCATCAAACAGAAGATGTCATCGGGTTTTGTGTTTACTTCATTCCTGGCCTTAATAAGATAGGTCTCCCTAAATCAGCGGTATGAGGGGAGACTGACCGGAAAAAGGCATGCTTGGAAGAGACTCAATAATATGCAGGGACGGATATTCTTGGTCTCAAGCACACTACACAGTTCTCTGAGAACTCTACCTTGGTGACCCGTATGTCGATGAACACAAGAACAGTCTGCGCTCCAAACACCCGGAGGCGGTCTCGGTGGATTACATGTGAACACGTCGGGACTTTCAGCAGCTTGGTTGGAAACACGTCTCGGAGGTGACAGCACTGTTTGTGATGAGTTGTACTTGTTGTCCAGGGGACCATCTTCGATCAGTAATGATTTGGAAAGGATCTGAGATAAATGGGAATACATTTTACACGATTGACCAAGATGAAAAGAGCACCAACCAAAACAGCGGTGTCCGCTTTGATGCAGCAACCGACAAGGAAATGACACATATTATGGTTACATAGTAGACATATGGGAACTTGACTACGGAGTAGATTTTAAGGTCCCTTTGTTTAAGTGCAAGTGGGTCAATCTGTCAGAGGCGGGTGCAGGTAGACCCACAGACGGAATGACAACAGTGGATCTGAAAAATCTTGGGTACACCGACGAACCGTTCGTCCTAGCCAATGATGTGGCACAGGTTATCTATGTGAAGGACATGTCTACCGGACCGAGGAAAAGAAAAGATAAGGAAGCGAATACATCATACAATGAGCCAAAGTGCCACATAGTTCTTTCTGTGAAAAAGGGACATCCACAGGAGTGGAGGGCAAGACAGACATGTCTGAAGAGTATGAAAAGTTTCATGAAATTCCCCCCTTCAAAGTCAAGGCTGACCCAAGCATCCTGATAAATGATGAATATTATCCATGGTTACGGCGCAATAAGCAAACGACACAAGCGAAGAAAAAGTGAAGACTTTCTCCCGCAACTATTATGATGATACCATGCCAACTTTGTAACAGACGAGTATACCATTGTCCGCTTTGTTCATGAACATACTATGCCAACTTTGAGAACCTCGCCAACCGAAGAGCGCTCACACCGGTTTATAAGCCCGTCCCTCTACGCCTTGTTGAGCTCACAAACTTGTGATTCACACAAATTTCAAAGAATTCAAATTTTATAAAACTAATGGCACAAACAGAAAGTTTATAATTGTTCTAAAACAAATGGCACTAACAGAAAGTTTATAATTTTGCTGACCTAAAAGCAAAAAGAATTAAAAAATAAAGCAAAAAACCAAAAGAAAATAAATAATGCAGGAAACAAAACAAAAAACTTGAAAAAATAATAATAATAGCAACAATAAGCATTTTGTTGTAAGTAGAAACAAAATAAAATAAATAAAGCAACAAAGACAACAAAAAAGTGTTTTGAATTTTAAAACTAATGGCACAAACAGAAAGTTTATATTTTTCTAAAACTAAAAGCACTAACAGAAAGTTTATAATTTTGCTGACCTAAAAGCAAAAAGAATTAAAAATAAAGCAAAAACCAAAAGAAAATAAATAATGCAGAAAACAAAACAAAAAAACTTGAAAAAAATAAAAATAGCAGCAATAAGTATTTTGTTGTAAGTAGAAACAAAATAAAATAAATAAAGCAACAAAGAAAACAAAAAAAGTGTTTTCAAATTTTAAAACTAATGGCACTAATAGAAAGTTTATATTTTTTCTAAAAAGCAAAAAGAAATAAAATATAAAGCAAAAAAAACTACCACCTACTAGGCCCCCACGGCCTGAATACGACTAGAAACCCTACATGGGCCAGGATTCAGGCCCGCATAGGCCAAATAGGCCCACAGGCAGTAGCATGATTAGGCCCGAAAGCCTGCATTTGAGAGGAGCTCGAAGGGGACGCACACCAGCTTATAACCCCGTGCCGGCGCCCTTCAACTCGCGAGGTGGGACTAAATATTTGGCGCGGGGCAGCACAGGCCTTTGGTCCCGGTTGGTGGCACCAACCGGGACTAAAGGGGGGCATTAGTCCCGGGTCGTGCCACGAACCGGGACTAAACCAACCGGGACCAAAGGCCGCCGCTTCCCGCCCTTTGGGCTGCTGAAATTTGGGCTTTGGTCCCGGTTGGTGGCACCAACCGGGACTAAAGGGGGCATTAGTCCCGGTTGGAGCCACGAACCGACTAATGCCCTTGCTATATAAGAAAACACTTGGGATATTTCAGATTCATCGCCCATTTGCCCCCAACCTCCCGGCGCCGCCAGCTGCCCCACGCCGCCCGACGCCTTGCCGCCGTCACGCCGTCGTCACCATCGCCGTCGCCAGCGCACGTTGTCCCGCCGTCGCCCAGCGCCCGTCGTCGCCGCCGTCTGCCCCCGCCGTCGTTGCCGTACCGCATCTGCCCAGTGCGTCGCCACCTCGTCGTCGCCGTCCCGCCCGTCGCCCGCGCCCTCGCCGTCGCCGCCCCTGCCTCCAGCGACCTCGCCGACCTCGCCGTCGCCGCCCTGCCTCCCGACCTCGCCGTCGCCTCTGCCTCCCGACCTCGCCGTCGCCTCCGCCACCCGCCGCCTCCGTCGCCCGCGACCTCGCCGTCGCCTCCGCCCTGATGAGCCCCGCGCGCGCACCTGCCCGGCCCCCCTGCCGCCGCCGCCATGATTTTTTTTCATAAATGTTCATGATTTTTTCATAAATGTATATATATTGATGTATGGATACATGTATGATTCTTTTTTGCAGTGTTGATCTAATGTTTTTTTTTCTGCATATATATGTGATTTTTTCTGTGTTTATCTAATGTTTTTTTTCTGCATATATATGTGATTTTTCTGCATATATAGATATGATCATATATATGATGTATGCATGGATCGATGTGGATGGAATATGATGTCTTTTTGTTCATAGAATATGATGTTTTTTATTCATAGATTTTATTTTGTTCATTAGAGAGAGGCGGGACGTCGAGGAAGTTGTACTGTTTAGAGTTAGGGTCGCCGAGGAAGAAGGAAAATAAGGAAAAGAATAAAAGAGGAAGAAGGAAGAAGGAGAAGAAGAGGAGAAAAAAATAAGAAGAGGAAGTAGAAGAAAAGGAAGAAGAAGGAATAGAGGATAAGAAGAAAAAATTCTATTTTTCTTCTTCTCCTCTTTCCTTCTTCTTCTCCTCTCTTTTTCTTCTATTTTTCTTCTTCTTTCTTCTTCTTCTTTTTCTTCTTCTCATTTCTTCTTCTTCTTCTTCTTCTTCTTCTTCTTCTTCTTCTTCTTCTTCTTCTTTTTATCGGGAACGAGGGTGTCGAGGATCGCTGAGGGGTCGACGATCGGGAACTAGGCTAGAGGGTCGAGAGGGTCACAGAGGGGTCGAGGGTCGTCGAGGCCGGTCGAGGGTCAATGTTTTGAGGGTCGAGGGTCGTCGAGGCCGGTCGAGGTTTCGAGGCACAAGGGTTTGAGGGTTTGAGGGTTCTAGGGTCGAGGGTTCGAGGGTTCTAGGGTTCGAGGGTTCTAGGGTCGAGGGTTCGAGGGTTCTAGGATCCGAAGGAAGAAGGAAGAAGAAGAAGAAAAAGAATGAGAGGAAAAAGAAGAGGAGAAGAAGAAAGGAATAGAGGAGAAGAAGAAAAAATAGAATTTTTCTATTTTTCTTCTTCTCCTCTATTCTTTCTTCTTCTCCTCTTTTTTCTTTTTTTTCTTCTTCTTCTTCCTTCTTCCTTCTTCCTCTTTTCTTCCTTTTCCGATAGGGGGGTACCGATAGTGTCAAAGTATTGAAGAAATCCATCGCTTCATCATTAGCCGGAAGTAACCATGGCATGATGGTACGAAGTCCTCCAAAGTTGTTCTGGAATGGAGTCCGGATAGGATAATTTGCCTTTTGCTGAACTTTGTACCAAAAGCGAATTATCCTATCTGACCTCCGCTCCAAAACAACTTTGGAGAGCTTCGCACCATCATGCACCACTTTCGCCTAATGATGAAGACATGGTTTTGTTGAATCCTTTGACACTAGGCAACCTCCCGACCCTCGACGATCTTGACCCTTGACCCTCGACCGCTCGGCGATCCACGACCCTCTACCCTACTTGTGGGACATAGATGTACTGTTCAACGCCGACCCCTCCCGATAGCTTCAACACGTGGAGGGGGTCGATATTACGTACCCCTCCTAGCTTGAAGCGTTCTCGAGGCCATCCCTAACCCTTGAAGCGTTGTCGAGGCCACCCCAAACCCTAGAGAAGCAGCGTCGAGGCCACTAATATGATTCCTTATTGTGATTAGCTAGCTAGTTCTACGTTGGCACTAATATATCCATATCTGTCATGTTTGAATAATAATTGCCATGTTGTAAATATTTGTAGAAACTATGGACACCCCCGAGACGAAGCACAAGAAGCGTTGTTGAGGGACATAATCGCACACGGAAGTGATGCCGTCTCCTCGATGATGTTTCTCAACGTCGATAACGATGGTCTGGAAGGAGAGGGTGGAGAAGCAGCTGGCTATGATTTACATGGCTCCGATGACCGAATGCCGGTGCAAGAAGTAGACCGTGAGGACGGCTCCGGTGATCACCAAACCGAGTCCGGCCAGGTCTATATATTAGTTAAGCCTGTCTTTGACTAGCTCTCGCCTTTGTTTTGGTATATATATATATGTACACATATTAATTAACTCTCGTCTTTGTTCTTTTTCTAGCCCTCGGATCGAGCACAACTTCGGTAAAGAGACGAGGCCCAAGAAAAAGTTGAGCTCGGATGAAAAGTTTGAGATCATAGAAATCGCGCGCTGACGGCCAACCGATTGAACCCTACCGGACAAAGAAGGCATTTGTTGCTCGGTCTGGGTTACGGTTAGGGACAAGATCCCGATCAGCATCCACCAATGGTATAAGCCTAAGAACGAAGACCCTGAGGTGTCTTATGTCAATGATATGCAGAAAAATGATCTTTGGACTGAGCTGAAGAAAAAATTTACCCTACCGCCAGAGGATGATCCGGAGAAGCCAGTAATAGAGCCATTAATCAAGTCTTTTGCTCTTAAGAAGATGGCAGAACTATTCAGGAATTGGAAGAAAGACCTCAATACGTATGTCGAAAAAAATGAGACACCAGAATTCACGGGCAAATATGAGAAGATCAGAGATGACTGGCCCGCATTTGTGGCCTACAAGACATCAGAAAAGAGTAAAAAGATGTCAGCGACAGACAAGAGAAATGCTGCGAAGAAGAAGCTTCATCATCGCACGGGGTCAGGTGGCTACCTCATAGCCCGGCCTAAGTGGTCCAAGGCTGAGAATGATCTGCTTGATAAAGGGATCGAACCCGAGACAATGAACTGGCCAGACTGTTGCCGGACTTGGTTCTTCGGGGCCGGCGGATCCTTGGACCCTATAACGGGGAAGTGCATTTGGACGGACGAACAATTGGACATACCAGTCAAGAGGCTTAAGCATTATATTGAAGCAGCGCAGCAAGGGAAGTTCGTTCAGACGGGGAGAAGGGCGAGCTCACAATGGCCCTCGGGAATCTGAGCACCACTGGACGGACCACGAGGCACGCCCGGGCTCCCTTTCGTGGAAGGCTGGATTTCGGACGCAGGGGTTACAAAACCCATGAGAGGATGAAGAAACTGGAGCAGAGCCTAATGCAAAGGCGTTGCGAAAGGGTAATGGGGCTAGAGGAACGAGAAGAGGAACGAGAAGCAGCCGATCACAACAAACGACCTGCGAAGCTTCCCCGGTTACCCCGCCATCTCGGCGGAGAAGCAGCATGGCTTCCACCGAGCTGCTTCAGCCAGAGCAGCATGCCTTGACGGCTCTGCCAGCTATCCCGTGGATGCTATCACGGATGCTGAAAGTTGCCACCTTATGGCGCAATGGAGCAATTTAAAGGTCAAGGCGGCTGTTGGCTCTGTTTATCCCACTAAACCCGACTCAACTTTTCACCGCCGCCGATTCCGAAGGATATGCTAAGGTGATGGTCGATGAAATAACGGAGGGATTTGAGGAGCTCGACTTGACCACCCTACCGGTGAAGGGGAGTATCGGCTGGGTTCTGCTCTGAAGACTCCATGCCTATGGCGGAAGGATCTCATCAACCTTCCGAACTGGACGCCTCCGCCTCCTCCTCCTCCTCCGGCGAGTCAGGGCACTCCGCCTCCTCGTCCGGTGAGTCAGGGCACTCCGCCTCCTCCACCGCCTCCTCTTCCGGCGAGAGACGATTAGGGCACTCGGCCGGCTCCTTCTCCGGCGCGTGGCGGCACTCCGTCTCCTTCTCCGCCTGCACCGGCGCGTCTGGGCAGCCAGCCTCCTCCTTCTACCTCGTCGGCAAGGCGGAAGAGACCCGCCGCCGCTCCGGCTGCTCCGGCGTCGTAGTCCTTCTCCTCCGCCTCGTAAGCAAGGAAAGAAGACATCCGCTCAAATGCTCTGCGGCGTCTAGCAGTACTAACAAAGGCGGGAGGAGATCTGATTCGGTCCTTCTCTGAAGACTCCGGAGAAGTTACCATACGAGAGGAGCGAGGAGGAAAATGCTAAGATCGCGCGCAGACCGAAGTGGATGACTGGTTTCAAGGGTTGAAAGCAAAGAGACATCCACCTTCGGAGGAGAAGGTAGATCCGGTCAAAGCGAAGCGCACTCTGGCTGCCCTGACAAAACCACCCAAGTCTCCGCCGAAAGGCAACTATGAGCGCATTATTGGAAAGGCATTTGCCGAGGCGGAGAGATCGGGAAGTACTGTCAGTGATCAAAGGATGAAAGAACGACGAGCTGGGAAAAAAATTGCCCAGCTCGGCGAACAAGCGAAGGAATCGTGCCCCCGCTCAAGGTGCACTGCTAGCGACATCGTCGATCCGAGGATGGTGCCCGGTTATGGCAATCCTGAAGATTACTTGCCCGGACGATGTACAATTTGATTTCTTGGAGGTGCAGATACAAAGATACGAGTACGGGAAGCCTCTCACAAAGATGAAAGCTCTCTAACAACGATGATGCGAAGATTGCATGATTGGTTCATGAAACCCTGCACAGAGTCTGAGGGGAGGAATACTTTGTATTTTAGAGTTAATAAGGATCATTACCTACTTGGAATTGAACTGTTGCCTATTCCATTTGAGGAGTTCTATGAGTTTTTCAATCAATTGGCCATCGATAAAGCAACGGTCACCTGCTATCGTCTGTAAGTAGTACTACTTACATCATTAAGTATCTCTATATAACTCAGCTCTTTCATTGCATGTATTTATAAATATCCTCACTATATTATGCAGATTGAAGATCGCAGAAATGAAGAAAAAAACAAGTGGGTGATATTGGGTTCATTAACACATATCTCATCGATGCAAATGAGGTTAAATATCGTGCCAAGGAAACCGAGGCCAACTTGCTACGATCGTTGGAAATAAATGAACACAAAAATACAATACTCTTTCCTTACAACTACACGTGAGTGTTACTGTCTTGTGGCATATTCGGTTTCCCTTATTTAGTCCAGGTTATAGAAATGTAATATTGATGAGTTATGCATGCGTGCGCAGGTTCCACTATATTCTCCTAGAGATTAAGCTTGAGCAGGAGGTAGTAACTGTCTTAGACTCGAGACGAAAAAGATCCCAAGGAGTATGCGGAAATGACTGAAATGCTCGAGAAGTAAGTTAAATCGATCATTATCCACCATATCAGCAACTTTGTTCATTTCTGATATCAAGTAATTGTTTTCTTTGTATGGCAGGTCTTGGGGAAAATTCACCAAAAAAGCTCCGGGACTACCGAAGAAGCTGCAATTTAGACACCGAAGTAAGTACTATATAGCAGCATATTCCACGCGCATCTCCTAGTGATTCAAGCGCTAGTTTCATCAATACCATTTAGCATGTGCTTGCTATATATAATTATCAGTTTGATTGACCTCTGTTTCTTGTAAAGTGGTTGTGGCAGGAACAAGGGAATGATTTACATGGATACTACGCTTTGCGAGTCCATCCGCCACACGACACCTGTGAGAGGGGCTACTCCGACAAACAATTTGAAGTGCGTAAATAAAAATATTCACAATTTTATTTTATTACCATCATTTGTGTTGAGTTTCATTCATTCATATATATATATATATATATATATATATGTATTGACCCCTTTCTTAAAATTAGATGCTTCGCAGCGGGATGAACTCCTAGCACCAGATCGCATGCGAGCAATTCAAGAGGAATTGGCGGCATTCTTTCTTGACTATGTGATCGCTGAAGACGGGAATACCATGTGGACCACGCGTCCGTATTGTAAAAGATAATTATTGTATATATGTAGCCGTAGCGTCGGATAGATATACGAGAACTTGTTGTTCGACCAATCTCGGAGAAGGAGAGGTGGTCGATATCACTTCTCTGTATGCATATATATGTTCATGACGATCTTCTGTTTGCTTAATTACTAGCTAGCTAGCATGTCTAGTTAGTCCTCTCTATCACGTATGTATAGTAATGAAGCGTCGACCAAGCACGGACAAAAGAAAGGACACTTTTCTCTATTAATTAGCTAGCTATAGCACAATATATGAAACACCTAAATTAACCCCCAAAACCCCCAACCCCCCCTCTTTTGAAAAAAAACAAAAACCAGAGCCAAAGAAATCTTGTCGGCGTGGATGCCTATTGGTCCCGGTTGGTGCCACCAACCGGGACCAAAGGCCCTCCGCCTGAGCTCAGCGGACAGGCCACGTGGAGGCCCATCTGTCCCGCCTGGATAGAACCGGGACTAAAGGGTGAGGGTTTAGTACCGACCCTTTAGTCCCGGTTCACGAACCGGGACTAAAGGCCCTTATGAACCGGGACTATAGCCCCTTTTTCTACTAGTGTATCCTCCAATGCCCGACTATGACAAAAATTAAACAATTACACCTCACAAAGGCAAAGCAAAGAATCATGGAGCGAGTAGGAGGGGTAGAAGGGGACCTGAGGAGCTCATCGGAAGTGGTTGTAGCCTAGGCTGAGCTTCACCATCACAGCGACAGCAAAGGGAGGCAGCCGAGCCTACCAATGCGTAGCCATCATAGGAGCAGTAGCAGTGTAGCACCACCACTGCCAGACCGGAACTGCTGGAGCGGATCACCATCACATGGGTCACCTCCACCGAAGGATCTAGGAAGGGGTAAAGTCTGCATTTTCAGTACAAGATAGTGACGTCAAAAACCAAACAGTAGCAAGAAGAAGAGAAACTCTAGTACATGATGATTAGTTGAAGAAATAGGAACTACATTCAATAGTGATGTTTCCATCATCCTACTATCACGAGTAGAGCAAACTACGGGTTACCATAGTTCTGGAACCATGTACTTCACGACAGATGTATGTAGTAACACAAGACGCATGACACCTAAAGAAAATTATTCATTCAAGTGACTAGAAATTATACATAGAAGTACTGATGGCCTAAAAATCAATCTACAGATGATAGATAATAAGAAATAAATGACAACAGCATATCTTCTTCATTATATAAAGAGAAACTAATGGACTGTTATGTGCACGCAGATGCACCAAAAGAAACTAAAGACCATTTATCTTAAGGATTCCACATAGTTGCCGAACATGCTTATCATCCAAGGAAAGAAGCATAGCTTTTTCAGGGGAAATCAATCTACAACCCGACGGATATTAGGACTATCTCGATACAGAATATGAGCATGAGCGATACATCAGGCAATATACGCGTCTGGAGAGAAAGAACTACGACCCACAAGGCAGCAGTGATAGCTTCTACCTTCGCATATATTTCAATACGTACTGCTATTGTCGTGTATGTTAAATATGCAAGAGGTAAAAATGACAGTTATGTACATCCATTGCAAACAGACTTGTGAAGAAGAAGATAAACCGCTAATGCACTTCAATCATCAATCCAACATTGCACATAAACCTAGAAAGAAAGTAATAAACCAACCGCCCTAATACAGAACATCATTAGGCCCAAACATTTGGCATATTCAAACATGATGATGTTCTACGACTACATCAGGTAGTTAATTACTAGAAATCCCCATATGTGTCATTGTGCAATTATGAGATATACTCCCTCTTCGTCCCAAAATATAAGATGTTTTTTGACACTGTCATAGTGTAAAAAACGTCTTACATTTTGGGACGGAGGGAGTATATTTGAAGTGGAAAGCAATCCTTGAGGGGTGACTAATGGCCTACCATACAACAAACATCTCAAGTACGGAGACTTCACTATCGGTGAATCTCTATATTGATGGTCTTTGTTGGGCTCTCAACCATAAGAATCCCCGAAGGGGTGTATACACAGTCGGCTATCATAATGGCTTTCGATTTCATTCTCCTCTCGGTTATAACAATCCGTGAAGGGTTTCGTTCACCTATTGGTTATAACAAACCCCGAAGGGTCAAATATACCGTCATCTATTGCGAAAGCCGATGGGAACTAATAACAGTCAGAAAAATAGATATCCGACGGGGAACCGTTAGCTATAAGCGTCGTCGTCAAGTTTATGTGAGCTGGCTGGCAACCAAAACATGCCCGACGGCTCACCGTCAGCTAATTACCCACAGAGAAGGTATTACCCAGCAATACCGTCGACTATGAGTGTAATGGTCGACGAAGCATAGCCGACGGGAGATTTCCGACGGTGTACCGTCAGTTATATGGAAATACGACGGTGAACTGAAATATCCGACGGTAATTTGACCCTTGGTTATAATGAAAAATCTAGTAGTGAATACCTCCATGATGCTACAGGTAGAAAATATCTACTCTATCATATGAGTTTGACTGCGGAGTATACAGGGGAAGACGGTAGCTCAGTATATCCAATTATCCATACAATGTAAAAGGTCGTGAACATACTAGGCGCAATATTATCACCATTTATAGTACAATAAACTCAGATCTTACAGAACAAATTGCCATTATCAGACAATGCAGGAAACTGTGTGTTTTCTCCCAGCCATATCATACACCAAAAGCACGGTGCCCAGCAAATGTGAAACCAGACTTGTTACCAGTGAGTATGAGGAGGTCATCGGTACCTATCACAACTGTGCGAGTAGGTCATCATTTGGTACCTGGCACAACTCTGCAAGGAGGTCGGCATCATTGATTCCTGAAATTTTAAGTATTGTTCGGTGAACTTAACTCAAACAATAATATGTCTAAGAACGACCAGACTACAAGTGAAGCATATGATTACAGATACAGAATCTAAACACTGAGTTTAAATATTGAAGTTCAGAACATAAATGTAATCTGATGATGTCCATCACATTCCTATGCTTCCATGATGAATTATACACTTAATAGCTACCAACAAGCATAGGCAATTATGTATGACAAACTAAAGCAATTTCTTCTCAACACGTGTAGTGGGTTTAACTTTTACAATAAAGTAAATTACAAGATATATCATAAGAATTAATATCCCAAGGAGCAGATCATTGTACATTTTTTCGTCCAACAAAACATGTATGCAAGAGCATGACTAGTGATGTGTACTAGCAAGTGAGCTATATACTAGCAAACTGGCATGATTATGTCCTAATATTTTATAAAATTTGATTACACAAGAAGCTTGCTGGAGTGGTGGCAACATATACATATACATATATATATACATATAAAATTTGATTACACAAGAAGCTTGCTGGAGTGGTGGCAACATATACACTATTTAAGAAGGGATAGTTTCACAGCCCAATATTGATGTTGCTACGATGCCAGATATGGAAAAAATGCTGAGCTGAAAGTGGCAACATACACATATACCTTCAGTACAACCTCTTCAAACCACTACTAAACATTCACTTTGGTCTTTGCGCTGCATTCCAGATAGACATCCATACTCCTTGGCAAAGTCAATGCCTTCCTTCTTGGTGATAGCCCTCTCGCTCCCCTACAGTCCAATGGCCATCTTCTCCATGGACATCTATAAGGGAAAAGCACATCATTAATGCAAGTGTCACCAAGATAGTTCCATTCAAAGTTAAAGCAAATGTACACATGCAAACTGAACCAAACCGAGGTGCATATTCATATGTGTGTATGTAGAGATGCAAGTGCCATCTGAATTTTTTGGAACCAAAGTGTGATTGTGTTGTTGCTACTTTAGGCAACTGAACTAATTAATCTAATCAACCTAATACGCTTCTCTCAAAAAGAAAAAAAACAACTTAAAATGTTGAGTGCAGCAGCAACATCTACTCGTTACTGTAGTTCCAGTACAGGATGGCCATAGGTTATGAATGAGTTATAAAGAAAACTAGAGTTGAACTACCCAGCCTCATATATAGGAGCAAATTTGATTACACAAGAAGCTTGCTGGAGTGGTGGCGGACGAAACAGAAATCACCTTGCCACCGTTTTGTGGTTTCACAGCTAACCACAAACCAAGAAATGGATGAATTAATTTGGCCTAAGCAGGACCAACCCAAAACAAAACATGGGACATAAGCAATTATGTTCTCTTTCTTTCTTTTACACCAGTGACATGTACTATACTCTACTGTACTGCAAGTGCCATGTGCTACTGCAGTTTAGTTGAGTTGTAAGACTAGAAGATGTTACTGTAACCTTTGCAACTAAAGAAGTAGACACAGAATAACTGGGTGGATTAGCATGAATCAACAAGCTAAAGGGCACGTCAATTCTTTACAGTGCTTCTTGCGGTTGTTCCCCATGGAGGAGAGGTCTAATGCCAGAATCTACAGCTCAAGACGATCTTGTGTGGATCAAGCCAAAGTGTTAAGACTACCTTTTACATCAGTGTCAGGTGCTATATTCAAACTATGCTGCAGTTCAGTTGAGTTCGCAAGTAGGACTACAGTGGATTCCCGGCAGTAAGGAACAACCAAGACAATGAGAGATTCAGGGCCTGCAGAGAAGCAGAGTTCAGGCAGTAGCAAATAAACATAGATGGATTACCCACCCTGTAGCTACAGACACCCAGCAGCAGCAGCAATAGGTAGAAGAAGAAGAGGTCAGAGACTCCCACGGCAATGAAAACTCCTTCCGAGCGGAGCAAGAATTTCCCTAATTGCATGCACAACAGCTGGTGTCAGAGATGAGGAAGGAGATAAATAAAATACTAGCAAGAATAGATGCAATTTATTTTGATTGCAGGCAGCTCGTGTCAGAGATGAACAACTACTATGTAACACATATGGTTTCAGTTTGGCACATGCATACACCGCTCTGTATCCATATTAGACTTGAGAACGTGCCATTTTCTTTACACTTGAGAGGCTTGCTAGTCTGAAATTGGACGAATTGGCCGCAAGCTCAGCGAGAGGCAAGATCCTTGTATATTGAAGAGGGGGGAAAAGAAGCAGACAATGGGGTCGGACCTTTTGATTGAACTTGGTGACGGGGACGTTGTGAGCGCAATCGGGCCGCAGGCAGAGCCGCTTCGCCGGACGCTGCTTTGGCTGGGAACCCAGCTTCCCCTTGGCCGGACCGGTTCCCAACACAGCGGTCACAGGCGGCGAATATCGTCCCATGGCGGCCACAGCAACGGAGGAGGAGGGAGCTCGGGGCGAGTATCAGATGTGTCGCAGCTGCACCAACAAGCCGTTGCGGCTAGGGTTCGTCGTCGCCCTAGATCTGTCGGCCGGCGTCGTCCCAAGGCGTGCACGACGAATGGAGGAGAAGTAGAGGATTGGCCATCGCCCCGCTCGCGCTCGTGGTTCGGGACGGCGGTGGGAGTAGGTAGGGTGGTGGCGGAGGTGATGGGGATTTGATTCGGGAGCGGACAAGAGATTTGGGGGATTTGATTCGGGAGCGGAGGGAAGATTTGGTAGCGGATACACGGTCCACGCGCGTGCCACGGTTGGGCCAGCTCGACGGAGCGGCGCGCATCGAAGCACGCACGCGCACGCCGGCGAGAAAACCGGCCGTGACGCCATGGCCGAGAAGCAGACTGGTGGATCTGGGGGATGAAGGCGAGGGGAGAGGGTGTGTGGCGGAGACGAGGTCGGCGGCGGTGGGTGGGGGTGGCAATGGTGGGAATCGCGGGAGGGGGAGGAAGGCGGGGGCGGCGGGGTGGGATGGGAGAGGATCTGGAGAACGGGAGAGGATGAGTGTGGGTGGGTGGGTTAGGGTTTGGGTTTCTCGGGAGAAGTTCCACCGTTGATGTGTGCGTGATGGATGGCTCAGATCGTGTCTGACTGGGTGATCCGCGTGAACGTGATTTTTGGCTTCTCATTGGTCGGTTGTCTCGCGCTGGAATCTTCAAAATTTAGACCCAAATCACCGACTTTTAATTAAAAACTGCAAATGTCTGTTGTAAAAAGGGAGCACATCATTTTTTTCAAAAATATTAATCCACATTTTATTTAATATTGACTAAAAAATAATGAAAAGATGTTTCCATCCACCTCTCATATATATCTATTACATTACAGAAAAAAAGAAACACCTAACCATTTATTTGATGTATTAGAAAATGACAACCATTTATTATGCCGCCGCCGTCGAGAAACACGAAAGGATCGGATGCTTGGGACCCCCCAGTCCCCACAAAGGGGAAGACGTTGAATGTGGAGAAGAGCTTGTAATTTATTTGTTTTTTGAGGAGGACTACCTAGAAACAGATACCAAAATCGCTTGGTATTTTCAAATAGCATCAGTGACCGGAGCTCCTCCGGCACGTTCGCAGTTGTCAGGAGATCTCCATGTCGTCTTGCTCTGGCCGCAAGTTCACAAGCTAGGCTGTTTTCTTACCTCTTGACAATTGAGATTTTGGCTGAACTGGAAAAACCGAAGAGCACTTCTTATCTCACTAACAGTCCCGAAGCCCCGATAACGCCACTAGGCCTGTCAAAATGGCGTTTACCTTTACCTCTTCAACTGATCTGCAGGTTCTCATTTGGGTGCTCAACGAGAAGAAGGCTAGGCCCCTGTGGTCTCGAGAAGAGCCCACATTTTATGGCAACATTTTTGGCATAGTTTTGTTCAAATGATATCACATTTTGCACAAGTTTGCATTTTGAGATGACAAACAATGTTGCCTAAGTAAGTTTTCATTTTATTTGGACGAAAAATTAATTTTCCATTTTTTGAGTGCCCAAAATGAGTTTTTTATGAAGGACCTACCATATATTTGTTGCAAAATTTGGCCAAATCAATTTTCCAAAATACAATTCCATATTTAATGCACAATTTACCAAATGGTTGGGTGTCAAAAGTTTTGATTCACCTCTGGTGAAAAAGACAAATTTCCGTCGATTCAGTAGGAAGCGGGTCAAATTTGAACTTCAAATGCCTCATAGTTTGCTATTTATTTTTTCCAAAAATCATTTCTAGGTACATAAGTATCTATTTAATCAGAGAAACACCAAAAAAATTCCAAGATTCAGTCACTAGCTAGGAACGGTCATGCCCGCTGTTTTGAACGCATTTTGAAACGGGCATAAAAACTTCAAAAAGAAAAAAGAAAAAATTGGAAAACCATCGCATTGTGTCATTACATGTGACCAAGTTACGAGGAAAAATAATAAACTTGTAATACGACAGTTCTTTCAAAAAAGTGTTCTCAGAAACAAGCTATCATGTGTGAAGATTCATGGCTTTCAAGCCAAATGATCAATCTTATGGCCACATTCATGGCATAGTTTGTTCAAATAATCTCATATTGTTCACAAGGGTGCATATTGGAATGGCAAACAATGTTGCCTAAGGGATTTTTCATTTTCTTTGCACGAAAAATCAATTTTCCATTTTTCGAGTGCCTAAAATGAATTTTTTTTGTGAAGGACCTACCATATATTTGTTGCAAAATTGGACCAAATCATTTTTATAGAATACTAGGCCATATTTAATGCACAATTGACCAAATGGTTGGGTGTCAATAGTTTTTATACACCCCTGGTGAAAAAGACAAATTTCCGTCGTTTTAGTAGGAAGCGGGTCAAATTTGAACTGCGGCTGGCTCATAGTTTGCTATTTATTTTTTCAAAAAATCATTTCTAGATACAAAAGTATCTATTTAATCAGAGGAACAGCAAAAAAATTCCAAGATTCAACCACTAGCTATGAACAGTCATTCCCGCCGTTTTGACTGCAGTTTGAAACAGGCATAAAAAATTCAAAAAGAATCAAAAAATTGGAAAACCTTCGCATTGTGTTATTATATGTGACCAAGTTACCAGAAAAAATAATAAACTTGTAATATGGCAATTCTTTAAAAAAATGTTCTCAGAAATGAGTTATCATCTATGAGGATTCATGGCTTTCAACTCAAATGATCAATCTTATGGCCACATTCATGGAATAGTTTGTTCAAATGATCTCATATTGTGCACAAGGGTGCATATTGGAATGACAAACAATGTTGCCTAAGGGAGTTTTCATTTTCTTTGGACGAAAAAATCATTTTCCATTTTTCGAGTGCCCCAAATGAGGTTTTTTTGTGAAGGACCTACCAAATAATTGTTGCAAAATTGGACCAAATAATTTTTATAAAATACTAGGCCTTATTTAATGCACAATTGACCAAATGGTTGGGTGTCAAAAGTTTTGATCCGCCATTGGTGAAAAAGACAAATGTTCGCCGTTTCGGTAGGAAGCGGGTCAAATTTGAACTGAGGCTGCCTCATAGTTTGCTATTTATTTTTTCCAAAAATCATTTCTAGGTACAAAATAATCTACTTACTCAGAGAAACACCAAAAAAATTCCAAGATTCAACCACTAGCTAGGAATGGTCATTCCCGTCGTTTTGACCGCATTTTGAAACGGGCATAAAAAATTCAAAAAAATTCAAAAAATTGGGAAACCTTCGCATTGTGTCATTATATGTGACCAAGTTTCCTGGAAAAATAATAAACTTGTAATACGGCAATTATTTTAAAAAAAGTGTTCTCAGAAATGAGCTATCATGCGTGAAGATTCATGGCTTTTCAAGCCAAATGATCAATCTTATGGCCACATTCATGGAATAGTTTGTTCAAATGATCTAATATTGTGCACAAGGGTGCATCTTGGAATTCCAAACAATGTTGCCTAAGGTAGTTTTCATTTTCTTTGCACGGAAAATTCAATTTCCATTTTCTGAGTGCCCGAAATGAGTTTTTTTTTGTGAAGGACCTACCATATATTTGTTGCAAAAATGGACCAAATCAATTTTATAAAATAGTATGCCATATTTAAAGAACAACTAACAAAATGGTTGGGTGTAAAAAGTTTTGATCCACCTCTTGTGAAAAAGACAAATTTTCGTTGATTCGGTAGGAAGCCAGTCAAATTTGAACTGCAGCTGCCTTATAGTCTGCTCTTTATTTTTTCCAAAAATCATTTCTAGGTACATAAGTATATATTTAAGAATAAATACATGGTTTGGTGGTGATATGTTGAGGTTTGGACGGTGGCCAGGGCCCCAACTCCAAAGCGCGTAGACTCGCATGCCCACCGCATGGTCACCGCGTGACTGTGGTGTTGCCATGCATTCTGGGAAGCCTCGGCATTTCTAGTAGGATTGACACTCCCCAGGTAGATGCTTGGAAGAAAATAACAACATAAGAATCTCACGAGGAGACCGAAATATGCTCAAACATGAATTAGCAGCCAACTGTTTGATTAGCGGTACGGGAAATTCACAAGGCCAATGGACCTGAGTTTTGGCTGAGGATGATCATCTACTAGGGAGACTGTCTTGGCAAATTTTCAGCTCAAATGGAGGAGTTTGGATGGCACTTGCTTTGCAAAGTACCACATCGGGCAGAAATATGGATGTTGAACCTAGGCTCAAATGGATAAGTGGATTGAGCTGAAATTTTATGGAATATGGTTATTTTGGCATAGGCAAATGGAGCTGAATATTGAGGGTAATAGGAGCGGTATAGATAGCACTTTCTTTGCAATTTGCCAATCTGGACAGAAAATGAAAATTGAAGCTGGCTCACATAGATGATTTGATTGAACTGCAATTTGGAGGAGGGTGATAATTTGGCCATATGAAGGAACTGTATAAATTTCATGCCATTTGGATGTGCATAGCTAGTACTTCCTTCACAAAGCTTCTAACTGAACAAAAACTTTGGAAATTTGCCAAGGAACATTTACTAGGCAAATGGAGCTGAATTTTGTCATGAGGCAATGATTTGGATAGTAAAGAGTGCCCAAAATTTTTGAGGGAAATCAAGAATATAAAAATAGCACTTCCTTCACAAAGTGTTGTTTTGAACAGAATATGAAAATGAATATTGTTGAATTATATTTTAACTAGGCGAGGAAGGTTTTTGACATATTTCACGAAGATATGATCCAAAGAATTTATGTGATTTTTTCGGAATTTTGGGACTAACAGAAATATAGGTTGCTTCACAACCTAGGTCAAAAATTGACACATGGACATGACACATAGGCAAAACTGATGAGGTGGCGTCTAGTCATAACAACCCACCACAACTTACAAGGTTATGACCATCTATATTGGTCGTAATCAGCTAGAAATAAGGCAGCGGATCAGTGTTGTCTGCTTTATGACCATTTCGTGTAAAGAAATTACGACCTTTATGGCCAAAATGGTCGATATAGTTGAGGGTTTGGAGCCCACCGAACAGCTTTTGACCAATTGGCCTCAAATGGTCGTAGATCTATGACCAATTCTCCCAGGGTCACTGACAGAAGGTCACTAGTTGACATATTTTTTGTAGTGAAAAAGACTAGCCTGTTAGGAGGGGACACCCATGCCCTTATAAGTCGTATTAGAGCATCTACAGCCGGACTCACCGGGCGGGCGCGGGGACCACTGACTGGACAGGAGTGAGAAGCAAAAATTAGCAAAAGTTTGACCCCAACCGGACCCCTCATATCTTCCCTATATGTCCAGGCTGTCTGCGAACCCTCATATCCATCTCAAATATGGGGAGGATATGAGGGCTCGTGGACACACCCTGGCGTGCCCGGTCAATCCGCCAGATAGGACCCGGCCCCACCTCGGACCATCCTTTCTATTTCTTTATTCATTTTTTCCTTTCTCTCTCTTCATCTCCACCAATCACGTGCAAGTGACCAGACATATGAGGAAGAAAATGAGGATTGTGGTTGCGCGGATGGATAAATGGAGGCTCAAAACGGACACACCCAGTCACTGACCGAGCGGGTCCGTGGGCGTCAAGTTGTAGATGCTCTAACTACTCAAAATCCAGGCATGATTTGCTGACCTACTCAAACACTCATTGTCTCCGCGAGTACACCCTTTGTAAACAAATATAAGAGCCTTTAAATAACTAAAGTAGTAATCCAAATGCTCTTATATTTCTTTACGGAGGGTGTACTTGCATCACAAATGGGCCATATGTATCAGCTGGCTGTTGACCAAGAGTGACTCAACAAAACCACGATAACCTGTTTTGGGGAGATATAATATGTGCGCAAATGATGGATCAGTTTTCTTGGAAGCAACATCACATCATATGATGTTGGTTCGGGCGGGCCTCTGCCTCGTACAGGACCAGCAAATATATTTTACACTCACGCCTGCATGCTCGTCAAATGAGGACCAACCCTGCCTGCCTGCCTGCCGCCACTTGTCCTCGGAAGCCGGCGATGTGGGGTGGAAATGGGACATATGATCCGTGTTTAGGCCCTGACAATATGGCCGTTAGGCGCGAGTTTAGTCAAAGGATGATCAGTTAGGACGAAGGAGAGTGGTTAGCGTGGCAGCGGCAGTTGCGGTACGACTCTGCAAGCCGATCCGATCCGATCCGATCCCGTGCCAGAATTTAGCGATCTTCAAGAACTAGGCACGAATCCAGATGAAAATTGTTAGACAAAATCCGACGAGAAATTCTAAGATGTCACTATGGAAATCTGAAACTTTGCCAAGTGCCAGATTGTTTGTCAAGTGCGTTTCGTCAGGTACTAGGCAAACATAACCTTTGCTAAATTCCATGAAAAAGCAATAGGAAAAAGGACGACACTCGGTAAACACATGCTTTACCGAGTTCCCATCACATGGCACCCGACACACACATGATTTGCCGACTTCGTGCCACGTGGTACTGAGCAAAACATATTTTTTTCCCTTTCTCTTCTCCTTTTTTTGTTTCATTTCTTTTGTACAGATTTTTTTTCTTTCTTTTTGCGTCTCATGCTCTATTTTCTCTACAGTATTGTTTTTATTTTACTTTTTATTTTATTTCCCCTTCTCCATTTCATTTTATAGCCATTTAGTGTATTTTATGCATTTATTGCATATAATTTACATTTGAATTGCAAGTGAATAAAAAAAGGCATAATTGAGTTGAAAAATCTTATTTGTGTTCATCTGTCTATGTTTAGGCCTTATCCAAGAAAAGGAAATAAATTACAAACATCAGGGTCCCAAAACTCAACCCTGAAGATGGCTGTTAATGGTTTCTTAATTCTGAAAAATGTAAACGAAGTCTCAAAAATAAAATTTGGCATGGTGCCCTTATATGGTATCAGTATTATGTGGAAAAATATTTAAAAGGTTTCATAAAAGTTTTTTTTTGCGAGGGTTTCATAAAAGTTTTGACATACACTGCTTAGAAACCGACCATCTTGGAAGAAGATTCGCGTGTTTGACCTTAAAAATATCTACAATGAAAATATCATTACATGTTCCATGTGAAATTTTGGCATTTTTTGATTTGTTTGCTATATTTAAGTCATTTCGCGCATTTCTAGTTATTTAGCGAATACAATTAAAATTTAAACTACAAGTGCACGAAAAAGTTGAAAAAATCAGGTTAAAGATCCGTTTTGCATTCTTGTGAATGTTTAGGCATTATCAAAGAAAAGGAAAGGAGTTTTAATAATCAGGGTGCCAAGACTCGATCTCGAAGATGGAGATTATTGGTTTTTTAATTCCAAAAAATGGAAATGATGTATGAAAAATAAGAAACTTGTCATGGTGCCCTTATATGACATCGGTATGTTGTGGTAAAAAAAATTAGAAAGTTTCGCAAAGGTTGTAATGTACATTGCTTAGAAACTAGACGTATCATGGAAAGAACTATAGTTTCAAGATAGAACGTGTCAGATTTGAAGGAGAAATGACCAATGCTTCATCCATTGGCCTTGAATCTTGTTTCGGTGACTGAGTCTATGTGTTAGGCCTTATCATGTCTGTGTTCATGAGTGCATTGTATTTGTGGGTTCGTTTGCTATATTTAAGTCATTTAGTGCATAACAGAGATTTACTTCATTAAGCGCATTTCTATTCCCTTTTCCTGCCTATATTTTCCTGGAGGGGGGGGGGGGGGGGGTTGGCTGCTAATATAAAAGCAGAGAAAGTAGAAGAAATAAAAGGGAAAATAAATTGTAAACAAAACAAAAATAACCTGATACTTATTAAAAATAAAGAAACTGAAAAAACAAAGATAGAAAATAGAATTAATAAAACTGCTAGAACTTGAACCTAACACCTCTGCCTCCTATAATTCCCCTCCTAATGACTACACTATGTCATCAGATTTGTGTTTATATAGCTATTGTAGTTAGAGCAATGTTGATAGTAAAACTAAGAGTCGGCTATAAGTACTTGCCACGTCACCTATGGTCAATCTGATAGTCGTCATATATTGTACGTTGTAAGTTCTAAATATGTACTATTGTATTAATAATTGGCCCACCTTACAATCTCACGAAGTGTCATGGGCCCTGTGGTATGACTGGCTCTTCACTAGTAGAAAAAGGGCCTATAGTCCCGGTTCATAAGGGCCTTTAGTCCCGGTTCGTGAACCGGGACTAAAGGGTCGGTACTAATATCCTCACCCTTTAGTCCCGGTCCTATCCAGAACCGGGACAGATGGGCCTCCACGTGGCCTGTCCGCTGAACCCAGGCAGGAGGGCCTTTGGTCCCGGTTGGTGGCACCAACCGGGACCAATAGGCATCCACGTCGACATTTCTTTGGCTCTGGTTTTTGTTTTTTTTAAAGAGGGGGGGGGGGGGTTTGGGGGGTTTTGGGGGGTTAAGTTAGGTGTTTCATATATTGTGCTATAGCTAGCTAATTAATAGAGAAAAGTGTCCTTTCTTTTATCCGTGCTTGGTCGACGCTACGTACTATACATACGTATAGAGAGGACTAACTAGACATGCTAGTTAGCTAGTAATTAAGCAAACAGAAGATCGTCATGAACATATATATGCATACAGAGAGAAGTGATATCGACCACCTCTCCTTCTCCAAGAGATTGGTCGAACAACAAGTTCTCGTATATCTATCCGACGCTACCACTACGTATATACAATAATTATCTTTTAAAAT
Organism: Aegilops bicornis; assembly: GCA_021605145.1. Lineage (NCBI taxonomy): Eukaryota > Viridiplantae > Streptophyta > Magnoliopsida > Poales > Poaceae > Aegilops > Aegilops bicornis. Next base: position 165,081,134 of record CM038675.1, on the reverse strand, counting down.
ACGGACGCGTGGTCCACATGGTATTCCCGTCTTCAGCGATCACATAGTCAAGAAAGAATGCCGCCAATTCCTCTTGAATTGCTCGCATGCGATCTGGTGCTAGGAGTTCATCCAGCCGAAACATCTAATTTTAAGAAAGGGGTCAATATATATATATATATATATATATATATATATATATATATATATATATATATATATATATATATATGAATGAATGAACCTCAACACAAATGATGGTAATAAAATAAAATTGTGAATATTTTTATTTACGCACTTCAAATTGTTTGTCGAGTAGCCCCTCTCACAGGTCGTGTGGCGGATGGACTGCATAACGTAGTATCCACAGAAATCATTCCCTTGTTCATGCCACAACCACTTTACAAGAAACAGAGGTCAATCAAACTGATAATTATATATAGCAAGCACATGCTAAATGGTATTGATGAAACTAGCGCTTGAATCACTAGGAGATGCGCGTGGAATATGCTACTATATAGTACTTACTTTGGTGTCTAAATTGCAGCTTCTTCGGTAGTCCGGAGCTTTTTTGGTGAATTTTCCCAAGCCCTGCCATACAAAGAAAACAATTACTTGATATCAGAAATGAACAAAGTTGCTGATATGGTGGATAATGATCGATTTAACTTACTTCTCGAGCATTTCAGTCATTTCGCATACTCCTTGGGATCTTTTCGTCTCGAGTCTAAGATAGTTACTACTCCCTGCTCAAGCTTAATCTCTAGGAGAATATAGTGGAACCTGCACGCATGCATAACTCATCAATATTACATTTCTATAACCTGGACTAAATAAGGAAACCGAATATGCCACAATACAAGAACACTCACGTGTAGTTGTAAGGAAAGAGTATTGTATTTTTGTGTTCATTTATTTCCAACGATCGTAGCAAGTTGGCCTCGGTTTCCTTGGCACGATATTTAACCTCATTTGCATCGATGAGATATGTGTTAATGAACCCAATATCACCCACTTGTTTTTTCTTCATTTCTGCGATCTTCAATCTGCATAATATAGTGAGGATATTTATAAATACATGCAATGAAAGAACTAATATATATACCTGGCCGGACTCGGTTTGGTGATCACCGGAGCCGTCCTCACGGTCTACTTCTTGCACCGGCATTGGGTCATCGGAGCCATGTAAATCATAGCCAGCTGCTTCTTCACCCTCTTCTTCCGGACCATCGTTATCGGACGTTGAGAAACATCATCGAGGAGACGGCATCACTTCCGTGTGCGATTATGTCCCTCAACAACGCTTCTTGTGCTTCGTCTCGGGGGGTGTCCATAGTTTCTACAAATATTTACAACATGGCAATTATTATTCAAACATGACAGATATGGATATATTAGTGCCAACGTAGAACTAGCTAGATAATCACAATAAGGAATCATATTAGTGGCCTCGACGCTGCTTCTCTAGGGTTTGGGGTGGCCTCGACAACGCTTCAAGGGTTAGGGGGTGGCCTCGAGAACGCTTCAAGCTAGGAGGGGGTACGTAAAATCGACCACCCCCCCCCCCACGTGTTGAAGCTATCGGGAGGGGGTCGGCGTTGAACAGTACATCTATGTCCCACAAGTAGGGTAGAGGGTCGTGGATCGCCGAGCGGTCGAGGGTCAAGATCGCCGAGGGGTCGGAGAGGTTGCCTAGTGTCAAAGGATTCAACAAAACCATGTCTTCATCATTAGGCGAAAGTAACAGGTGCATGATGGTGAAGCTCTCCAAAGTTGTTTTGGAGCAGAGTCCCGAGATAGGATAATTTGCTTTTTGGTACAAAGTTCAGCAAAAGGCAAATTATCCTATCCGGACTCCATTCGAACAACTTTGGAGGACTTCATACCATCATGCCATGGTTACTTCCGGCTAATGATGAAGCGATGGATTTCTTCAATACTTTGACACTATAGGAAGAAGGAAGAAGAAGAAGAAAAAAGAAGAAAATAGAAGAAAGGAGAAGAAGAAAGGAATAGAGAAGAAGAAAAATAGAATTTTTCTATTTTCTTCTTCTCTTCTATTCCTTTCTTCTTCTCCTCTTCTTTTTCTTCTTTTTCCTCTTCTTATTTATTTCTCCTCTTCTTCCTCTCCTCTTCTTCTCCTTTCTTCCTCTTCTTATTTTCCTTTTATATGAACATATCATCATATATATGAACATACATTTTCTTTGCATATGCATATGAACATACATACATACATTTTTCTTTCATATGAACATACATACATACATTTTCTTTGCATATGACCATACATACATTTTTCTTTGCATATGACCATTCATACATTTTTCTTTGCATATGCTTTGAATATAAACATACATACATATGAACATACATACATACATATAAACATAACATACATACACAAAAAATTCTAAAAATCTGCCTAAAAAATCTAAAAATCTGCCTAAAAATTATCCATCCATCCATCCATATAATGAACATATATAATGAACATATAAAAAGCATGCATACATCATCCATATTATGTTCATATAATGAACATATATACATGAACATAAATCTGCCTAAAAAAATTATATGAAATTTTTTTTATGAAGAGGACGAGGGGACAGGGAGGAAAGGGGGTCGCGGAGCCGGATCGAACGGGAGGAGGCGGCGTCGGCCGAGGCGGGGCGGCAGGGGCGGCGGCAGACGAGGTGAGGCGGGCCGTGGCGCAGGGGCACGGGCGGCGGCGTGAGGGGCGCAGGGCGCGTGCGTGCTCGTGGACGGGCAGGGGCAGGCGGCGGCGGCGTGGGGCGCAGGGCGCGTGCGTGCTCGGGACGGGCAGGGCGGCGGGCGGGCGTGAGGCGCAGGGCGCGTCGTGCTGGGACGGGCAGGGCAGGCGGCGTGGGCTCGGGCGGGCAGGGGAGAGGGAGACGGGATGGCGGCCGGCGGCGGCGACGGCGACGAGGAGCGCGCGATTTGGGCAGCTTGGCGGGGGCAACTGCCTAGGAGGCGAGGAGATGTGAAAATTTCACAAGTCTTTCTTATATAGAAAGAGCATTGGTCCCGGTTCGTGGCAGCAACCGGGACCAATGCCCCCTTTAGTCCCTGTTGGTGCCACCAACCGGGACCAAAGGCCAGTTTTCGGCAGCCCAAAAGGTGGGAAGCGGCGGCCTTTGGCCCCGGTTGGTGGCACCAACCGGGACTAAAGCATTAGTCCCGGTCGTGCCACGAACCGACTAAACCCACCTTTAGTCTCGGTTGGTGCCACCAACCGGGACCAAAGGCCTGTGCTGCCCAGCCAAATGTTTAGTCCCACCTCGCTAGTTGAAGGCGCCGACCTTTGGTTTATAAGCGCTGGTGTGCGTCCCCTTTCGAGCTCCTCTCAAATGCAGGCTTTCGGGCCTAATCATGCTACTGCCTGTGGGCCTATTGGGCCTCTACGGGCCTGAATCCTGGCCCATGTAGGGTTTCTAGTCGTATTCAGGCCGTGGGGGCCTAGTAGGTGGTAGTTTTTTTTGCTTTATATTTTATTTCTTTTTGCTTTTAGTTTTAGAAAAGATATAAACTTTCTATTAGTGCCATTAGTTTTAAAATTTGAAAACACTTTTTTTGTTTTCTTTGTTGCTTTATTTATTTTATTTTGTTTCTACTTACAACAAAATAATTATTGTTGCTATTTTATTCTCTGCCTTCCACTGCAGCAATTCGAGTACGGTACCGAGCTTTGTGTTGCCATCTTCGCAATTGGGGTACAACCCTTTTTTGTGATCCTCTAACATGCGATCGAACTTCAGTTTCTCCTTTTGACTTCCGCATTGTGTCCTTGCATCGACAATGACCCGGCGGAGATCATCATCATGGGGCACATCGTCTGGTTCATCTTGATCTTCAGCAGCTTATTCATGCAGCACCATCGTGCACATCGTCTGCAGTGCAACTTGATGTTCAATAGCATCACCGTATTCAGGGGCACATAGTTGTCATCGTACTCTTCTTCCTCGCCGTCTTCCATCATAACCCCTATTTCTCCGTGCCTCGTCCAAACATTATAGTGTGGCATGAAACCCTTGTAAAGCAGGTGGGTGTGAAGGATTTTCCGGTCGAGTAAGACTTCAGATTCCCACATATAGGGCATGGACAACACATAAAACTATTCTGCTTGTTTGCCTCAGCCACTTCAAGAAAAGCATGCACGCCCTTAATGTACTCGGAGGTGTGTCTGCCACCGTACATCCATTGCGGTTCATCTGCGTGCATTATATATAATTAAGTGTGTCAAAAATCATTACAGAACATCATGAATAGATAATTAAATGACCAAATTAATAGAAGTTCATCATCACATAAAACCAAAGTACATACATAATTCTCATCTAACAACATAAAGCTCTGCAGAGCATCTAAATTAATTAAACCATACATTGAAACTATGTAAAACATTTCAATGTGAAAACAAATCTGATCATAATCGCAACCAAGGTAACAACTGATCCAACGGCATAATGATACCAAGCCTCGGTATGAATGGCATATTTTCTAATCTTTCTCATCTTCAAGCGCATTGCATCCATCTTGATCTTGTGATCATCGGCGACATCCGCAACATGCAACTCCAATATCATCTTCTCCTCCTCAAGTTTTTATTTTTTCCTTCAAGAAATTGTTTTCTTCTTCAACTAAATTTAACCTCTCGACAATAGGGTCGGTTGGAATTTCCGGTTCAACAACCTCATAGATAAATAAAATCTATGTCACGTTGGTCGGCTTAATTTTCATAAACAATAAATGAACCAATAGTTATGAAAAGATAATATATACCACATCCGAATCATAGATGTGACGAGGGCCGACGGGGCGGATACCAAAACCATCGCACTATATAAGATGCAATAATAAAAGTAAGAAAATAATACAAGTAAGAATATTTTTCCTTTCGTAAAGAAGATAAGAACAAGAGGCTCACCACGGTGGTCTTGGCGATGAGATCGCCATGGTGATCGACGCGGTGAAGACGGGACGGGCGTGACGGACCGCTAAACCTAGACAAATATTGAGGAAAATGGAGGTTAGAGGTCGAGCTTGAGAGGAGAAAGCTTAAGTAGTGTGGCTCGGGCATTCCATCGAACACCTTGTGTGCATAGGAGGTGAGCTAGAGCACCACCAAGCCCCCTCCCCTCGGCCAGAAAAAAGCAGGCAGTGTGCTGCTCTTGTGAGGGGCTATATATAAACAGCACCATTAGCCCGGTTGGTGGCATGAGCCGGGACTAAAGGGAGCCTTTGGTCCCGGTTCATGCCACCAACCGGACCAATAGTGGTGGGCCAGGAGCCAGGACCATTGGTCCCGGTTCGTCCCACCAACCGGGACCAAAAGGTCCGGACGAACCGGGACCAATGGCCCACGTGGCCCGGCCCGGCCCACAGGCTCACGAACCGGGATAAGTGCTCGCATTAGTCCCGGTTCTGGATTGAACCGGGACTAATGGGCAAAACAGGCCTCAACGATAGCCCCTTTTTCTACTAGTGCTTATTTGCACATATATTCCTTATATAACAATATTTGAAATTATGGTTCCTTATTTGACACTCTATTTTTTTATTCCCTATTTAAAACTAGATCTAAATTTTATGCCTTTAGACACTTTCATCCATTTTTTCATCTAACGATGTTAAATTGCATATAAAAAGACACTTTTGTCCCTTATGTAATATGAACCGGCCCAAATCGCTCGCTCCCCCGGATCCAAGTCCACTCATCCCGTCAGTCCATACCTATTCCTCTTATGCATAGAAGGATTGTCCAGTCTGCTCTTTCAAAGGAAGAGTTGTGATGCGCTACATGGGATTCGTAATGGTCGTCAAGGCCCACCTATCTCACACCTCCTATTTGCAGACGATAGCATCTTCTTTGCTAAGAGCGATTCTCAGAGTGTGGATTCATTGGAGGCAGTCCTCAGTTTATACTGCGCTGGGTCGGGCCAATTGATCAACAAGGAGAAATCATCGGTTTTCTTTGGGAGGCACTGCCGGGTTAATGTTAAGAACAGAGTTAAATCGCAGTTGGGCATCAACAACGAGGCTTTTTAGGATTCCTACCTTGGTATGCCCACCGAGGTTGGGAGATCGCCGACGCGCACTTTCAAGTTCCTACCTGACAGAGCTTTGCAAAACATTCACGGCTGGTCTGATCGGCCTATCTCTAGAGCAGCAACTGAAACTTTGCTGAAGTAAAAAACACAAGATATTCCGACCTTCATCGCCAGTTGTTTTCGGCTTCCAGTAGCTACATGTGAAAAATTCCGCCAGATTGTGGCCGATCAATGGTAGGGACGAGAAGATGGGAAAAAGAAAATTCACCGGCGATCATGGGATTGGCTCTCGACACCTAAGTCCCTTGGGGGCATGGGTTTCCGCGACATGGGGTTGTTCAATTAGGCGATGCTTGGGAAGCAAGGATGGAGACTTCTTACTGTGCCTCTTTCTCTCTATGCGCGGGTTTTGAAGGGGAGGTATTTTCCAAATGGTGATTTCTGGAACGCTTCGGCTCCTCGTACAGCCTCAGCGACATGGCGTGCGATTCTGCATGGTCGTGATCTTCTGAAGATGGGGATTCAGTGGGGTATTGGGGATGGAAGGAGTACTCACATTTTGACTGATCATTGGATCCCCTCGATCCCTCCTGCACTTCTCTGGCCTCTTTACCCCATACCTGCTTCAGCCAAAGACCACTGTTTGCTTGATGAGGAAAGTTGGACTTGGAATGAGGAGTCGGTGAGGGCCTTCATCTCGGATGATGTGGCCAACAAAATCCTCCAAGTTCCAATCTGCAGCTTTGGCGGCTCTGATTTTGCTCGCTGGCCATTTACCAAACTGGTCTGTTAAATCTGTCTATAACATGGCGAGGATGTCTGGCTTCCTGACAGCCCGCAGCTGCAATGGTAAGGGCCAACACTCCAATTGGCATTCAGAGGAGAGATTGTGGAAGGAGTTGTGGAAAGTCAAGGCTCCAAACAAAATGAAGATTGTGCTGTGGTGATTTGCTCACAACTGCTTGCCTTCGGGTGAGCAAATGCTTCGACGCCAGGTTCCGACGCGGACCGACTGTTGTTTCTGTGGCCGGCAGGAGAGTGTTGAATATGTACTGCTGTTCTGTGCACATGCTCGAGCAGTTTGGGATGTTTTCAAAGGGTCCATGGGGATCAAGCTGTCTCGATCTTCCTTTGCGTCGCCGAAGCAATGGTTGTTTGATTTTCTCTCTCGCGGATACGAGCATGATGCTACTATAATGACTGTCATCTTTTGGCATATATGGGAGGCCTGGAACTCTGCTAGGAATGAACCTGAAGCTCCTCATCCCCAACGCACGACAACATGGCTCGTGCTTAGTTGGAAATGATCTTCGAGCACCTGTACAAGCCTACCTCTGCAACTAGGCATGAGACCCTGCTTCCAGCTCTATGTGGTCTCCGCCGCCGCCAGGTACGCTGTTGGTTTCTTCGGACGCTGCTGTTTCACGGGACCTGGGTAAATCATGCACTGGTGTGGTGGTTCAGGACAACTCCGGTCAATGCATAGCTGCTGCTTCTGAACCCTTGAATGGTGTTACTGATCCTGAAGTGGCGGAGGCTTGGGCTCTTCAACGGGCGGCGAGGCTAGTTCGAGATGAGAACTACACTGAAGTGATCTATCACTCGGACTGCCTCTCTGTAGTGCAAAGGCTGAATTCTTCATCTCGGGACCGCTCTTTTGTGGGATCAATTGTTGCTGATATTAAGATGACAACTGGAGCTCTTTCATCTGTGACTTTCAAGTATGTTCGCCGGCATCGCAATGTTTTAGCTCATGTTTTAACTAGATCTAGTTTGAACTCTTCGAGTCTATGTATTTTTCATTCTACTCCGGATTGTATCCGGGAGACTCCTTGTAACTTGTTTGCTTAATCAATAATTGCCGACGTTTTCTCAAAAAAAAAGTCCACTCATCCCGTCCTCCTCTGATGCCAATCACACGGATACAACTAGTCAGCTATGTGAGTGCTTTATTCACAGAAAAAGGAAAAATGTGAACGCTGGCACGGCTGCATGACGAAACTGTGGGCGCTCAACTAGTCTTGATGGGCTTCTTGATCGACACGGCTGCAAAACAAAATATTCACGTACCTGAGTCCTTGTACGTGTTTGCAACCGGACACGTGATCCTTGGCAAAGTCCTAACCAACCCGACCCCTTGCATTTTTGCTAGCCAGGCAGTTGTGTACACGTTCTTTGGCATGTATGTGTAGCTGGCAGCCGCACGAATACCCGAATACAGGTAATTGGATACTACATCCGTCTTGGCTTATAAGTCCTCTTTGCATTTTGTGTCAAATTTTGACTATAAATTTAACTAACAAAATATTGATGCATGTCATAAAAATTAGTATATCTTTGGATTCATTTTTGAACATAGTTTTCAGTTATATTATTTTTTTGACATGCATTAATATTTTACTAGTTAAATTTAAAGTCAAACTTAGACACAAAATATAAAGGGGACTAATAAACCAAGACGAAGGTACATATGATATGTGTCGGCTGGTACAAATACACAAACATATATGCACATGGCCGGCCGATACACAAGTATTCGGGTACATACATAAACACAGTGGTCCTGTATGGGTATTTTGTAGACCTGGCCTTTAACACGAACAAGTACTAAGCAATCCAACCATTTCAAAAAAGACATCCTTGTCTCGCACGTACTTACAAAATAGTAATTAGTATGTCAACTAGCACATGCATGTAGCAACTTATACTTCCATGACTAAAACACACACGTGAGGAGGACATCCACTTGAAATTCATTCTTATTTAAGACTAAAATTTCTTATTAAGCCACGTACAAAAGCACGCTGGACATGTCTATTTTTCTTTCAATGTTAGCCACGTACAAAAGCACATACCACATGAGGGATAAAAAGGTCTTTTCATGTGTCACTTAACACTGTTAAAGCTCAAAATAGATGAAAGTGTCATAAAAGGCATAAAATTTAGACTTGGTGTTACTTAGGAAAGAAAAAGTTTTTCGGTGTTAAATAGAGGAACAAACTTTAAGATAGTGTTAAATAAGGAATTCTCTTAATCTAAAGTTTGGTTCCCTTCTCTCTCCTCCAACTAGAAAAAATATACTATATACTATTTAAACTCTTATAGCCTATCCCTATCTGCACCATTTTATTGTTTTTTCTCTTAGAACTAATACACATAGGAAAGAAGCACACGATATGTGTGCTGGATGCCTATTGGTGGAGGCAAAGAAACACACGGATCACTAACATGGCAGGTTGAATGCCCATTGGTGGATGGAAATAAGGCCACATACGCGAGCTTATCCTAGCGCCACTCATGCCTGAGGGCCACTGTGCCTATGCCCGAGGGCTTCCGCACTAGGAGGAGTCATCGCGCTTGGGCCTGATCCCACCCCAAGGCTTCGGCACCCACAGTCATCTCCTAGATCACCTGCGACATCGACGGGACACTGCTCGGACATGCGTCGCAGCCTAGAATATATAGAAGTGAAAAAGAGTGATTTATTGGTTGTATCTGTATGAACTGCTTCACTGAGTTACATTTTGAATAACAATAAAAAAAATAAGAAGAGGATGTGCCTCAAATTTAACATGAACTATTTAGTTTAGTGCCCTTGGTTGATTGTAACACGCTCTAGGCACCATGCCTAGGCGCCCTATGATTGTAGGCGCCTGCAGGGGCGCGTAGAGGCTGCGAGATCCGTTAGCTGGCCTCTGGCACCCAATGGTCCATATATACCCCTATTTGCCTCCCCCCTGCCTCACCCCAATTATTGAGCATTTTTTTCTCCGCCGCCATATCGTGTTCGAGGTGATCTTCGTTTTTCAGCTCTGATCCGGAACTCACCCAGAAGGGAAAACCATCTTCATCATCAACAATATCGATCCTCATGGTCCAAGATGAGTTGTGAATAGTCCACCCCCTCTACTATGGGTTCATGGCAATAGCCCAGATGTATTCTCTCCCCTTGTTGTATTTCGTTGATCAATACAATAGCCATATGATCTACCTAGAACTTGTATGGTTAATCTGGTGAGTTTGTAGCGGTGATGTATATCATGTGACGAAGTTTCCTAGTTCAGATTTGTGAATGCAATTATGTTTGATCTATAGGTGTATATTTAACTTCAATTATTTGTTTAATCTTGGCCATTTAAGATGGGTAATCAGTACTGGGAGTGGTGTGCATTAGCTGGGTTCAATATTGCAAGTAATCTGCTGCAGTGACAGGAAGTGGAAAAGTCTTGTATTAAATTGTTGCCACTAAGGGTTAAGGTTAAGTGGAGGATTGATAGTCCCCTACACAAAACAATGTGGCATCATGCTTAAAGAAATTACCTGTGTTTAGACTTAGTGTTCAGATGGTGTAGACGGATCTCGGGCTATGAACGGGATATTTAGCTCTGGATGTAGGAAGATTTTGGTCTATAGTATTTGGACGTATTACCTATATATTTGTGTTGCATGACATTAAAATGTTGCAAGATACCCATACTACAGACTCCTTGGACCATTGAAGACCTTGTACGGTTGTCTCTAGAAGAACAGAGAAAGAACATCGTTATACTTAGAAAATCTAAAATGTTGCATTCTCGGATGCCTCTCAGGCCTAGTCCTAGTCCTACTGCCTATATCCAAAAAATAAGGGTTGCCAAATGAACTTCGAGTCGGTCAGCTTCTCCGAAGTAGAGAGGCATGCATTCCTTCTCCTTGTGTATATAGGAAGAGCAATGAAATTGTACCCTATTTTGATGTGGGTCCACAACCTCGGAACCTTACATGGTTCAATGACATTGTACACGCCATATAAAGAACACACCAATTTGATTCTCAGGTATATTCAAGTCTACCCTGAGTATATCGTTTGGTAGTACTATAAATTTTCCATAGTGTTGATAAAGAGGTTATGCACGTTGTTTGGTAGTACTATAAATTTTTTATAGTGTTGATAAAGAGGTTCTGCACGATAGTGTTGATAAAGTCTACACTGATCTACTCCCTCCTTTCCTGTTTATAGGGCTTATCTCGAAATTTTAGTTTTTCCATTTTATAAGGCTCAATTTGGTTGTTTCCCATCACATGTTCAGATTCCAAGGTGCATTTAATCACTGCATGCAAGTATTAAGAGAAAAATTGACCAATGCATGTAATTTATGCATGCATGCATTGCAATTAATGCATTGGTAAACATACTTTTTTGAGGAAAACAAGAGCATTAATTGGGTGCTTTTGCAAACTACAAAAAGTATTCCACCACTCACTATCTACCTTGGTTGGTGATATTTTTGAATTGAGCCTTATAAATCGGAAAGGAGGGAGTAATGTGTAAGGAGGGTCTAGACTTTGGTAGGCTAGCAGCCATACAACTTGCTCATCCGCCATGATTTTGAATGATCAGGGCAAACACACCGATGAATGCATGGATGCAGAAGGCTTTGGCTGTAAGCATTGTAAGTTTGTGACTGGCTACTCAGAATCTCCGCATGATTAGCTGTACCTACTCAAATGCTCATTGTCTTCACCGGGGCTACACTAGTAGAAAACAGGGCTTTGGTTCGGGCCTAGCCAGCCCATTAGTCCCGGTTCAGTCATGAACCGGGACCCATGGGGGCATACGTCCCGGTTCGTGAGCCCAGGGGGCAGCCGGGGCCTCGTGGGCATTGGTCCTGGTTCGTCTGGACCCATTTGTCCCGGTTCTTGGCATGAACCGGGAGCAATGGGCCTTGCTCCTGGCCCACATACATTGGTCCCGGTTCGTGGCTCGAACCGGGACAGAAGGTGGAGCTTTAGTCCCGGTTCCAGCCACGAACCGGGACAAATAGAGCTGCCTATATATACCCCATCACCGCAGCAGAGCACTCCACAGTGCTCTGTTTTTTCTGGCCGGCGAGGGGAGGGCATTTGGGTGCTCTAGCTCACCTCCTATGCACATGAGGTGTTGAAATGCCCGAGCCACACTAGTTAAGCTTTCTCCTCTCGAAGCTCGACCTCCAAACTCCATTTTCCCCGAGATTTTGCATAGGTTTAGCGGTCCGTCACGTCCCGTCCCCATCTTCACCACCGTCGGTCGCCTGCGCCGATCTCGTCGCCGGCACCACCGTGGTGAGCCTCTTGTTCTTATCTTCTTTCTGAAAGAAAAAATATTCTTACTTTGGATAGATACTTGTCTAATTTTCTTACTTTTATTATTGCTTGTTATTATATAGTGCGATGGTTTTGGTATCCGCCCCCGTCGGCCCTCGTCCTGTCTATGATTCAGATGTGGTATATATTATCTTTTTATAACTATTTGGTTCATTTATTGTTTATGACAATTATGCCGACCAATGTGGCATAGATTTTATTTATGTAGGAGGTAGTTGAACCGGAAATTCCAACCGGCCCTATTGTCGAGAGGTTAAATTTAGTTGAAGAAGAAAACAATTACTTGAAGGAAAAAATGATAAAAATTGAGGAGGAGAAGATGATATTGGAGTTGCATGTTGTGGATGTCGTCGATGGTCACAAGATCAAGATGGATGTAATGCGGTTGAAGATTAGAAAGATTAGAAAATATGCCATTCATACCGAAGCTTGGTATCATTATGCCGTTGGATCAATTGTTACCTTGGTTGTGATTATGATCGCATTTGTTGTTGCATTGAAAGGTTTTACATAGTTTCAATGTATGGTTTAACTAGATGCTCTCGAGAGCTATATGTTGTTCAATTTGAACTATGTATGTACTTTGGTTTTAATGTGATGATGAACTACTATTAATTTGGTCACTTATCCATCCATGTGAATCTGTAATGGTTTTTGACACACATAATTATATATAACGCACGTAGATGAACCGGCAACGGATGTACGGTGATAGACACACCTCCGAGTACATTAAGGGCCTGCATAATTTTCTCGAAGTGGGTGAGGCAAACAAGCAGAATGGTTTTATGTGTTGTCCATGCCATAACCCTCTCAACTTTTTAGCACATGCTATGTGGGTGAAATTATAATACCATGCCAACTTTCAACCTTTTCAGAGTTCATTTGAAATGCTTTTTAATTTCAGGGTCTTATAGCTCAAAAAAATCAGTAAATGCATGAAAAATAACAAATGAAGTCAGAAAGGGTTGAAAATTGATGATGTGTCTTTGAATGGTGCATTTTGAACACACAAAAAGTCTGGAGTTCAAATAAGTTCAAAAAATGAAATCCCTTTGTAACAGATGAGTTTTAGTTTGAAACCCTGATACTTTGAAATGGATTGTCCATTTTGTACACGAATTGCATTTAGTTTTTGCCGTAACCCTCTCAACTTTTAAGCACATGATATGTGGGTGAAATGATGATACCATGCCAAATTCCAACCTTTTCAGAGTTCATTTGAAATGCTTTTGAATTTCAGGGTCTTATAGCTAAAAAAAATCTGTAAATGCATGAAAAATAACAAATGAATTCAGAAAGGGTTGAAAATTGATGATGTGGCTTTGAATGGTGCATTTTGAACACACAAAAAGTCTGAAGTTCAAATAAGTTCAAAAAATAAAATCCAGTTGTAACAGATGAGTTTCCGTCTGAAATCCTGATACTTCGAAAGAGATTGTCTATTTTGTACACGAAGTGCATTTAGTTTCTGTTGTAACCCTCTCAACTTTTAAGCACATGCTATGTGAGTGAAATGATGATACCATGCCAAATTTCAACCTTTTCAGAGTTCATTTGAAATGCTTTTGAATTTCAGGGTCTTATAGCTCAAAAAAATTAGTAAATGCATGAAAAATAACAAATGAAGTCAGCAAGGGTTGAAAATTGATGATGTGGCTTAGAATGGTGCATTTTGAACACACAAAAAGTCTAGAGTTCAACTAAGTTCAAAAAAATGAAATCCCTTTGTAACAGATGAGTTTCCGTATGAAACCCAGATGCTTCGAAATAGATTGTCCATTTTGTACATGAAGTGCATCAAGTTTTTGTCATAACCCTCTCAACTTTTTAGCACATGCTATTTGGGTGAAATGATGATACCATGCCAAATTTCAACCTTTTCAGGGTTCATTTGAAATGCTTTTGAATTTCAGCATCTTATAGCTTAAAAAATCAGTAAAAGCATGAAAAATAACAAATGAAGTCAGAAAGGGTTGAAAATTGATGATGTGGCTTTGAATGGTGCATTTTGAACACAGAAAAAGTCTGGAGTTCAAATAAGTTCAAAAAAATGAAATCCCTTTATAACAGATGAGCTTTCGTCTGAAAGCTTGATACTTCGGAAGAGATTGTCCATTTTATACACGAAGTGCATCTACTTTTTGTCGTAACCCTCTCAACTTTTTAGCACATGCTATGTGGGTGAAATGATGATACCATGCCAAATTTCAACCTTTTCAGAGTTTATTTGAAATGCTCTTGAATTTCAGGGTCTTATAGCTTAAAAAATCAGTAAAAGCATGAAAAATAACAAATGAAGTCAGAAAGGGTTGAAAATTGATGATGTGGCTTTGAATGGTGCATTTTGAACACACAAAAAGTCTGGAGTTCAAATAAGTTCAAAAAAATGAAATCCCTTTATAACAAATGAGTTTTCGTCTGAAAGCCTGATACTTCGGAAGAGATTGTCCATTTTATACACGAAGTGCATCTACTTTTTGTCGTAACCCTCTCAACTTTTTATCACATGCTATGTGGGTGAAATGATGATACCATGCCAAATTTCAACCTTTTCAGAGTTCATTTGAAATGCTTTTGAATTTCAGGGTCTTATAGCTCAAAAAAATAAGTAAATGCATGAAAAATAACGCTTGTAGTCAGAAAGGGTAGAAAATTGATGATGTGGGTGCATTTTGAATAGACAAAAAGTCTGGAGTTCAAATAAGTTCAAAAAAATGAAATCCCTTTGTAATGTATGAGTTTTAAATGCGAAACCACGATACTTCGAAAGAGATTGTCCATGTTGTACACGAAGTGCATTTAGTTTTTGTCGTAACCCTCTCAACTTTTTAGCAGATGCTCTGTGGGTGAAATTATGATACCATGCCAAATTTCAACCTTTTCAGAGTTCATTTGAAATGCTTTTGAATTTCATGGTCTTATAGCTCAAAAAATCAGTAAATGCACAAAAAATAACAAATGAATTCAAAAAGGGTTGAAAATTGATGATGTGGCTTTGAATGGTGCATTTTGAACAGAGAAAAAGTCCGGAGTTCAAATAAGTTTAAAAAAATGAAATCCCTTTGTAACAGATGAGTTTTCGTCTGAAACCCTGATACTTCAAAAGAGATTGTCCATTTTGTACACGAAGTGCATCTATTTTTTGTCGTAACCCTCTCAACTTTAGTACATGCTATGTGGGTGAAATTATGATACCATGCCAAATTTCAACCTTTTCAGAGTTCATTTGAAATGCTCTTGAATTTCAGGGTCTTATAGCTCAAAAAATCAGTAAATGCATGAAAAATAATAAAAAAAAAGTCAAAAAGGATTGAAAATTGATGATTTGGCTTTGAATGGTGCATTTTGAACACACAAAAAGTCTGGAGTTCAAATAAGTTCAAAAAATGAAATGCCTTTGTAACAGCTGAGTTTTCGTCTAATACCCTGATACTTCGAAAGAGATTCTCCAATTTTGTACACGAAGTGCATCTAGTTTTTGTCGTAACCCTCTCAACTTTTTAGCACATGCTATGTGGGTGAAATGATGATACCATGCCAAATTTCAACCTTTTCAGAGTTCACTTGAAATGCTTTTGAATTTCAGGGTCTTATAGCTCAAAAAAATCAGTAAATGCATGAAAAATAACAAATGAAGTCAGAAAGGATTGAAAATTGATGATGTGGCTTTGAATGGTGCATTTTGAACAAACAAAAAGTCTGGAGTTCAAATAAGTTCAAAAAATGAAATTCCTTTATAACAGATGAGTTTCCGTATGAAACCCGGATAACCTAAAAAGCCACATCATAAACCTCTAGTATTATAAGTATTTTCTGTTCAAAACATGAAAAGGAGAAAGAAACAATACAAACTTCAATAAATAAGTAGAAACAAAATAAAATAAATTAAAATTTAATAAAATAAATAAGTAGAAAGAAAATAAAATAAAATAAATAAACTTTAAAAACAAATAAGTAGAAACATAATAAACTTTAATAAAGTAGAATAAATAAACTTTAATAAAATAAATAAAATAGCAACAGTAAGTATTTGGTTGTAAGTAGAAACAAAATAAAATAAATAAAGTAACTAAAAAACAAAAACAAAATAAAAAAGTGCCACCTACTCGGCCACCACGGCCTGAATACGACTAGAAACCCATCCATGGGCCAGGATTCAGGCCCGGAGGAGGCCTAGTAGGCCCACAGGCACATAGTGACAGATTAGGCCCGAAAGTCTGCAGTTGAGAGGAGCTCGAGAGGGTGGGCGCAACAGCGATTATAAACCACTCTCAAGCCCTCTCAACTAGCGAGGTGGGACTAAACTTTTGGCCGCGACGCGGGCAGCAAGAGGCCTTTAATCCCGGTTGGTGCCACCAACCAGGACTAAAGGGATGCACTGGTACCGGCTCGTGGCACCAACCGGAACCAATGCCCCCCCTTTAGTCCCGGTTGGTGCCACCAACCGGGACCAAAGGCCTCTGCTTCCCGCCCTTTGGGCTGCTGAAAAGAGACCTTTGGTCCCGGTTGGTGGCACCAACCGGGACTAAAGGGGGGCATTGGTCCCGGTTGGTGCCACGAACCGGAACCAAAGCTCTGGGTATATAACTAACACTTGTGAAAATTTTCATCTTCATCTCGCAGTTGCCCCCGATGACCCCTCGACGCATCGACGCCGCTAGGCTGCCTCGACGCCGCCCGCCGCCGTCGCCGTCGCCCGTGCCCTCGCTGTCGCCAGCGCCCTCGCTCGATGCGTCGCCACGCGCCGCCCCTGCCCGACCGCCCGCCTGCCGCCGTCGCCCGCCTGCCCGGCGTCGTCATTCTCGCCGCTCCTGCCCCGCAGTCGCCGCTAAATGTAACTTTTTAGTTATACATGCTATTTTTACATGTTTTTAGATTTTCACATATGTATGTATGTATTTTTTTACATATATGTATGTTTTTTATGTATGTATGTATTTTTTTACATGTTTTTTGTATGTATGTATGTATCTATGTATGTATTTTTTCAATTGTAATATATATGATGTTTTAAAAATACATATATGCAAAAGTTATATTTTTAGAAAAGTTTTATCTATATATGTTCTCTGATTTAGTACATTTTAGGTTAGTTTCATTTTCAGAAATGTTGTATATATTTAGGAAGAATGAAGAGAAAGAAGAAGGAAAAGAAGAAGAAGTAGTTTTATATATGCAAAAGTTAAATTTTCAGAAAAGTTTTATATATCTAGCTAGGAATGGAAGAAGAAGAAAAAGAATAAGAGGAAAAAGGAAAATAAGAAGAGGAAGAAAGGAGAAGAAGAGGAGAGGAAGACGGGGAGAAATAAATAAGAAGAGGAAAAAAGAAGAAAAAGAAGAAGAGAAGAAGAAGAAAAAAATAGAATTTTTTTTATTTTTTTCTTCTTCTCCTCTAATCCTTTGTTCTTCTCCTCTTTTTTTTTCTTTTTTTTGTGACGCCCCCGATTCAATCGTACACTAATCATACACGCAAACGTGTACGATCAAGATCAGGGACTCACGGGAAGATATCACAACACAACTCTAAAAATAAAATAAGTCATACAAGCATCATAATACAAGCCAGTGGCCTCGAGGGCTCGAATACAAGTGCTTTCGATCATAGGCGAGTCGATGGAAGCAATAATATCTGAGTACAGACATAAGTTAAACAAGTTTGCCTTAAGAAGGCTAGCACAAACTGGGATACAGATCGAAAGAGGCGCAGCCCTCCTGCCGGGGATCCTCCTAAACTACTCCTGGTCGTCGTCAGCGGCCTGCACGTAGTAGGAGGCACCTCCGGTGTAGTAGGAGTCGTCGTCGACGGTGGCATCTGGCTCCTGGGCTCCAGCATCTGGTTGCGACAACCAGGTAGAAGGGAAAGGGGGGGAAAAGAGGAAGTAAAGCAACCGTGAGTACTCATCCATACTACTCGCAAGCAAGGAGCTACACTACATATGCATGGGTATATGTGTAAAGGGCCATATCGGTGGACTGAACTGCAGAATGCCAGAATAAGAGGGGGATAGCTAATCCTGTCGAAGACTACGCTTCTGGCAGCCTCCGTCTTGCAGCATGTAGAAGAGAGTAGATGGTAAGTTCGCCAAGTAGCGTCGCATAGCATAAACCTACCCTACGATCCTCTCCTCATCGACCTGTGAGAGAGCGATCACCGGGTTGTATATGGCACTTGGAAGGGTGTGTTTTATTAAGTATCCGGTTCTAGTTGTCATAAGGTCAAGGTACAACTTCAAGTCATCCTTTTACCGAGGGACACGGCTATTCGAATAGATGAACTTCCCTGCGGAGGTGCACCACATAACCCAACACGCTTGATCCCATTTGGCCGGACACACTTTCCTGGGTCATGCCCGGCCTCGGAAGATCAACACGTCGCAACCCCACCTAGGCACAATAGAGAGGTTAGCACGCCGGTCTAAATCCCATGGCGCAGGGGTTTGGGCCCATCGCCCATTGCACACCTGCATGTTGCGAGGGCAGCCGGAAGCAGACCTAGCAACCTCTATTACAAAGGAAGTCACGTTGCATGGTCCAATCTGGCGCGCGCCGCTCAGTCATTGACGTCGAAGGCTTCAGCTGATACCACGACGTCCAGTGCCCATAATTGTTCCCGCGTAGTTGGTTATTGCGTATAGACCAAATGGCCAGACTCGGATCAAATACCAAGATCTCGTTAAGCGTGTTAATTGATGTAACCGCGGACACCGACCAGGGCCAGGCCCACCTCTCACCTAGGCGGTCTCAACCTGCCCTGTCGCTCCGCCACAAAGATCCACCTAGAGGGCCGTCGGGACAAAGGTCCTTTCAGCCCCCAATTCGTGAATCACTCGCGGGTACTCCTCGAGTCGACCCGACTTTAGTCACCACATGTATCATGTATAAAGCATATAGTATATACCCGTGATCACCTCCCGAAGTGATCACGACCCAGTAGTATCCTATACTAAGCAGTAGGATAGCAGGTAAGGCCACAGATGGAACACTAGCATCCTATACTAAGCAGTATGATAGCAGGTAAGGGTAACAATTGTAGCAACAATGACAGGCTATGCATCAGTATAGGATTAACCGAAAGCAGTAACATGCTACACTACTCTAATGCAATCAGTATAGAGAAGGAATAGGCGATATCTTGTGATCAAGGTGGGGGGGGGGGGCTTGCCTGGTTTCTCTGGCAAGGAGGGGTCCTCAACACCGTAGTCGTACTGGGTAGCAGCGGCGTCGGTCTCGGTGTCTAGCGAGAGAAGAGGGGGAAGAAACAATAAATATAAAAGGAAACAAATGCATGATGATGCATGACATGACAAAGCGTGATGCTAGGTGTGCCCTAACGTAGTAGTAGGTGATACCGGCGGAAGGGGAAACATCCAGGAAAATATCCCCGGTGTTTCGCGTTTTCGGACAGATGAACCGGAGGTGAAATGTTCCAGGTTCGATAGGTTAGGGATGTGTGACGGACGAACAGGCTGCGTATCCGGATTCGTCTCGTCGTTCTGAGCAACTTTCATATAAAAGGACATTTTCATCTGAGCTACTGTTTATTTTATATTAATTTTTAAAGTTTTAAATCATTTTCTAAACTATTATTAATTCGAAAATAAAGACTAAATTGCTAGGGGCACCCAGCACAGGGTACACAGATGTGTACCAGTGGCTGACAGGTGGGCCAGGGGGTCCCGGTTGACCAGTCAACCTTTGACTGGTCAACAAGGGGTTGGGCCCCCTATCATTGACTCACCAAATTAATTAACCTGATTAGTTAGTTTAATTAGCAAGTTAATTAGGCTAAGCTAATTAAGTTAATTAAATTATTAATTAATTAATTAATACTTTTAATATATATATATATATATATTAAAATTCCTTTTCTTTTTATTTTAACGTTCTGGGGCTGGGCCCCATGTGTCAACGGCCCACGAGGCCAACAGGGGCGGGCGCTATCGGGCGCGGTCGTCGTGCGTGGCTGCCGGACCAAGGCGGCGCGGTGCAGCACCGTGAGGCCGAGCCCCGAGGGCGCAGACGTGTGGCGTCTGGCGCCAGGCGGCGGAGGGCCTGGGGCGCGGAGGCGGCAAGGGGTACGCGGCTCGGCAGAGGCGGGCGGCGAAAGCAGAAGCCGGCGGAGGGCAAGCAAGCGTATGCGAGGCGGTGCGTGACCCCGGGGCCGCCGTGGTAGTGAGAGCGCACGGGCAGGGGAGCGGTTTGCCGGGATTGAGGCCGGCGTCGACCTCAAGCGGCGGCAGAAGGCACAGATTCATCAACCGATGCGCTAGGCAGCGTCTACGGGATGCCCTAAGTGCGATGGTTGTCTCAGTTGCAACTGGGAAGGACTATAGCAACGACACAAGCCATGGCAGCAACAGCGAAGCTCCGGTTAGGGTATGCTAAGGCTACGGCGATCTCTAGCTCAAAATTGAACCGGGAGGAAGAGAGGAAAGGTGCAACAGCTCACATCGAGGCCAGCGGGGGACTCAGGTGAGTCGGGGATGGTCGGGATGGTGCGGATCGACGAAGGTGGCTGCGGGTGCCCGAGGTTGAAGAAGAGTCGATGTCGACGGCTTGCGGAGTCCCCCTGCTCGTGTGCGTTGGTGTAGAGGTCTACGACGTCGTGGTGCAGCTCCTGACAACAAACGGTGGCTTGGGAAAGGTCCGGTGCGCAAAGACGGCGAGGGCCACACTCGGACGAGCTCACAGTGATGGATACAGAAGGAGAAGGGGAGAAGTGCGAAGGGGGATGGATGCGGGCGAACCCTAGGTCGTCGGGGATGATTTTATGCTCGCCGGGAAGGCACGGACGGACGGGCGCACGGCGGCCACCCAGCCTCCTGTGAACAGAGAGGAGGGAGATGACCTCGTGATGGGCTGGACCGGGGGTTCTGGAGGCCAAGGCCGAGGGGAAGCAGCTGGCCAACTGGGCCAGTTGGCCCAGTGGGGAAGTGGGGTTTAGTTTTTCTTTAGTTTATTTTATTTTTATAGTTTCTATTTTCCTTTTATTTTTAGTTTTATAATTTACAAGAATTGCACCTAAATTAGTATTAATAGACATTCCACTGCCACAATAATTTTAGTTGTTACTAAAGTAGTTTACACCAATTTAATCATTTAAGAGACGTTTAAATAATTGTTTCAGCTACTGTTTCCATTATTTAGTGCATTTAAACATTTTATGTTAATTTGGATTCACCACCATAATCATCTATTATTTAATTGCTACATTTTGAACATTTTAGATTTGACTTTTGAAAAATTTTACCGTTTGACTTTATTTTAAATTTGAATTTCGAAACGGTTTTGAATCAACGCGAGTTTAACAACAGTAATCGAGGTGACGTGGAATGATTAGCAAAGGGTTACTGTAGCTTAATTATCCGGGCGTCACAATTCTCCTCCACTACAAGAAATCTCGTCCCGAGATTTAAGAGGGAGAGGAAGGGAGGAGATCTGGTTACGAAACTCTAACGAATCTTCTCGGTCTTGGTTGCTCTTCTCGAACAGGTCAATCCATTAAGTTGATGCCTTGATTCCTCTTCTCCAGGTCATCATGATGAATTCGGCATCCTTTCTTCGGGAACTCCATCGTAGTTACGAAAGAATAAAGGGTGGTTATACCGGAAGAACGGACCTCTGCAAGGTTGACTACCTGGTAGCTAACATTGAGGAAGGTGGCGGAAGGTAACTCTCGAGTCGAGACTTAAGAGATTATCGAGAGCAAAGTAAGAAAGTACCATGAGAAGTTTCAAGCAGGTAGGCAATCATTCGAAGCCCAAAACAAAGGGTAAAGGGGGTTCAAAGCATCAAGTTTAAGTATTGCATCTGATACCGGAACAGATCACTAGGAAGGTGGATCATGAATTACAAACAAAGCCAAGCATGATTATTGACTTTGGGAACAGGGGTGTACAGGAGAGTCAGGTTTTGATCCTGTGATACTGTGGGTTATGGGTCCACCATGTGGGTTAAAAGTAGGAAGGGCGGTGACATCTTGCACGATCATGTAAGCAAGGCATGTCAGAGGATAGTCTATCGATTATGTTGGTAACAACGTCGATACCAAGGGCGAGGGACGAAGAGAACCATTTTCCTGCTCGTCGAACAAGGCGGACCAATAGGCAAAGTTCTCGTCCATCGGCGGTTACCGGAATGTCATCAACAGTAGAAACAGGGTCTCACTGACATGGTTGTACATCGAGGTGTTTACATAAGTTATTACTGCTTAGATCATATAGATCGCAAGAAAGGTTAAACAAACCAATGGAAAGGAAGATGTGCTCATTCGACTAAACAGAACGATGGAAAGGAAAGTGTGTTTAAACTCATATTTCAGGGGTATATCCTTCCCAAGGATAAGCAGAGCATGATTTCCATGGCATGATAGAATGTAGAAAACCATTTAGGTAAGGGGAGAGGAATTTTCATGACATTGCCCATACAACGGTGTTTGGATGATTGATAAAGAAAGTTTTAGCATTGTGCTTCAAATGTTCTTATTGAAAATCGGAATATCGTAAACATGTTTCGAGATAGCATTGACATGGTCTTCAAGCAAAGGTCAGACTTTGGATACAGGAAGGATCCATCAGGAACAACTTGTAGACTAAGTCTTACAATTTCCTCATGGAAGAATGGATAACCTTGCGGAACTATAACAGTAGGTCCTTCGGCCAGGTGTGCTGGGCATGACATCACCTTACCAGGTCATAAAAGACCGGTGTTATAAATCTTGGAAAAATGGTCCAACCATCATATCTGACCGAGGTTCAGATCTGATCGGTGTTAGGATACCTCAGACTCAGGATGCCTGAGAAGAAAAGGTGCAACACAATTTGACGAGATGACATAGTAAGTTTCTCGAGAAAAGAATTATGGAAGCGAATTCCAAAAAAGAGTTCATCAGTAAACCAAGGAGAGAGTGAGGAGTTGGCTGATAGACTCAGCGACAATCCATTAAGGTTTCCAAAAAGATGGATTTCCACAACTATGTGAACAAGGAGATAACATTAGCTAGATCAAATGACTTAATGATGTATGCTCGAGGAAAACATACACAGTTAAACATTGGTTGAAATGTGCACCCGAAATATGGGCTAGGTAGCATGCATGATCGATGTTAGAATGGTGATTCAATAACCAATGGTCTAAGAATGAATTATCGACCATTAACTTCAAAGCAATAGGGTTGCTAGAAGTTTTGAAGTCGCACATCATAGTTCAATTGTTGATTTTCTGGTTAGAAACAACACGGGGAACAAGAAACAGTGGTGATGGTGTGAGGTATCATAATACCGAGAATTATTTAAGAGGTGGAGCAATTCTCACCACATCCTTGATATAAAAGATGATAATAATCCAAGGTGGAACATATTGCAAACTTGATAGCAAGTTGCATCCATAACATGAAGAAGTTTGTGATGAAAGGAAGGTAAAGATGTTGTCGATGGTAACTCAAATTACCAAGGGACGAGGATGGCACTTACCATCATGAATTTGATTGTTATACTGGTAAGAGTCAAGATGTTGATGATGATCACGAAAAATTTTGTCGAGAGGCTCCACGAAGATGTAATAGATCGGCTATGACATCACGTTAAAGGAATGATGAAGCGAAAGGTTAATGGAACCAAGGGTACGACACAAACTCCAAAGCAAGCTTGCTGTCCAAAGTGACATGATATGATGAGGAAAGATCGACATAAGCTTAGCAAAAATTGTGCTCTGGGAAGGACCAGGTAGCAAAGTTAAAATCGGCACAACAAGGATATAGCCAAACAGGCTAGGAATGACGTGATTGAGTTCAAACTCATAAGAAATGAAGGTTACCAAGAGTTGCTTAATCGCGATGCGGACTGGAGTCAGTTATCAGTGTCTTTGAGTGTTTAATAACTCAGAGCCCGTGAAAAATTGGAATCAATGAGAATGTAGCACTTGATGAAGAGCTCATAAGAAGTTATGCAGTTCCGTGATAATCTTGAGATACCAGGGGGCAATACTCGACGACAAATCAAAGTAGAGGTTGGACTAGGGTATTGCTCTGTAGAAGACAAGTGCTCAAACTTGCACAGGAAATGGTATTTAAGGGAGAACATGGTCGGAACCACGATTGCAAAGGATCAATTCACCGTACCATAGAAATAGTTATTATTATAAGAAGCTTCCATGATAGGATCTACATCGTGTCCATGGGCATGAACACAAGGTTCAAGGTCGATTCCCACTTCTTCAATGTATAATCTTTCATTCACTTCTCACGTTCGATGAAGTTGTAGTGTTGAAATTTTATCGGGCAAAATACCAGAAGAGTATGACTCGTGAAAACTTTCGAGTTCACACATATTAAGGAAGGCATAGGTTCACTCCATCGGGGCATCGTGGAAACATATACCACAAGCTTCAATAGTAAATATCACCCATTTCGAAGCGAGCATGGTTGGCCAAATCAAGGAATAGGATTTACCAATGGCATTATGTATCAGGGAAAGAACTTCCAAAGTGATTGAACATGAAGGATGTTGTGAGTTAAAATCCAAAAAGGATGTGATGGTCCATAACAAAGCTGATGTGAGCACCGGCACAATCAAAGGAAGAAACAATGCAAAGGCATTGGATTATAGAAACAACTGACTAATTCAAACCTCAAATGCAAAGGAATTATGATTTTCAATTCAAGGGATAAGAAGCAAACACTCTAATTAAGGATGGATACGTTGAGTAGGCTTATGGGTACAATCGATGCCAATTTGATTGGTCGAGATCCAGCTCAAGTTTAAAATGACGTCTGAGCCGAAAGGATGAATTCTAGGATCTGATGAAGGATTGCAACATTCGCAACATATTGAATCAAGGGACACAAGATGATAAAGGCAAAGGACATCCATGAATATTGCTAGACATATGGAAAGCATCCATAATGCAAGCAGACAAGTATTGCAGAGCAATAAGCTACTGAGGATTTTTGGAGGATCAAATAGTATTTTGAAGACTTTCGCGAAACACATGAACAACTGGGAATGAGCAAATGCTCGATAAGTGTGAGGAATTATCCATAGGGGTATTTCTGCGGCAAGGAACTACAAGGCAGTAGCACAAAGCATTCTCGGGGTATCTTGTAATAACAAGATCGACCGGGAATAAAAGCAAGAATGATATGTGTAAGCATTTATCCATAGGGATATTTCGATGGTAGGGAATTGCAAAAACAACGGGCACAAGGTCTCGAGAGAATATCGGAGAGTATCTTCGAAATCTTCTGGTGCAATCGGCAATCATCTGGACTGAAGGGATCTCCGGGAGAAAGTATTTTCGAGAACCTAAAATAAGATTTTAGTAAATTCATTAAACCCGAATAGGAGAGAGTTCAGAGTCCCAGAGTAAAGATCGACGAGTAAAAGATCCTAATACCACCCAAATGGCAATGTGGGCCCGTAAGACACACATCCATGTTAGTAAAGTTTTGCAATGTCTAGACTCGACTTCGACCAAGGAGTGTGGAAGGGGGATTCCTACAGGCAGTCGGCTCTGATACCAACTTGTGACGCCCCTAATTCAATCATACACTAATCATACACGCATAAGCGTGTACGATCAAGATCGTGGACTCGAGGAAGATATCACAACACAACTCTAAAAATAAAATAAGTCATACAAGCATCATAATACAAGCCAGTGGCCTCGAGGGCTCGAATACAAGTGCTCGATCATAGACGAGTCAGTGGAAGCAATAATATCTTAGTACAGACATAATGTAAACAAGTTTGCCTTAAGAAGGTTAGCACAAACTGGGATACAGATCGAAAGAGGCGCATCCCTCCTGCCTGGGATCCTCCCAAACTACTCCTGGTCGTCATCAGCGGCCTGCACGTAGTAGGAGGCACCTCCGGTGTAGTAGGAGTCATCGTCGACGGTGGCATCTGGCTCCTGGGCTCCAGCATCTGGTTGCGACAACCAGGTAGAAGGGAAAGGGGGGAAAGAGGAAGAAAAGCAACAGTGAGTACTCATCCAAAGTACTCGCAAGCAAGGAGCTACACTACATATGCATGGGTATATGTGTAAAGGCCCATATCGGTGGACTGAACTGCAGAATGCCAGAATAAGAGGGGGATAGCTAATCCTGTCGAAGACTATGCTTCTGGCAGCCTCCGTCTTGTAGCATGTAGAAGAGAGTAGATGGTAAGTTCACCAAGTAGCGTCGCATAGCATAAACCTACCCGACGATCCTCTCCTCGTCGACCTTTGAGAGAGCGATCACCGGGTTGTATCTGGCACTTGGAAGGGTGTTTTTTATTAAGTATACGGTTCTAGTTGTCATAAGGTCAAGGTAAAACTCCGGGTCGTCCTTTTACCGAGGGACATGGCTATTCGAATAGATAAACTTCCCTGCAGGGGTGCACCACATAACCCAACACGCTTGATCCCATTTGGCCGGACACACTTTCCTCGGTCATGCCCGGCCTCGGAAGATCAACAAGTCGCAGCCCCACCTAGGCACAACAGAGAGGTCAGCACGCCAGTCTAAATCCTATGGCGCAGGGGTGTGGGCCCATCACCCATTGCACACCTGCACGTTGAGAGGGCGGCCGGAAGCAGACCTAGCAACCTCCATTACAAAGGAAGTCACGTTACGCGGTCCAATCTGGCGCGCGCCGCTCAATCGCTGACGTCACTGATGACCCACAAGTATAGGGGATCTATCGTAGTCCTTTCAATAAGTAAGAGTGTCGAACACAACGAGGAGCAGAAGGAAATGATAAGCGGTTTTCAGCAAGGTATTCTCTGCAAGTACTGAAATAAGTGGTAACAAATAGTTTTGTGATAAAGTAAATTGTAATGAGCAACAAGTAACAAGATTAAATAAAGTGCAGCAAGGTGGCCCAATCCTTTTTGTAGAAAAGGACAAGCCTGGACAAATTCTTATAATAGGACAAGCTCTCCCGAGGACACTTGGGAATATCATCAAGCTAGTTTTCATCACGTTCATCTGATTCGCGTTCGGTACTTTGATAATTTGATATGTGGGTGGACCGGTGCTTGGGTGCTGTTCTTACTTGAACAAGCATCCCACTTATGATTAACCTCTATTGCAAGCATCCGCAACTACAACAAAAGTATTAAGATAAACCTAACCGTAGCATGAAACATATGGATCCAAATCAGCCCCTTACGAAGCAACGCATAAACTAGGGTTTAAGCTTACATCACTCTAGCAACCCATCATCTACTTATTACTTCCCAATGCCTTCCTCTAGGCCCAAATAATGGTGAAGTGTTATGTAGTCGACGTTCACATAACACCACTAGAGGCTAGACAACTTACATCTCATCAAAATATCGAACGAATACCAAATTCACATGACTACTAATAGCAAGACTTCTCCCTTATCCTCAGGAACAAACGTAACTACTCACAAAGCATATTCATGTTCATAATCAGAGGGGTAATAATATGCATAAAGAATCTGAACATATGATCTTCCACCAAATAAACCAACTACATCAACTACAAGGAGTAATCAACACTACTAGGAACCTACTAGCACCAATCCTGGACTTGGAGACAAGAATTGGATACAAGAGATGAACTAGGGTTTGGAGATGAGATGGTGCTGGTGAAGATGTTGATGGAGATTTCCCTCTCCCGATGAGAGGAGTGTTGGTGATGATGATGACGATGATTTCCCCCCTCCCGGAGGGAAGTGTCCCCGGCAGAACAGCTCCGCCAGAGCCCTAGATTGATTCCGCCAAGGTTCCGCCTCGTGGCGGCGGAGTTTCGTCCCGTAAGCTTGCCCACGATTTTTTCCAGGGTAAAAGTGATGATATAGCAGAAGATGGACGCCGGAGGCCTCCAGGGGCCCAGGAGATAGGGGCGCTGCCACAGAGGCGCCCATCTCCTAGGCAGGTGTGGGCCCCTGGCCTATTTCTTTTGCTCATAATTTCTTATAAATTCCAAAAGGTTGTTTCGTGGAGTTTCAGGACTTTCCGATATGTGCAGAATAAGTTTCCAACGTTTGCTCCTTTTCCAGCCAGAATTCCAGCTGCCGGCATTTCCCCTCTTCATGGTAAACCTTGTAAAATAAGGGAGAATAGCCATAAGTATTGAGATATAATGTGTAATAACAGCCCATAATGCAATAAATATTGATATAAAAGCATGATGCAAAATGGACGTATCAACTCCCCCAAGCTTAGACCTCGCTTGTCCTCAAGCGGAAGCCGAAATCGAAAAATATGTCCACATGTTTAGAGATACAGATGTCGATAAAAATAAATATCTGAACATGAGGGCATCATGATCATTCTAATAACAGCAACATATATGGGTTTTGTCATATGATTTCCTATGCTCAAGTAATAAGCAATTCACAATGTCAAGAATGGTTCAAAAACTTCATTGGGAACTAACAAACTGTAATCCCAGTCAGTGAAGCAATTGCAATTTATCGTAACATCGGAAAGAGTCAATAATAGAGCTTTTCAGCAAGCTCACATACTCAACTATCTCGTAGTCCCCTATAATTATTAACACTCACGCAATACTTGTGGTTATAGAGTTTCAGCCGGACACTGAGAAAGATAGGGGCTTATTGTATTGCCTCCCAACATATTCACCTTTAGGTGATGTCAACAATAATAGCCTATGCCAACTTACATCCAATTGGACATATGTATCATGATCTTTCAAACACGAGGAGCTTGCCTAAGGATAAAAACAAAAAGGGAAAGGTGAGCATCACCTTGACTCAAGCATAAGGTAAAACATAAAGTAAAAGATAGGCCCTTCGTCGAGGGAAGCAGAGGTTTTCATGCGCGTTTAGGTTTGATGCATAAAATCTTAGTGCGAAAGAACGTCACTTTATATTGCCCCTTGTATGTGGACCTTTATTATGCAGTCCGTCGCTTTTATTACTTCCACAACAAGTTCGTACAAAGTTTCTCTGCACTAATAAGTCATACATATTTAGAGAGCAATTTTTATTGCTTGCACCGATGACAACTTACTTGAAGGATCTTATTCAATCCACATGTAGGTATGGTGGACTCTCATGGCAAAACTGGGTTTAAGGATATTTGGAAGCACAAGTAGTATCTCTACTTGGTGCAAGGAATTTGGCTAGCATGAGGGGGAAATGCAAGCTCAACATGTTTGGAAGGTCAATGACAATATACTTTAACTGAAATGTCGGAAAACATAAACCATTATGTTGTCTTCCTTGTCCAACATCAACTCTTTTAGCATGTCATACTTAATGAGTGCTTCATAATCATAAAAGATGTCCAAGATAATATATTTATATGTGAACCCCTCTTTTCTTATCACTTCCTATTAATTGCAACGATGACCAAGGCTACGTTCATAAACTCTCAACGATTTTTATGCCTCATACTTTCTATGTGTGAAGTTATCACTATCCATAAGATCAATATGAAATCTTTTATTCTTTCTACTTTCTCAAGATAATAGCATCATAGCAAAGCCCTTGACTCAACACTAATCTTTATTATAGATAGCACACAGATGCTCTTACATAAAGAGATCACAAAGCAAAGCTCAAAACTACTTGATACCAAAACTTCAATCTACTAGATCAAGATACTACTAAAAGGATCGAACTAATTAAAGCGGTAAAGATAGGAGTGTGATGGTGATACGATACCGGGGCACCTCCCCCAAGATTGGCAGTTGCCAAGGGGAGTGCCCATACCCATGTGATTATTTCTTCGGAGGTGGCGAAGTAGGAGTTGTTGATGACGTAGGCTTGTCGTCTGTCTTCCAGGGCATCGGCTCTCCATCATAAAAGGATGATCGAGTCTCCGGGATCCTTAAATCTGCAGCCAAACTCATGCGCTTGAATCTATATTCATACTCACAGTTCTGGTTTGCAGGTCATAGATCTGGGCTTGGAGGTGCTCGATTTTCTCTTGAAGTTTGAAGATGGTTTCCCCAATGACTTTGGCATCCAGCTTGTGGTTATTGGTGAGCTCCGTGATCATCATCTGGTTGGCGTTGAGTCCACGCTCCACCATCCCTTGACACTTCAAAACTTCTTGCTCCACGGCTTCGAGCTTTGTCTCCACGCTCCCGGTACGCCTTGGTCCCTCCACATCGCGTATGTGCAGCACCCCGTCACGCACCTCAATGGTTTGAGGATGATGCAGCACCTCCGCGAGATAGGGGTTGATAACTCTCTCGAAAAACTTGTCATTGGGAGCGCTTGGAGACGACATGATGCTCTAGATCTGAAACAGAAACAGCTCGAAACGAAAACAGAGGATATTTGCGTGATACGATGGTCAAAACCTTCGGGAGTATATATAATGAATTTTCACCGACCAAAATACGTAACATACAAGAAAACGGAGTCCGGGAGGCACACGAGGTGCCCACGAGACAAGGGGGCGCACCCTCCTCTCTTGTGGGAGCCTCGTGTCCCTTTCGGACTACTTCTTTCTTCCTAAAATTCTTAAATAATCCAAAACTGATAAAAATTGTCATTAGAGTTGTTTTGGAGTCGGTTTACTTACCGTACCACGTACCTATGCCTTTTCAGAGTCTGGAACGTACTGGAAAGTGTCTCTTATGTATTCCTCAGGGGTTATTGTTTCAATAATATTAGTTTCAACATTGATAGGATTACCTGAAATATAATGTTTAATTCTTTGACCGTTTACCACCCTCGGATTTGTGCCTTCGAAGTTGTTGATTTTTATAGCGCCAGAACGATAGACCTCTTTGATAACGTAGGGACCTTCCCATTTTGGGAGACGTTTTCCTGCAAAAAATCTTAAACGAGAGTTGAATAATAACACATAATCTCCTACGTTAAACTCACGCTTTTGTATCCTCTTATCATGCCAGCGTTTGAATTTTTCTTTGAAAAGCTTGGCATTCTCATATGCTTGGGTTCTCCATTCATCAAGTGAGCTAATATCAAACAACCTCTTCTCACCGGCAAGTTTGAAGTCATAATTGAGCTCTTTAATATCCCAATATGCTTTATGTTCAAGTTCAAGAGGTAAATGACATGCTTTTCCATTAACCATCTTATATGGAGACATACCCATAGGATTTTTGTATGTAGTTCTATAGGCCCATAATGCATCATCAAGTTTTTTGGACCAATTCTTTCTAGATCTATTCACAGTCTTTTGCAAAATTAATTTGAGCTCTCTATTGCTCAACTCTACTTGACCACTAGACTGCGGGTGATAAGGAGATGTGATTCTATGATTGACATCATACTTAGCAAGCGTCTTACGGAAAGCACCATGAATAAAGTGTGAACCACCATCAGTCATAAGATATCTAGGGACTCCAAACCTCGGAAAAATAACTTCTTTAAGCATTTTAATAGAAGTGTTATGATCAGCACTACTAGTTGGAATAGCTTCTACCCACTTAGTAACGTAATCAACAACAACTAAAATATGTGTATAACCATTGGAGGCAGGAAAAGGTCCCATATAATCAAAGCCCCAAACATCAAACGGTTCAATAACAAGGGAATAATTCATAGGTATTTCTTGAAGTCTACTAATGTTACCTATTCTTTGACATTCATCACAAGATAAGACAAACTTACGAGCATCTTTGAAAAGAGTAGGCCACTAAAAACCAGACTGAAGTACCTTGTGTGCAGTTCTATCTCCAGCGTGGTGTCCTCCATAGGATTCAGAGTGACACCTGCATAGGATTTGTTCATGTTCATGCTCAGGCACACAACGTCTAATAATGCCATCTACTCCTTCTTTATAAAGGTGTGGATCATCCCAGATGTAATGTCTTAAATCATAAAAGAACTTTTTCTTTTCTTTGGTATGTGAAACTAGGCGGTATATATTTAGCAACAATGTAATTAGCAAAATCAGCATACCAAGGAGCGACGAGAAGCATTGACAACCGCTAATTGTTCATCGTGAAAACTATCATTAATAGGCGTTGGGTCATCCAGAACATTCTATAACCTAGACAAGTTATGCGCAGCAGGTTCTCGGCTCCCTTTCTATCAATAATATGCAAGTCAAATTCTTGGAGCAAGAGGACCCATCTAATGAGTCTAGGCTTAGCATCTTTCTTTTCCATAAGATATTTAATAGCAGCATGATCAGTGTGAATAGTGACTTTGGAATCAACAATATAAGGTCTAAACTTATCACATGCAAACACAACAGCTAAGAATTATTTTTCAGTAGTAGCATAATTTCTCTGGGCAGTATCAAGAGTCTTACTAGCATACTGGATAACATTCAATTTCTTATCAACTCTTTGCCCTAAAACAGCACCTACAGCATAATCACTAGCATAGCACATAATTTAAAAATGTAAATTCCAATCGGTGGCTGAACAATAGGTGCAATGATCAATGCTTTCTTAAGTGTTTCAAATGCTTCTACACAATCATCATCAAAGACGAAAGGAATATCTTTTGCAATAAATTAGTCGAGGCCTAGAGATTTTAGAAAAGTCCTTAATGAACCTCCTATAAAAGCCGGCATGATCAAGGAAACTTCTTATACCTTTTATGTCCTTGGGACATGGCATCTTTTCAATAGCATCAACTTTGGCTTTATCAACTTCAATACCTCTCTCGGAGATCTTGTGCCCCAAGACAATGCCTTCATTAACCATAAAGTGACACTTTTCCCAATTCAGGACGAGACTAGTGTCTTTGCATCTCTGCAAAACTCGATCAAGGTTGCTCAAACAATCATCAAAAGAGGATCCATAGATGGAGAAGTCATCCATGAATACCTCACAAATCTTTTCACAAAAATCAGAGAATATAGCCACCATGCATCTTTGAAAGGTAGCGGGTGCATTACATAAACCAAAAGGCATACGTCTATAAGCAAAAGTACCAAAAGGGCAAGTAAAAGTAGTTTTAGATTGATCCTTTGTCATTACAGTATTTGAGAGAAGCGTAATAACCATCTAGAAAGCAAAAATGTGTGTGTTCGGATAGCCTTTCTAGCATTTGATCAATAAAATGTAAAGGGTAATGATCTTTCTTAGTAGCTTTATTTAAGTTACGAAAATCAATTACCATCCTATAACCTGTAATAATTCTTTGCGGGGTCAATCTTTATCATTAGGAACAACGGTAATACCTCCCTTTTTGGGGACACAATGGATAGGGCTTACCCATTCACTATCAGCAATGGGATAAATAATACTGGCCTCAAGGAGCTTTAGAATCTCCTTTCTTACCACCTCCTTCATTTTGGGATTTAATCGTCTTTGAGGATCTCTAACTGGTTTGGCATCTTTCTCCACCGAAATTTTGTCTTTGGCATAATGTGGGGTGACGCCCTTAAGATCATCCAGAGTATACCCAATAGCAGCCCGGTGCTTCTTCAGAGTTTTCAATAATCTTTCTTCTTCTTTCTCTGAAAGGTTAGCACTAATAATAACAGGATATATTTCTTTTTCATCAAGATAAGCATACTTAAGATTATCGGGTAAAGGTTTGAGTTCAAACACGGGATCACCCTTGGGTGGAGTGGGATCCTCAAGAATTTCAACGGGAAGGTTATGTTTCAGCACAAGTTCTTGTTTAAGGAACACTTCATCTATTTCTTCCCTTTCCTTCATAAACATATCGTTTTCATGGTCTAACAAATAATGTTCTAACGGATCAGTTGGAGGAACAGCTATGGAAGCAAGACCAATAATCTCATCTTTACTAGGTGGTTCCCTTTCACGAGGTTGTCTATTAAGCTTGGCAAAATTGAACTCATGAGACATACCATCTATGCCAACAGTGACAATATTCTTTTCAAAATTAATCTTAGCACTAACAGTATGCAAGAAGGGTATTTAATCTTCCCACACAGGACTTCAAGATCTCTAACAATCCCAATAGGTTTAATGGTGTCCCTATTAGCAAGCTTAATAGTAACATCAATGTCTTCCAATTCAACAGGTGCAATATCGTGCATAATTTCTTTATATAGATCATAATGTATCGCACTAGCACTAGCACCCATATCGCATAAGCCATGATAGCAATGATCTCCTATTTTAACAGAAATAACAGGCATGCCTACAACAGGTCTACGTGTCTTAGCATCGGGTCTAGCAATATTAGTAGTTTCACCCACGAAAGAGATAACATGCCCATCTAAGTCCTCATCCAAGAGATCTTTAATCATAGCAATACCAGGTTCAACATTAATTTGCTCAGGAGGTGTATAGGTCCTAGTATTACTCTTACGAACAACAGCCGAAGCTTTAACATGATCTTTTATCCTAACTGGAAAAGGAGATTTTTTGACATAAGCAGTAGGAATAATAGGATCACTATATGTAATGGTCTTTTCTCCGGCTGTAATAGGTGCAACTACTTTCACTTCAACAGGGGGATTATATTTAAACCACTTCTCTTTAGGGAGATCAACGTAAGTAGCAAAGGATTCACAAAAAGTAGCTACTATCTTAGAGTCAAGTCCATACTTAGCGCTAAATCCACGAAAAGCATCGGTATCCATAAAAGATTTAACACAATCGAACTTAGGTGTCATACCTGTCGGGGAGGCTGATCGTACCCACGAACACCTATGGGGCCGGCGGACCAGGCCCCTTGTAGTTCGGAGGGGGGCGGAGATCGCACGAAGAGTTGATCGAGGCGATGCACACGAGCAGTTTACCCAGCTTCGGAGCTCTCCGGAGAGATAAAACTCCTATTGCTGCTTGTTTGATCTATTGTGTTCTTGCTAGGGAGCAATGCGAGCTACAAAACCTAGCGTGAGTGTGTCTAGTCTATGGCCAGTCGAATGAATCGAACCAGCCGAACCTGCGGAACCCTTTCTACGTTGCACTCGGGCCTCCTTTTATATGCTCAAGGGGTCTCCGACAGGTGGCAACATAGGCAGGGGTACAAATGTAAAAACAGGAGTTGGTACACCTACTTGAACAGTGTACAGTGCAAAATACCTAACTCTGACGGCAAGGGACAAAAGCAATAAATGCCCGTCATTGTCGCCCAAACAAAGGTAACAGAGGCCGTCAGGTGCGCCTCCGCTCGCCATGATGGCGAGCTTGTCAGCGCCGCTTATCGCTGCTCTCCGCTGGCTGCACAACCTCTCGACACGCGCCCATGGAACGGTCCCATGGCGACACGTCGCTGGGTGAGCTGGAGCGGAGACGGAGAGAAGTTGCATGCCGCGGCAAGCGCCTTGCCGCGGCCGAATCCTTGTCGCGCCCGGAGACTTGTCGCGCTCCGAGCCTTCCCGGCAAGCTCCTCTTGCCGGGGCCTTGTCTTCTGCGTGCCTGGAGTGGCCTTCCCGACAAGCTCCTCTTGTCGGGGCCTTGTCTTCTCAATCAAATACTTTGTTCTTGATTGGCTCCAAGGAAGCCACGGAGGATCTTGGCGGTGACGAGGCAAGCCTTGCCGCGGGGTGCTGCAACTGTCCGTGCACGAGTACGGGATACTAGGGTACCCCTACTCTAGTACACCAACAATACCTGACTCCTTACCATCATCGGAACCCCAATCTTCAGAGTTGCGTTTAATTCTTTCCAATAAGTCCCATTTGAAATCAATAGTCTTCAGCATATAAGAACCAAAGACAGA
Organism: Aegilops bicornis; assembly: GCA_021605145.1. NCBI lineage: Eukaryota > Viridiplantae > Streptophyta > Magnoliopsida > Poales > Poaceae > Aegilops > Aegilops bicornis. The sequence goes on along the minus strand of CM038675.1, from coordinate 165,045,394 downwards.
AGTATCGAGCAGGTTGTGGTTATTAAGAGAAAGCCGAGCATAAAAATTCTGAATAATCATTTCCCGAGAGAGCTCATGGTTGGGGCATGAATATAACATTGACTTAAGCCTCCCCCAATCTTGAGCGATGCTTTCTCCTTCGCGAGGCCAGAAATTATATATGTAATTACGATCACGATGAACAAGATGCATAGGATAGAACTTCCGTGAAATTCCAACTTCAATCGCTTATAATTCCAAGATCACGTATCATCGCATAGCCTATACCATGTCAATGCATCTCCCTTCAAAGATAAAGGAAGACCTTCCTTTTAACAACATCATCGGCAATACCGCAAGCTTAAATAATCCACAGACTTCATCCACAAAGATAAGGTGTAAATCAGGATGCAATGTTCCGTCTCCTGCCAAAAGGATTAGCTAGCAGTTTTTCTATCATACCCGAAGGAATCTCAAAGTGAATATTTTCATAAAGTTCAGTAGGTTGAGGAGCATCTCTTTGCTCTTCTGGTTGGGGTGAAGATACCCTAAACAAGCCCCTCAAAGGATTAAGTTCCATAGTGACAAGTGACAGAAAATTTCAGCACACTATATAAATGTTTCCTTACCAAGTTCCACTCACCAAAAGAGCTACACTCCCCGGCAACAGCGCCAGAAAAGAGTCTTGATGACCCATAAGTATAGGGGATCTATCGTAGTCCTTTCGATAAGTAAGAGTGTCGAACACAACGAGGAGCAGAAGGAAATGATAAGCGGTTTTCAGCAAGGTATTCTCTGCAAGTACTGAAATAAGTGGTAACAGATAGTTTGTGATAAGGTAAATTGTAACGAGCAACAAGTAACAAGATTAAATGAAGTGCAGCAAGGTGGCCCAATCCTTTTTGTAGCAAAGGACAAGCCTGGACAAATTCTTATAATAGGAAAAGCGCTCCCGAGGACACTTGGGAATATCATCAAGCTAGTTTTCATCACGTTCATATGATTCGCGTTCGGTACTTTGATAATTTGATATGTGGGTGGACCGGTGCTTGGGTGTTGTTCTTACTTGAACAAGCATCCCACTTAGGATTAACCTCTATTGCAAGCATCCGCAACTACAACAAAAGTATTAAGGTAAACCTAACCATAGCATGAAACATATGGATCCAAATCATCCCCTTACGAAGCAACGCATAAACTAGGGTTTAAGCTTCTGTCACACTATCAACCCATCATCTACTTATTACTTCCCAATGCCTTCCTCTAGGCCCAAATAATGGTGAAGTGTTATGTAGTCGACGTTCACATAACACCACTAGAGGCTAGACAACATACATCTCATCAAAATATCGAACGAATACCAAATTCACATGACTACTAATAGCAAGACTTCTCCCTTGTCCACAGGAACAAACGTAACTACTCACAAAGCATATTCATGTTCATAATCATAGGGGTAATAATATGCATAAAGGATCTGAACATATGATCTTCCACCAAATAAACCAACTAGCATCAACTACAAGGAGTAATCAACACTACTAGCAACCTACTAGCACCAATCCCGGACTTGGAGACAAGAACTGGATACAAGAGATGAACTAGGGTTTGGAGATGAGATGGTGCTGGTGAAGATGTTGATGGAGATTGCCCTCTCCCGATGAGAGGAGCGTTGGTGATGATGATGACGATGATTTCCCCCTCCCGGAGGGAAGTTTCGCCAGCAGAACAGCTCCGCCAAAGCCCTAGATTGATTCCGCCAAGGTTCCGCCTCGTGGCGGCGGAGTTTCGTCCCGTAAGCTTGCCCACGATTTTTTCCAGGGTAAAAGTGATAATATAGCAGAAGATGGCGGAGGCCTACCAGGGGGCCCAGGAGATAGGGGGCACGCCCTGTAGGGGGGGGCGCCCCCTGTCTCCTGGACAGGGTGTGGGCCCCCTGGCCTATTTCTTTTGCTCATAATTTCTTATAAATTCCAAAAACTTGTTTCGTGGAGTTTTAGGACTTTTGGAGATGTGCAAAATAGGTTTCCAATGTTTGCTCCTTTTCCTGCCAGAATTCCACCGCCAAAGATTCCCTCTTCCTGGTAAACCTTGTAACAGAAGGGAGAATAGCCATAAGTATTGAGATATAATGTGTAATAACATCCCATAATGCAATAAATATTGATATAAAAGCATGATGCAAAATGGACGTATCAGTCACGAAGGCTTCGGCTGATACCACGACGTCGAGTGCCCATAACTGTTCCCGCGTAGTTGGTTAGTGCGTATAGACCAAATGGCCAGACTCAGATCAAATACCAAGATCTCGTTAAGCATGTTAATTGATGTAACCGCGGACACCGACCAGGGCCAGGCCCACCTCTCACCTAGGCGGTCTCAACCTGCCTTGTCGCTCCGCCACAAAGATCCAACCAGAGGGCCGTCGGGACAAAGTCCTTTCAGCCCCCAATCCGTGAATCACTCGCAGGTACTCCTCGAGCCGACCCGACTTTAGTCACCACATGTATCATGTATAAAGTATATAGTATATACCCGTGATCACCTCCCGAAGTGATCACGGCCCAGTAGTATAGCACAGCAGACGGACAAGAAGGTAGGGCCACAGATGGAACACTAGCATCCTATACTAAGAAGTAGGATAGCAGGTAAGGTGTCGGTGTCAAAACCGGCGGATCTCGGGTAGGGGGTCCCGAACTGTGCGTCTAGGCGGATGGTAACAGGAGACAAGGGACACGATGTTTTTACCCAGGTTCGGGCCCTCTCGATGGAGGTAATACCCTACTCCTGCTTGATTAATATTGATGATATGGGTAGTACAAGAGTAGATCTACCACGAGATCAAGGAGGCTAAACCCTAGAAGCTAGCCTATCGTATGATTGTTGTTCGTCCTACGGACTAAAACCCTCCGGTTTATATAGACAACGGATAGGTTAGGGTTACACAGAGTCGGTTACAATGGTAGGAGATCTACATATCCGTATCGCCAAGCTTGCCTTCCACGCCAAGGAAAGTCCCATCCGGACACGGGACGAAGTCTTCAATCTTGTATCTTCATAGTCTTGGAGTCCGGCCGTGGCGATAGTCCGGCTATCCGGACACCCCTAGTCCGGGACTCCCTCAGTAGCCCCAGAACCAGGCTTCAATGACGATGAGTCCCTCGCGTTGATTGTCTTCGGCATTGCGAGGCGGGTTCTTCTCCAAATTCCATATACTTGTCGAATAGTGTCCGGCTTCTGATAAATGTTGTGCTCCTCGGCTTCTGCGCCCAATAATGGCCATCTTCCACGTGTTTGAATGAATACGAAAAGCCAGGGTATTTTTACAAGTACCCCCCTAGCCGCGCAAATGAGCCGCTTATAAAAGGGGAAAGGATCTAGATCTGAGTCACACCATCCCCCCCCCTTGCGAGCTTTCATCGGAGCGCCTCTGACCAAAGCCCATTCCATCATGGACAGTCGACGCGGCTCCTACTCTCGCGCTCCCAGCCCCCAGCCAGGAAATTGGGAGAGATGCTCAGTCCCGCATAGCGAGCTAGTTCTACTCAAGCCCAGGATTTCTCCCTCCGGCCTTCATGGTTCCGGTTCGAGCCGGACTTGCCACCTACAAGGGTGGAAAGCAAGCGGAGAGCGTCCCCGATCCCTCTAAAGGAGAGCGGGTGTGCTTCATCTCTTATCTAGTAAGAGGACTCGGATTTCCAATCCATCCATTTCTCCGGGGGCTCTTGGAGTTCTACGGCCTCCAACTGCACCATCTTACTCCTGCCTCCATCTTGCACATCGCGGGCTTCGTGGCCCTTTGCGAACTGTTCCTGGGCGTCGAGGCTCATTTCGGGCTGTGGAAGAGAATATTCTGCCTAGTATCCCGTTCTCATGAGGGGTCAATATATCAAGTGGGTGGAGCCGAGCTATGGCACATCGCCGGGACCGGATACCTATCCGGAACCCCAAAGAAGGCGTCCGAAGACTGGCCTTCGGAATGGTTTTACATGGAGGATGTCCCGCTGCCGGATCCTGTTCGGATCGGCCTTCCGGAGTTCAGCATGCTCCTCTGAAGAAGCGCCTAAGCTGGCGCCGTCGGAGCCCCCGGAGAGAAGATGACCGGGATGTCCGTTATTTGATGAGCCGAATAAGTTTACTGGCTCATGCCGGATTGACCATGACAGGAGTCATGGCAATCTGCATTATGAGGGGTGTGCAGCCGCTCCAATACAGGGGCCACCCTATGTGGGACTTCAACGGGGAGGACGATGCCACCCGCCATGGCCGCAAAGGGCCAGGATCGGTCACCGAACTGGTGAAGATCTTGTCTGCCATGTACAAAGGAGAGGAGGAGGATTTCCTCCGTGTCAACCCACTGAAGGAGTTTTCTTCGAATAATCCTCGAAGCTGGGTAAGAAAACATCCTTATGACCTGTCTGATCCATGTTCCCGTAGTTAAATATCACACTTCATGGTTTTTGCGCAGGAACTGCGCCGGACTGTGGAGAAGATACACAGCCCGCCCCCACAACCCGAGGATCCAGAGCGGTCCCTCGATCCGACCTCCGAAGAGGATCCGGATATAACGGTGGAGTTGATCGACGGGGTGTTCTACCAACTTAGCATCGACAATGCCTTGGTAGCCATTACGGCCGATTACCCCGGAATACTTCCAGCCCCACAGGTAACTGAGACCAAGATCCCAAAACCCTGATAATGACCCATCCGTGCTTATTTTTTATCACCGTATACCAATGGTGTTTCACAGGAGGTTCCTTCGAGGCGGGAAGCCGAGCCTGCGGCGGCTGGCCAACAAGGGGCAGCGCGGCCCCGTAGGTTAAAAACAAGTGCGGTCCGGATCGAAACTCCGCCGCAACGGTATAGCGCGTCACCATACTCCTCGGATTGATTCCTGGAAGGCGTACTAACGCTGATGCACTTTCCAGCAAAAAGAGCGCTCGCCGGACTGAATCCGGAGAGATTGCCAATCGAACCTTCACCGGACAAGCTTCAAAGCCGGGTCCGGAGGCTGAGGCGAACACGAGACGTGCTCGGATGCACCTCTGACAGAGGATGCCGACAGGTTGTCCGCCACCAACTCCGAGGTGGAGAGCGCCTTGAATCACAGGCGCCGCCGGACAGTTCTTCGTGACGCATGTTTCTCCCCAGAGGCCCTGAATGCCTTTGATTCGGGAGATGCGCATCTCCGTGCCGCTCAAGATGGTCTAGCCAGAGCCACGGAGCAGTATGTGAAGGACATATGGGTAAGGAAATTTGACAGTTATATATGCCAGTAGCCCCCGAGACTTAAAATAGTTAGAATAACCGATTTAAGGATCATTTGTTATCTTGAGGATCTTCTGAGAAAAGAATACCCGATCGTCCCTGTGAGCTTGAAGAGTGCAAGGCCCAACTTGAGGCCGCACAAGCCGCTACATGGGGAGCTACCGAGGCCCCCTCTGGTAATATATATTTTTTTAAATAAATAGTTTATAGAGTGCGGCGGGTGTGTAAATCTGACAAAAACATTGCAGATAGCGTCGGACTAGATCCGGACAAGCAACAGCTCTTACGCCAGTTAAAGGCCGGCGAGAGTGTGCTTACGAGGGTGTGGCAGGAGAAGAATAACCTCCAAGACGCCAACACCAAGCTGGGTGAGGAACTAAAGGACGTTCGTGCCCAGTTAGCTGATTCCGTAAACGAGAATCGGCGGCTTCGTCGCGGCATTTTCAGTAAGTGCTTGAGCGAACTTTGAAAAAGAGTTCGGCGAGGAACGCCACTAACATAAACATGTTTGTAGGTTTGCTCACAGGTCGTCCTGAGGAGGAGATGCCCAGTTCTTCGGGTGATCTTCTTCCCGAATTGCGTCAGCTGCACGAACGAGTCCGGCAGGTGATGAAAGGCATCGGTCAAGCCTTGTGGCCATCTATCTCCCTGCCCGAAGGCCTTGGGGAGCTGGCGGAGCGGCTTCAAGGAGCACGGCGGCGCTTCCGGCTATGGAAGATATCGGCCTGTCGTCAAGGCGCCAGGGAGGCCTGGGCCATGATGAAGACGCGGTACACGAAAGCTGACCCAAACCACATGGCCGAGGTCGGACCTGTGGGGCCGGATGTGATGGAGATCCCTGTAAGCTTAGTGTACGGCCAAGTAGAATTGGCCGCCAAGTATTTCCGAGCAAGATTGTAAATTAGATAGCCTATTAGATGGCATTGAGGAGGAATACAATGAGTCGAATTGACTATGTAAAAATATGACATGAAAAAATGTCTTCTAGCCGGATTGTAGATCGTTTGTCATAGCGGACCTTTTCGCTTCGAACTCCAGACCCAATAGTCCGAAGTGTGTCCGAATACCTTCGTGGTTATATAAGAACCGTGGTATGCATGGAGACCAGGCGTAGGGGTCATTGTTGCTGTATCAGACAAGTGCCCAACTAGTTATGTTATATTACATGGGTAGTAAGAAACATCTTCCAGGGAGAATAGTTCCGTTAAGGGTTCCTTTCGCTGGGATGCATGCCCTAAAGTGCATGTCAAAGCTGCTATAAAAGCAGAAAATCATCTGGGGGCAGATGGGTAAATAATTAAAAATCATCTTTCAGTTCACCGACCGAATATTCCCTTAAGAATGCTTAGCTTTCGCTTCACCCAGTCCGAGGTACACATCCGGCTGACCCGGCAAGAATAATCGCAGAGGTGCTCCCTTTACCACCTAGCCGAACAATCGGGAACGTAGGGGTAAGCACAGGAGCCAGGCAACCCAGCTTGGCCAAAACTTAAGTCATATCGATGCATATAATGGTGAATAAAAGGTACATGCGGAAGTTTAATGCATGTGTTGGGCATGAAAGCCCGTATAAATAAGCTTCTGTTAAAGAAGCCCCCAGGTATAATGAGCGCGGACAGCGCGTCAAGTGTGTGCGGAAAAAGCGCAAACGAACCTTTAGAGGCTACAAGAAGAAGAAGAGGGAAGGAGAGAAATAGACAGAAAAAAGCAAAAATAAAGAATGCGGAGGGAGGAAGGAGACGAACTTGGAGTCCAGCACTTAGGCGTAGAATCTTCGTAGACGGGCTGCGTTCCATGGGTTCGGCTCGAGTCGGTTATCCGATGCGTTTCGCAGACGGTATGCTCCGCCGGTCAGGACCTGGTCGATGATGAAGGGACATTCCCATTTGGGCTTGAGTTTGTCCTTTTTCTTGTCCGGCAAAGCGAGAACTAGTTCGCCAACGTTATAATCTTTGGCCCGCATTTCCCTGCTTTGATATCTTCGACCTGCTGTTGATAGAATGCGGAACGAGCTTTTGCCACGCCGCGCTCCTCCTCCAATGCGTCCAAACTGTCCTGCCGATCAAGCTCGGCTTCTCTTTCTTCGCATACGCGCACTCGAGGTGAGTCGTGTATTATGTCGCAGGGCAAGACTGCCTGCGCCGCATACCATGAAGAATGGTGTAAATCCGGTAGTACGATTCGCGTGGTCCGCAGCCCCCGTGAGTACGGAGTCGAAGCTCTCTCGACCCAAAGGCGTGTTATATTCCTTGAAGGACCGCACTAGTCTGGGTTTAATGCCGCTCATGATTAGACCGTTTGCCCGTTCGACTTGGCCGTTGGTTTGAGGGTGATAGACTGAGGCGTAATCGAGCTTGATGCCCATGTTTTTGCGCCATGATTTGACCTCGTCGACCGTGAAGTTGGTGCCATTATCAGTGATGATACTGTGGGGGACACCGTAACGGTGCACTACCCCTGATATGAAGGCTATCACTGGTCCGGATTCGGCCGTTTTAACAGGCTTGGCCTCTATCCATTTGGTGAATTTATCCACCATGACTAATAGGTATTTTTGCTTGTGGGTTCCTCCCTTGATGGGTCCGACCATATCAAGCCCCCAGACCGCGAATGGCCAGGTGATGGGTATAGTTTTAAGGGCGGTGGGTGGCATGTGGCTTTGGTTCGCAAAAAGCTGGCAACTGACGCATCCTTGGACTAAGTCTTGTGCATCTGCACGGGCCGTCGGCCAATAAAATCCTGTGCGGAAGGCCTTGCCTACAAGGGCCTGGGCTGCGGCATGGTGCCCACCCAGACCGGCATGAATTTCAGCCACGAGGTTTCGCCCTTCCTCTCCGAAGATACACCTTTGAAGGACTCCGGTAGTGCTTTTCTTATAAAGCTCTCCCTCATGGACTTTATAGGCTTTAGAGCGCCGTACTATGCAGCGAGCCTCATTTTGGTCTTCGGGGAGTTCCTGCCTGGTTAGGTAGGCCAGGAATGGTTCCTTCCACGGGGCGATAACCGCCATTATTTCATCAGCAGAGGGTGTTATTTCGGGGGCGGAGCCTCCGGTCGTGTTAGAGTGTTCGGCGTCAGGCGGTGCGGTTGGGTCCGGATTTTTATTGCCGGACTCCCCTTCCCATAGTACGGATGGCTTGAACAGCCGTTCCAAAAAGATATTGGGTGGGACGGCATCGCGTTTTGCACCGATGCGTGCCAATATATCTGCCGCCTGGTTGTTATCCCGGGCTATATGATGAAATTCGAGCCCTTCAACTGCGGCCGACATTTTTAGGACCGCATTGCGGTATGCTGCCATTTTCGGATCTTTTGCGTCTCCGTTTATTTGAGATATTGCGAGGTTTGAATCGCGCACCTCTAGGCGTTGAATGCCCATGGAGATCGCCATCCGGAGGTCGTGCGTAAGGGCCTCAGATTCGGCTGCGTTGTTGGAGTCCGTATACATTATCTGAAGGACGTATTGGACTGTGTCCCCGGTTGGGGACGTCAAGACGACGCCAGCCCCCAGGCCAGCCAACATTTTGGAGCCGTCAAAGTGCATGGTCCAATTGGAGTATGCGCCGTATTCTTTAGGGAGTTCGGCTTCAGTCCATTCGGCCAGGAAGTCGGCCAAAACTTGCGACTTAATAGCTCGTCGTGGCATATAGGTTATGTCGAATGGGAGGAGCTCTATGGACCATTTAGCAATCCGGCCCGTCGCGTCGCGTTTGTTTATAATGTCATTAAGAGGTACTTCGGAGGCTACCGTTATCAAGCACTCTTGAAAGTAGTGTCGCAGCCTCCGGGATGCCATGAACACCGCGTATGCTATCTTTTGATAGTGTGGGTACCGGGACTTGCATGGAGTTAGGACAGTGGACACATAATTAACCGGTTTTTGAATGGGGAACCGGTGTCCGTCCATTTCTCGTTCGACAACGAGCACCGCTACCGACAACTTGATGTGTTGCGGCGATGTATAATAGCATTGGTTCACCCACGCTACGCGGCCAGACCGGATTTGTTGCCAAAATGGCCTTTATTTCTTCGAGTCCGGCCATATGCATCCGGCCCACTCGAAGTGTTCGGTGCGGCGGAGGAGGCGGTAAAGAGGTAATGCCTTTTCTCCTAAACAGGAGATAAAGCGGCTTAGAGCCGCTACGCATCCCGTAAATTTTTGTATTTGTTTGAGGTCTTTTGGAATATCCAATTGTGACAGAGCTCGAATCTTGGCTGGGTTTGCTTCAATTCCTCTACCGGACACGATGAAGCCCAGGAGCTTTCCGGCTGGAACGCCGAAGACGCATTTTTCCGGATTGAGCTTGATGTCATATTTTCAAAGATTGTCGAATGTGAGCCTCAAGTCGTCTACTAGAGTTTCGACGTGCTTGGTTTTGATGACCATGTCATCTACATATGCTTCCACCGCTTTTGCCGATCTGGTTTGCCAGACATGTCTGAATCATGCGCTGATATGTTGCGCTGGAGTTTTTTAATCCCAAAGGGCATTGTGTTGAAGCAGAATGGGCCGTATGGAGTGATGAATGCTGTTGCAGCTTGGTCTGGCTCCGCCATCTTGATTTGGTGGTAGCCGGAGTACGCGTCGAGGAAGCACAATGAGTCGTGTCCTGCTGTAGCGTTAATGATTTGATCAATTCGAGGGAGGGGGAAGGGGTCCATTGGGCAAGCCTTATTAAGGTCTTTGAAATCAACACATAGGCGCCAGGATTTATCCTTCTTTGGTACCATCACCAGGTTCGCTAGCCAGTCCGGATGTTTTATATCTCTGATGAATCCGGCCTCCGAAAGTTTGGCTAGCTCCTCTCCCATGGCCTGTCTCTTGGGTTCGGAAAAGCGCCGAAGAGCCTGTTTGACCGGCTTGAATCCTTTTAGGATATTTAGGCTGTGCTCGGCCAGCTGACGTGGGATTCCTGGCATGTCTGAAGGGTGCCAGGCAAAGATGTCCTAGTTTTCTTGTAGAAATTCTCGTAGTGCGGCGTCTACATCAGGGTTTAATTGTGCCCCGATGGAGGCCGTCTTTGCAGGGTCCATTGGGTGGACTTGGAATTTGACTATTTCATCCGCTGGTTTAAAAGAGGTGGACTTGGATCTTTTATCAAGTATCACATCGTCCCTGTTCACCGTGGAGCGCATCGCGATGAGTTCCTCGGCCGCTAGGGCTTCGGATAGTGCCTCGAGGGCTAGTGCGGCTGTCTTATTTTCGGTGCGGAGTGCTATGTTCGGATCACTAGCGAGAGTGATGATTCCTTTGGGACCGGGCATTTTAAGCTTCATGTACCCATAATGGGGTATAGCTTGAAAAATTGTGAATGCCTCTCGTCCTAATAAAGCATGATATCCGATGTTGAACGGGGCCACTTGAAATGTGACCTCCTCGGACCTGTAATTGTCCGGCGAGCCGAACACTACGTCCAGAGAGATTTTTCCTGTGCAGCATGCTTCCCGGCTGGGGATTATTTCTCTAAAGGTTGTGCTGCTTCGCTCAATGCGGTTCCAGTCTATTTCCATTTTTCGGAGGGTTTCCTCATAGATGAGGTCTAGTCCGCTGCCGCCATCCATGAGTACCTTAATAAGGCGAAAGCCGTCTACTATCGGGCTGAGGACCAATGCGGCTGGTGCCCGGGCAGTTCGGAATTTAGGTTCGCCACCGCATTGAAGGTAATAGCCGTGTCACCCATGGATTTATTGTTGCTACTTGGTAGACTTCGCCAGGTTATGGAGTTGTCGTTTCGCATGTTATTTGATGCGAAAGTCTCGAAGATCGTTAACACCGTGACCGGGTGTTGCCGGGCTGGGATTCTCGAGGCTAGAAGCTCTTCGCCACTTTTGGCCACCGTCGTAGTATCCAACATGCTCAAAGGCTTTGAGTTGGAGTGGCGCCCTACATGCTATGAATTTTGTAGGGTCCGTTTAGCCAACCCTCCAAAGACGGTTCCGCACTTTTAGGGGTTTTGGTTTTTGGTATTCAACCTGTGTGCTTGATAATGATGCACCCTTTTGTTCCGGACTAGGGATGTATTCGGGGCCGGATTATCCCAAAATTTACTTTCGGTTTTCCAGGCGCTCTCCATCGCACAGTATTTTTGTACGATGGTCACCAAGTCAGCAAAGCGTGTAATTTCGCGACGACTTATGGCGTTTAGGATTCCCTTGTTCGTGCAATTATTGCAGAAGATTGGTATTGCGTCCTCCTCTCGGCAGTCCTTTATCCTGTTCATAACCAAGAGGAATCTGGCCCAGTAATGATGTACTGTTTCGGCGGGCTCTTGCCAAATTCGAGATAGATCGCTAATGTTTGGGTGGGCGGGTGGCACTAAATCCCGAACCCCGTCCAATTTAGGACTCAAGGGCCGGGAAGTTTCCGAACTCGGAAGTTTGGATTTTTTAGTGCTATCCAATGAGTCTGACCCGCCGCCTGACTTTAAGTTCAGGGCTTGATCGACATCCGTCCCTCCGCAGGAATCCGGCATGGAGGGATTGGGAATCCGGACGTAGCTAGTCTTTAAGATAGGAGAAGAGTCGCCGCATTGCTCCTCTATCACAGCAACATGATGGGTAGCCTGGGGAGAGTTGATCTCTCTCAGATCGGTTTTAGGCCCGATCCGGTCGTAATCTGTGGCGACTCCCAGGGCGGCGATCCAATCCAAGAGCTCGTTTACGGAGGAGAGCTCGATCGGTTCTAACTGTTCGGCAAGTTCCGAACTAACATGGAGATTGGTTTCGATGACTCGAGAGGTCATCGTCGGCGCGACGGCCGAACTAGCGGTCATGAGAAACCGCCTAGTCAAGAGTCGACCGGTGGCCAAGGCTTCTTTGGCGATGGTATCGCCTTTTAAAGACGAGATGAGGCATCCTACCGATGGCGACGGCACAGGAACTCTCAATGAAAGCACCAATGTCGGTGTCAAAACCGCGGATCTCGGTAGGGGGTCCCGAATCAAGGCCTAGGCGGATGGTAACAGGAGACAAGGGACACGATGTTTTTACCCAGGTTTGGGCCCTCTCGATGGAGGTAATACCCTACTCCCGCTTGATTAATATTGATGATATGGGTAGTACAAGTGTAGATCTACCACGAGATCAAGGAGGCTAAACCCTAGAAGCTAGCCTATGGTATGATTGTTGTTCGTCCTACGGACTAAAACCCTCCGGTTTATATAGACACCGGATAGGTTAGGGTTACACAGAGTCGGTTACAATGGTAGAAGATCTACATATCCGTATCGCCAAGCTTTCCTTCCACGCCAAGGAAAGTCCCATCCGGACACGGGACGAAGTCTTCAATCTTGTATCTTCATAGTCTTGGAGTCCGGCCGTGATGATAGTCCGGCTATCCGGACACTCCCTAGTCCGGGACTCCCTCATAAGGGTAACAACTGTAGCAACAATGATAGGCTATGCATCAGTATAGGATTAACCGAAAGCAGTAACATGCTACACTACTCTAATGCAAGCAGTATAGAGAAGGAATAGGCGATATCTGGTGATCAAGGGGGGGCTTGCCTGGTTGCTCTGGCAAGGAGGGGTCGTCAACACCGTAGTCGTACTGGGTAGCAGCGGCGTCGGTCTCGGTGTCTAGCGAGAGAAGAGGGGGAAGAAACAATAAATATAAAAGCAAACAAATGCATGATGATGCATGACATGACAAAGCGTAATGCTAGGTGTGCCCTAACGCGGTAGTAGGTGATACCGGCGGAAGGGGAAACATCCGGGAAAATATCCCCGGTGTTTCGCGTTTTCGGACAGATGAACCGGAGGTGAAATGTTCCAGGTTCGATAGGTTAGGGATGTGTGACGGACGAACGGGCTGCGTATCCGGATTCGTCTCGTCGTTCTGAGCAACTTTCATATAAAAAGACATTTTCATCTGAGCTACTGTTTATTTTCTAAATTATTATTAATTCCAAAATAAAGACTAAATTGCTAGGGGCACCCAGCACAGGGTACACAGATGTGTACCAGTGGCTGACAGGTGGGCAAGGGGGTCCCGGTTGACCAGTCAACCTTTGACTGGTCAACAAGGGGTGGGGCCCCCCTGTCATTGACTCACCTAATTAATTAACCTGATTAGTTAGTTTAATTAGCAAGTTAATTAGGCTAAGCTAATTAAGTTAATTAAATTATTAATTCATTAATTATTACTTTTAATATATATATACATATATAATTTTTTTTAATTCCTTTTCTTTTTATTTTAACGTTCTGGGGGCTGGGCCCCACGTGTCAGCGGCCCACGAGGCCAACCGGGCGTGGCGCTTATCGCGGCGCTTGTCGCTGCGTGCGTGGTGCCGGACGGGCGGCGCGTGCAGCACCGCTGAAGAGGCCGAGCCCGAGGGCGCAGGACGTGGGTGCTGGCGCCGGGCGTGAGGGCACAAGCTGGGCGCGAGGCGGGTGGTGGCTCGGCGGGCGAGGCGGGCGGCGAAAGGTGAAGCAGCGGGCAGAGGGGGCAAGAAAACGTGGGCGCGAGGCCGGGGCGTGATCCCGGGGCCGCCGTGGGAGTGAGAGCGCACGGGCAGGGGAGCGGTTTGCGGGGATTGAGGCCAGCGTCGACCTTAAGCGGCGGCAGAAGGCGACGTTCGAAGGGATCGAGCCCTCAGGCACGGATCCGTCAACCGATGCACTAGGCAGCGTCTGCGGATGCCCTGAGTGTGATGGTTGTCTCAGTTGCAACTGGGAAGGACTATGGCAACGGCACAAGGCATGGCAGCAGCAGCGAAGCTCCGGTCAGGGTATGCTACGGCTACGGCGATCTCTAGCTCAAAATTGAACCGGGGGGAAGAGGGGAAAGGTGCAACAGCTCACATCGAGGCCAGCGGGGGACTCAGGTGAGTCGGGGATGGTCGGGATGGTGCGGATCGACGATAGTGGCCGCGGGTGCCCGTGGTTGAAGAAGAGTCGATGTCGACGGCTTGCGGAGGCCCCCTGCTCGTGTGCATTGGCGTAGAGGTCGACGACGTCGTGGCGCAGCTCCTGACAACAAACGGTGGCTTGGGAAAGGTTCGGTGCGCAAAGACGGCGAGGGCCACACTCGGACGAGCTCACAGTGATGGATACAGAAGGAGAAGGGGATAAGTGCGAAGGGGGGTGGACGCGGGCGAACCCTAGGTCGCCGGGGATGATTTTATACTCGCAGGGAAGGCACGGATGGCCGGCACGTGGCCGATCTGCGGCACGGACGGGCGCACGGCGGCCACCCAGCCTCCTGTGAACAGAGAGGAGGGAGATGACCTCGTGATGGGCTGGACCGGGGGTTCTGGAGGCCAAGGCCAAGGGGAAGCAGCTGGCCAACTGGGCCAGTTGGCCCAGTGGGGAAGGGGGGTTTAGTTTTTCTTTAGTTTATTTTCTTTGTATAGTTTCTATTTTCCTTTTATTTTTAGTTTTATAATTTACAAGAATTGCACCTAAATTAGTATTAATAAACATTCCACTGCCACAATAATTTTAGTAGTTACTAAAGTAGTTTACAACAATTTAATCATTTAAGATGCGTTTAAATAATTGTTTCAGCTACTGTTTCCATTATTTAGTGCATTTAAACATTTTATGTTAATTTGGATTCACCACCATAATCATCTATGATTTATTTGCTACATTTTGAACATTTTAGATTTGACTTTTGAAAACTTTTACCATTTGACTTTATTTTAAATTTGAATTTTGAAAGGTTTTGAATCAACGCGAGTTTAACAACAGTAATCGAGGTGACGTGAAATCATTAGCAGAGGGTTACTGTAGCTTAACTATCCGGGCATCACATTTTTCTTCGATCTTTTCCTCTATTCCTTTCTTCTTCTCCTCTTTTTATTTCTTCTTCGTCTTCTTATTTTTTATCGGGTGTTGATATACCCCCTCCCGATAACTTCAACACGAGGGGGGGGTCGATATACCCCCTCCCCGATTGAGGGAGTTCCAGACTAGGGGGTGTCCGGATAGCCGAACTATCATCATCGGCCGGACTCCAAGACTATGAAGATACAAGATTGAAGACTTCGTCCCGTGTCCGGATGAGACTTTCCTTGGCGTGGAAAGCAAGCTTAGCGATACGGATATATAGATCTCCTACCATTGTAACCGATCAGGTGTAACCCTAACCCTATCCGTGTCTATATAAACCGGAGGGTTTTAGTCCGTAGGATCTAACAACAATCATACCATAGACTAGCTTCTAGGGTTTAGCCTCTTTGATCTCGTGGTAGATCCACTCTTGTAACACACATCATCAATATTAATCTAGCAGGACGTAGGGTTTTACCTCCATCAAGAGGGCCCGAACCTGGGTAAAACATCGTGTCCCTTGTCTCCTCGTTACCATCCGCCTAGACGCACAGCTCGGGACCCCTACCCGAGATCCGCCGGTTTTCACACCGACATTGGTGCTTTCATTGAGAGTTCCTCCGTCGTCAGCCGATAGGGCCCGATGGCTCCTCCGATCATCAACAACGACGCTGTCCAGGTGAGACTTCCTCCCTGTGCAGATCTTCGTGTCCGCGGCTTTGCACCGCCGCCAATTCGCTTAGCCATCCGGAGCAGATCGAAGCTACGCCCGCCGCCGTGTCAGATTTGAAGCCTAAACTATACGGGCCGATATCCGCGGAGACTTGATCTTCGACGGATTCGAGCCCCAGCCAAGCGCTACCGCACTATCTCGATGGGCATGATCTAGCTCGCAACCGAATAGTGCCCCTCGAGGCCGCACTCGTAATCCGCCCGACCCTTAACTGAGTCGGATTCCCCGATCGAGGACGAGTGGTTGGACACCGCCTCGAGGGCTTTAATCTCTACGGCGATCGAGCCGAACTCCACCCCTGTCCTTTGTGAAGACCTCGACTCCAGGGTGTCGGACTCCTCTCCGAACTCGAACCCTCACGCCTGCGCTAATCGAATCCGATTGGGCGCCTGCTATGGAGTTCACGGTCATGACATCTTTCAAAGACTCGCCCTTTGGCGACATCCTGAGTTCACTAAAGTCTCTCTCTTTATCTGGAGAGCCCTGGCTGGATTACGATCAGGAAGGTTGGGATGCGGACGACGAAGAAATTCAACGCCCACCCACCACCCACTTTGTAGCCACTGTCGATGATTTAACCGACATGCTAGACTACGACTCCGAAGACATCGACGGTATGGACGACGATGCCGAAGATTTAACAAGACCCAGCGCCGCCAGGCACCGGAAGGCCACCTCGCCATATGACATATATATGGTGGACACCCCAAAAGATGGGAACGGCGATGGAACAACGAAGCGATGACCCTCCAAGAAGCAACCCAAGCGCCAAGGCCAGGGCGCCGCCTAAATCCCGCCACAAAGAAGAATGAAGATTCCGCACCGGAGATAACAATACATCGGACAACGCCAAGACAATCCACTCCAAAGAAGATCCATCGGAGGAGGATGAAGACGCCAGCCCTCGTGAGAGAGCGGCGTAACAAGAGGTAGAGGATTATATGCCTCCTTCCAAGACGAAGCAAGCCTCGACGACAATGAATTCGCCGTGCACGAGAATCCCGTCGAACAAGAGCGCTTTTAGACGCAGGCTTATGGCCACGGCGAACATCCTAAAGAAAAAGCAAGAACAGCTTAGAGCTGATCAGATCTTCTAGCCGACAGATGGACCAAGTCCTCGCGTCAAGAGCATGAGCTCGAACGCCCTCCAAAAGCTACCCTAAACGCAAGTTGCTCCCCGATTAGAGGACGAGGCTTACTTAACCCGCATCACCAGGAGACAATACGGCCGACCGACCACCCGTGGTCAGCGACAGAGAGGCCTCTAGGCCCTTCACTAGAACCGCACTTCGCATCGCTCAAAAAGCACATGGCCAAAGGGGAACGCCCGACCTGCGAGATATATTGGAGGACAAGGCAAGACAATCAAGATCGATCTATGGATCGCGTGGGCGCCACGGCACGCGGATTTACAACCGTCGCGCCAGACATAGTAAGTCCGCCGGGCCGAACAAAACAGACCAAGCTCTTTTGAGCTCCGTGGTGATATCGCCAATACAGAGGCGCCAAGACACCCACTATGCTTCACAGACGAAGTAATGGATCATCAAATCCCCGAAGGGTTTAAACCCGTCAATATTGAATCCTATGATGGCACAACAGACCCTGCGGTTTGGATCAAAAACTATGTCCTCACATCCACATGGCCCGCGGTGACGATCTTCACGCCATCAAATACCTCCCCCTCAAGCTTAAAGGACCAGCCCGGCATTTGCTCAACAGCTTGCCAGCAGAGTCAATTGGGAGCTGGGAGGACTCGAAGCCGCATTCCTCGATAACTTCCAGGCACTTATGTGCGACCACTAGACGCTGATGACCTAAGCCACATAATTCAGCAGCATTTAATCGGCCGCATAATTCGACACGGTTCTTAACCAAGAAAACCAAATCGTCGACCGTCCGGATGCGGAGGCCCTCGCGCCTTCAAGCATAACATCCACGACGAGTGGCTTGCCCGGAACCTAGGACAGGAAAAGCCGAAATCCATGGCAGCCCTCACATCACTCATGAACCGCTTCAAGGCTGGTGAGGACAGCCGCTAGCACGCAGCAACAACCTCAAAGAAAAATTCGCAGTCCGGACTTCAAGGACCAAAACGGCAGGCCGCGTCGTAACAAAAACAAATGCCGCACTAACGGCGACAATATTGAGGATACGGTAGTAAATGCCGGATTCAAAGGCTCTAAACCCGGTCAGTGGAAAAAGCCATTCAAACGAACTACTCTCGGCCCGTCCAATTTGGACCGAATACTCGACCGCTTGTGCCAGATACACGGCACTTCAAAAGCCAGTTAACCACACCAACAGGGACTGTTGGGTATTCAAGGTGCAGGCAAGTTAATTGTCAAAACAATGACAAGGGGTTGCATAGCGATGACGAGGACGAGACCCAACCGCCGAACAATAGAGGATGTAAGGGTTTCACAAAAGTGCGACGGTGAACATGATATACGCAACGCACATACCCAAAAGAGAGCGGAAGCAGCACTCGTGGATGTCTACGCGATGGAGCCAGTTGCCGGAGTTCAATCCATGGTCCTCCCCGCCCATCACTTTTGACCAAGGGACCACCCCACCAAAGATCCGCCACGGGGATTCGGGCCAGACCGTCTTAGACCCAATCGTCGATGGATTTCACCTAACCGTAGTCCCGATGGACGGCGGCAGCAGCTGAACCTGCTTTACCGTGATACAAAGGCGCAAGATGGGCATAGACCCCCAAGGATTAAACCTACCAAAACGACCTTTAAAGGCGCCATACCAGGTGTAGAAGCCAATTGTACAGGCTCAATTACACCGGAAGTGGTTTTCGGATCCCGGATAACTTCCGGGCGAGGAGTTAATCTTCGACATAGTCCCGCTCCGCAGCGGCTATCATGCCGAAGCTCGGACGCATCAAGGCTTGCAAAGTTCAACGCGGTGCCGCACCACGCATACCTCAAGCTCAAGATGCCAGGCCCTCGAGGAGTCATTACGGTCAACGGAAACATCGAACGCTCTCTTCGCACGGAGGAGCATACAACGGCTCTCGCGTAAGTGTAATGCAGCCTTTAAGGCAATTCTCGAGTCCG
The DNA here is from genome assembly GCA_021605145.1 of Aegilops bicornis. Classification (NCBI taxonomy): domain Eukaryota; kingdom Viridiplantae; phylum Streptophyta; class Magnoliopsida; order Poales; family Poaceae; genus Aegilops; species Aegilops bicornis. The sequence goes on along the minus strand of CM038675.1, from coordinate 165,026,566 downwards.
GCCGTTAAGCGGCCGGACACAGCTAAGCGCCGCGGAGTAACTTACAACAAGACCACCGCACGCTCGTGAGCATGCGAGCAGTGCGGCCCCAACCCCAGCCCCCGCTAAACGTCAGCAGGTCCTTCGCGTACACCATTACGCTCAAGATACCATGGGCATGGGGAGAGGGCACGACCACGATAAACCTGCATCAAGCTGCTCAACCACACCAGGGCTCTCAAGTGTGTCGTTCCTTTTTATTTTCTTTTTACCTTTTACTTTTTACCCACGGGACTCCGTTTGTCAGAAGCCCTGTCGGGCAGCAGACCTGCCGAACACACGATGCAACAGCCAGGGAAGGATAAAGGCTACAACAAATATACATGTGGTCTCCATTACGAGCATTTTCATACACCAATCTGCAGCCTACCCCTGAAGGGGGACATGTTTAACAGTCTCATACCTTGCTTATCGCACTATTTGTGTCGTTCTGCATTTGTAGCAGCACTTGTTGAATAAAACAATGCAGCACCTTTTTGTTTATAATTGCATTTCTTTTTCATACATATGTTCATTTACGACATGTTGCATCCGTACACTTTGGTACGGCTATTATACACCAGGGGCTTATGTTTCCCGCATTATGGTGTGATGAGTCCGAACACTTTCACAAGTGCGGCACCCCGAACTTATAGCACTATATGCATCGGCTCGAATCATGTCTTGGGTCAATAGTTGGGTTTGCCCGGCTCCCGTGTTTTGGTACCTTACGCCCGATATATCGGCTAAGGTAGCACCGGAGAACCACTGCAATTCCGCCTCAGCCTCGGCTGGGTTAACGCCTGGAGAAAGCTAAACTGACCGCCATGATGAGGCGAGAGACCGGTCGCTGTTCGAGAGGTTTTTAAGTAGTCCTTAAAGACTTATGTCGCTTAGAGCGAGGAGCCGGATACTGTCCGCCATATGCGTGGATAGCGCCTCAAATTCGCCCTTCCAAGACTAGGGGCTTCACCGAAATTTAAAATTATAGAATTCTATGGCTAAGTGAGAGTGTTCAAGCATTATAAGTCCGGTTGCCTGGTTCGCTGTGTTGAGCGCCCCTAGATGGACCCAAAATGGGAACAAGAGCGCCAAGCTTATCCCGAACACCCCAAAGACTGTGGCATGGGGGCTGAAGCCGATTTACTTGCCATCTCTCGATTTGATAAACAGCCACACGTAAGGTAATATTTTAAATTAACAAGCGTTGCTTAGTGCATATGAACCAAGTTTTCAACGCACAGATAACAAAATGCTAGTCTACTCAAATATTACATCTTTGGAGCACTCACCCGCAATAGTGCGGGCGCCTTCAAAGACACTCTTATAATACATCTCGGGCGTATGATGCTCCTTGCCCTCCGTGGCGGGTCCGTCACGAGCCTGGCATCCATCTTGGCCCAAAGGCACCTTTATGCTGGCAAGGCCCGACGGCACCCTCGATACAAGCGGAATGCTTGATAACTTCAACCCACGGGCACACATCCACCAGCCGCCACACCAGCCGGTAGCTCCTGTGCATGGCCTCCTTAGGCCACACCAACTATGAGGCCCTTCATGGCCTGCTCGCCGCTTTAGGAGCTCGACCAGCCGCTTCACTGGTCGCTAAGGGGCACTGGATGGCCGGCCTCAAAGATACCGAGACCGTAAGACCTTCTCCGCTGAGCCCTCCTCGCCCGGTAGAATGCGGCAGCATTGGACACGCTGCGAGGAAGATCTGCGAACGCCTCGAGAGCTCCGACCGGGTAAGCAACAGGTAATTAACACTGTGATGCTTACTCGCATGAAAAATGCCTTACCCGCTGCTATTTTCTTCACCGCCTCAATCTCCTGGAGGGCCTTGTAGGCTTGGCCTTAGCGGCTTTGGCACTCTCCAAAGTTGTTGCAAGCTCGCACTCGAAGTCTCGAAGTCACGCCCAAGTTCTCATGTTTTTCACGAGATCCCGGAGCTCTTGCTGTACCTCCGCCACCCAAGGCCTCCCGCTTCTCTCGCCGGTGCTCATGCCGTCAAGATTATGTTCGGCCGAGGCCACCGCCTCCTTCTGTGGTCGCCACCTCGTTAGTGGCCCCTACAATACCCACGCTATCCTTGTCATTTTTCTTGCAACCAAATCCTTTTCTCAGAAGGTACAATTTTTATAAGGTATTACTCACCTTCTTTTCCTCGAAATGCTTCTTGGCATGGCCGAGCTCGCTCTCGGACCGCCGAGGTTTTTCTTCAAATTATTGACCTCCATGGTCAAGGCGGCGGAGGTCAGCCAAATTTCACCGCAATCCCATATTGACATATTTTTATGACTCGCTTATCTTTCTAAAGATCCTCAACCGCTTTTCTTTCCTAACACCGAACCGAGCATCGTGGGCTACCGCCTATGCGGTACCATTTTACATATATTGAAATTCTTACCTCAAAGCCCGTTAGAAGGCTGTCAGAAGCTTCGTCAGCCCGCCTTCTTGGCGAAGCCGAATCCTTTCAATCACCGCACTCATAACAAGGCGGTGTTCTTCGATGGAGGCGCCGCTGAGCGCCCAAGAAATTATCCGCACCTCCGTTGGATCGTAGGCAGCCGGGCGTCATGTCTTGCCCTTTTCTACGGCGGGGTCGCCTACGGACTCAAGCCACCGTGGTCCTCCGGGCTGAGTCCGTGCACAGTCCGGAGGGTGTCTTATGACACCTCCGCCCTCCTCCTCCTGGTGGGTCCTTTTCGATCCCACCTCGGGCGCCGTCTGCTGCACGGGGTGGAGGCACTCGAAGGGAATCCATATCCGACGCACTCCAAGGACCCGCCGATTTAAACGGAAAGATCATCCTTGGGCGGACTGCAGGGTTGTATGCGGCATTAGAAAGACATTATGTGGCTTAAAAGAAAAACCTTGAAGTTATTCGAGTCCGGATACTTACGATTCGCCAGGGCTTGGCCCTTGCAGGCCAATCCCCTTGTCGTTGCCGACGCTGGTGGAGAAGTCCCGGAGGAAGGGTTCTTCCTTCTTGACCTTCCGCCTCCCCAGCTTGGGGGCTTTCCTCTCCTCCTCTCACCGGGGAGAAGCTTCTTCTTCTTCCTCCTCGCCTTCGTGGAGAAGATTCTCGCTTCAGAGTCCGACAAGACTCTGGCGCCGGAGCTCCTTCGAAGTTCCCGTGGCCTCCTTCTTATCTTCCTCTCCGCACCACATGGGGTGCCGGAGCCAACAGCCCCGCTAATCGGGCATCCGCTGGTCTTCGGTAAAGGAGCCGGACGCTTAATCTGTCCGGACGCCTTCAAATGCACTGTCAAGAATAGGGAGTTTTCGGAACCCACGAGAGTCAATCTATGGAAAAGGAGTCCCGTGAAGGGTAATAACTTACTCGCTGGCTTGACGCCGCGAGCTGTATCCGCGATCTTTGTTAGCGGACGCGGGGCTTTTGCGCCTTGAACAGCACTCTTCCGTGCATCTTCGCACGTGGTATCAAGAGCCGCTCAAGGTTCGGTGCAGGCCGGATCGAACTCCCACAAATTGAAGTCCCATTGTTGGCATGGGAGAATCCGCGGATGAGCATCACCGGATTACGCCGACAAGCCTCGCGATTCTTGGCCGCCCGGTTTCGGACGCTGGTTTGGAGTCCGGATAGCTCGCCCGAATCCCCCACTTCAGGCCCGCCTCTTTCCATGACGAGAGTCGGTGGGGAATCCAGATCTGAATTGGGGCCGCCACCATTGAGGGTCGCGTGGCTCGGTGATGTAGAACCACCCCGATTGCCACCCCCTTTATTGTCTCCACAAAGGAGCCCTCGAGCCATAGGACTTTTGCCATCTTGTCAATTATGGCGCCCAAGACTCCGCTTTGGCTGCTCCTTCACAACCTTCGCTTGACATCAAGGTCTTGAGCCACAAGTCGGGCGGGGCTGGATGCAGAGGAAAGCCTCAGACACGCATTTATAAACGCCGAGACGTTGAGGACGAAATTGGGGCCAGTCATGGAAGTCCAGGCCGTAGTAGAACATGAGCCCCTGACAAATGGGTGAAGTGGAAAACCTAGTCCATGGAGGAAGTGGGGAGAAATACCACCTCTCATGGGGACTAGGGGTTGGAATAAGCTGCCCCTGCTGCCGGGCAGCTCAGGCGCGATATCGCCGGGACAAGTATCCGCCTCCCGCAGCCTTGTGATGTGCCCCTCCGTGATGTAGGAGGCCATCCATCCGCCTCCCGCCTCCCGACATGGTTGGAGAAGGTTGAGGAGGAAAGTGCGGACTTGGGCGCTAGAGCTCGAAAGTGCACGGGAATGGATGAGCAAAGGAGGAAGAAGGCGAGGTGAAAGGATGGATCCTTATCCCCTTATATGGGCGGACAAAACATGTGTCCCCACCGCCTGGTAAAACTCGCTTATCCCCCAAGCGCCACAATCAATGGTGCGGTTGGGTTACCCACGTCTGTATTGATGGGAATCCTGAATAAGGGGAACACGATCTCTGCCTCGACAAGACGTGCTATGAAACCGCCGCTAAACGCGCTTAAGGTGGAACAAGAAAACAATTTGAATAAAGGCTTGGTAGTGGTGCGACGCCACGCCACAAAATATGTCAGCAGATTGATCTTGTGTAATATTATTCTCTACGGTAGTATGTGGAATTTATTTTGCAAGAGCCGACACTATCCCGGGTGTTCACAATCTTCTATAATTATTTGAGGAACGCTTATAAATGCCGAAGATAATTGAGTCATTATCAGGTTCCGGACTGTATCATTCACAGGGCTCAACTCGTAAAACATCGTGTCCCTTGTCTCCTGTTACCATCCGCCTAGACGCACAGTTCGGGAGACAAGGGACACGATGTTTTACCCAGGTTCGGGCCCTCTTGATGGAGGTAAAACCCTACGTCCTGCTAGATTAATATTGATGATGTGTGTTACAAGAGTAGATCTACCACGAGATCAAAGAGGCTAAACCCTAGAAGCTAGCCTATGGTAGGATTGTTGTTTGTCCTACGGACTAAAACCCTCCGGTTTATATAGACACCGGATAGGGTTAGGGTTACACAGAGTCGGTTACAATGGTAGGAGATCTATATATCCAGACGCCAAGCTTGCCTTCCACGCCAAGGAAAGTCCCATCCGACACGGGACGAAGTCTTCAATCTTGTATCTTCATAGTCTTGGAGTCCAGCCGATGATGATAGTTCAGCTATCCGGACACCCCTAGTCCGAACTCCTCAAGAGTCCCCTAACTAGGCTTCAATGACGATTTAGTCCGCGCTGTATGTTGTCTTCGGCATTGCAAGGCGGGTTCTCCTCGCCTTCATGTTCCCGCTTAATAGTGTCCGGCTTCTTTATAAATGTTGCGCCCTTGGCTTCTACGCCCAATAATGGCCTTCTTCCACGTGGTCGCATTTAATGCGAAAGGCTGGGATATTTTTACATTTTACCCCTAGTCAGGCGTAACGATCCGCCTACAAGAGAGGCGAGGATCTAGATCCAGCTCACACCATCCTCCATCCGCAAGTTCTCATCGAAGCGCCTCTGACAAAAATCCATTCCATCATGGATAGCCGACGCGGCTCCTCCTCTCGTGCTCCCAGCCCTAAGCCAGGAGATTAGGGGAGATGCTCAGTTCCACACAGCGAGCTAGTGGTGCTTCAAACCGAGGGACATCTTCCTCCAGCTTTCAAGGTTCCGGTTCGAGCCGGACTGGCCACCTACAAGGGAGGGAAGCAGGCGGAGAGCGTCCCCAACCCTTCCAAAGGGGAGCGGGTATGCTTTGTCCCCTATCTAATAAGGGGACTCGGATTTCCCATACATCCGCTTTCTCCGGGGCTCCTTAGAGTTCTACGGACTCCAACTTCACCACCTCACGCCCGCCCATTTTGCACATCGCGGGCTTCAGAGCTTTTTATGAAGCTGTTCTTGGGCATCGAGCCCCATTTTGCCCTGTGGAAGAGATTGTTTTGTCTCGCACTTCGTTCTCATGAGGGGTCGATATACCAAGTGGGCGGAGCCGAAATATGGCGATCGCCGGGACCGGATATCTATCCGCACCCGAAGAAGGCGTCCAAGACTGGCCTTCTAATGGTTCTACATGGAGGACGCCTCTGCCGGATCCAGTCCGGATCGGCCTCCCGGAGTTCAACAATGCTCCCTTGAAGAAACGCCTGAGTTGGCGCCATGAGCCCTCAACGGAAGATGACAGAGCGCCCATTATCCGATGGGCCGGATTAGGTTATCGCCCATTCCGGATTGACCATGATTGGAGTCATGGCCACGTGCATTATGCGAGGGGTGCAGCCACTCCAATATAGGGGCCACCCTATGTGGGATTTCAACGGGAAGATGACGCCACCCGTCATGGCCGCAAAGGGCTAGGCTCGGCAGCCGATCCGCAAAGATCCTGTCCGGCTTGTACAAGGGAGAGGAGGAGGACTTCCTCCGCAAGAATCCGTTGAATGGATTTTCTATGCATAACCCTCAGAGCTGGGTAAGAGGATGTTCATCTACCCGATCCATACCTTTTTTAAAGTCAAGTATCTTACTCTGTGATTTCGACGCAGGAGCTGCGCCGGGACGTGGAGGGCATACGAAGCCTAGCTCCACAGCCCGAGGATCCGGAACGATCCCTTAATCCGACCTCCGAAGAGGATCCGGACATAAAGGTGGAGGTGATTGACGGGGTGTTCCACCAATGTAGCATAGACAATGCCCTAGTCGCCATTACGGCTGACTACCCCGGTTTGTTCCCGGCTTCCTGTGATCGTGACCAAGGTCTTGACACCATCATTTGATCCACTCAATTCTAACCATCCCATACCGATGGTGCATCGCAGGAGGTGCCTTTAAGGTGGGAAGTCGAACCCGTGGCGGCCGGGTCAACAAGAGTCACCGCCCAGCAGGAGGAAGAGGAGGCGATGCTAACGTAAACGCCGCCAAGAACGGCACGGAGCACCGCTATTTTTAAGGGAAGGATCCCCGTAAAGTATATTAATGCTCATAACTTTTCCAGAAGAGCACTCACGGACAAAGGTCCGGAGAGGTTGCCAATCAAGCCTCCGCCGCCATGCTCCAACGCATGGTCCGGAGGGGAGGTGAATACAAAGCGTGAACCGGACGCCTCCCGACGGAGGATGCCGACAGGCTGCCCGCCACCCGTCTGAGGTGGAGAGCGCCATGAATCACAAAAGGCGTCGCCGGACAGTTCTTCGTGACGCTTTCTCCCCGAGGCGTTAAATGCCTTTAAAGCGGAACGCGCACCTCCGTGCCGCTCAAGATAGGTTAACCAGAGCCACGGAGCAGTATGTGAAAGACATACGGGTAAGTAATTTTAATAGTTATATATGCCAGTAGCCCCCGAGACTTAAAATAGTTGAAATAAATGATTTAAGGATCAATTATTATGCAGGGTCTTGTGGAGAAGAATACCCAGCTGTCCCAGGAGCTCCAAGAGTGCAAGGCCCAACTTGAAGTCAAGACTGCCACCACAGGGGAGCCACAGAGACCCCGCTGGTAAGACGAGATCTTTAAAAAGGTAATTATTTAGCAAAGTGTGGCGTGAATCGACAATAATATTGCAGAGGGCGCCGGACTAGATCCGGACAAGCAATAGCCATCGCGTCACTAAAGGTCAAGCGAGAGGGTGCTTATGAAGGTGCAGCAGAGAGAAACAAGCTCCAAGATGCCCACACCCGGCAAGGAGAAGAGCTGAAAGGTGTTCGGGCCCACTGTCTGGCTCCGTGAAGGAGAATCACCGCTTCGTCATGCATTTATAGTAGTGCTTGAACGAATTCCTTTGAAAAGAAGAATTCGCGAGGAAGACGATTGATGTAAATATGTCTTTAGGTGTGCTCACAGGTCGCCTCATGGAGGAAATGCCTGAGTCAACGGGTGACCAACTTCCCGAGCTAGTGCAATTGCTCGAACGTGTTCGGCAGCGATGAGTGGCGCTGCTCATGCTTTATGGCCATCCGCCTCCCTACCCGAGGGCATTGGTGAGCTTGCTGAGAAGCTTCAGGAGCACGGCGACGCCTCCGCTTGTGGAAGATATCGGCCTGCCGTCAGGCGCCAGGAGGCTCGGGCCATGGTGAAGACATCGCTACCCAAGTTCGACCCAAACCACATGGCCGAGGTCGGACCAAGGGCCTGATGGGAAGGAGATCCTCGTGAGTTGATGTACGGCCAAGTAGAACTCGTCATGAATATTCCCAACAGGATCAGAATTAGACAGCTGTTAGATGGGATTGAAGAGGAGTACAATCATAGGTTTGACAATGTAATTTGAAATGACATGTAAAATTCCTTCTAGCCGGATTGTAGATCGTTTGTCTTTGCGGACCGTTTCGCTTCAACCTCGGGACCCAACAGTCCGGAGTGTGTCCGAATACCCTTACGGTTATAAAAGAACCGGGGCATGCATGGAGACAAGGCGTCGGGGTCATAATTGCTTTATCGCATAAGTGCCCAACTAGTTATGTTATATTACATGGTTAGTAAGAAACATCTTCCAAGGAGAATAGTTCCGCTAAGGGTTCCTTTCTCGAGAGGCATGCCCTAAAGTGCAATGCCGCATCGCAAAAATAGCAGAAAAAGCATCCGGGGCGTATAAATAAGTAAGTAATAAATCATCTTTCAAGTCACCGACCGAATATTCTCTTAAGAACGCTTAGCTTTCGGCTTTACCTACCGAGGTACACATCCGGTGACCAGCAAGAATAATCGCAGAGGTGCTCCCTTTACCCCCTAGCCGAACAATCGGGAACGTAGGGGTAAGCACAGGAGCCAGGCAACCTAGCTTGGCCAAAACTTAAGTCATATTGATGCATGTAATGGTGAATAAAAGGTACATGCGGAAGTATGACACATGTGGTGGGCATGAAGCCCATATGAATAAGCTTCTGTTTAAAGAAGCCCCCAGGTATAATGAGTGTCAGGGGCACATCAAGTGTGTGCGAACAAAGCACAAATCAGCCCATAAAAGGTGAAAAAAAGTGGGAAGAAGGAGGAGGAGGAGAGACAGTAAAAACAAGGAGTGGACGGGGGAGTGAGACGAACCCGGAGTCCGGCGTTAGGCGTAGAATCTTCGGAGACGGGCTGCGTTCCATGGGTTCGGCTCGAGTCGGTTGTCCGATGCGTTACGTAGACGGTACGCTCCGCCGGTCAGGACTTGGTCGATGATGAAGGGACCTTCCCACTTGGGCTTGAGTTTGTCCTTTTTCTTGTCCGGCAGGCGTAGAACAAGTTCGCCAACATTGTAAGTTTTGGCCCGTACTTCTCTGCTTTGATATCTTCGAGCTCGCTGCCGATAAAATGCGGAACGAGCCTTTGCCACGCCCCGCTCCTCCTCTAAGGCGCCCAGACTGTCCTGCCGATCTAGCTCGGCTTCTCTTTCTTCGTACATGCGCATTACGAGGTGAGTCATGAATTATATCGTAGGGCAGGACTGCCTCTACCAGATACCATAAAAATGGTGTGAATCTGGTAGTTCGGTTTGGCGTGGTCTGCAGCCCCGTGAGTACGGAGTCGAGCTCCTCTACCCAAAGGCGTGTTAGATTCCTTGAGGGACCGCACTAGTCCGGGTTTGATGCCGCTCATGATTAGACCATTTGCTCGCTCAACTTGACCGTTAGTTTGGGGGTGATAGATCAAGCGTAATCGAGCTTAATGCCCATGTTTTTGCACCAGAGTTTAACCTCGTCGGCCGTGAAGTTCGTGGTCGTTGTCGTTGATGATGCTGTGGGGACACCAAACGGTGTACTACCCCGGATATGAAGTCTATCACCGGTCGGGATTCTGCTGCTTTAACCGGCTTGGCCTCAATCCATTTGGTGAATTTGTCCACCATGACCAATAAGTATTTGTGCTTGTGGGTTCCCCTTTAAGGGGTCCGACCATGTCAAGCCCCTGCACCGCAAACGGCCAGGTAATGGGTATAGTTTTGAGGGCGGTGGGTGGCATATGGCTCGATTAGCAAAGAGCTAGCAACCGACGCATTGTTGGACTAAATCTCGAGCATCTGCCCGGGCCGTCGGCCAATAAAATCCTGTACGGAAGGCCTTGCCTACAAGGGCCCGGGCTGCAGCGTGGTGCCCGCCAAGTCCGGCGTGAATTTCAGCCAGGAGATTTCGCCCTTCCTCTTCGGAGATACACCTTTGAAGGACTCCGGTTGTGCTTTTCTTATAAAGCTCTCCCTCATGGACCTTGTAGGCTTTAGATCGCCGAACTATGCAGCAGGCCTCATTTTGGTCTTTGGGAAGTTCCTGCCGCATTAAGTAGGCTAGGAATGGTTCTGTCCACGGGGCAATGACTGCCATTATTTCGTGAGCTGAAGGTGTTATTTCGCTATCGAGCCGCCCGATTGTGTCGTAATGGTCTCGAAAGTTAGGTAATGCAAATGGCTCCGGATTGTTATTTCCGGACTCCTCTTCCCATAATAGGGATGGCTTAAAGAGCCGCTCTGTGAAGATGTTAGGAGGACGGCGTCTGCTTTCAGCGCCGATGCGTGCTAACACGTCTGCTGCCTGGTTATTATCCCTGCTATATGATGGAATTCTAGTCCTTCAACCGAGCTGACATTTTTAGGACGGCGTTGCTATGTAAGCTGCCATTTTGGATCTTTGGCATCGAAGTCTCCATTTACTTGGGATATTGCGAGGTTTGAATCCTCACAAGACCTCTAGGGGTTGAATGCCCATGGAGATTGCCATCCCGGAGGCCATGTAGAAGGGCCTCAGATTCGCCGCGTTGTTGGAGTCCATGTACATTATTTGAAGTACGATTGATTGTGTCTCCCGTTGGGACGCCAGACGACGCCAGCCCCCAAGCCAGCCAACATTTTGGATCCGTCGAAATGCATGATCCGGTTAGAGTACGCACCGCATCTTTAGGGAGTTCGACTTCGTCCATTCGGCGATGAAGTCCGCCAGAACCTGCGACTTTATAGCTCGCCGTGGTTTGTAGGTTATGTCAAATGGTAAGAGCTCGATAGCCCATTTTGCAATCCTGCCCGTTGTGTCGCGGTTGTTTATAATATTGTTGAGAGGTACTTCGGAGGCCACCGTTATTGAACACTCTTGAAAGTAGTGACGCAGCTTCCGGATGCTATGAACACCGTGACACGCTTATCTTTTGATAATGTGGGTACCGGATTTGCATGGAGTTAGAACAGTGGATACGTAGTACACTGGTTTTGAAGAGGAATTTGTGCCCTTCGCTTCTCGCTCAACGACGAAAGTACCGCGCTAACAACTTGATGTGTTGCTGCGATATATAATAACATAGGCTCGCCCAGGTTGGGCGCGCCAGACCGGATTTTTGCCAAGATGGCCTTTATTTCTTCGAAGTCCGGATGTGGCAGCATCCGTCCATTCGAATGTTCGGCGCCGGAGGAGGCGGTAGAGGGCAGAGCCTTTTCTCCCAAACGGGAGATGAAGCGACTTAAGGCCGCCACGCATCCGGTTAGTTTTTGTATCTGCTTGAGGTCTTTTGGAATATCCAATTGTGACAGAGCTCGGATTTTGGCCGGTTTGCTTCAATTCCTCGACCGGATACGATGAAGCCCAAGAGCTTTCCGGCCGTACGCCAAGACGATTTTTCCGGATTGAGCTTAATGTCATATGCTCGGAGGTTGTCGAATGTCACCCTCAAGTCTTCTACTAGAGTTCCGACGTGTTTGGTCTTGACGACCACATCGCTCACGTGATGCCTCTACTGTTTTGCCTATCTGGGTAGCCGACATGTTTGAATCATGCGCCGATATGTTGCGCCGGGCGTTTTTGAGTCCGAAGGGCATTGTGTTGAAGCAGAATGGCCCATATGGAGTAATGAATGCCGTTATGCCTGGTCTTTCTCCGCCATCTTGATTTGATGGTATCCGGAGTATGCGTCGAGGAAGCACAATGAATCGTGTTTCGCGGTAGCATCGATGATTTGGTCGATGCGAGGGAGGGGGAAAGGGTCCTTTGGACATGCCTTGTTAAGGTCTTTAAAATCGACGCAGTGGCGCCAAGATTTGTTCTTTTTTGGTACCATTACTAGATTGGCTAGCCAGTCCGGATGCTTTATATCTCTGATGAATCCGGCTTCTAAGAGTTTGGCTAGCTCTTCTCCCATTGCCTGTCTTTTGGGCTCAGGAAATCGCCAAGAGCTTGTTTGATCGGCTTGAATCCTTTTAGGATATTTAGGTCATGCTCTACCAAATCAAGGTGGGATTCTGGCATGTCTCGAAGGATGCCAGCAAAATGTCCCAATTTTCCCGAAGGAATTCTCGTAGTGGCCTCGACATCAGGACTTCATTGTGCCCCAATGGAGGCCGTCTTTGTGGGGTCCATTGGATGGACCTGAAATTTGACTATCTCGTCTGCTGGTTTAAAAGAGGTGGATTTGGACCTCTTATCGAGTACGACATCGTCCCTATCCACCGTGGAGCGCAGCGTAGCTAGTTCCTCTGCCGCTAGGGCTTCGGACAATGCCTCTAGGGCCAGTGCGGCTGTCTTATTTTCAGCGCGGAGTGACGTATCTGGATCACTAGCGAGAGTGATTATCCCATTGGGTCCGGGCATTTTGAGCTTCATGTACCCGTAGTGGGGTATAGATTGGAAGATTGTGAATGCCTCTCTCCCTAACAAAGCGTGATATCCGCTGCCGAAAGGGGCCACTTCAAACGTGACCTCCTCGGACTTGTAATTGTCCGGTGAGCCGAACACTACATCTAGTGTGATTTTTCCTGCGCAGCGTACTTCTCGACTAGGGATTATCCCTCTGAAGGTTGTGCTGCTTCGCTCAATGCGGCTCCCGTCAATTTCCATTTTTTGAAGGGTTTCCTCATAGATGAGGTTTAATCCGCTGCCGCCATCCATGAGTACCTTAGTAAGACGAAAACCGTCCACTATCGAACTGAGGACCAATGCGGCTGGTGCTCTAGCTGTTCGGAATTTAGGTTCGTCGCTGGCGTTGAAGGTGATAGCCGTGTTGCTCCATGGATTTGTTGTTGCTACTTGGTAGACTTCGGCGAGGCTGCGGATTGTTCGTTTCCGTATGTTATTTGGTGCGAAAGTCTCGAAGACTATTAATACCGTCTTGAATCGCTGGGTTGGTTTCCGGGGCTAAAAAGCCTACGCCACTTTTGGCCACCTGTCAGAGTATCCAACACGCCAAGGCTGTGTGTTGGAGTGGCGCCCTCCGTCTTTGTGGATTTTGCAGGTCCGTTGAGCCAACCCTCCAAAGACGGTTCCGCACTTTTAGGTGGTTTTGGTTTTTGGTATTCAACCCGGTGCTTGATAATGATGCACCCTTTTGTTCCGGACTAGGGATGTATTCGGGGCCGGATTATCCCAAAATTTACTTTCGGTTTTCCAGGCGCTCTCCATCGCACAGTACTTTTGTACTATGGTTGCCAAGTCAGTAAAGCATGTAATTTCGCGATGACTTATGGCGTTTAGGATTCCCTTGTCCATGCAATTATTGCAGAAAATTGGGATTGCGTCCTCCTCTCGGCAGTCCTTTATCCTGTTCTTAACCAGGAGGAATCTGGCCCAGTAATGATGTACTGTTTCAGTGGGCTCTTGCCGAATTCGAGAGAGATCGCTGATGTTCGGGTGGGCGGGTGGAACTAGATCCGGAACCCTGTCCAATTCAGGACTCAAGGGCGAGAAGTTTCGAACTTGGAAGTTTGGATTTTTGAGTGTTATCCAATGAGTCCAACCCGCCGCTGACTTTAAGTTCAGGGCTCGGTCGACGTCCGTCCCTCTGCTGGAATCCGCATGGAGGGATCGAATCCGGACGCAACTAGTCTTTAAGATACAAGAAGAATCGCCGCATTGCTGCTCTATCACAGCAACATGATGGGTAGCCCGGGAGAGTTGATCTCTCTCGATCAGTTTTAGGCCCGATCCGTCAGATCTGTGGCGACTCCTGTGGCAGAGATGCGATCCAAGAGCTCGTTTATGGAGGAGAGCTCGATCGATCTAACTGTTCGGCAAGTTCGAACTAACACGAGATTGGTTTCGATGACTCGAGAGGTCATCGTCGGCGCTGATGGCGGATGGCGGTCATAAGAAAACCACCTAGCCGAAGAGTCTCGCCAACGGACAAGGCTCCTTTGGCGATAGTATCGCCTCTAAAGACGAGATGAGGCATCCTACCGACGGCGCATTTACACGGAAGGAACTCTCAATGAAAGCACCAATGTCGGTGTCAAAACCGCGGATCTCGGTAGGGGTCCCGAATCGTGCGTCTAGGCGGATGGTAACAGGAGACAAGGGACACGATGTTTTACCCAGGTTCGGGCCCTCTTGATGGAGGTAAAACCTCACGCCCTGCTAGATTAATATTGATGATGTGTGTTACAAGAGTAGATCTACCACGAGATCAAAGAGGCTAAACCCTAGAAGCTAGCCTATGGTATGATTGTTGTTTGTCCTACGGACTAAAACCCTCCGGTTTATATAGACACCGGATAGGGTTAGGGTTACATAGAGTCGGTTACAATGGTAGGAGATCTATATATCCAGACGCCAAGCTTGCCTTCCACGCCAAGGAAAGTCCCATCCGGACACGGGACGAAGTCTTCAATCTTGTATCTTCATAGTCTTGGAGTCCGGCCGATGATGATAGTTCGGCTATCCGGACACCCCCTAGTCCGGAACTCCCTCACCTGTCTTCACGGCTCCTGCTAGCTACCCCGTGGATGCTATCACGGAGTCTCAACATTGCCACCTTATGACGCAATGGATGAAATTGAAACTCAAGGCGGCTGTTGGCTCTGTTGCACCTCCTGAACCTGGCGCAACTTATCACTGCCGGCCGATTCCAGAAGGATATGCTAGGGTGATGGTGGATGGAAAACGGATGGATTTGAAGACCTTGAGCTTGACCACCCTACGGGTGAAGGGGAGACTCGGCTGGGTTCTTCTCTGAAGACTCCATGCCTATGGCGGAAGGACCTCATCAACCTTCCGAACTGGAGGCCTCCGCCTCCTCCTCCTCCTCCGGTGAGTCAGGGCACTCCGCCTCCTCCTCCGCCGCCTCCTCCTCTGATGAGTCAGGGCACTCCGCCTACTCCTCCGGCGCGTGGCGGCACTCCACCTCCTTCTCCACCTGCGTCGGCGCGCCCGAGCAGCCAGCAGCCTCCTCCTTCTCCGCCTTGCCAGCAAGAGCAGAAGAGACCCGTTGCCGCTCCGGCTGCTCCGGCGCGTCGTAGTCCTTCTCCGCCTCGTAAGCAATGGAAGAAGACAGCCGCAGCCGCAGCCGCTCCGTCTGCTCGGTCGGCGTCTAATAGTACAGCCAGAGGCGGGAGCAATGCAGATTCGGTCCATCTCTCAAGCATCTAGAGAAGTTACCATACGAGAGGACCATGGAGGAAAACACGAAGATCGTGCAAGCCGAAGTGAGGGACTTCTTTGAAGGGGTGAAAAAAAAGAAACATCCACCTCCGGAGGAGAAGATAGATCTTGTGAAAGTGAAGCGCACTCTGGCTGTCCTGAAGAAACCACCAAAGTCTCCACCGAAAGGCAACTATGAGCGCATTATTGAAAGGTCATTTATCAAAGCGGAGCGGTCGGGAAGTACTATCAGTGATCAAAGGTTAAAAGAACGACGAGCTGGGAAAAAAATTGCCCAGCTCGGCGAACAAGCGAACCAATCGTGCCCCCCGCTCAAGGTGTCTAGCAATATCGTCGCTAATGATCCGAGGATGGTGCCCGGTTATACCAATCTTGGAGATTGCCTGCCCGATGACGTACATTATGATTTCTTGGAGGTGGACCAACACAGATACCATTACGGAAAGCCTCTCATCAAAGATGAAAGATCTCTAACAACGATGATGCGAAGATTCCATGATTGGTACATGAAAACCTGCAGAGAGTCTGGGGGGGTGAATACTTTGACGCTGAGAGTTAAAGAGGAGCATGACCTCGTTGGAATTGATCTGTTGAATGTTCCATTTGAGGAGTTCTTCCAATTTTTCAATCAACAGGCCCTCGGTAAATTAACGGTCACTTGCTACTGTCTGTAAGTACTACTTCTGTCATTAAGTCTCTATATATAGGTCAGCTCTTTCATTGCATGTATATATATTTATCCTCACTATATTATACAAATTGAAGATTGCCGAATTGAAGAAAAGACAAATCGGTGATATTGGGTTCATTAACACAAATCTCATAGATGCATATACGGTTGAATTTAAGGCTAGAGAGACCGAGGCCAACTTGCTACGACCGTTGGTAATAAATGAAAACAAAGATATAATACTCTTTCCTTACAACTTCAAGTGAGTGTTACTGTCTTTCCAGGTTATAGTAATGTAATTGATGAGTTATGCATGCGTGCGCAGGTTCCACTATATTCTCCTATAGATTAAGCTCGAGCAGGGACTAGTAACTGTCTTAGACTCGAGACGAAAAGATCCCCAGGAGTATGCAGACATGACTAAAATGCTCGAGAAGTAAGTTAAATCGATCATTATCGCACCATATCGGCAACTTTGTTCATTTCCTGATATCAAGTAATTGTTTTCTTTGTCTGGTAGGGTTTGGACAAAATTCACCTCAAAAGCTCCGGGACTGTCGAAGAAGCTGCAATTTAAACACCCGAAAGTAAGTACTACTAGCATTTTCCCCGCATCTCCTAGTGATTCAAGCACTAGTTTCATCAATACCATTTAGCATGCTTGCTTATCAGTTTGATTGACCTCTATTTCTTGTAAAGTGGTAGTGGCAGGAAGCCGGGAATAATTACTGTGGATACTACGTTTGCGAGTCCATCCGCCACACGACCTATGAGCGGGGCTACTCTAATGAACAATATGAAGTGCGTAAGAAATAATATTCACAATTTTATTTTATTACCATCATTTGTGTTGAGTTTCATTTATTCATATATATATATATATATATATATATATATATATATATATATATATATGTATTGACCCCCTTCTTCAAATTAGATGTTTCGGATGCGGGATGAACTCCTACCACTAGATCGCATGCGAGCAATTCAAGAGGAATTGGCGACATTCTTTCTTGACCACGTGATCGATAAAGACGGAGAATACCATGTGGACCCTGAGTTCATATATAATTAGGGGATCATATTGTAAGAGATCTTATATTGTATATATGTAGCCAGTAGCGTTGGATAGATATACGAAAACTTGTTGTTCGACCATTCTCTCGGAGAAGGAGAGGTCGATATCACTTCTCTCTATATGCATATGTTCATGACGATCTTCTGTTTCCTTCATTTGCTTACTAGCTAGCGTGTCGAGTCCTCTCTATAATGCATGCGATGCGTAGCGTCGACCAAGCACGGAGATAAGAGAGGACACTTCTCTCTATTAATTAGCTAGCTAACACAATATATGAAACTTCTAAATTAACCCCCAAAACCCTTAAACCACCCCTTTCATAAAAAAACCTCAGCACCTGCCAGCTGCTGACGCGTGGACGTCTATTGGTCCCGGTTGGTGCCACCAACCGGGACCAAAGGGCCTCCTGCCTGGGCTCACCGCACCGGCCACGTGGAGGCCCATCTGTCCCGGTTCGTGTAAGAACCGGGACTAAAGGCCTAAGGCTTTAGTAACAACCCTTTAGTCCCGGTTCAAAAACCGGGACAGATGGGCCTTACGAACCGGGACAATAGGCCCTTTTTCTACTAGTGCTACCACATTAGATCAATAATACTAGAATAAAAATAGGCTATGTATTGGCCCGTTGACCAAGAGTGAGTCAACCAAGCACGATAACTGGTTTACGGGGAATTCATCGCATGCATGCATATCTTTAGGCCAACTCCACCGCGCGACCCTATCCTGTCCGCCCCCGTCCGTTTGGGGTAAAAGGGACAAAAGAGACGGCCCAGCGCGCGGCCTCAAACGGACAAATGTCCAGATTCCGTCCGTTTTTGACCCATCCCGGCCCAAAGTTGCGCCGGTTTGGGGTGAAAGCAGACGCCAGCGACGGCTGACATACGCCGCCCTTGTCCCCCGTGGCCCGCGCTTTGTCGAGACACTACCGATCCCTCCGCTCCCAACGCTTCACCCTTTCTCCCTGCCCGCCCGCCGGCCGGCTCGCCCCTATTCTCCGGCCGCCTCCTCACCACGCAGCCCCCCCTGCCGTCCATACCAAACCACGTCTCGACATGGCCGCCACCACGCCCGTGCTTTCGCCGTAGTTTTGGTCGTCTATCGGGGGAGGTTTGGCCGTCGCCGTCCTTGCCGGTGGCGGAGGGGACACGACTGCCGGCGACGGACCACGGAGGCCGAGGCAGATTCCAAGGAGAGCTCCAGAGCGGCCAGTGGCCGGCCGGCAACCACCCCTGCTGCGTCGAGGTGATCATCGCGGCCTCTTCGCCACCACGACCGCAAGGTGTTCGACCTTTTGCCATCAAAGGTATGGACAGTGGAGACGAGTTTTTCTTTCATCACTTCATTTGTTCATCTGACGATTCGTCGTCGGATGATGAAGATCTTGTGGTGGCTGCACTGGTCGTTCACGACCATATTCAACGGCAGCTTCCTCGGTACAGGGGGTCACTCCCTGGCCGTGCTCCCAACCTGAACCGCAACAGGGAGAGAGGCCACGCCCTGCTCTATGCCGATTACTTTTCCAACACCCCGCTCTTCAAGCCGGATAAATTCCGTCGCCGTTTTCGAATGGCAAGGCATGTGTTCAATCGTATCCGAGAGGGAGTGGTTGCTCATGACCCATACTACGAGTGCAAGACGGATGCCCTTGGCAAGCTTGGATTCTCCTCTTACCAGAAATGCACCGCGGCCATCGGCATGCTTGCATATGGTATTCGAGCGATCCGTGGACGAGTATGTGCGTATGAGTGAGACAACATGTCTGATGTCAATGTACAAGTTTTGCCAGGCTGTGATCGAGGTGTTTGGCCCAGAGTACTTGAGGCAGCCAACCGCCGCTGATACAGAGAGATTGTTGGCGACCAACGCAACTAGAGGCTTTCCAGGCATGCTTGGCAGCATAGATTGTATGCATTGGGAGTGGAAGAACTGTCCATTTGCTTGGCAGGGCCAGTACAAGGGGCATGTTAACGGATGCATTGTCATATTAGAAGCGGTGGCATCGCAAGATCTTTGGATATGGCATTCTTTCTTTGGTATGGCAGGTTCTCACAATGATATCAACGTGCTGCAGCGTTCTCCAGTCTTCGCGAGGCTTGCAGAAGGCCACTCCCCACCTGTCAACTTTGAGATCAACGGCCATCAGTACAACAAGGGATACTATCTAGCAGATGGTATATATCCTCAGTGGTCAACTTTTGTGAAGACAATCTCGAAACCCCAAGGTGAGAAGAGAAAGAGATTTCCCAAATGCAAGAGAGTGCTAGAAAGGATGTGGAATGTGCTTTTGGTGTGCTTCAATCCCGGTGGGGTATCGTTCGAAACCCTGCACTGTCATGGGATGAAAGAAAGCTTTGGGAGGTGATGACTGCTTGTGTGATCATGCACAACATGATCGTCGAGGACGAGCGTGTGTTGATTATCAAGGTGAAAATATTGAGGCCCTACACCAAGACCCGGCCACATTTGAACAGTTTGTCCAATTCCACCGTGAGATGCGCGATTGGCACACTCATTTGAATCTTCAAAATGACTTGGTTGAGCACGTCTGGGATCACATTGGCAACCAATAGATGTATTGGTTCATTTTATGTTCGTTGAAGACAATTTCGATTTGGTTGTAAAACTATTTTATTAAAGACAATTTTGATTGGGTTGTAAAACTATTTTTATTTTCAGACAATTAATATTTGAACGTGCAAACTAGTTTTCATATGAATATATGGGCATTTTTGGCCCTGACGGACAGGATGGGGCAAATGGATGCGGCCGCGCGCTGGGCGCACGGCCACCGCATCCCAGGACAGGCCCGGACACGACCCCAAATCCCTACCCAAACGGACAGAATCCGGACAAAACGGACGTCCGTTTGAGGTCGCGCGGTGAAGTTGGCCTTATACAAGATAGTATAATATGTGCCCAAATGATGGACTAGTTTTCTTGGAAGCAACCTCACATCATAGGATGTTGGTTCGGGTGGGTCTCTGCTTCGTAGTACCAAGAAAAACTATACATTCCGGACAAAAGAACAAACAATATACGTATTTTACACTCACGCGCCTGCATGCTCGTCAAATGAGGACTAACCCTGCCTGCCTGCCTGCCGCCACTTGCCCTCGGAAGCCTGCGATGGAGTTAAAAATCAACCCAAAAAGAGTACGTGAAGGGTAAACCAACCCAAGCTGCTAGCTAGCTGTACGTTTGGCATGTAGAGCCGCGGGCAGTGAAGTTCTTTCTTGTGTTTTGTTTTTTCAAAAACTTCTGTTTTATTTATCTTCAGTCATGGCAATACAACAAACACTAGAAATAATAAAAATTACATCAGAATCCGTAGATCACCTAATGACGATTATAAACACTGAATCAAGTCGAAGGCGCGCCACCATCATCGCCCCTCCCTCGCCGGAGCTTGGAAAACTTGTTATAGTAAACAGTCGGGAAATTGTCGTGCTAAGACTCCATAGGACCAGCATACCAGAACAGCAACCGTCGCCATTGATGAGTAGCGTAGATCAAAAGCATCCAATCTGAAGCCAAACATATGTAGACGAACTACGACCAGATTCAAGCAAATCCACTAAGGACGGATCCGCCGGAGACACACCTCAACACGCCCACCGATGATGCTGACGATGCTAGACGCACCACCAGGATGTGGGGTAGGCATGGAGAACCTTATTCCATCTTCAAAAAGCCGCCTCCGTTTAGGACGCAAACCCTAACAAAACTCAAAGGAATATCTAAAAACGAAGTCCAACTGCCGGTAAGGGTCGGGATCCACTGCGCCGCCATGGCCCTAAGGCCACCAGAGACGAGGCGGACTGGCAGCGGTGCCGCCGGGAAGCAGAGGAACCCTAGGTTTTTCTAGGGAGGAGGTGGCTACGTGAGGCTTCTATGTTGCGATAGTTTCGCTATTTACCGTAAGTCGCTTGAAGTGTTCTTTTGGATCATTGGCTGGAGCCACGGTCTAGAGCATATGTTGTTTTTTCTAAACCGTATTGGATGCATGTAACTCATTAAGAAGAAAGGGGGTATAACGTCGAAAACGGCACAACGCTTACTTCACCTAAGATCGCGCAATCCAAACAACACCGTACCAAACAATGTACCCAAGATAGGTCTAAAGCATGAAAGAGAAGCGTGAATGACCCACGACATGAAAATAAACACTACCAACCAAAAAGGGTACATGAAGGGTAAACCACATGGGACCTTGATGACAACTTCTATCAGAACACGACCAACCATGATAGGGCGTGACCACCACCGGTTCACCGGCAACTATCAGCACATGCCGAACCAAATTAAGGAGTGCAAGGTCCAGGAGAGAGGGGCCTGGCAACATGGAGGCAAACAACAAGGATCAGGAGGAACATTGCCTCATGCAGTATGACTCCAAACACCATCCCATCCACCTCAAGGAGTTTAAGGCAACAACAGAGGTAGCCCCTGACCCTGAGGTGGTGAAATGAGATGCCATTGCAGACCTTGTACTGTTATCTCTAGATGAATGGAGCAAGAACATCGTTGCACTTATAGATTTGGAAACTACCCTGCATTCTCGGATACCTCTCAGACCTAGTCCAAGTCCTACTACATGTACCCAAAATAAGGATGGCCAAATGAGCTTCAAGTCGGTCAGCTTCTGCGAAGTACAAATACACGCATCCCTTCTCCTTGTTTATATAGGAAAGAGCATTGTATATGTACTGTATTTGATGTGGGACCACATCCTCACAACCTAACATGGTTCCATCACATTTTACTCGCCATATAAAGACCACACCGACTTGATTCTCAATTGTATTCAAGTTTGCACTGATTATATTGCTCGGTATAAATTTCCATAGGGCTGATAAAGAGGTTCTGCTCGTTACATATTTCTGTGCAAGGAGGGGCTAGACTGTATGGTAGGGTAGCAGGCATGCCTACAACTTTTGCTCATGGTAGCTGCCATGATTTTGAGTGATCGGGGCAAACACACCGATGAGTGCATGGATGCAAATGGGCGTTGCTTTGGCCGTAAGCACTGGTTCTGACGGACTACTGCTCAAAATCCCCGCATGATTACCTGACCTACTCAAACACTCGTTGTCTTAGCCAGGTAGACGTAGATCAATAATACTACTAATATCACAAGTGGCTGTTGACCAAGAGTGAGTCAACCAAACCACGATAACCGGATTTGGGGGAATGCGTCTTGCATATCTTCATATACGAGATAGTATAATATGTGCCCAAATGATGGTTCAGTTTACTTGGAAGCAACATCACATCATATGATGTTGGTTCGGGCGGGCCTCTGCTTCGTACAGAACCAACAAATATATTTTACACCCACGCCTGCATGCTCGTCAAATGAGGATCAGCCCTGCGTGCCGCCACTTGCCCTCGGAAGCCGGCGGTGGAGTGGAAATGAGACATACGATCCGTGTCTGAGGCCCTGACAATATGGCCGTTAGGCGCGAGCTTAGTCAAAGGATGATCAGTTAGGACGAAGGAGAGTGGTTAGCGTGAGCAGCGGCAGCGGCAGTTGCGGTACGACTCTGCAAGCCGATCCGATCCGATCCCATGCCACAATTCGCGGGCGCGGGGCAGCGCGTTTCCTGCGCCGCGAGCTTTACCGTTTCAACTCAACAAACCCGCGGAAACCAACGGTGGACTCAGGCTCCGCTCCGCGTCAGGTTGACCGTAGAAAGATGCGGTGAAATGCCCCATTTAATAATAATAATAATAATAATATGAAGGGAAAAGGAAAAAATTTAGATGTAACTAATAATTATAAAATGACACAAAGCCTCACATGATCCTTTCCGTTACTCGGGGGGTATTACTTCAATCTTCCTACCACCAAAAAGTGATTGAAGTTTGATGATGCAGAGTGCCTTTTTTTGAAACCATGCGGTGCCTTTGTTTTATTTGAAGAGAAGAAAAGATGGGCGCATCGTATCCTGTCTGGGCCACAAGACAACATCCTTCTCCCCAGGTGCTGCCAAATGTGGGTCCCGAAGAAACCAAATAATATCAAGCAGGGCCTACTTTAGAGCAACGTCACAACTTAACCTGGTCAGACTCTCGCCGTGACGTGGAACCGGTCTTTTACAAAATTTGTTTTTTATCAACAAGCATTGCTTCTCTGGGATTAGCCCTTGGAGTTTTGCATAATCTGCTATCCCCAAAGCTGCTGGTGGTTTTCCTTTGGGAGGGGATGTTGATGGTAGTTGTTGTTTTTTCTTCTCAAAGTTCGCTAATAACTTCAATCAATTTTTTTGAGGGAAATAACATCAACCAATTGGAATATCTTGTGTTCAATATTTTTGGAATATTTGTATGTCTATATTAACGTGTGATGTTTTTAACACCGTATGGACGCAAACGCTCATACATACGCACATACACACACCCCTATCTACTCACACACGCACACCCTACCTCCTATGAGCACCTCCGAGAGACTGAGCTGACGCATTATCTTGAGATTGACGAAGTCGCCACATACGTCTTCGTAGTTGACGGGAACGCCTCCTTTCACTGAACGCACATTGCTGAAGGCCTGAAATAAATACAGAAAAATGCGAGCAAGTCTGGGACTTGAGCATTGTCCTCCTAACCATCTAACCATATGCTAGTTCGCTATTAAGGTGTGAGTTTGAATAGTTATATGTTCCTACAAACCTGGTGCAATTATCCATCTTTATTATAAATTAACATATTTTCTTTCTCGAAAGAACCCTAAAATGATATATCATAAAGTCGCTGGTCAAGCTGGTTGCGCAGGTTGCAAAGATAACCATAATTGTTACTCTATACTTTACATATAAGGTTGGGGTGGTACGGAGGTGCATTGGCGAGAATTGACAAGCGAGACATGAAAGGTAGATCGATGCTTCTTTAATGCAAAGTGGAGAACGCGAATTGAAAAGAAGAGTTGTTTGTCACCTAATTTGGCTTTAGCCGCAACGAAAGGACTAAAGGGTCGGTACTAAAGCCCCCCCCCTCCCCCTCCCCTCCCCCTATACGAACCGGGACTAAAGGCCCTCTATGTGGCCGCCGTCTGGAGCTCCACCTTTAGTCCGGTTGGTAACATCAACCGGGACTAAAGGAAATTTTACGATTTTTTTTTTAAAAATCCCGATTTTCAAGTTTCTAAATTATTTTACAATTTAATCTCTAATCACCCATCATCACTGCTCCATTTAATCTCTAATCTCTAATCATCCCTCATCATTTCAAATCATCTAACTTCCGGCCGGTCAACAATCCTCTCACTATTCCAGCCTGAGCATGCTTAACTTTTGGGTTCTATTCCCCCTCGTTTCCAAGTCTGCATTTGTTGTTTTCCTGACAATAGTAAGATGTCAATCCTATTAACCCTCAGGAGTTTAGCTTGAGCATGAAGTCACACGTTTCACTGTTTGAGTTTGAAACTATTATTCTAAAAAACAATAATTATTTAGTAACACTAATATTTCTTGAATAAGTAGTTTGACCAGATTTGACCAAAATTCAAAAAAATTGAAATAATTATTTAGTAACACTAATATTCTTGAATAATTATTTAGTACCACTAATATTTCTTGAATAAGTAGTTTGACCATAGTTTGACCAGATTTAACCGAAATTCAATAAAAACTGAAATTTGAGCATAACTTTTTTCCTTTTAAAATTTGAGGATTCTAAAAAATTGCAAATAGGCCTACGGCTGTCAAAATCGGATGCGGATTTATTTTTGTGCTGAACATTTTGATATATTATACATTTTTTCCGACATCGTATGCAAAAGTTATAGCCGTTTTACTTTTTCTTAACACTTTTTTGCAGAACATGTCCAAATTTAAGTTTTTTAATTTTCCTAACTAGTAGATGTAGTAATATAACTACATCTCGAAGGATTTTATTTTTTGAAGTTTTTATCATTTTCTTTTGTTTTTTTCAAAACTAAAATGGCGATACACGGGGGAGTTTGAGACACGAACCCCTTTAGTCCCGGTTTGAGACACGAACCGGGACTAAAGGGCATCTTACCCTTTGGTCCCGGTTCGTGCCTCAAACCGGGACTAAAGGTCTAATCTTTAGTCCCGGTTTGAGATACGAACCAGGACTAAAGGCATCGCACCCTTTAGTCCCGGTTCGTGTCAAACCGGGACCAAAAGCCTCATTTGAATCGGGATTAATGCCTTTAGCCGCTCAGACCGGGACTAATGCTCACATTAGTCCCGGTTCGTAATGCAACCGGGACTAATGTGTATATTAAGCCGTGACCAAAGCCCTGTTTTCTACTAGTGTAGAAAACCTATGTTTTGTTCCACTCATTCCACCTCATCTACTCCAAATACCATTGTCACAAAAAAACATAATCAAAATATTCACTACAAGAATAGATGAAAAGAAAAGGGTGTGGTAGTAAAAAACACAACACCAACGGTTATGCCACAACGTTAGCCTCATCAATATGTCTCAAAGCTTCTTCAGCCTTCATCATCAGCAAGCCAAAACCTCCATCTTTCTCCTCCTTTTTGCACCCAAACTTTCCCTCCTTTCCTTCTCTCCCTCTAGTCGCCTTCACCTCTGCTCTCCCCTGCTCCTTCGATAACAATATATACTCTCCCCCAGCTCTGATTACGCGCGCCTGCCTCTCGCTAGCCATCTCCTATGCCCAGCCCCGTCTCTTCGCAACGGTGAGTACTTTGAATTTTGGTTCGACGGTATAATTCTCCCTCCTTAAATCGGCATAATTTATTTCTTGAAAGGACTTTGTTGGAGTATTTTCCAGCAGATCCCTCGATATGGTACTCTGGCTAGATGAGAAGATCGAATGGGAAACATGGAAGGATTTACCTAGGTTCAAGCCCTCGCAGAGGAGGTAAAACCTATTTCATGCTCATGTATATTGCTTGTGTATAGGAGTTACAATGATTGAGCGATTGAGAAATAACTTTATGGTTCTCTATCACGTCGACTAACCTAGCCCCGGCTTATATTGGCACTGGAGGTCTAGGGTTACATTATCCTAGTAGGTTATGGATGATTCCGTCGATCGCCTTGTCATCTACCCAAAGTCCTCCAGGTCCCTCTTATTGTAGGGGCCATGGGCCGTGATAGTCGGTCCATGACATAACCGATCCAGAGGGCCTAGGGCCAGCCTACCTGGGCCACTTCTGATAAAGTGAGGCACCCATGGGCCGTAATACAGCCAGACCTCAAGATGACATAACTAAAAATCATCGAGCGACCGACTACACAAGTTGTAAAGATATATATCTAGCACAAAACGAAGAATGTAAAGTGAAAAAACAAGATGTACTCCCGAACACATAATCTTGCATGCATTGCCATAGCGACAAAAATAGCATGTCATCGATGTCTATTGCGTGATGTCCATGGCTATAGTTATGTGGCGGTATCTTTTGTCGTTTGCAGGGTCAAATCTCCTAACACGCCAAGGTTTTATATCTACTAAACATAGTGAGTTATCATTTTGGAAAATAGCGCCATGTTTCATACATACGTGTACGGAGCCTAGAACCACATGTCTTCTGGTCGTGGAAAACCACAATTGTCATTGATCTGTCTCGACGAAGAAACGGCTTCATATCGCCAAAAGAAGACCATGACAAATTACCAGGCTCTAGTATTCTTAAAAAAACAGGGCAATGAAAGCCTCAACAAGAACAAAATGAACATACAAAAAAAAAGATCTATAAGTGTGGTGCTAGCATGTAAAACGAAGAATGTAAAGTGAAAAACGAGAAATGGTTTCGAACACCTAATCTCGCATGCATTGCCACAACAACAAAAATAGCGCGTCCTGGATGTTCATTGGGTGACGTCCATGGCTATGGTTGTGTGGCAGTATCTTTTGTCGCTTGCAGGGTCAAATCTTCCAACACGCCAAGGTTTTATATCTACTGGACATAGTGAGCTGTCATTTTGGAAAATAGCGCCACGTCTCATACATACGTGTACCGAGCCTAGAGCCACATGTCTTTCGGTCCTGAAAATCACAGTT
The DNA here is from genome assembly GCA_021605145.1 of Aegilops bicornis. Classification (NCBI taxonomy): domain Eukaryota; kingdom Viridiplantae; phylum Streptophyta; class Magnoliopsida; order Poales; family Poaceae; genus Aegilops; species Aegilops bicornis. Next base: position 164,999,496 of record CM038675.1, on the reverse strand, counting down.
GTCACTGATATGTCTCCACGAAGAAACGGCTTCATATCGCCAAAAGAAGACCGTCACAAATTACCAAACTCCAGTATTCTTACAAAAACAGGGCAATGAAAGCCTCAACAAGAACAAATTGAACATGCAAAATAATATTTGACCACACACCAGGTCTAGGTCCCTTGTGCAAGAAGATAGAGTAGAAAAACTTGGCAAGAAAAGAGAAACCCTATTTTCTGCTCCACCCACCCCACCGCATCAAATAATCCAAAAAAGACCAAAAGAGTCCCTAGCTAAAATAGGCGAAAAGGACTACTCTGATGGTTCAAGATGATATAACCAAAAGTCATCGAGCGACAGGCTGCACAAGTTGCAAAGATATTTGTGTCTATGATAATAATATATAATTAATTGATCTATAAGTGTGGTGGTAGCATGGAAGTGTATTGATGAGAATTGATATTTGGGGCTAGAATAATCGATATTTTTTCTAACACAAAACAAAGAATGTAAAGTGAAAAACAAGATGTAGTTTCGAACATCTAGTCTCGCACGCATTGCCATAGTGACAAAAATAGCACATCCTCGATGTCTGTTGCATGACGTCCATGGCTATAGTTGTGTGGCGGTATCTTTTGTCGTTTGCAGGGTCAAATCTCCCAACACGCCAAGATTTTATATCTACTGGACATAGTGAATTGTCATTTTGGAAAATAGCACTATGTTTCATACACATACGTGTACGGAGGCTAGAGCCACATGTCTTTTGGTCGTGGAAAATCACAGTTGTTACTGATCCGTCTCGACGAAGAAACGGCTTCATATCGCCAAAAGAAGACTGGCAAAAATTACCAAACTCTAGTATTCTTGAAAAAAGAGGGCAATGAAAGCCTCAACAAGAACAAAATGAACATACAAAGTAATGTTTGACTATATTCAAGAAGCAAAGTAGTGAAAGAACAAATTGACAAGACAAAGTAATGATTGACTAAACCAAGCTATTGTGTGAGAACTGAGAAGATAGTAGAAGAACATAAGAAAAAGAAAAGAGAGCAGAAAATCATTGTTGTGTTCCACACACCCAACCTCACTAGAGTCCCTAAAAAATAGATGAAAAAGAAAGTGTGTGCTAGTAAACAAAAAGCGCATCGTCAACAGTTGTACCACAACATAAATGAGCCTTAGCCATCGTCAGCACGCCAAAACCTCATCTGTCTCCTCCTTTTTCCGGCCAAACCGCCCTTCTTTCGTTCTTCCCCACTTGTTGCCTTCACCTCCGCTCTCTTCCGCTCCTCCGATAATAGTATATACTCTCCACCCGCTCTGTGTATGCCCGCTCGCCGTCTCGCTTTCCTTCATCTCCTGTGCCCAGGTTTGTCTCTTTGCCACGGTGGGTACTTCGAATTTCAATTCGTCGGTATAGTTCTCCCTCTTTGTAAATCAGCATAGTTGCTTTTCGGAAAGGACTTCAAGATGATATAACCAAAAGTCATCGAGCGGCGGGCTGCACAAGTTGCAAAGATATTTGTATCTAGGATAAAAATATATAATTAATTAGTCTATAATTGAGGTGGTAGCATGGAAGTGTATTGATGAGAATTAATATACGGGGCTCGAGAATAACCAAAGTTCTTTTTAACACAAAACAAAGAATGTAAAGTGAAAAACAAGATGTAATTTCGAACACCTAATCTCACACGCATTGCCATAGCGAAAAAATAGCACGTCCTCGATGTCTGTTGCATGACGCCCACGGCAATAGTTGTGTGGCGGCATCTTTTGTCGTGTGCAGGGTCAAATCTCTCAACACGCCAAGGTTCTATATCTACTGGACATAGTGAGCTGTCATTTTGGAAAAAAGCGCCGCGTTTCATACATACGTGTACGGATCCTAGAGCCACATGTCTTCCGGTCGGTGGAAAATCACAATTGTCATTGATCTGTCTTCACGAAGAAACGGCTTCATATCTTCCAAAGAAGACTGTCACAAATTACAAAACTCTAGTATTCTTAAAATAAACAAGGGCAATGAAAGCCTCAACATTTCAACAAGAACAAAATGAAAAAACAAAATAAATTTTGACCAGGCCTCTTGTGCAGGAAGATAAGAGTAGAAAAACTTGACAAGAAAAGAGAAAGTCTATTTTCTGCTCCACCCACCCCACCGAATCTAATAATAATCCGAAAAAGACCAAAAGGGGCCCTGACAAAAATAGGCGAAAAGGAGAGGGCGCGCTAGTAAACAAAAAGCGCAGCGGCAACAGCTGTGGCACAGGCGCACAGCACAGGCAGCGTCAGCCTCAGCCATATCAGTCAGTCCAACCCCCGACGCGTCTTCAGTCTTCGCCCCCAGCAAGCCAAAGCCTCCGCCTTTCTCCTCCTTTTCCGCCCAAACAAACCGCCCCCTCCCCTTCCGTCGCCCTCACCTCCGCCCTCGCCGGCAGTAGTATACGCCCGCCACCAGCTCCGACGACCCGCGCCTTCCCTCCCTCCCGCCCGCCGTCGCCGCCCGCGCCCGGTCCCCCGTCCCTACGCCGCGGTGAGTGCTCCAATTCCGGTTCCTACGGACCCTTTACCTTTCGGTATAGAGTGTACGGCCCTGGCGCACGCGTTGTGCTGCCTTCCTGTGGGGTTTTGGGGGATTCTTGTGGTGTTAGGGGATTCTTGTGATCCCGGTCGCTTATCCCGCCCCGGCGCGGCGACCGGCGTTTCTGGGTGGAGTTTTGGTTGCGCAGCAGGGGAAGGGGGCGCAGGTAATGTCAGAGACGGACGATCCTGCGGCTGCGGGTTGGAATCGATGCGCGTGCGACGTGTCGAATCTAATTTGTTTTCTTTTTTCACCTCCCTGTTCCTGATTGTTCTCAACCTGGTTGTCGTTTGTTCCGCTCCATGTAGTGAATCATAGATACTGGAAGGGGGAATGGATTGGGAAACGATTGTTACGTGGCGGCTTATTGGCTAGAAGAGAATTTCGTTCTCGCAAGTCACGAATGCGTAAAGCGATGTTTATGCCTTTCCCTCTGCTTTTCGTTGTTCTTGACAGCTTAGTTACGAGTTCTGTGACGGAATTTTCTTGGAATTTTGATGCGTTGTTGTGTCGCGAGAGATGCCGTGACAGTGAAAGCTCGATTTTGATGGATATTTACTTGTGGTAATAATTACTGTATATCACCATTACTTTTCTGGTAACTGCCTAGACTAGGCAAGGAAAAAGATCTGACTATAAATTTGGAATTGTGCTGACTTTTCTTGCATCTATAAGCTACTCCCTCCTTTCCAAGATACATGACGTTTCAGATATGGACACTATCTCTAATACACAACTTTGATTTTCTTTTTATAATATAAAATTATATATTTTGAAACTATTTTTCGTTGCCAATCTAGTGGTACAATTTCTATGAATAAATATGAGCATTTTTTGATAATTAGTTGTGAAAGATAAAGGAGATAATCTCCACTAAAAAAGATAAAGGAGATGACAGTGCTGTATGCTTGTGAGCAACTGGAGGAAGTGTATGTTGGTTTATGGCATACGCGGTCTAGCTTTAATGAGACGAAGATATCCAGCTGGTTGTATTGTGTATGCATAATTATTTCTGGCTCCCGATATCTAAAAAATGGAAGATAATCCGTTGCTTGTCGTGTTCTATCATGACTGAATGTCTGAATCAGTTACCGCTCTTTCTAGCAGAATCAATTGCTGAATTGACTGTAGAATAAAGCAGGAATGTCATGCTCACCTGAAAGTGTGATAAAAGCAGAATCATTTCAATAGGTGAATTTGGGATGCAGTTACACTCCAGATTTTTCTGTACATACTATTTTACTTAAGTGGTTAACACATTTGTGCAAAATATGGTGCTTCAAGATAGCTTTATAACACCTTTCAAAAAAAAAATATAGCTTTATAACTCGACCATTTCTTTACTTAATTGTATCTTTACATTATTTTGTTCATGCATGCATTTTTATTCACATTCATGCAGTTTGTCAATATTTGACGGTTATTCTTTGTTGCACAGGGTTTGTTCTAGAGGGTGTATCTGAAGTTCTCTCAGCATCCGAGTGCGCAGCTTTGTACAAAAGGAATCATTCAGGCCATCTCAGACTGTCTTCATGGATGAATGATAGGATCACCAGTTGCTGTCACTTTTAAGTATCTACAAGTCACTCTTTTCATAATATTTCTGAGCAGAGGTTGGGGAGTCAAGTTGTAAGGGTGTAAAGATGGACTACTCTAATGGTTCTTTCTTTCCTTCATGGCCTGGCAATTCCGCTTCCGAGAATTATAGCTTTGTTGATGGTTCAGTGGAATCATATGCAGAAGAAGGAAGTATGCCACCTACACGCTATTTCAGAGCTAGATCAAATCAGAATTTAACATTTGAAGAGCATGAACAGAACCCTGCTATGCTTGCAAATGGGTGCTTGCCGTACAACACCCAGAATGATCTATTATCTGGTGAGATTCTGTCAGAGGACAAACCTTCCAACAGCCTTATGGAGCTTCCACAACTTCAGAACAATGGCAGTCTGCAAAGTAATTTAATCCCACCAGGGACTCTTCAGTGCACTTCAACACCTGGAACATATGACCTGCAGTTGGATACCCCTGGCCTTCTAGAACTTCCTCATGCCTTGTCCAGTTCAATTGAAAGCAATGGTAGTGAAGTTTCAGCTTTCCTTGCTGATGTACATGCTGTTTCTTCAGCCTCAACTCTGTGTTCGACATTCCAAAATGTTCCTTCCTACATGGAACCAGTAAGCCTAGAAGCTTTCAGTTTTCAAGGGATACAAAATACTGCTATGTTCAACAATACAAGTCATTCAAATGGGAACCTGTCAGTATTTCATGAGGCAACCATGGCATCACTGCATGTAAGGCTCATGACAAAGATATAACTATAACATATTGGTACTACTGTTACCTATTTCTCATTCACTTAACTATTCATTCTTGTGGTAATACAGGATAGCAAAGAATTTCTCAGTGGTAGCATCTCATCTTTTGGTACGGCCGAGCAGTCACAACTAGCTGGTAGTGGTTTGAAGGCTGAACAACAGGTTTTAATTTTGAAACTCTGCCACTAAACAGCAATAACTACAAGTTATTGTTCATTCAATACTGTACTGGTAAATTAACTTCTTTTGTTCGTATTGCAGGAACAAAATGCGATGTGCAATATTCCGCTCCCTTTCGCTTCTGGTAGTCAGATGGCAGTGAGTGAAGCACAAGGGGCACTGATTCCTTCAAAGGTTTTATTTAGCATTTGCTACATATTTAGTGTTTCGTTTTATTCTCTTTCTTTGGATTCATATCTAACTGAGTTTGACTCTGTTCACAAATGCTCAGATAAGCTCAACGATCCATAACAATAAAAGTGAGTACCCTGTCCCTATCAGCCATTCTGCTGATGCACAGAACAAGGCAAATTCAGCTAATGGAAATAGTGCCAGTGCTAAGCCACGAGCAAGGGCTCGTCGTGGACAGGCAACTGACCCTCATAGTATTGCTGAACGGGTAGGTTATCTTGTTTGGTAAATTCACTCTAGATAAATGAAAATGTTTCATAACTTGGGTTGGTTGAGTTTTATCTATGTGTTCATGCCCTATCATATATTTTTAACTGGAACTTGCTTAATACTGCAGCTTCGCAGAGAGAAGATCTCAGAGAGGATGAAAAATCTCCAAGACCTTGTACCAAACTCAAATAAGGTATTATTTTTAGTGTTTCCATTTATATTGGTACAAAAAATGCAGGGGTGTTTCTTTTTTCCCTATTCAACATGCAGTACATTTATATTAGTCCACCGAAATATCTTTTATTACTTCCATATAACGAAATCAGAAGAGAATGACATATGGTAATAACCAATCATATATGTGGATACATATGTGCTGAAGTATTGTTTTAAAATTGGCCCAGCAATAACTGAAGCAAGAAGTTGTTTGGATTTTAGGACTTGAGAAGTGCAAATAAGATTTGTCCCAAATAGTTACCAGTTAGGGGTAGCCTACCTCAACCTGCTTGGGACAAAATGCCGTGCTGCTGTTGTAGTTATCAGTTAGGGGTAACCTAAGCCATTACAAGTCATAGGTTCAGTTCCTTTATGATCTGCTTAATGTTTTAGGCATGTTTGTTTTGTAGCCACACTTCGGCAAACTAGAGTTTGACAAATTAGAGCTTTTCTCGCCACTGTTTGGTTAGTGCCTAGCGCCATACTTGCAGGGCATCACACTTCTCTAGCACTAATGCATCATGCTTGACGTGTCGTACACACAAGCCAAATTTGCATTTGTTGTGGCGGGCTGGCACCGGATTCAGGCACAACAAAATGTGTGCCACCTATACCGTTATCCATGCCTGGTTTAGAACATTGTGAAGTTAATAAATTTTTTTCCTTAAGTTTATTGGTCACTCTCGAATAAAATAGTATAACAATGAAATTTGGAATTCCTAACCAATAGTCTTTTTATGTGAGCAGGCAGATAAATCATCAATGCTCGATGAAATAATTGATTATGTGAAATTTCTTCAGCTTCAGGTGAAGGTGCGTTCCACAAACATGTTCATGAGTAGTAACTTTCCCTGTTGGCTGTCATTCTCCTTCATTTCCTTTCTCTGAAACAAGTTGTCCTGGTTTCAACATTACAGGTCTTAAGCATGAGTAGGCTAGGAGCTCCCGGGGCAGTTCTTCCCCTCCTTGCAGAATCTCAAACTGAGGTACGAAAACTTTTCTGTTTGTATAAAGTGAATAGCTCCTTGTTGTGACTATAGGCATGAAAAAAATTGGTAGACAATGACATGTTTTTTCGTTGTTGCATTTCTACTGTTGGTTACACTACTTTTATGACCATAATATGCTTCGTGATTATTCAGGAGTCTTAGAGCTCCACTTGCATTGTAGTTAGAATTTATATTAGATTCTTTTGTATTTTTCATGGCTTTAATTTGGTTGAATGTAACCAAATTTAATTTACCAATACCTGTACTGATGAATAAACACTACATTCAAGTCAAGTCCTTGCTTTTTCTCTAGAATGCCCGTGTACTCAATTTTTATTGCACTGTTGAACTTTCCACAGGGCCGTAGCAATTCACCTCTATCATCTCCAACCGCTTCACAAGGGCTTCTGGACGCAGCAGGCCCAGAAGACAGCTTGGTCTTTGAGCAAGAAGTTATAAAGCTGATGGAAACAAGCATCACAAATGCAATGCAGTACCTTCAGAACAAGGGCCTCTGCCTGATGCCTATTGCTCTTGCTTCAGCCATATCCAACCAGAAAGGCACTTCTGCAGCTGCAATCCCTCCAGAAAGGTGAAAACAGAAAGCACATCATGCTCCTCCCATCGGCCCGCGGAAACAACTGTTGAAATGTGCTAGAGTTCATAGAAGTTGTGAGAAAACAAAAATCCGAGGCTGAAGGATAGGAAGTTATGCGACTAATAGTCCAAGCTTATGGTATAATCTAGTAGCTTACTCCAAGAAACCTATACTTTTTCTCTTCTCTGTTGCACATCGGTTGGTGTGTATTCTTTTGTTTTTTGGACGGCATTCTAACTGGGTACAAGTGTCTGGCACCTTGGGTTGTACATGGATCTATGAGGGTTATTACCGACTGTTCATGCAGGTTACAGCTTTACTTAATCAGTTCTTTTTTGCTATCTGAGATACGTGCTTTGGCATTAGGACATGTCCAGATATCCACACTATTGGGAACTGATGCAGGTGCTGGTGCTCATGTACCAACATCAGCATGTGTAACATCCCAAATTTTCAATTTGTAACATCCCAAATCTTCATTATGCATATCGTATTTTATTGCATTTTTGTTTGCAATCCTCGAAATCCTAAGCAACTCAACGACCCTCGGAGAGAGTTGGGGATTTTCCGTTTTTCATATTTGAATTTTATCAAATAATGAAGACGAGGATTTTGATTTTAATTATTTTCTCTCTGAAAAATATTTCATTTTGAAATAATAAATGAGAGGAGATAATATGATTTCTCCAAAATAATTCAAATATCGGAGGAAAAATGTTAAAATCATTATTTGGATTTTATTTGATTTTAGTTGGATTTTATTTGCCCTAGAAAAATTTGCATGTTTTTAAAAATTGCATTTTAGGAGCCAAGAAAAGTTCATCATGTTCTAAATATTATATTTAGACGGAGAAAACATGTTTTGATATTTTTAGATTTTTATTTATTTTTTAGGATTTTTTCCGAGTTTCATGAGACGTTTTTTAAATAGAGATCACACTTTGTTGGGCCTAGGGCCCAGCTCGCCGCCGCCGCCTCCTGTAGCGCTGCCGCCGCCAGACTCGGACCGAGTCCGAGTGGGACTCCGCCTCGCCGCCTTGCCCTCCTCCAAGCCGCCCGCCCTTTAAATACGCCCACCTCTAACCACCACCACCACCTGGGGAGCCCGCCGCCCGCCGCCGCCGCCGCCGCCCTCCCGCCACCCGCACCCGACCCCGCCGAGCCTCAAGACTCGAGCCTCACGAGCCGCCCGCCTCGCCGGACGACCTCACGAGGTAGCCACCACGCCAGCTTTTTTTAGAAAAACCCTTCGGTTTTAAAAAACCCTAGTTTGTTTTTTTTATAGATCGGTTTTATTCTCCGGTTTATTTACTTAGCGGCGTTATTGCTCGCTCGCTTTTAACGAACATGTTCATCGTTTAGTTCTGCTAACGAACGCTCGCTCGTTAAGCAGTTCGCCGCTTTTTCTTTTTATCGGATTTATTCTCGCGATTTTCACGATCGCGATTTCTGATCCGATGTTCGTACTAGTTTAACTTTTCGCTCGTTTATCGGAATCAAGCGATTCAAGCGCATGGAGTTTCATCTCGAAACCCTCTTTTCGAATAGTCAACTCAAACAAGTTTTTGTCTCTGTAAAATTTGACCCTAGTTCAGATTAGTAAACGGATCTTATTTCTTTCGTCGTTTGAGTTTCGTTGCTCCGTTTGGTTTGATTCTTTTTGCGAACCGGAGTTCTTAATTTGAACTTTCTGGTCGGCCTCTTTCAGTTGAAGTTTCGTTTTGTGCATCTTTGCTTGTTGCTTATGTATGTATTTTTTGCTTGCGATAGAATTCCGGTCTTGAAGCGTGTTACTATGAGTCTCTAGGATTCACGGATCGTCAAAGAAGGCAAGTAACACTTTGATCATACTCCTTTCATACCCAGTTTTTATGCATTAGCTTCAACCCTCAAACATTGCATGTTTAGGATGTCATTAATTTGTGGGTTGGGAAGTAGTTGATGAGGTAGGAACCTATTACCCCGTTACATTCAAACCCTTGGGAGTTACTTCTACGTATAGCTTATCTTGCCATGCTATGCTCGAGACGTGGTTTGGGTTTGATTGAATCCATGACAGATGTGAGATTGTTAATTAATGGTTTACTTTAAGGTGGCAACTTTAATACACATCTGGGTGGATTGAGGCACTGGGGAACCCAGTGTTGTCTGCTTTTGGAAATCCCGGTACCCGTGGTGATCTTCCTATGGACCGCCACCTGTGCTCAAAGGGAACTGAGATTATTCAAAGCTAGAAACTTCGTGTGCAGCCACAAGCTATTATGGGCTCTAGCATAGTTGAGTAAGTTACGTGAAGCTCTTGAAGAGGTAGATCACAGGTAGTGGGTTATGTAGGTTTGGTATGGTCTACCCCGAGTAGAGAGTTAATGTTTCGAAGATCGTCTCGGTCATCCGCTTTCTCAAACACCACGTGGTCACGAGAAATCAACGGAGGCGATCGAGTCTTGTGGGAAAAAGTGCGCAAACCTCTGCAGAGTGTACAATCTAATCAGGGTTAGCCGTGTCCCGGTTATGGACAATTCGAGTATCTAGTACTTGAGTATTCACATGTATCTCATCACTCTTAATTAATATTGCTGGGATGTTAATTACCTTAATTGGGATTGAGTTGGGGTTATACCTTCTCAATGATGTTTCAACCACCATGATAGTTAAATTAAAATTTATTCCTTTGTTGTAGGGAAAAATTGGCTTTTGCAAAAACTATAACCATAGAGCTTTCCACCACCAAACATTCATGTAGTGATAGCATTATTCTGTTATTGTTCTATTGTGTTACATTGTCAAGATATTCCATGTCTTGACCCGTTCTCGGCTGCAACGTATTATATTGCGGACTTTTCGGACAAGGAGTAAGGTTCGATAGGTCGTTGCCGTGCGGCTCAGCTATGCCGTTGGAGTTGATGGACTCACTTTATCTTCCAAGCCTTCCGCTGTTATCATATTAGATGGCCTTAAACCGTATTATTGTATTAAGTTCTCTTCTGAGACATTCGATGTAATAAGTGTGTGATTGCTACTCTGTTATAAATCCTTCGAGTATCGCGTGTCAAGACATTATCGATCCAGTGGATGACACTGAAACACAGAGACTTGACAATCTGAGGCCGGGTCGCTACAAGATGGTATCAGAGCACACGCTGAGTGTAGGACACGACCACTAAGATAAATCATAGGTCACTCTTCTCTACTCATTTCTGACTCCTCTCAATTTTTCCACTCTTTAGAATGACGGAGATGAAGAACAAGTTTGCACAACCGGATGAAGACACACCTTTTGGACGCCACTTGAAGGAAGTCACTAGGTACTTGAACATTGGAATACCAAGCTTCACCGGGACGCATAACGCCACTTTACTCAAGAAGAGCGCTGGATGATTCAAGTACAAGTTCCAGGAAGGACGTTCTCGCCAACCTCTAAGCCCATAGAGTTTTCTTTCGAAGCACCCAAGAGTATGGCAGCTCACATTACCATGGGACGCATTGGAGAAGTCTACAATAGGGAGCTTAAAGACACCATATACCAAATATATGGGTGCTGAGACGAGCAATGGGAAGTAATCAGCACCAAGAAGGATAGGTCCATTGCAGCTTACATCCAGAGCTAAACCAAAGACATTCGACGTCAGAGAACCGGATGTCTTGTGAGACATGATGGATTTGAAGAAGGCAAAACTAGGATCACCGAGATGGAGGAAGAACTCAAGTTTACGCTGATGGATATGAGGAGGAAATCAAGACACTCTTGGAGAAGAATGACGACCTAGTCAAGAAGATCGAGTCTTCATGGGAGGATCAGCACCGGAAGAGGAAGAAGAAGATCCCACTTGTCCGGACAACTACATCATCATCGCATTTACACCGATTCCAAACCAAGTGATGATGACTATGAAGACGAAGTCGAGCGAGACATCATGGAGTCTTCCACCGATCAAAATTTCTAGATGACCACCATATAATAGCAGTATTCCCCCATGTAACTAGTAGTAGTTGAGCACTTTTGCGATAGTCATAGACCGTCTGTATGCCCTTGCTTGATTGATTGAATGAATGTTTGTGTTTGCCTCATGTGCATATGGGTAGTGTTTTCTCACTAGACCTCTTTCTATTCTAATCTCTTCCATCTAAACCCACCAGATGCCTCCGAGACATGACCCCGGTTTTGTTTTTCCACTGGAGCTCACCCAGTTGATCCAAAGACAAAATGCCTTGATGCAATTGCTAGTTCGTAACTGTGGCAATGCCAACAACAACAACAACAACAACAACCCGCCGCCAAAGGGACAATTTAGCCCGTTTTCTGAGGTTACAACCGCCGGCGTTTTCCAGTAGCACCGAGCCCATAGTTGCTGATGATTGGCTACGCCGTATTGGAAGGGAGTTAACCACCGCAGGATGCACGGATGCTGAGAAGGTGCGCTTTGCCGCACATCAATTGGATGGACCAGCAGCCGCATGGTGGGAGAATTACACGGCTACTTATCCTATAGCCAATGTCACTTGGGACCAGTTCCAACAAGCTTTTCGCACGGCCCATGTCTCAACTGGAGCCATGCAGATGAAGAAGCGTGACTTTCGCAACTTACGCCAGGGGAACCGTCTTGGCCCGAAGACGTGGATGAGTTTAGCAAGTTATCACGCTATGCCCACGATGATGTGGCCACAGATGCCGCCAAGCGTGATAAGTTTATGGAAGGGCTGAATGATGAGATGAGCATGCAGCTTGATGGTGGCAACTTTCAACAATTACCAGGAGTTGGTGGATAAGGCTCTAATGATTGAAGGAAAGCAACGGAAATTGAGAGCCGTAAGAGGAAATATGGACAAGGGAAGTACAACTCAGAGCTCCCGGAAGCCTCGCTTAACCCCGAACTCGGGAGGACTTGTTCATAACCATGGAGGTCATAACCATCTTTGGAGGTGGATCGCATAATCAAAATGGTGCGAAGAATGGGAATGGGAATGGAGCCAACAATAATCGTAATCGCTCTAACCCATCTACACCCGCCAAGAGGGACTTAAGCCAAGTTATTTGCTTTAAGTGCGGAAGAAGGCAGGCACTATGCCAATGACTGCCCTGAAGGAAGGAATGGAAACGGAAATGGGAGCGCTGGGAAGAAGCCCAATCCATTCAACAAAAGACAAGTGAATCACGTTAACATGGAGGAGGTTGAAGAGCAGCCGGACGCGGTAATAGGTAAGTTTTTGGTTCAGTCATTTACCGCTCTTGTTCTTTTCGATACTGGTGCATCGCATTCATACATATCAAGGGGATTTGTGGATAAGTTTAAGTTACCAACCCAAACCCTTAGGACCCCTCTTTTAGTGAGCTCACTTGGAGCAGAGTACATGGCTAGCAGATGGTGCACCCAGATACCCCTAATCATTGGCACGCATGTTTTTCCGTCTGACCTGATTATCTTGGAGTCGCAAGGATTGGATGTGATATTAGGTATGGACTGGATGTCGAAGTATGGAGGAAGTATTGACCGTGCTAGCAAGTCAATTTATCTTACCACCGGAGGGAAAAAGGATTAAGTATGTATCTAGGCATGTGCCTAGGAGGAGCCAAGTGAATACCCTCACGGAGTTGTACAGGAGGAAGTACCATGGCGTAAAGATTTTCCGGATGTTTTCCCAGAAGAGTTACAGGCATGCCACCGGATAGAGACATCGAGTTCCTGATAGAACTATTGCCAGGTACAGGGCCAATATCCAAGAGACCCTATCGGATGCCCGCAAATGATCTGGAGGAAATTAAAAAGCAGATCAAGGAGTTATTGGAGAAAGGTTATATTCAAGGAGTTCATCACCTTGGGGAGCACCAAGATTTTTGGTGGAGAAGAAGGATAAATCCCTGAGGATGGTTGTTGATTACCGAGCTCTGAATGAAGTAACGATAAAGAACAAGTATCCATTACCAATGATTAATGATCTGTTTGATCAGTTGCAAGGAGCTAAGGTAAGACAACATTTACCACACGGTATGGATTATATGAGTATACGGTCATGTCATTTGGACTGACTAACGCTCCTGCCTATTTCATGAGTATGATGAACAAGGTGTTCATGGAGTATTTGGACAAGTTTGTTGTGGTGTTTATTGATGATATTATGGTATACTCGAAGAACGAAGAGGAGCACGCGGAACACTTGCGTTTGGTTCTCGAGAAACTCGAGAACACCAGTTATATGCCAAATTCAGCAAGTGCGAAGTTTTGGTTGAAGGAAGTTGGATTTCTTGGGCATGTTATATCAGGAGAGGGTATAGCAAGAGATCCCAAAGAAGGTTCGGGCCAAACCGAATGGTTGGCACCCACTTCGATTAGCGAGATCCGCAGTTTCCTTGGACTGGCAGGATATTATCGGAGATTCATTGAGAATTTTTCCAAGATTGCTAAGCCAATGACTGAATTGCTAAAGAAGGATACTAAGTTCAAATGGACAGAGGATTGTGAGGCCAGTTTTCAAGAGTTGAAGAAACGGTTGACTACAGCCCCAAAGGTCTTGACATTGCCAGATATACACAAGGAGTTTCAAGTGTATTGTGACGCCTCACGCTTGGGACTTGGATGTGTGCTTATGCAGGACGGAAAAGTTGTTTCGTATGCCTCACGACAACTAAAACCTCATGAGTTGAACTATTCCACGCATGATTTGGAGTTAGAAGTCGTAGTGCATGCATTAAAGACCTGGAGACATTATCTCATTGGAAATCGTTGTGATGTGTACACGGATCATAAGAGTTTGAAGTACATTTTCACACGTAGGAGTTGAACCTCGGGCAGAGGAGATGGTCGGAGCTTATAAAGGATTACGATATGAAGCTAGACTATCATCCAGAAAGGCCAACGTCAGAGCGTGACGCTTTGAGCCGGAAAAGTTATGCTAATATCCTTGAAAGTAAAGGATTGCCAAATGAGTTAGCTGAGGAGATCATGGAACTTCGGTTGGAAATTGTTCCAAGAGGTTTTATTGCAACCCTGGAGGTTCAGTCGACATTGTTGGAAAAGATTCGAGAAGCTCAGAAGGAGGACAAAGAAATTGCTGAAATAAGATAGAAGATTGGCGAAGGTAAAGCCAAAGGTTTTCGCGAGGATGAGCACGATACCTTGTGGTTTGAGGACCGAATTTACGTGCCCAACAATTCGGAGATCGTGAAGTTAATACTTCAGAGGCCCATGACTCACCATACTCGATTCACCCCGGAAACACCAAGATGTATTTGGATTTGAAGGAACGTTTCTGGTGGACTGGTATGAAGAAGGATATTGCCGAGTACGTAGCCGTATGTGATGTATGTCAGAGAGTAAAGGCAGAGCATCAGAAGCCAGCAGGACTATTACAGCTATGCCGATACCTGAATGGAAGTGGGATAAACTTGGCATGGATTTTATCACTGGATTACCCAGAACCAAGGCAGGATATGATTCAATATGAGTAGTTATGGATCGTTTGACCAAAGTAGCTCACTTCATCCCAGTGAAAACAACTTATACAAGTGCCAAGTTGGCCAAGATATATATGTCCAGGATCGTATGTTTACATGGAGTTCCGAGGAGCATCGTATCAGATAGAGGAACACAATTTACTTCAAAGTTTTGGCATCAACTACACCAGACCTTGGGTACCAGATTGGAGTTTAGTACCTCTTTTCATCCACAGAAGGATGGACAGACCGAGAGAGTCAATCAAATTCTGGAAGACATGTTGAGAGCCTGTGCTCTAGATTATGGATCTAGTTGGGATGACAATTTGCCGTACGCAGAGTTCTCATATAACAATAGCTACCAGGCCAGTTTGAAGATGGCACCGTTTGAAGCTCTGTATGGACGCAGATGTAGAACACCATTTATGTGGGATGAGGTAGGAGACCGTCAGTTGTTTGGACCATATTTGATCAAGGAATCAGAGGAGAAGGTTAAACCGATCGAGAGATGTACTAAAGATTGCTCGATCCAGCATGTAAGAGTTATGCGATTCAAAACGCAAGGAAGTAACCTATGAAATTGGAGATGTAACCTATCTGCGAGTATCACCGTTGAGGGGAGTGAAACGTTTTGGAGTTAAGGGAAAGTTAGCCCCAAGATTTATAGGACCGTATCGTGTTTTGGAACGGATGGGAGAAGTTGCCTACAAGCTGGAGTTACCTGAAGGATTGTTAGGAGTGCACGATGTGTTTCACGTATCACAGCTGAAGAAGTGCCATGATGAGATGGCTGACATACCATTAAATGATACAGTGCCCCTAGAGGCGATACAGTTGGACAGTAATTTGACTTATGAGGAAAAGCCAGTAAAGATTCTTGACTTTGACAGCCGAGTCACCCGCAGCAAGCTTATCAAGTTTTGCAAAGTTCAGTGGAGCCACCATACAGAGGAGGAAGCCACCTGGGAACGAGAAGAGGATATTCGCAAGGACCACCCGCACCTATTTTCTAGCCAACCCGAATCTCGAGGGCGAGATTCATCTTAAGGGGGGTAGGTTTGTCACATCCCAAATTTTCAATTTGGAATATTATACATAGGTCATCCATTCATATCGTATTTTATTGCATTTTTGTTTGCAATCCTAGAAATTCTAAGCAACCCAAGGACCCTCGGAGAGAGTTGGGATTTTCTGTTTTTCATATTTGAATTTTATCAAATAATGAAGACGAGGATTTTGATTTTAATTATTTTCTCTCCGGAAAATATTTCATTTTGAAATAATAAATGAGAGGAGATAATATGATTTCTCCAAAATAATTGAAATATCGGAGGAAAAATGTTAAAATCATTATTTGGATTTTATTTGATTTTAGTTGGAATTTTATTTGCCCTAGAAAAATTTGCATGTTTTTAAAAATTGCATTTTAGGAGCCAAGAAAAGTTCATCTTGTTCTAAATATTTTATTTAGACGGAGAAAACTTGTTTTGGTATTTTTAGATATTTATTTATTTTTTTAGGATTTTTCTCGGTTTGGTAGACGTTTAAAAAATAGAGACCACGCCTAATCGGGCCTAGGGCCCCAGCGAGCCGGCCCAGCCGCCCGCCGCCGCCGCCGCACTCGGACCGGAGTCCGATTGGTACTCCACCTTCCCGCCGCCTTGCCCCCTCCTCCAAGCTGCCGCCCCCGCCCCCTTTAAATACGCCGCCGCCCCCTAACCACCACCGGAGCCCGGAGCCGCCCGAGCCCCGAGCCCCGAGCCGCCGCCGCCCAGTCGCCGCCGCCACCCTCCCGCCGCCACCCGCACCCGTCGAGCCTCGCCAAGACTCGCCGAAACCCCGGAGCCCGCCTCGCCGGACGACCTCGCCGAAGGTAGCCACCCGCCGCCCGGTTTTTTTAGAAAAACCCCTTCTGTTTAAAAAAAAACCCTAGTTCATTTTTTTTATAGATCGATTTTATTCTCCGGTTTATTTACTTAGCGAGCGTTCGCTCGTTCGTTCGTTTTGACGAACGTGTTCATCGTTTAGTTTCTGCTAACGAACGTTCGTTCGTTAAGCCGTTCGTCGCTTTCTTTTTATCGGATTTATTCCGCGATTTTCCGATCGCGATTTACGATCCGATTTTCGTTCTAGTTTAACTTTTCATTGCTTATCAGAATCAGGCGATTCAAGCGCCTGGAGTTTCATCTCGAAACCCTTTTTCCAAATAGTCAACTGAAACAAGTTTTTGTCTCTGTAAAATTTGACCCTAGTTCAGATTAGTAAACGGATCTTATTTCTTTCGTCGTTCGAGTTTTGTTGCTCCGTTTGGTTTGATTCTTTTTGCGAACCGGAGTTCTTAATTTGAACTTTCTGGTCGGCCTCTTTCAGTTGAAGTTTCGTTCGTGCATCTTTGCTTGTTGCTTATGTATGTATTGTTTGCTTGCGATAGAATTCCCGGAGTGCGAAGCGTGTTACTATGAGTCTCTAGGATTCACGGATCGTCAGCAAGGCAAGTAACACTTTGATCATACTCTTTTCATACCCAATTTTTATGCATTAGCTTCAACCCTCAAAACATTGCATGTTTAGGATGTCATTAATTTGTGGGTTGGGAAGTAGTTGATGAGGTAGGAACCTATGGGAGTTACTTCAACCCTCAGCTGCGTTACATTCAAACCCTTGGGAGTTACTTCTACGTATTGCTTATCTTGTCATGCTATGCTCGTAGACGTGGTTTGGGTTTGAATGAATCCATGACAGATGTGAGATTGTTAATTAATGGTTTACTTTAAGGTGGCAACTTTAATACACATCTGGGTGGATTGAGGCACCTGGGGAACCCAGTGTTGTCTGTTTTTTTGGAAATCCCGGGGTACCCGTGTGATCTTCGTATGGACCGCCACCCAGGCTCAAAGGGAACTGAGATTATTCAGGCTAGAAACTTTCATGTGCAGCCACAAGCTATTATGGGCTCTAGCATAGTTGAGCAAGTTACGTGAAGCTCTTGAAGAGGTAGATCAGCAGGTAGTGGGTTTTGTAGGTTTGGTATGGTCTACCCTGAGTAGAGAGTTAATGTTTACGAAGATCAGTGTCTCGGTCATCCGTTTCTCAAACACCATGTAGTGCGAGAAATCAACGGAGGAGATCGAGTCTTGTGGGGAAAACTGCGCAAACCTCTGCAGAGTGTACAATCTAATCAGGGTTAGCCGTGTCCCCGGTTATGGACAATTATGAGTATCTAGTACTTGAGTATTCACATGTATTTCATCACTCTTAATTAATATTGCTGGGATGTTAATTACCTTAATTGGGATTGAGTTGGGGTTATACCTTCTCAATGATGTTTCAACCACCATGATAGTTAAATTAAAATTTATTCCTATGTTGTAGGGAAAAATTGGCTTTTTGCAAAAACTATAACCATAGAGCTTTCCACCAGCCAAATATGCATGTAGTGATAGCATTATTCTGTTATTGTTCTATTGTGTTACATTGCCAGCATATTCCATGTGCTGGCCCGTTCTCGGGCTGCAACGTATTATGTTGCAGACTTTTCAGACGAGGAGTAAGGTTCGATAGGTCGTTGCCATGCAGCTCAGCTATGCCGTTGGAGTTGATGGACTCACTTTATCTTCCAAGCCTTCCGCTGTTATCGTATTAGATGGCCTTAAGCCGTATTATTGTATTAAGTTCTCTTCTGAGACATTCGATGTAATAAGTGTGTGATTTCTACTCTGTTATAAATCATTCGAGTATTGTGTGTGTCAGCATTACTGATCCAGGGATGACACTGAAACACAGAGACTTGACCATCTGAGGTCGGGTCGCCACAGCATGGATCCAACAATGAAAAAGGTGAGGCGGACAACTGACAGCATGTGCTGCTGCTGGCTATTTCAATGACAATCCTTTTGGATGTTATATGATGATCAAAGCAGACCTAGGAAAACTCGGTTGCTTTGGGTTTCACTTGGTTAGGGCAACTCTAATCTCCTCGAAACTTAACTCCCAAAGGAATATGTGTAGTAGCCTCATTTTTCATCGACCCCCAAGACTTATAAGTCCATAAACTTTGTTTTGCACTTTCTCTCATCACATTGCATACGTAAACCTCATTTCCATTTCATTTCAAAAACATATTTAATACAACCTTGATGATTTGAATGCATACATTCCAACGACATTTGAAATGGGATCACAAAATCTCAAATTTAAATAAAAAATATTCATGAACTACTGAAAGCAACGACATATAGTTCATCTGATAGCAAGAACATAGAGCAAAGTCCGTTGAGAATAAATGGGAGACAACATTGAGTGTAGATTAAGCACCCACATCCATCTTGGCAACACTGAGGATAACAGTTTTGGCATTTCCAAGATCTCGTGACGAGCTTGCTCAAAATATTGTTTTGCCATACGCCGTCCAATTGTGAAAACGTCCATGAGCAGGAGATCCTCAACCTCACCTCCTCGAGGGCAAGCTTCCTCTCCTCCTCCTCGAGGGCAAGCTTCCTGTCCTCCTCCGCCGCCTTCCTCTTCTCCTCCAACCGCGCGGAGTTCATCCACCTTGCCATCTTCCCTGCCTTCACCATTTCTCTCTTTGGTGTTTTCTCCTAATTCCTCCTTGTGCACTTCTCATTATTTTTTAAGAATTATCCAACAATGATGCAAAGTAAAGGCCGTCCCACCATTCTTCTTGTTGTTTTCCTTGAGAAGTCCTTGCATGTAGGAATCAAGATCATTGAGTGGCATACCACTTGTCGGTGTTTCTTTCACTTACTCAACACAACCTTCCCATCTGGTTGCATTGGTCTTGAATTGTTGACTAGTGGTGCGAGTGCGAAAATTTTGTGAGGTTGGACTCAACCTTCACCATGCAACGATAATACTCCTCAATTCCTCTCCAAAATGTTTCTTTGCTCTTATCTGTGCCTACCACCGTGTCCAGAGACACATTCATTCATGCATAATACAATGCTATGTCCTCCTTTGGATTGTAATTCCTCATTCTTCCCATCTTCTTCATGGTTTGGCTTGAGATCCTGAGGACAACTTTCTCCTCTTTTTGTATCGCCAACTCCTCCATCTCGTTGAGTTTGTTCATGCCAACACCACCATTCGGCGCCGACATGCAAATTTGACATGAACACATCCACCGGCAAATCACTACAGGAATCAGGTTCTTTGCCATCACCAAAGGCTGACGGCAAAGATGTCCGGCAAAGAAGGTGACGGTAAACAGGTTCTTTGCCGTCTGCTTCATCAAAGCGGACAACAAAGGCCCTTTGCCATCTGTGGCTGACGGCAAAGAACATGGACGGCAAATAACAGGCGTTAGCCACGTTAGGTGGCTAACGGCGGCCTTTGCCGTCCGCCAGCGGACGACAAACATGTGGTGGCATTTGTCGTCTGCCATATTAGTCAGCCACACGTCATGCCCCCCCAAGTCTTTGTCGTTTGCCACAGACGGCAAACTCCCACAGCCTTTGCTGTTAGCCATAGATGGCAAAGTAACCAAATGGGTCAACTCCCATATTGCACAGGTTGCTGCCACGTGGCCTCTTTGCTGTCTGTGGCAGATGGCAAAGGCCCCTTTGCCGTCGGTGGCAGACGGCAAAGTGCATGTATTGTTTCTGTTTTTTCTGTTTTCTGTTATATCCCTGCATTTTCAAAAGATATATATGATATATATAGTTTGAACCTCAAACATAGCCCATGTATCAATCATCTAGCAGTCCATCAATGCAACAGAACACATATGGTATTAAAAGATCCAATACATACATAGTTTCACGGAGTCCATCCATATATACATACATAGTTTCACACTATGCATCAATACAAATGAAAACAAGAACTAAACACTATCAGTCCATCAATGATGCTTCCATGAAGTGAATCAAACCTGCAAAAATGCTTCTTTTCTCATATTTCTTCTTCTCTTCTATCTTTTTATCTTTTCCTCCTCATTCTTCTTCTTCTTCTTTTATTCTTTCTTTTTCTTCTCTTTCCTCTTCTATTCTTTTTTTCTCCCCTTCCTTGTTTTTTTCTTATTCCTTATTTGTGTCATTTTAGAGCTAATTTAGGTAATTATGACATTTTGGAGAAAAATAAGCTATGTATAGGTCATTTTTGTGCTAACCTAGGTGATGATGCCATTTTTTAGCCAACTTACGTAAGTATAGCTCATTTTTTATCTAACTTAGGTAATTATGCCATTTTGTAGGAAAATAAGCTAAGTATATGACATCTATGAGAGAACCAATGTTATTATGCCATTTTTGAAATGAATAAGCTACTTATGTCATAAATGAACTAAATAAGCTAATTATGTCATTTTGGAGGTAACTTGCCCTCATCACAACAAATGCGATCAAGATCGCAACTAAGGTAACAATTGATCCAAGGACATAATGATACCAAGCCTCATTAGAGCATCTCCAGCCGTTCGGCCCCCCAGGGCGCCTAAAAAGAGCGGCTTGGGGGTGAACCGGCGCTAGATTGGCCCCTGGGGGCGACCTAGCTCCCAGTCACGCCCCCAGGCGCCGGCCCCAGGACGCGGCAATTTCGAACTTGGTCGTTCCCGCTCAAAAGACGCCACAAGTCCGGCGATCACAGACCACAGTTTGGCGATCGGATAAATAGTCCGGCGTACAAAAAAAAGAGCGCCACAAGTGCGCGACGCATCACTCGGCGGGGTCAGCCTCCGGCGTCGGCGTGGGCGGCGTGCACGGGCTAGGCGGTGTTGGAGCTGCTTCCGTGCTGGGCGGCGTCGGCGCGGCTTCGGTGCTGCTGGGCGTCGTGGAGGCATCATCACTCGGGCTTGGCGGCGGCGTCAGCGTAAGCGCGGGAGTTGGCGTCACCGTCGTTGGCAGCTGGTTCAGGATGAGGCCTTGCTCCGCCATGTACCACGCCTTGAGCTTCTCGTTGTTGCTCCGGAGCATGTCCGCCCAGCCCATCAGAAAAGCCAGGTTGGTGTTCCTCTTCTTCGCGGCGACGTTGGTCCGGAGCAGGTCAAGCTTGACGGCGCTGTTCTTCATCAACGCCGACCACCGCGCCTCGGTCTTCTCTTCACGCAGGGCGGCCCGGGCCTGTGCGTCGGCGAGGCAGTGCTCGATGGACTCCTGCACTCGCACGGTAGCCGCGTCGGCGTGCTTCCCCTTCTTGGCCCCTTTGTTTCCATGGGGGAAGGTGACATTGGGGTTGAACCCACCGTGCGCGTCCCCGTCGGAGTAGCCTGGCGAGGCGTGCATCCCCATGGTTGCGGCGATGACGAGAAGCCGGCCGTGTTGGGGAACGTAGCAGAAATTCAAAATTTTCTACGCAACACCAAGATCAATCTATGGAGATTCTAGCAACAAGAGAGGGAGAGGATGAGCATCTTCATACCTTTGAAGATCGCTAAGCAGAAGCGTTGCAAGAACACGGATGAAGGAGTCGTACTCGTAGCGATTCAGATCGCGGTTGATTCCGATCTAGGCGCCGAACCACGGCGCCTCCGCGTTCAACACACGTGCAGCCCAGTGACGTCTCCTCCTTCTTGATCCAGCAAGGGGAGAGGAGAAGTTGAGGGAGAACTCCGACAGCACGACGGCATGGTGGTGATGGAGCTCGTGGTTCTCCCAAGCAGGCTTCGCCAAGCACTATGGAGGAGGAGGAGGTGTTGGAGGAGGGAGAGGGCTGCGCCAGGAAGGGTGCGGCTGCCTCTCTCTCCCTCACTATATATAGGGGAAGGGAGGAGGAGGCGCCCTTGGGTTCCCTTGGGGCGGGGCGGCGGCCACTGGGGAAACCCTAGATGGGTTTGGGCGCCCCCACACCCTAGGAAACTTGCCCCCCAAGCCGGGAGGGGCAGCTGCCCTAGGGGTGGCGCCCCCACCTCTCCTGGTTATGTGAGATGGGGTGGGAGGGGCGCGCAGCCCCTTAGTGGGCTGATGTGCCCTCTCCCCTTGGCCCAGAAGGCCCCCCAACGCTTGCCGGGGCCTCCGAAACCCCTTTCGGACACGCTGGTCATCACCTGGTACCCCAGGAACAATTCCGGACTCCAATACCCTTCGTCCAATATACCGATCTTCAGCTCCGAACCATTCCGGAGCTCCTCGTCATGTCCGGGATCTCATCCGGGACTTGGAACAACCTTCGGTAACCACATACTATTTCCCATAACAACTCTAGCGTCACCGAACCTTACATGTGTAGACCCTACGGGTTCGGGAGACACGTAGACATGACCGAGACAACTCTCCGGCCAATAACCAACAGCGGGATCTGGATACCCATGTTGGCTCCCACGTGTTCCACGACGATCTCATTGGATGAACCACGATGTCAAGGATTCAATCAATCCCGTATTCAATTCCCTTTGTCTACCGGTATAGTACTTGCCCGAGATTCGATCGTCGGTATCTCCATACCTTGTTCAATCTCGTTACTGGCAAGTCTCTTTACTCGTTTCGTAACACATCATCCCGTGATTAACTCCTTGGTCATATTGCGCATATGATGATGTCCTACCGAGTGGGCCCAAAGATACCTCTCCGTCACACGGAGTGACAAATCCCAGTCTCGATTCGTGCCAACCCAACAGACACTTTCGGAGATACCCGTAGTGTACCTTTATAGCCACCCAGATATGTTGTGACGTTTGGTACACCCAAAGCATTCCTACGGTATCCGGAAGTTGCCCAATCTCATGGTCTAAGGAAATGATACTTGACATTAGAAAAGTTTTAGCATACGAACTATACGATCTTTGTGCTAGGCTTAGGATTGGGTCTTGTCCATCACATCATTCTCCTAATGATGTGATCCCGTTATCAACGACATCCAATGTCCATGGTCGAAACCGTAACCATCTATCGATCAACGAGCTAGTCAACTAGAGGCTTACTAGGGACATGGTGTTGTCTATGTATCCATACATGTATCTGAGTTTCCTATCAATACAATTATAGCATGGATAATAAACGATTATCATGAACAAGGAAATATAATAATAATAACTAATTTATTATTGCCTCTAGGGCAGATTTCCAACAGTCTCCCACTTGCACTAGAGTCAATAATCTAGTTCACATCGCCATGTGATTAACACTCACAGGTCACATCGCCATGTGACCAACATCCAAAGAGTTTACTAGAATCAATAATCTAGTTCACATCACTATGTGATTAACACTCAATGAGTTCTGGGTTTGATCATGTTATGCTTGTGAGAGAGGTTGTAGTCAATGGGTCTGCAATATTCAGATCCCTATGTATTTCGCAAAACTTTATGTCATATCGTAGATGCTGCCACCACGTTCCACCTGGAGCTATTCCAAATTGTTGCTCCATTATACGTGTCCGGTATCTCTACTCAGAGCTATCCGGATAGGTGTTAAGCTTGCATCGACGGAACTCTTTACGTCGAACTCTTTATCACCTCCATAACCGAGAAACATATCCTTATAATTTTGACCGCTATCTGGTGATCCACTCCTTGATCACCTTTGTACCCTCTTGCCAGACATGTGGCAAGGCACACATCAGGTGCGGTACACAGCATAGCATACTATGGAGCCTACGTCTAAGCATAGGGGACGACCTTCATCCTTTCTCTCTATTCTGCCGTGGTCAGGTCTTGAGTCTTACTCAATACTTACACCTTATTACACAGCCAAGAACTCCTTCTCTGCCGATCTATTTTGAACTCCTTCAAAATCTTGTCACGGTGCGTACTCATTTGAAAGTACTATCAAGCGATTTTGATCTATCCTTATAGATCTTGATGCTCAATGTTCAAGTAGCTTAATCCAGGTTTTCATTGAAAAACACTTTTCAAATAACCCTATATGCTTTCCGGAAATTCTACATCATTTCTGATCAACAATATGTCAACAACATATACTCATTAGAAATTCTATAGTGCTCCCACTCACTTCTTTGGAAATACAAGTTTCTCATAAACTTTGTATAAACCCAAAATCTTTGATCATCTCATCAAAGTGTATATTCCAACTCCGAGATGCTTACTCCAGTCCTTAGAAGGATTGCTGGAGCTTTGCATACTTGTTAGCATCTTTTAGGATTGACAAAAACCTTCTGGTTGTATCACATGCAACCTTTCCTCAAGAAATTTTCCGAGGAAACAATGTTTTGACATCCTATCTGCAAGATTTAATAATGCAGTAACTGCTAATAAGATTCCAACAGACTCTTAGCATCACTACGAGTGAGAAAGTCTCACCGTAGTCAACTCCTTGAACTTGTCGGAAACATCTTAGCGACAAGGTAAGCTTTCTTAATGGTGACACATACCATCATTGTCTGTCTTCCCTCTTGGAATCCATCTGTACCTAACAGCCTTACGACCATCAAGTAGTTCTTCCAAAGTCTACACTTTGTTTTCATACATGGATCCTCTCTCGGATTTTATGGCCTTGAGCCATTTGCCGGAATCCGGGCCTACCATCGCTTCTCCATAGCTCGTAGGTTCATTGTTGTCTAGCAACATGACCTCTAAGACAAGATTGCGTACCACTCTGAAGTAGTACGCGTCCTTGTCGACCTACGAGGTTTGGTAGTGACTTGATCCGAAGCATCATGATCACTATCATCAGCTTCCACTTCAATTGGCGTAGGTGCCACATGAACAACTTCCTGTGCCCTGCTACACACTGGTTGAAGTGATGGTTCAATAACCTCATCAAGTCTCCATCATCCTCCCACTCAATTCTTTCGAGAGAAACTCTTCCTCAAGAAAGGACCCGTTTCTAGAAACAATTACTTTTGCTTCCGGATCTGAGATAGGAGGTATACCCAACCATTTTGGGTATCCTATGAAGATGTATTTATCCGTTTTGGGTTCGAGCTTATCACGATGAAACTTTTTTCACATAAGCATCGCAGCCCCAAACTTTTAAGAAACGACAACTTAGTTTTCTCCAAACCATAGTTCAAACGGTGTCGTCTCAACGGAATTACGTGGTGCCCTATTAAAGTGAGTGCGGTTGTCTCTAATGCCTAACCCATGAACGATAGTGGTAATTCGATAAGAGACATCATGGTACGCACCATATCTTATAGGGTGCAACTATGATGTTTGGACACACCATCACACTATGGTGTTCCAGGCGGTATTAATTGTGAAACAATTTCCACAATGTCTTAATAGCGTGCCAAAGCTCGTAACTCAGATACTCATCTCTGTGATCATATCATAGACATTTTATCCTCTTGTCACGATTTCAACTTCACTCTGAAATTAATTGAACCATTCAATAATTCAGACTTGTGTTTCATCAAGTAAATATACTCAGTATCTACTCAAGTCATCTGTGAAGTAAGAACATAATGATATCCACTGCGTGCCTTAGCACTCATTGGACTGCACACATCAAAATGTATTACTTCCAACAAGTTGCTTTCTTGTTCCATTTTACTGAAAACAAGGCTTTTAGTAATCTTGCCCATGTGGTATGATTTGCATGTCTCAAGTGATTCAAAATCAGGTGAGTCCAAACGGTCCATCTGCATGGAGTTTCTTCATGCGTATACACCAATAGACATGGTTCCCATGTCTCAAACTTTTGAAAAATGAGTGAGTCCAAAGATCCATCAACATGGAGCTTCTTCATGCGTTTTATACCAATATGACTTACATGGCAGTGCCACAAGTAAGTGGTACTATCATTACTATCTTATATCTTTTGGCATGAAAATGTGTATCACTATGATCGAGATTCAATAAACCATTCTTTTAGGTGCACGACCATTGAAGGTATTATTCAAATAAACAGAGTAACCATTATTCTCCTTAAATGAATAACCATATTGCGATAGACATAATCCAATCATGTCTATGCTCAACGCATAAACACCAAATAACAATTATTTAGGTTTAACACCAATCTCGATGGTAGAGGGAGCGTGCGATGCTTGTTCACATCAACCTTGGAAACACTTCCAACACATATCGTCAGCTCACCTTTAGCTAGTCTCTGTTTATTCCGTAGCTTTTATTTCGAGTTACTAACACTTAGCAACCGAACCGGTATCTAATACCCTGGTGCTACTAGGGGTACTAGTAAAGTACACATTAACATAATGTATATCCAATATACTTGGATCGACCTTGCCAGCCTTCTCATCTACCAAGTATCTAGGGTAATTCTGCTCTTAGTGGATGTTCCCCTTATTACAGAAGCACTTAGTCTTGGGTTTGGGTTCAACCTTGGGTTTCTTCACTAGAGCAGCAACTGATTTGCCGTTTCATGAAGTATCCCTTCTTGCCCTTGCCCTTCTTGAAACTAGTGGTTTCACCAACCATCAACAATTGATGCTCCTTCTTGATTTCTACTTTCGCGGTGTCAAACATCGCGAATATCTCAAGGATCATCTATCCCTGATATGTTATAGTTCATCACGAAGCTCTAGCAGCTTGGTGGCAATGACTTTGGAGAAACATCACTATCTCATCAAGAAGACCAACTCCCACTCGATTCAAGTGATTGTTGTACTCAGACAATCTGAGCACAAGCTCAATGATTGAGCTTTTCTCCCTTAGTTTGCAGGCTAAGAAAATCGTCGGAGGTCTCATACCTCTTGACGTGGGCACGAGCCTGAAATCCCAATTTCAGCCCTCGAAACATCTTATGTGTTCCGCGACGTTTCGAAAAAGTCTTGATTGCCTCAATTCTAAACCATTCAACATTACCGAACTATCATGTAGTCATCAAAGCGTGTATGTCGGATGTTCGCAACATCCACGTAACACGCTCGAGGTCCAAAGACACCGAGCGGTGCATTAAGGACATAAGCCTTCATCGTCCGCATAATTGCTACATCAACTTTCAACTATATTTTCTCTAGGAACATATCTAAAACAGTAGAACTAAAGCGCGAGCTATGATATAATTTGCAAAGGGCTTTTGACTATGTTCAGGATAATTAAGTTCATCTAATGAACTCCCACTCAGATAGACATCCCTCTAGTCATCTAAGTGATTACATGATCCGAGTCAACTAGGCCGTGTCCAATCATCACGTGAGACGGACTAGTCATCATCGGTGAACATATTCATGTTGATCGTATCTACTATACGACTCATGCTCGACCTTTCGGTCTCTTGTGTTTCGAGGCCATGTCTGTACATGCTAGGCTCGTCAAGTCAACCTAAGTGTTTCGCGTGTGTCAATCTGGCTTACACCCGTTGTATGTGAACGTTAGAATCTATCACACCCGATCATCGCGTGGTGCTTCGAAACAACGAACTTTACATAGCGGTGCACGATTAGGGGAACACTTTCTTGAAATTATAATGAGGGATCATCTTATTTACTACCGTCGTTCTAAGCAAATAAGATGCATAAACATGATAAACATCACATGCAATCAAAAAGTGACATGATATGGCCAATATAAATTTTCTCCTTTTGATCTCCATCTTCGAGGCTCCATGATCATCATCGTCACCAGCATGACACCATGATCTCCATCATCATGATCTCCATCATCATGATCTCCATCATCGTGTCTCCATGAAGTTGTCTCGCCAACTATTACTTCTACTACTATGGCTAACGGTTAGCAATAAAGTAAAGTAATTACATGGCGTTCTGGTTGACACGCAGGTCATACAATAAATTAAGACAACTCCTATTGCTCCTGCCGGTTTTCATACTCATCGACATGCAAGTCGTGATTCCTATTACGAGAACATGATCAATCTCATACATCACATATCATTCATCACATTCTTTTGGCCATATCACATCACATAGCATACCCTGCAAAAACAAGTTAGACGTCCTCTAATTGTTGTTTGCATGTTTTATGTGGCTGCTATGGGTTTCTAGCAAGACCGTTTCTTACCTACGCAAAAACCACAACGTGATATGCCAATTTCTATTTACCCTTCATAAGGACCCTTTTCATCGAATCCGATCCGACTAAAGTCGGAGAGACAGACACCCGCTAGCCACCTTACACTACTAGGGAAAAGGCTAGCAGCAGCGCATGTTTTAGGTGTATCAGTAGCGCGGGGTGGGGCGCTACTAATAAGGCGCTACAGCTAACATATAGCAGTAGCACGTGGTCATCGGCGCTACTCCTACACAAGTGTAGCAGCAACACGGTTATCGAGCACGCCATCGCTAGTAGCTCTAGCGCCCTTTGCAAAGCAACGCTCTTTGCTATAGCGCGCCGCTGCTAACTTCTATACACTCGCCATCGCTAATTTAATGTGTTTTTGTTTTTTTGGGCATATTTGTTTTGTATTTGAACAGGCTTTATAGAAGAACCTTTAGCACATAGAAATGTCATCATGATACACATACAAATGCCTGCGAGACCATGAATATAATCATAGCATATACATACAAATAGTTTCATCATAATCATCATCCAACACAAAGTGGTCTCTCGTCATCATCTCAAAAATAGCGATACAAGTCCTTGATTACTTGCAAATACATCGTCATCCATCTAAACAATGGTATACGCGAGAAGAGCTATCACTTTGAGTACATGAGTTCGTATCCTCTCTCGCATTAGCGTGAACCTAAACTAACTACTGCTCGCCGCTCGGAAACCGTAAACCGGCAACACTGGGCACGACACTCGCCACTCATCGTATATATACTCTGGCGTAGCACTTCTTCGCCATCGATGATCTATGCACCTGCATCGTCACATGAGTCGATGATATGCAACATATATAGTTGAGCAATGTAAAGAGACAGACTTGACAAAAATAGAAACAACATATCATAAGCATAAATAACAAAGTTCATCGTACCCAAAATGCCCTAACTAGAGTGATCTTCGCTAGTCGAGGAGGAGGACGGTTTAATTACATCACAAATAAAGTTTCACTGCGCATAACTCAAAGTTTTGTCATTCGGAAAGTATGGACTAAATGTACACATTGTCATATATCGACAATCACTCCAACATGCCGTACATCCATCGAGGTCGTGGAGATAGTCCCCGAGCTTAGTGAAAGGCTTCATGTCGAGACGCCGAGAGGCTATCCATGTTCGGATGTCTTCCCGACATTTTTCCTTCTCCGTAGAACATCCCTGTTTTTCTCGAACCTCTTTCATGATGATTTGGGCAAGTTCGCGCTGGATGTTATAGAACTCAGCTCAAGTCGATGATCCTCGATATCTCCTATGTCCTTTGCCCATTGCGTAATATGGGCATCGCCAGATCTAGGTGACATGTGAAGGTTCGGTGAACCCGTCTCAGACTCCAAAGATGTGGTGTAGGACATAGAATCCATCATTAAGAGAATCGTTCGGTTGCTGGATGCAGCAGAAGTCGGTCTTATGGCTGAAGGCGGCCCTGCCGCCCCTTCTCTTCTTGTCCCTAACCTCTCCACCCCTTCCTTGGTAGTGTCAGGAACAGAAATGAATCAACATTCCGGCAAAACATAGGCCACTCAGCATCATTCCCTGGAAACAACAAAGCCACTTGGGCACAATCGAACAACTTCAATGAAAAGATATAACATGAGCAAACACTATTGAGGAATTTGCATATAACATGGCCACTTCAATGAAAAGATATAATCAACAATAATGGAATATGCAAATGAACATCAATGACATATAGCTACTGTTCTGTTTGACCAAGTTTTTGAAAAGAAAAACAATTCTATTTTTTGTTTATAGCTAAATGCCATAGCTACTGTTTTTTATTTATAGCTAAATACTTTTGTTTTTTGTCTAAAGCTAAAAATATTTATAGCTACTGTTCTGTTTGACCAAGTTTTTGAAAAGAAAAGCATTTCTGTTTTTTGTTTATAGCTAAATGCCATAGCTACAGTTTTTTATTTATAGTTAAATACTTTTGTTTTTTGTCTAAAGCTAAAAGTCTAGGAACTACATTTTCTCTAACCCTTTTGACCTCACCAGAATTTCCACAGCAAGACCTTAGTACCTACACCCAATTTATTCAAAAATATTCAGGTCCATAGTCCAAATAATTCAAATTTCATTTGAATGAAATTTGGAACAAATTCAGGTCCGTAGTCAAAATATTTTTTATAGCTAAATGCTACTATTATTTATATACCCTCTATTAGTTTAAAGCTAAATGGAATTACTGTTTAGGAATTTTCATAAAAATTGCCCTAGCTAATTTGCTAAAAAAATTGCAAATCATTTTTCCTAAATGCTATAAAATGCCTACTGCCCTAAAAAAATCTAGGGTTCATATGAACACCTAGGGTTCATATGAACATCAACACAGTATCAACACATATATATAATTGCCCTAGCAGAGAGAAATAGAAGGGTAGGGACAGGAGAGGCATAGCCTTACGGTCGGCGGCGAGGGCAGGCTCCTGCCTCAACAAGCGGTGAGGTCGAGGGCGGCCAATGAGCTCGAGGGAGGCGACAGTGAGGTCGACGACGGCCTCGGGCGGCTGTGAGGTCGAGGGCGGCCTCTGGCGGCGGTGGTGTGGTCGTAGGCGGCCTCGGGCGGCGGCGGTGTGGTCAGCGGCCTCGGGCGGCAAGTGGTGGCGGCGGTGGTCGAAGGCGGGCAGGCAACGGCATGGCGATGGAGCAGTTGGGGGACAGGGGGGGAGTAGAGAGGGGGGGGGGGAAGGACTTAGCGAAATTTTGAGCCAGGGCCGCCGGGATTTGAGTCGAACTAGCAGCAGCGCGTTTTACTGAAACGCGCTATAGCTAAGATAGCTATAGCGTGTTCTAGAGAAACGCGCTGCAGCTAACCCTTTCTGTTTTCTTTTGTTTTCTTTACTTTTTCTTTTTTTCACTTCTCCTTTTTCTATTTCTTTCATTTTCATTTACTTTTCTACTTATTTTTCTATTTATTTTCTTTTACATAGAAGTAGCGCTGTAAATAAGAAACGCGCTGCTACAACGTTTTTAGCAGTAGCGTGCTTCTGGGAGAAGCGCTGCTACTATTCTTAGCCTACCGACACTAGTGAGAGAATTTTAGTAGTAGCGCTTTTCTGTGAAGACGCCGCTTTGCTAAAATAATGATTGTAGCGTGGTTTTGCAACAAGCGCTACTACTAAGTAGCGCTAGCGCCGAGTTTTGACCAACGCTACTGCTATACCTCTGTGTATAGCGTTTTCCCTAGTAGTGTTATGCAACTAGTGCATGTCAGTCGGTGGAACCTGTCTCACGTAAGAGTACGTGTAAGGTCGGTCCGGAACGCTTCATCCCACGATGCCGCCGAATCAAGATAAGACTAGTAACGGCAAGTAAATTGACAAAATCGACGCCCACAACAACTTGTGTGCTACTCGTGCATAGAATCTACGCAATAGACCTAGCTCATGATGCCACTGTTGGGGAACGTAGCAGAAATTCAAAATTTTCTACACAACACCAAGATCAATCTATGGAGATTCTAGCAACAAGAGAGGGAGAGGATGAGCATATTCATACCTTTGAAGATCGCTAAGCGGAAGCGTTGCAAGAACGCGGATGAAGGAGTCGTACTCGTAGCGATTCAGATCGCGGTTGATTCCGATCTAAGCGCCGAACCACGGCGCCTCCGCGTTCAACACACGTGCAGCCCGGTGACGTCTCCTCCTTCTTGATCCAGCAAGGGGAGAGGAGAAGTTGAGGGAGAACTCCGACAGCACGACGACATGGTGGTGATGGAGCTCGTGGTTCTCCGGCAGGGCTTCGCCAAGCACTACAGAGGAGGAGGAGGTGTTGGACGAGGGAGAGGGCTGCGCCAGGGGAAGGGTGCGGCTGCCCTCTCCCTCCCTCACTATATATAGGGGGAAGGGAGGAGGGGGAGGCGCCCTAGGGTTCCCTAGGGGAGGGGCGGCGGCCACAGGGGAAACCCTAGATGGGTTTGGGCGCCCCCACACCCTAGGAAACTTGCTCCCCTGCCGGAGGGGCGGCTGCCCTAGGGGTGGCGCCCCCACCTCTCCTGGTTACGTGAGATGGGGTGGGAGGGGCGCTCAGCCCCTTAGTGGGCTGATGTGCCCTCTCCCCTTGGCACAAAAGGCCCCCCAACGCTTGTCGGGGCCTCCGAAACCCCTTTCGGACACGCTGGTCATCACCTGGTACCCCCGGAACAATTCCGGACTCCAAAACCCTTCGTCCAATATACCGATCTTCTCCTCCGGACCATTCCGGAGCTCCTCGTCATGTCCGGGATCTCACGGGACTCCGAACAACCTTCGGTAACCACATACTATTTCCCATAACAACTCTAGCGTCACCGAACCTTAAGTGTGTAGACCCTATGGGTTCGGGAGACACGTAGACATGACCGAGACAACTCTCCGGCCAATAACCAACAACGGGATCTGGATACCCATGTTGGCTCCCACATGTTCCACGATGATCTCATCGAATGAACCATGATGTCAAGGATTCAACCAATCACGTATTCAATTCCCTTTGTCTACCGGTATAGTACTTGCCCGAGATTCGATCGTCGGTACCTCCATACCTTGTTCAATCTCGTTACCGGCAAGTCTCTTTACTCGTTCCATAACACATCATCCCGTGATCAAATCCTTGGTCACATTGCGCATATGATGATGTCCTACCGAGTGGGCCCAGAGATACCTCTCCGTCACACGGAGTGACAAATCCCAGTCTCGATTCGTGCCAACCCAATGTACACTTTCGGAGATACCCGTAGTGTACCTTTATAGCCACCCAGATACGCCAGACGCTTTGGTACACCCAAAGCATTCCTACGATATCCGGAGTTGCACAATCTCATGGTCTAAGGAAATGATACTTGACATTAGAAAAGCTTTAGCATACGAACTACACGATCTTTGTGCTAGGCTTAGGATTGTCTTGTCCATCACATCATTCTCCTAATGATGTGATCCCGTTATCAATGATATCCAATGTCCATGGTCGTGAAACCATAACCATCTATTGATCAACGAGCTAGTCAACTAGAGGCTTACTAGGGACATGGTGTTGTCTATGTATCCACACATGTATCTGAGTTTCCTATCAATACAATTATAGCATGGATAATAAACGATTATCATGAACAAGGAAATATAATAATAATAACTAATTTATTATTGCCTCTAGGGCATATTTCCAACAGGCCGGAGAGCCGACAATTTGCTGTTTCCAGGGCGCGTACTGGGCGTGACCGCCTGGTGGATTCATCATCCCCACGCGATCCGCCTCGGCCTCGTCTTGATCCGCCGCGGCCGCAGCCGCACGCGCTGCTACCTCTTGAGCACTGCGTTGGTTTTCCCTTGAAGAGGAAAGGGTGATGCAGCAAAGTAGCGTAAGTATTTCCCTCAGTTTTTGAGAACCAAGGTATCAACCCAGTAGGAGGCCACGCGCGAGTCCCTCGCACCTACAAAAACAAATAAATCCTCGCAACCAACGCGATAAGGGGTTGTCAATCCCTACACGGTCACTTACGAGAGTGAGATCTGATAGATATGATAGGATAATATTTTTGATATGTTTATGATAAAGATGCAAAGTAAAATAAAAGCAAAGTAAAAAGCAACAGAAATAATTAAGTGTTGGAAGATTAATATGATGAAGATATACCCGGGGGCCATAGGTTTCACTAGTGGCTTCTCTCAAGAGCATAAGTATTTTACGGTGGGTGAACAAATACTGTTGAGCAATTGATAGAATTGAGCATAGTTATGAGAATATCTAGGTATGATCATGTATATAGGCATCACGTTCGAGACAAGTAGACCGTCTCCTGCCTGCATCTACTACTATTACTCCACTCATCTACCGCTATCCAGCATGCATCTAGAGTATTAAGTTCATAAAAACAGAGTAACGCCTTAAGCAAGATGACATGATGTAGAGGGACAAATTCATGCAATATGATAAAAACCCCATCTTGTTATCCTCGATGGCAACAATACAATACGTGCCTTGCCGCCCTATTGTCACTAGGAAAGGACACCGCAATATTGATCCCAAAGCTAACACTTCTCCCATTGCAAGAAAGATCAATCTAGTAGGCCAAACCAAACTGATAATTCGAAGAGACTTGCAAAGATAACCAATCATACATAAAAGAATTCAGAAGATTCAAATATTGTTCATAGATAAACTTGAGCATAATCTCACAATTCATCAGTCTCAACAAACACACCGCAAAATAAGATTACATCGAATAGATCTCCACGAGAGAGGGGGAGAACATTGTATTGAGATCCAAAAAGAGAGAAGAAGCCATCTAGCTAATAACTGTGGACCCGAAGGTCTGAGGTAAACTACTCACACTTCATCGGAGAGGCTATGGTGTTGATATACAAGCCCTCCGTGATCGATGCCCCCTCCGGCGGAGCTCCGGAACAGGCCCCAAGAAGGGATCTCGTGGGTCAGAAGGTTGCGGCGGTGGAATTAGGTTTTGGCTCCAGATTCGATCGTTTGGGGGTACGTAGGTATATATAGGAGGAAGGAGTACGTCGGTGGAGCAACAGGGGGCCCACGAGGGTGGAGGGCGCGCCTGGGGAGGGGGGGGGGTAGGCGCGCCCCCCTACCTCGTGGCCTCCTCCTTTTTTTCTTGACGTAGGGTCCAAGTCTCCTGGATCTTGTTCGTTCCAAAAATCACGTTCCTGAAGGTTTCATTCCATATATTCTTTTTCTGCGAAACTCTGAAATAGGAAAAAAACAACAATTCTGGGCCGGGCCTCCGGTTAATAGGTTAGTCCCAAAAATAATATAAAAGTGAATAATAAAGCCCAATAATGTCCAAAACAGAAGATAATATAGCATGGAGCAATCAAAAATTATAGATACGTTGGAGACGTATCAAGCATCCCAAGCTTAATTCCTACTCGTCCTCGAGTAGGTAAATGATAAAAACTGAATTTTTGATGCGGAGTGCTACTTGGCATAATTTCAATATAATTCTTCTCATTGTGGCATGCATGTTTTAGATTTGATATGATTCAAGATAAAAGTTTAATGTTGTCATAAAAACAATAATACTTCAAGCATACTAACTAAGCAATTATGTCTTATCAAAATAACATAGCCAAAGCATGTTATCCCTACAAAATCATATAGTCTGGCTATGCTCCATCTTCCCCACACAAAATATTCATATCATGTACGACCCCGGTTTTAGCCAAGCAATTGGTTCATACTTTTAACGCGCTTCAGCCTTTTCAACTCTTACGCAATACATGAGCGCAAGCAATGGATATAGCAGTATGGCGGAATAAGGTATAATGGTAGGGGTTATGTGGGCAGACAAAAAAAGGAGAAAGTCTCACATCAACGAGGCTAATCAACGGGCTATGGAGATGCTCATCAATTGATGTTAATGCGAGGAGTAGGGATTGCCATGCAACGGATGCACTAGAGCTATAAGTGTATGAAAGCTCAAAAAGAAACTAAGTGGGTGTGCATCCAACTTGCTTGCTCATGAAGACCTTGGGCATTTGAGGAAGCCCATCATTGGAATATACAAGCCAAGTTCTATAATGAAATTTCCCACTAGTATATGAAAGTGACAAAATGAGAGACTCTCTATGATGAAGATCACGGTGCTACTTTGAAGCACAAGTGTGGTAAAAGGATAGTAACATTGTCCCTTCTCTCTTTTCTCTCATACATTTTTTATTTGGGCCTTTTCTTTTTTTATGGCCTCTTTTTTTTCGTCCGGAGTCTCATCCCGATTTGTGGGGGAATCATAGTCTCCATCATCCTTTCCTCACTTGGGACAATGCTCTAATAATGATGATCATCACACTTTTATTTACTTACAACTCATGAATTACAACTCAATAGTTAGAACAAAATATGACTCTATATGAATGCCTCCGGCGGTGTACCCTGATATGCAATGAATCAAGAGCGACAATTATGAACGGTGGCTTTGCCACAAATACAATGTCAACTACATGATCATGCAAAGCAATATGACAATGATGGAGCATGTCATGATAAATGAAACGGTGGAAAGTTGCATGGCAATATATCTCGGAATGGCTATGGAAATGCCATGATAGGTAGGTATGGTGGCTGTTTTGTGGAAGATATAAGGAGGTTTATGTGTGATAGAGTGTATCATATCACGGGGTTTGGATGCACCGTGAAGTTTGCACCAACTCTCAAGGTGAGAAAGGGCAATGCTAGCATCAAGAGGCTAGAAAATTGCAGAAAGGTAAGTGTGCATATAATACATGGACTCACATTAGTCATAAATAACTCATATACTTATTTCAAAAACTTATTAGCCCTCGAAGCAAAATACTACTACGCATGCTCCTAGGGGAAGGGTTGGTGGGAGTTAACCATCGCGCGATCCCGACCGCCACACAAAGGAAGACAATCAAAAAATACTTCATGCTCCGACTTCATTACATAACGGTTCACCATACGTGCATGCTACGGGAATCACAAACTCCAACACATGTATTTTTCAATTCCACAATGACTCAACTAGCACAACTATGATATTACCACCTTTATATCTCAAAACAATTATCAAGCATCAATTTTCTCATGATATTAATTAAAGAAAATTGCCATGCTATTTTAAGACTCCCAAAATAATATAAGTTAAGCATGAGAAATCAATAGTTTCTATAAAACAAATCCACCACCGTGCTCTAAAAGGTATAAGTGAAGCACTAGAGAAAAACTATATAGCTCAAAAGATATAAGTGAAGCACATAGAGTATTCTAATAATTTCTGAATCATGTGTGTCTCTCTCAAAAGGTGTGTACAGCAAGGATGATTGTGGTAAACTAAAAAGGAAAGACTCAAATCATACAAGACGCTCCAAGCAAAACACATATCATGTGGTGAATAAAAATATAGCTCCAAGTAAAGTTACCGATGGAAGTAGATTTAAAGAGGGATGCCTTCCGGGGCATCCCCAAGCTTTGGCTTTATGGTGTCCTTAGATTATCTTGGGGGTGCCCTGGCATCCTCAAGCTTAGGCTCTTGCCACTCCTTGTTCCATAATCCATCAAATCTTTCACCCAAAACTTGAAAACTTCACAACACAAAACTTAGCAGAAAATCTCGTGAGCTCCGTTAGCGAAAGAAAACAAAAAGACCACTTCAAGGTACTGTAATGAACTCATTCTTTATTTATATTGGTGTTAAACCTACTGTATTCCAACTTCTCTATGGTTTATAAACTCTTTTACTAGCCATAGATTCATCAAAATAAGCAAACAACACAAGAAAAACAGAATCCGTCAAAAACAGAACAGTCTGTAGTAATCTATAACTAACGCAAACTTCTGGAACTCCAAAAAATCAGCCAAAATAGGAAGACCTAGGCAATTTGTTTATTGATCAGCATCAATTGAAATCAATATTTGTCCACGTTCTGGTGATTTTTAACAATTATTTTCATGAACAGAAAGTTTTTGGAAATTTCTGCAAGATCAAATAACTATCATCCAAGAAGATCCTATAGGTTTAACTTGGTACAAACACTAATTAAAACATAAAAACACATCTAACCAGAGGCTATATCAAATATTTATTCCTAAACAGAAGCAAAAAGCAATAAAAATAAAAATAAAATTGAGTTGCCTCCCAACAAGCGCTATCGTTTAACGCCCCTAGCTAGGCATAAAAGCAAGGATAGGTCTAGGTATTGCCATCTTTGGTAGGTAATTCTTCAATGAGGCATCTATCATCCTTTAGAGTTTCTTCCTTTCTATTAGTTATCAAACTTTTAGGAACAAGATCGAAAAAATCATTTGTAGCAAATGGTTCCTTAATGATAGCAAAAAGATTGGGATGAATACTTATAGATTTGAGATCCGCAATTTCCTTACTAGAGGATTCACCCTTATTTTTAGGAACATACATAAGCTTGGCGATTTTAGTTGGAGGACTTGGAGTATTGTTTACGGAAGAAAAAGCGATTCGCAAGTTGGTAATGATACCCTCAAGTTTATCGATTCTAGTGGAATCTTGATTTATTCTTTCATTAACTATGGGTTCCTTCTCCTTAATATTTTTCAAAGTGACTCCTACCTTAGATCCGTATTGGGTAATTTGGTTGTGAATCTTTTTATCCAGATTTTCAATTAACTCTACGGTAGCAACTTTATTTTCAATAATTTCAAGTCTTTGCATTACATGCTCCAAAGTTAACATAGTTGCATTAACCAAAAGAGGTGGTGAGACAAATAAATCTATCATATCATTATAAGAGTCAAAAGTATGGCTACCTAAGAAATTCCCTCCGGTAATGGTATCAAGAATATATCTATACCAAGGATTAGCGCCTACATAAAAATTGCGGAGAAGAACAGAAGTAGATTGCTTCCTGGTAGATTTATTTTGAGCATTTTAAATTCTATACCAAGCGTCTTTCAAATTTTCTCCCTCCCTTTGTTTAAAATTGAGAACTTCATTTTCGGGAGACAACATAGAAGATAAGGACTAGCCATAACGACAAGCAAACGGAAAAGAGGCGAAGAAAAAGAGAGGGCGAATAAAACGGCAAGGGTGAAGTGGGGGAGAGGAAAACGAGAGGCAAATGGAAAATAATGTAATGCGGGGGATAAGGGTTGTGATGGGTACTTGGTATGTTGATTTTTGCGTAGACCTCCCCGACAACGGCGCCAGAAGTCCTTCTTGCTACCTCTTGAGCACTGCGTTGGTTTTCCCTTGAAGAGGAAAGGGTGATGCAGCAAAGTAGCGTAAGTATTTCCCTCAGTGTTTGAGAACCAAGGTATCAATCCAGTAGGAGGCCACGCGCGAGTCCCTTGCACCTACACAAACAAATAAATCCTCGCAACCAACGCGATAAGCGGTTGTCAATCCCTACACGGTCACTTACGAGAGTGAGATCTAATAGGACAATATTTTTGGTATTTTTATGATAAAGATGCAAAGTAGAATAAAAGCAAAGTAAAAAGCAACAAAAATAATTAAGTGTTGGAAGATTAATATGATGAAGATAGACCCGGGGGCCATAGGTTTCACTAGTGGCTTCTCTCAAGAGCATAAGTATTTTACGGTGGGTGAACAAATACTGTTGAGCAATTGACAGAATTGAGCATAGTTATGAGAATATCTAGGTATGATCATGTATATAGGCATCACGCTCGAGACAAGTAGACCGACTCTCGCCTCGCATCTACTACTATTACTCCACTCATCTACCGCTATCCAAAGATGCATCTAGAGTATTAAGTTCATAAAAACAGAGTAACGCCTTAAGCAAGATGACATGATGTAGAGGGACAAATTCATGCAATATGATAAAAACCCCATCTTGTTATCCTCGATGGCAACAATACAATACGTGCCTTGCCGCCCCTATTGTCACTAGGAAAGGACACCGCAATATTGATCCCAAAGCTAACACTTCTCCCATTGCAAGAAAGATCAATCTAGTAGGCCAAACCAAACTGATAATTCGAAGAGACTTGCAAAGATAACCAATCATACATAAAAGAATTCAGAAGATTCAAATATTGTTCATAGATAAACTTGAGCATAATCTCACAATTCATCAGTCTCAACAAACACACCGCAAAAGAAGATTACATCGAATAGATCTCCACGAGAGAGGGGGAGAACATTGTATTGAGATCCAAAAAGAGAGAAGAAGCCATCTAGCTAATAACTGTGGACCCGAAGGTCTGAGGTAAACTACTCACACTTCATCGGAGAGGCTATGGTGTTGATATAGAAGCCCTCCGTGATCGATGCCCCAAGATGGGATCTCGTGGGTACAGAAGGTTGCGGCGGTGGAATTAGGTTTTTGGCTCTGTATCTAATCGTTTGGGGGCACGAGGTATATATAGGAGGAAGGAGTACGTCGGTGGAGCAACAGGGGCCCACGAGGGTGGAGGGCGCTACCGGGAGGGGGGGTAGGCGCGCCTACCTCGTGGCCTCCTCCTTTTTTTCTTGACGTAGGGTCCAAGTCTCCTGGATCTTGTTCGTTC
Organism: Aegilops bicornis; assembly: GCA_021605145.1. Taxonomy (NCBI): domain Eukaryota; kingdom Viridiplantae; phylum Streptophyta; class Magnoliopsida; order Poales; family Poaceae; genus Aegilops; species Aegilops bicornis. Next base: position 164,958,905 of record CM038675.1, on the reverse strand, counting down.
CAAAAATCACGTTCCCGAAGGTTTCATTCCGTTTGGACTCCGTTCGATATTCTTTTTCTGCGAAACTCTGAAATAGGCAAAAAAACAGCAATTCTGGGCTAGGCCTCCGGTTAATAGGTTAGTCCCAAAAATAATATAAAAGTGAATAATAAAGCCCAATAATGTCCAAAACAGAAGGTAATATAGCATGGAGCAATAAAAAATTATAGATACGTTGGAGACGTATCACGCGCCGCGTTATCTCGGGCCTTCTTGGCGATGGCCCTATTCCGCCGATCGGCGGTGATAGCCTCCCGACGCTGAACTTCCGCCCTCTAGTTGGCGTTTGACATGCCCGGTGGCTTGGTCGGGGGAGCCCTCGGCTTCCTATGCTTCGGCTGGGCGACGGTGGCAGTCGCAGTTGTCGCGGCGCGGGGGATCACGTACTTCTTCGACGGCATGGCGGCCGGCTGGGAGGCGAGCGGGAGGGATATTGGCGAGAGGAATAGAGAGAATGAGAGGGAAGTGGGGGGAAAGCGGGAAGAAACGGCGGGAAGAGGCTCTCGACTCACTGACAGAGCGGCCCCACACCCCTTTTCGCTTGTGCTGGCGCCCCCCAGCGCGCCGGGTTCGACTCGGCTCCATCGGCGCCAGTTTCGGCCCAAGCCAGAAAAAAAGGGCTACTTGGGGTGCGACTGGGCCGATTTTCTGGCGCCGGCGCGGCAAAAACGCCTGGGGTGGGCCTATTGGGGGCGCGGCTGGAGATGCTCTTACCAATGGCATATTTTCTAACCTTCTTAATCTTCAAGCGCATTGCATCCATTTTCATCTTGTGATCATCGATGACATCGGCAACATATAACTCCAATTTCATCTTTTCTTCTTCAATTCTTTTCGTTTTTTCTTTCAAAAACTCGTTTTCTTTTTCAACTAAATTTAACTTCTCGACAAGAGGGTCGGTTGCAATTTCCGGTTCACATACCTCCTAGATGAAAATATTTATATGTCAACTTGATGGCCATAATTGTCATAAATGTGAAGTACAACAAATAGTTATAAAAGAGAATATACCATATCCGAGTCATAAACCGGGCGAGGGCCAATGGGGACGGATATCAAGACGATGGCACTATGTATAACAAACAATCATGCAATGTAAGGAAATTATACAAGTAACTATATAAATCATACATTCATACAAGTAATTATATAAATGAAGTACAACATAAAAAATATACGTAATAATAATCTTGATCGTCGGGTTTAATAAATGCTCCGGGATCAATAAATGCATCATTATCATCACTATCATGAATGAAGTGCTCATCGGGTTCAGCGGCACATGTGTAAGGCCACCTTTATGCAATCGATCAAGCATTGACAAATTATCCGCAGCAGTAACCTCTTCTTGTTCCGGCTCAGGGGTGAAGTCGGCTTCATTGTCGCTGTCTACTTCAATGTTCTGGGGTGAAGTAGAGCGTTTCTTGAAGTGTTTTTGGAAAGACGTGTTTCTTAGAAGAATTCACCTTCTTATGTTTCTGGGTTAATGTGAGGTTCATAATTGTCTTCATTGGGGGGGAGGTGGTCTAACACATGGTGGCACTTCATAAACGACATCCCAACCATTCAGATTGGGATCAGTTTGGAAGGCCCACGGTAGATAGAAAACTTGGGTCGCCTGTTGAGCCATAATATAGACATCGGGAACATCTAATGGGTGCTTTGTTTGATTTCGGCTAGCCCTATATGTTCATGAATCCTTCTAGTCTCCTTCGGCTGGAACCAATAACATTTGAAGACTACGACGTTCGGTGGGTTTCATAGAACAGAAGTTCATAAATTGCTTCAACTCTCCCATAATACTCAATACCTCCATCGCCGATAGCAGAGACACATCAATTTGTAGACTTTTGGTCGGCCATAGATAGCTCTTTGCCGTAGGTACTAAAGCAATACCCGTTGATGTCGTATTTGTCAAATGAACGGAGCTTGTAGTCAAAACCATTAGCGACTTGTCTCAATTCGGCGTCCATAGACTCTGAATTAGCCTACAAGTTTAATACGAAAGGATTGTTGCATTAGCCGCAAATTAGATGAAGAAAATGAGAATGGTCTAATGGAAATTCCTGTTTGTTTGAACCAAGAGATGAAACCGAGAAAGCCGCTTCCTTGCTTTGCCAGAAGCTCATACTCTTTGATGGATTCCTTTTCGATCTCCGCTCCATCTGAGAATTTGGCAACGTATCGACTGTATCAAATATCCGGGAATAAGAGATTTTCGAAGGAATTAGAAGTTGCGAAACAATGTACCGCGATAACTTACTCGATGTACAGCCGCACTTATGTTAGGTTGTTGAAGATATACAACGAATGATCTGCCATTCTTTGACATCCAATGATATTGGTTTAGAAGCACCGGCTGGTGCGAGATTCCCTTTGAATAGGCTGAGGTTGGATCCACCTTTTTTAGGGTCACCAACATTGTACCGAGGCTTCGGATTATGCAAATGACGATTTTTTCTTCATAGTGTGCTTTCCCGAAGTTTGCCGCCTCCTCAGTAATGAATGCCTCGGCAATCGATGCTTCAATTCTACATTTAGTTTTACATTTTGCTCGGAGTGTCTTCTGCATCCTCTCAGTTGCGTAGCACCAATGATTTTGCACGCCCCCCCAATCTTGCCTCGGCCAGGAGATGCAAAATCAAGTGTTGCATTTGATTAAATAAGCCCGACAGAAAGATCATCCCTAATTTGCAGATCAACTCCAGCGCTAACTCTTCCATTTCTTCTACCACAACAGGCGATAGTTCTTTCGCACAAAGAACACGGAAGAAATATCTCAGCTCGGCCACTACAAGCCATTCATCCTTAGGGATAAAGCCACACAACATCACCGACATTACCCGCAAAATCCATATGTGCCAATCATGACTCTTGAGACCAAATATTTTCAATTTTTCAAGACTCGCTCCCTGATACGTCTCCAACGTATCTATAATTTTTGATTGTTCCATGCTATTATATTATATGTTTTGGATGTTTAATGGTCTTTAATATACCTTTTTATATTATTTTAGGGACTAACCTATTAACCGAAGGCCTAGTGCAAATTGCTGTTTTTTTGCCTATTTCAGTGTTTCATAGAAAAGGAATATCAAACGAAATCCAAACGGAATGAAACCTTCGCCGAGGATCTTTTTTGGAACAAACGCAATCCAGGAGACTTGGAGTTGACGTCAAGGAAGCAACGAGGCGGCCACGAGGCAGGAGGGCACGCCCCCCACCCTCGTGGGCCCCTCGCAGCTCCACCGACCTACTTCCTTGGCCTATATATACTCTTATACCCTGAAAACATCCAGGAGAGCCACAAAGCACGTTTCCCACCGCCGCAACCATCTGTACTCGTGAGATCCCATCTTGGGGCCTTTTCCGGCGCTCCTCCGGAGGGGGAATCAATCACGGAGGGCTTCTACATCACCACCATGGCCTCTCCGATGATTCGTGAGTAGTTTACCACAGACCTTCGGGTCCATAGTTGTTAGCTAGATGGCTTCTTCTCTCTCTCTTTGGATCTCAATACAAAGTTCTCCTCGATTCTCTTGGAGATCTATTCGATTTAATACTTTTTGCGGTGTGTTTGTCGAGATCCGATGAATTGTGGGTTTATGAACAAGATTATCTATGAACAATATTTGATTCTTCTCTGAATTCTTATATGCATGATTTGATATCTTTGCAAGTCTCTTCAAATTATCAGTTTGGTTTGGCCTACTAGATTGCTCTTTCTTGCAATGGGAGAAGTGCTTAGCTTTGGGTTCAATCTTGCGGTGCTAGATCCCAGTGACAGAAAGGGAAACTACACGTATTGTATTGTTGCCATCGAGGATAAGAAGATGGGGTTTATATCATATTGCTTGAGTTTATCCCACTACATCATGTCATCTTGCCTAATGTGTTACTCTGTTCTTATGACTTAATACTCTAGATGCATGCTGGATAGCGGTCGATGTGTGGAGTAATAGTAGTACATGCATAATCGTTCCGGTCTACTTGTCACGGACGTGATGCCTATGTTCATGATCATGCCTAGATATTCTCATAACTATGCACTTTTCTATCAATTGCTCGACAGTAATTTGTTCACCACCGTAAAATATGCTATCTTGAGAGAAGCCACTAGTGAAACGTATGCCCCCAGGTCTATTTTCCATCATATTAATCTCCCATCAATTAGCTATTTTTGTCTCCGTTTATTTTGCAATCTTTACTTTTCAATCTATACAACAAAAATACAAAAAATATTTATCTTATTATCTTTATCAGATCTCACTTTTGCAAGTGGTCGTGAAGGGATTGACAACCCCTTTATCGCGTTGGTTGCAAGGTTCTTGATTGTTTGTGCAGGTACAAGGGATTTGCGTGTAGTCTCCTACTGGATTGATACATTGGTTCTCAAAAACCGAGGGTAATACTTACGCTACTTTGCTGCATCACCCTTTCCTCTTCAAGGGAAAACCAACGCATGCTCAAGAGGTAGCAAGGATTTCTGGCGCCGTTGCCGGGGAGATCTACGCACAAGTCAAGACATACCAAGTACCCATCACAAACTCTTATCCCTTGCATTACATCATTTGCCATTTGCCTCTCGTTTTCCTCTCCCCCACTTCACCCTTGCCGTTTTATTCGCCCTCTTTTGTTCGCCGCTTTTCGCTTGCTTCTGGTGTGTCCGTGTGTTAGATCATTTATTTCGCTTCCATAGCTAGCTCTTTCTCCCTTCCTTCGACTCCTGATTTTGAAGTGCTCCACTTCAAGCAAATACAAGGGGAAAACTTAAAAGATGCTTGGTATAGGATGGTAGAATCTTATCGTTGTTGCACTATAGAGGAAGATTTCAAGATTTTACCTCGCAATTTTTATGTTGGGCTAACCATATCCCATAGACAACTCCTTGATTTTTCCGCCAAAGGTAATTTTATTGAAATTGATCCTAGTATTGCTTATGAAATTATAAATGGGATAGTAGGAGTACTTCCCCCACAAAAGGGACTTCACCTTACTCAAGAAGGAACCCAAATCTTAGAGAAATTATGCGAATTGAAAAAATCTATTGAACCTCTTAAAAATGTTGGTGGGAATCTCAACCGCATGAATACATTGATTACACTTTGCAATAAGCGATTGGATGCTCTAGATCTAAAGATCTACGAGCATGAGGAAAACATAAGGAACCTCGCAGATCCAAGCATAACTCCGTTAAAAAGATAAATACCAAAGATGACAATACCTAGATCTATTCTTGTTTTTATGCCTAGCTAGGGGCGTTAAACGATAGCGCTTGTTGGGAGGCAACCCAATTTTATTTTTGTTCTTTGCTTTTTGTTTATGTTTAGTAATAAATAAATCATCTAGCCGCTGGTTAAATGAGGTTTTTTGTGTTTTAATTAGTGTTTGTGCCAAGTAGAACCTTTAGGATAACCTACGCTGATAGTTAATTTGATCTTGCTGAAAAACAGGAACTTTTGCGCGCATGAAATTAGTTTTCAGAATTCACAGAAACGTGCTTTTCAGTTGATTATTTTTGCAGAAGATTAATAAACAAATTGCTTAGGACTACCTAATTTCTCAGGATTTTTGGAGTTACAGAAGTATGCGTTTGATATAGATTACTACAGACTGTTTTGTTTTTGACAAATTCTGTTTTGCGTGTGTTGTTTGCTTATTTTAATGAATCTATGGCTAATATCGGGGGTATGAACCATAGAGAAGTTGGAATACAATAGGTTTAACACAATATAAATAAAGAACGAGTTCATTACAGTACCTTATAGTGGTGGTTTGTTTTCTTATACTAACGGAGCTCATGAGATTTTCTGTTGAGTTTTGTGTTGTGAAGTTTTCAGTTTTTGGGTAAAGATTTGATGGATTTTGGAATAAGGAGTGGCAAGAGCCTAAGCTTGGGGATGCCCCGGAAGGCATCCCCTCTTTCGTCTTCGTCTATCGATAACTTTACTCGAGGCTATATTTTTATTCACCACATGATGTGTGTTTTTCTTGGAGCGTCTTGTATGATTTGAGTCCTTACTTTTTAGATTACCATAATCATCCTTGCTGTACACACATTTTGGGAGAGACACACATGAATCGGAATTTATTAGAATACTCTATGTGCTTCACTTATATCTTTTGAGCTAGATAGTTTTGCTCTAGTGCTTCACTTATACCTTTTTAGAGCACGAGGGTGGTTTTATTTTGTTGAAATTATTGATCTCTCATGCTTCACTTATATTATTTCGAGAGTCTTTTAGAACAGCATGGTAGTTTGCTTTGGCTATGAAATTAGTCCTAATATGATAGGCAAGATGGTATAATAAAAACTTTCATATAGAGTGCATTAAATACTATGATAAATTTGATACTTCATAATTGTTTTGAGATATAAAGGTGGTAATGTTAGAGTCATGCTAGTTGGGTAACTGTGGAATTGAGAAATACCTGTGTTGAGGTTGGCAAGTCCCGTAGCATGCACGTATGGTAAATGTTGTGTGACAAATTTGAAGCATGGGGTGTTATTTGATTGCTTTCCTTATGAGTGGCGGTCGGGGACGAGCGATGGTATTTTCCTACCAATCTATCCCTCTAGGGGCATGCGTAGTAGAACTTTGCTTCGAGGGCTAATAAACTTTTGCAACAAGTATATGAGTTCTTTATGACTAATGTGAGTCCATGGATTATACGCACTCTTACCTTTCCGCAATTTGCTAGCCTCTACGGTACTGCAGCATTGCCCTTTCTCACCTTGAGAGTTGGTCCAAACTTCACGGTGCATCCAAACCCCGAGATAGGATACGCTCTATCACACATAAGCCTCCTTATATCTTCCTCAAAACAGCCACCATACCTACCTATTATGGCATTTATATAGCCATTCCGAGATATATTGCCATGCAACTTACCACCGTTCCGTTTATTATGACACGCTCCATCATTGTCATATTGCTTTGCATGATCATGTAGCCGACATCGTATTTGTGGCAGAGCCACCTTTATAATTCTTTCATACATGTCACTCTTGTTTCATTCCATATCCCGGTACACCGCTGGAGGCATTCACATAGAGTCATATTTTGTTCTAAGTATTGAGTTGTAAGTAAATAGAAGTGTGATGATTTTCATCATTAGAGCATTGTCCCATGTGAGGAAAGGATGATGGAGACTATGATTCCCCCACAAGCCGGGATGAGACTCCGTACGAAAAAATAAAAAAAGAGGCCAAAGAAGCCCAAAAAAAAAAAGAGGCCAAATAAGCACAAAAAAAGAAAAAGAAAAAAATGAGAGAAAAAGAGAGAAGGGACAATGTCACTATCCTTTTTCCACACTTGTGCTTCAAAGTAGCACCATGGTCTTTATGATAGAGAGTTTCTTATTTTGTCACTTTCATATACTAGTGGGAATTTTTCATTATACAACTTGGCTTGTATATTCCAATGATGGACTTCCTCAAAATGCCCTAGGTCTTAGTGAGAAAGCGAGTTGGATGCACACTGATAACCCACAAGTATAGGGGATCGCAACAGTTTTCGAGGGTAGAGTATTCAACCCAAATTTATTGATTCGACACAAGGGGAGCCAAAGAATATTCTCAAGTATTAGCAGCTGAGTTTTCAATTCAACCACACCTGGAAACTTAGTATCTGCAGCAAAGTGTTTAGTAGCAAAGTAATATGATAGTGGTGGTAACGGTAACAAAAGTAAAGACAACAAACGTAATGTTTTTGGTATTTTGTAGTGATTGTAACAATAGCAACGGAAAAGTAAATAAGCGAGAACCAGTATATGGAAAGCTCATAGGCACCGGATCAGTGATGGATAATTATGCCAGATGCGGTTCGTCATGTAACAATTATAACATAGGGTGACACAGAACTAGCTCCAATTCATCAATGTAATGTAGGCATGTGTTCCGTATATAGTCATACGTGCTTATGGAAAAGAACTTGCATGACATCTTTTGTCCTACCCTCCCGTGGCAGCGCGGTCCTATTGGAAACTAAGGGATATTAAGGCCTCCTTTTAATAGAGAACCGGAACAAAGCATTAGCACATAGTGAATACATGAACTCCTCAAACTATGGTCATCACCGGGAGTGGTCCCGATTATTGTCACTTCGGGGTTGCCGGATCATAACACATAGGAGGTGACTATAGACTTGCAAGATAGGATCAAGAACTCACATATATTCATGAAAACATAATAGGTTCAGATCTGAAATCATGGCACTCGGGCCCTAGTGAAAAGCATTAAGCATAGCAAAGTCATAGCAACATCAATCTCAGAACATAGTGGATACTAGGGATCAAACCTAACAAAGCTAACTCGATTACATGATAAATCTCATCCAACCCATCACCGTCCAGCAAGACTACGATGGAATTACTCACGCACGGCGGTGAGCATCATGAAATTGGTGATGGAGGATGGTTGATGATGATGGCTGCAATTAATCCACATCTCCGGAGCCCCGAACGGACTCCAGATCAGCCTCCCGAGAGAGATTAGGGCTTGGCGGCGGCTCCGTATCGTGAAACACGATGATTTCTTCTCTCTGATTTTTTCTCCCGAAAGCCAATATATGGAGTTGGAGTTGGAGTCAGAGGGTCTCCAGGGGGCCCACGAGGTAGGGGGCGCGCCCCCCACCCTCGTGGACAGGGTGTGGGCCCCTTGGGCTTCATCTTTGGCGAGGATTTTTATTATTTATTCTAAGATATTTCGTGGAGTTTCAGGTCATTCCGAGAACTTTTGTTTTCTGCACATAAAACAACATCATGGCAATTCTCAAAACAAAGCGTCGGTCCGGTTAGTTCCATTTAAATCATACAAGTTAGAGTCCAAAACAAGGGCAAAAGTGTTTGGAAAAGTAGATACGACGGAGACGTATCAACTCCCCCAAGCTTAAACCCTTGCTTGTCCTCAAGCAATTCAGTTGACAAACTTAAAGAGAAAAAGAAAAACTTTTACAAACTCTGTTTGCTCTCGTTGTTGTACCTATGTCAAGCCAGCATTCAGGTTTTCAGCAAAGATTATAACTAACCACATTTGCAATAATTCTCAGGTCTCATGTTTACTCATATCAATAACATAATCAGCTAGCAAGCCATAATAATAAATCTCGGATGACAACACTTTCTCAAAACAATCATAATATGATATAGCAAGATGGTATCTCGCTAGCCCTTTCTGAGACCGCAAAACATAAATGCAGAGCACGTTCAAAGATCAAGGACTGACTAGACGTTGTAATTCATGGTAAAAGAGATCCAATCATAGTCATACCCGATATAAATTAACAGTAATGAATGCAATCGACAATGTGCTCTCCATTAGTGCTTTTAGTAAGAGGGTGATGACTCAACATAAAAGTAAATAGATAGGCCCTTCGCAGAGGGAAGCAGGGATTTATAGAGGTGCCAGAGCTCGGTTTTGAAATAGAGATAAATTATATTTTGAGCGGCATACTTTCATTGTCAACATAACAACTAAGAGATGAAGATATCTTCCATGCTAAACAAATTATAGGCGGTTCCCAAACAGAATGGTAAAGTTTATACTCCCCCTCCTCCACAAGCATCAATCCATGGCTCGCTCGAAACAAAGAGTGCCTCCAACATTCAACGGGTCCCAGGGGGAGTTTTGTTTGCAATTATTTTGATTTAGTTTGCACAAAGCATGGGACTGGGCATCCCGGTGACCAGCCATTTTCTCGTGAGTGAGGAGCGGAGTCCACTCCTCTTGAGAATAACCCGCCTAACATGGAAGATAAGGGCAACACTAGTTGATATATGAGCTATTCGAGCATGCAAAACAGAATGTTTATTTGAAGGTTTAGAGTTTGGCACATACAAATTTACTTGGAACGGCAGGTAGATACCGTATATAGGAAGGTATAGTGGACTCATCTGGAATAACTTTGGGGTTTAAGGAATTGGATGCACAAGCAAGATTCCCGCTTAGTACAAGTGAAGGCTAGCAAAAGACCGGAAGCAACCAACTAGAGAGCGACAACAGTCATGAACATGCATTAAAATTAATAAACATTGAATACAAGCATGAGTAGGATATAATCCACCATGAACATAAATATCGTGAAGGCTATATTGATTTGTTTCAACTACATGCGTGAACATGTGCCAAGTCAAGTCACTTAAATCATTCAAAGGAGGATACCACCCCATCATACCACATCACAACCATTTTAATAGCATGTTGGCACGCAAGGTAAACCATTATAACTCGTAGCTAATCAAGCATGGCACAAGCAACTATGATCTCTAATTGTCATTGCAAACATGTTTATTCATAATAAGCTAAATCAAGAACGATGGACTCATCATATTTACGAAAACAAAAGAGGTCGAGTTCATACCAGTTTTTCCCATCTCAGTCAGTCCATCATATATGTCATCATAATTTCCTTTCACTTGCACGACCGAACGGTGTGAATAATAATAAGAGTGCACATGCATTGGACTAAGCTAGAATCTGCGGGCATTCAATAAACAGGAGAACACAAGGCAATATGGGCTCTTAGTTAAATCAACAATAATGCATATAAGAGCCACTTCAACAATTCAATCATGGTCTTCTCCTACTGACCCCCAAAGAAAAGAAAAGAAATAAAACTATTTACACGGAAAGCTCCCAACAAGCAAAAGAAGAACATGAAATATTTTTGGGTTTTCTTTTTAATTATTACTACTACAGCAGGAAAAGTAAACTACTACTAATTTTTTTTGGTTTTTCTTAAGGTTTATTAAACACACAAGAAGAAAGCAGGAAAAAGGAAATAAACTAGCATGGATATTACAGTGAAAGAATATGAGCACCGATATCTAGCAATGAGTGTGTGCGAACATAAATGTAATGTCGGTGGAAATACGTACTCCCCCAAGCTTAGGCTTTTGGCCTAAGTTGGTCTATTGCCAGGGATAGCCTGGCTGATACCCGTAGGTGTAGCTAGGGTCGTACTACGATGCAGCGGCTATCGCCACCTGAGCTGCAGCGTGGCGTCGAGCCGCCTCCGCTCTCCTCTCGTACTCATCTGCCTCCTCTCTGGTAATAATATATCTCCCTTTTGTCTGAAAATCAAAGAAGGCAGGAGCAGGAAGAGTAACATGGACAACATGCCGCTTGTTAAAGATTAGTCGACATCGAGAGGTGGTTCAGTCCTCTCAACAAACTGGTGGGAAACCATAGAATCAAAATCTAAGTAAGTAGGGGGTAACTCCATATCACCCTCACGAATGTCTATCTCCAGAAAATTAGCTAAGCGGGTTGCATAAATTCCTCCAAAGAAATCTCCGTTATGTCTATTATGATGCAACCTACGAGCTACAGTGGCTCCCATATGATAAGATTGGTCCCCTAACACAACACTTCTGAGAATGCTAAGATCAGGGGCACACATGTGACATGCTTCATCCTTAGCATTTATGCATCTACCTATGAAGAGAGCAAAATAATGTATAGCAGGAAAGTGAATGCTCCCTATAGTGGCTTGCGTTATATCTCTAGATTCCCACATAGTTATTCTAGCTTGGAAGTCTCTATATTCAGATTTAGGGGGATCCCTGACACTACCCCAAGATGGAAGTTTGCAAGGAAAAGTGAAATCCTCTAAGTCCATGGTATAAGATTTGTCATAAAGGTCAAACATGACTGAAGGAGAATTACGCGAAGATGAAAACTCAAACCTCCCCACAAATGAACATGTGAGATCACGATACTGGGGGCATTTGTCAGCTTCAAAATCCTCAAGACCAGCATTACGCAGATATGCGTTAAATTCTTCTTTGATTCCCGCTTGATCTATAAAATTTTCCGAAGGCCATTCACAGGGCCTCACAAGAGCGTCTCTTGGTGGTTCCTCGTCAGCATCACGCATTGCAAGCCTGGGACCTTGCTTCCTTGAAGAACCACCTTGGAACATCTTCCTAAACATATTGTTTTCTCTGAAAAATAATTTTGAAATTTTTAGTAACTTCAAACAAAAGTGAACCAACTTCAATAAAATTGATAGCAACTACTCCTACAAGTGCCTAGAGCCTATATCAAGCATTAGAACTACTCAGAACCATATAAATTTGACATGCAAGCTCAAGAACATGGTCACCTATGCAGCACAAATTTGCAAATAATAAAGCACTAGAACAAAAACTAATTGGACCAATGGAGGAGTCACATACCAAGGAACAATCTCCCCAAGCAGTTTTATGAGAGGTGCTTTGAGCAAGGAGATCGAAAATCACAGCAAAAGTGGTTGGAACACGAGCTTGAGTTGGTTTTTCGGGTTTGTGTGAGGCAGAGGAAGAAGATGGGTGCAGGGATAAGTGGAGGAGGGCCACCGTGGGCCCATGAGGCAGGGGGCGCCCGGGGTAGGGCGCGCCTCCACCCTCGTGGCCAGTGGCAGCTCCCTGCGGTAATTTTTGCACTAAAAATCCTCAAATATTTCCAAAAAAATCATATTAATTTGGCATGGCATTCTGAGGACTTTTATTTTCGGGATATTTTTATATTGCGCGGATAAGTCGGGAGACAGACAGAAAAATACTATTTTACTTTATTTCTACTAAATAACAGAAAGTATAAAGAGGGTACAGAAGGTTGTGCTTCTAGTTTCATCCGTCTCATGCTCATCAAAAAGAATCCACTAACAAGGTTGATCAAGTCTTGTTAACAAACTCATTCCGATTAACATGGAACCGGAGAAATTTCGAATAACACTATGTTACCTCAACGGGGATATGGACATCCCCAATAATAAGTATATCATATTTCTTCTTGACAGTAGGGAGAGGAAATTCAGAACTTCCAAATATAATCGATGGATTTTTTCGAATCGAGTTGATACTATGAACTTGAGGTTGTTTTCTCGGAAAGTGTACCGTATGCTCATTACCATTAACATGAAAAGTGACATTGCCTTTGTTGCAATCAATAACAGCCCCTGCAGTATTAAGGAAAGGTCTTCCAAGAAGACATACTATCATCCTCGGGAAAAACAAGAATAACAAAGTCCGTTAAAATAGTAACGTTTGCAACCACAATAGGCACATCCTCACAAATACCGACAGGTATAGCAGTTAATTTATCAGCCATTTGCAAAGATATTTTAGTAGGTGTCAACTTATTCAAGTCAAGTCTACGATATAAAGAGAGAGGCATAACACTAACACCAGCTCCAAGATCACATAAAGCAGTTTTAACATAATTTCTCTTAATGGAGCATGGTATAGTAGGTACTCCCGGATCTCCAAGTTTCTTTGGTATTCCACCCTTAAAAGTATAATTAGCAAGCATGGTGGAAATTTCAGCTTCCAAAGAACTTTCTCTTATTGGTAATGATATCCTTCATATACTTAGCATAAGAGGATTTGTTTTGAGCACATCGCTTAATCGTGACACGCAAAAGATGGGTCTAATCATTTCAGCAAAGCACTCAAAATCCTCATCATCCTTTTTCTTGGATGGTTTCGGAGGGAAAGGCATGGGTTTTTGAACCCATGGTTCCCTTTCTTTACCATGTTTCCTAGCAACAAAGTCTCTTTTATCATAACGTTGATTCTTTGATTGTGGGTTATCAAGATCAACAGCAGGTTCAACTTCTACATCATTATCATTACTAGGTTGAGCATCATCATGAACATCATCATTAACATTTTCACTAGGTTCATGTTCATTACCAGATTGTGTTTCAAAGATCGCACATAGAGATATCATTTGGATTCTCAGGTGGTTCAGCAATAGGTTCACTAGAAGTTTGCAAAGTCCTATCATTTTTCTTTTTCTTCCTTTTAGAAGAACAAGGCATATCAATATTATTTCTCCGAGAATCTTGCTCGATTCTCTTAGGGTGGCCTTCAGGATACAAAGGTTCCTGAGTCATTCTACCAGTTCTAGTAGCCACTCTAACAGCATAATCATTTTTCTTACCATTCATTTCATCAAGCACTTCTTTCTGAGCTTTAAGTACTTGCTCTACTTGAGTGGTAACCATAGAAGCATGTTTGCTAACAAGTTTAAGTTCACCTCTAATATTAGCCATATAATCACCCAATCGTTTAATCATAAAGGTATTCTGTTTTAATTGTCTACCAAAATAAGCATTAAAGTCATCTTGCTTAAACATAAAGTTATCAAACTCATCCAAGCAATCGACTAGCATTTTTAGTAGGAGGGACTTCAGCTTTATCATATCTATAGAGAGAATTTACCTTTACTACCGTGTCGGGATATCGGGATCGGAGGTTCTTCAAAGGAATAAAGAATTAAGATCATACACTTCTTCAACAAAGTGTAGATTAAGACCATGTATTTCTTCAATAGGAGGTAAATTCTTAACATTTTCAGCTTTAATACCTTTTTCTTTCATAGATTTCTTTGCCTCTTGCATATCTTCAGGACTGAGAAATAGAACACCTCTCTTCTTCGGAGTTGGTTTGGGAATAGGCTCAATAATTGGCTCAGGAGCTGGCTCAGAGTTGGCTCAGAGGTGCCCAATTATTTTCATTTGTCAACATATTATTCAATAGAATTTCAGCTTCATCCGTGTTCTTTCCCCTAAAAGAGAACCAGCACAACTATCCGTAATCTCCGAAGCATCAGTTAGTCCATTATAAAAGATATCAAGTATTTTAGGTTTCTTAAGAGGATGATCAGCAAAGCATTATAACTTGAGAAGCCTCCCCAAGCTTGTGGGAGACTCTCTTCTTCAATTTGCACGAAGTTGTATATTTCCCTCAAAGCAGCTTGTTTCATATGAGCAGGGAAATATTTAGCAGAGAAGTAATAAATCATATCCTGGGGACTACGCACACAACCAGGATCAAGAGAATTAAACTATATCTTAGCATCATCCTTTAATGAGAACGGAAATATTTTGAGTATATAAAAGTAGCGCGATCTCTCATCATTAGTAAACAGGGCAGCTATATCATTTAACTTAGTAAGATGTGGCACAACAGTTTCAGAATCATAGCCATAAAAAGGATCAGATTCAACCAAAGTAATTATATCAGGATCAACAAAGAATTCATAATAATCCTTATCGGGAACACAGATAGGTGAAGTAGCAAAAGCAGGGTTAGGTCTCATCCTATCTCTAAGAGATTCTTTACTCCATTTAACTAGCAGCCTCTTAAGTTCATATCTATCCTGGCAGGCAAAAATAACTGCAGAAGATTCTACATCAAAAAGATAACCCTCGTGAATAAAGGTGCATATTTTCATCATCACTTTCATCATTGTATTCAGTTTCAATAATTTCTCTTTCTCTAGACCTAGAAATTTGTTCATCTAGAAATTCACCAAGGGGCACAGTAGTATCAAGCATAGAAGTAGTTTCATCATAAGTATCATGCATAGCAGAAGTGGCATCATCAATAACATGCGACATATAGGAACGAATAGCAGAAGCAGATTTAGGTGTCGCTAGATTACTCATAACAGAAGGTGAATCAAGTGTAGAGCTAGATGGCAGTTCCTTACCTCCCCTCGTAGTTGAGGGATAAATTGTTGTCTTAGCGTCTTTCAAGTTCTTCATAGTGTCCAGCAGATATAAATCCCAAGCGACTCAAAGAATAGAGCTATGCTCCCCGGCAATGGTGCCAGAAAAGGGTCTTGATAACCCACAAGTATAGGGGATCGCAATAGTTTTCGAGGGTAGAGTATTCAACCCAAATTTATTGATTCGACACAAGGGGAGCCAAAGAATATTCTCAAGTATTAGCAGCCGAGTTGTCAATTCAACCACACCTGGAAACTTAGTATCTGCAGCAAAGTGTTTAGTAGCAAAATAATATGATAGTGGTGGTAACGGTAACAAAAGTAAAGACAACAAAAGTAATGTTTTTGGTATTTTGTAGTGATTGTAGCAAGAGTAACGGAAAAGTAAATAAGCGAGAACCAAAGATATGGAAAGCTCAGAGGCACCGGATCGCTGATGGATAATTATGCCGGTGCGGTTCGTCATGTAACAATCATAACATAGGGTGACACAGAACTAGCTCCAATTCCTCAATGTAATGTAGGCATGTATTCCAGATATAGTCATACGTGCTTATGGAAAAGAACTTGCATGACATCTTTTGTCCTACCCTCCCGTGGCAGCGGGTCCTATTGGAAACTAAGGGATATTAAGGCCTCCTTTTAATAGAGAACCGGAACAAAGCATTAGCACATAGTGAATACATGAACTCCTCAAACTATGGTCATCCCCGGGAGTGGTCCCGATTATTGTCACTTCGGGGTTGCCGGATCATAACACATAGTAGGTGACTATAGACTTGCACGATAGGATCAAGAACTCACATATATTCATGAAAACATAATAGGTTCACATCTAAAATCATGGCACTCGGGCCCTAGTGAAAAGCATTAAGCATAGCAAAGTCATAGCAACATCAATCTCAGAACATAGTGGATACTAGGGATCAAACTCTAACAAAGCTAACTCGATTAAATGATAAATCTCATCCAACCCATCACCGTCCAGCAAGCCTACGATGGAATTACTCACGCACGGCGGTGAGCATCATGAAATTGGTGATGGAGGATGGTTGATGATGACGACGGCGACGAATCCCCTCTCCGAGCCCCGAACGGACTCCAGATCAGCCTCCCGAGAGAGATTAGGGCTTGGTGGCGGCTCCATATCGTAAAACGCGATGATTTCTTCTCTCTGATTTTTTCTCCCCGAAAGCCAATATATGGAGTTGGAGTTGGCGTCGGAGGGTCTCCAGGGGGCCCACGAGGTAGGGGGGCGCGCCCAGGAGGGGGGGCGCGCCCCCCACCCTCGTGGACAGGGTGTGTGCCCCCTAGTCTTCATCTTGGGCAAGGATTTTTTATTATTTATTCTAAGATATTCCGTGGAGTTTCAGGTCATTCCGAGAACGTTTGTTTTCTGCACATAAGAAAACATCATGGCAATTCTGCTAAAAACAGCGTCAGTCCGGGTTAGTTCCATTCAAATCATACAAGTTAGAGTCCAAAACAAGGGCAAAAGTGTTTGGAAAAGTAGATACGACGGAGATGTATCACACACCCACTTAGTTTCTTTTGATGAGCTTTCATACACTTATAGCTCTAGTGCATCCGTTGCATGGCAATCCCTACTCCTCGCATTGACATCAATTGATGTACATCTCCATAGCCCGTTGATTAGCCGCGTCAATGTGAGACTTTCTCCTTTTTGTCTCGTCACATAACCCCTATCATCATACTCTACTCCACCCATAGTGCTATATCCATGGCTTGCGCTCATGTATTGCGTAAGGGTTGAAAAGGCTGAAGCATGTTAAAAAGTATGAACCAATTGCTCGGCATGTCATGGGGGTTGTGCATGATGGGAGCATTTTGTGTGACGAAAATGAAGCATGACCAAACTATATGATTTTGTAGGGATAAGCTTTCTTTGGCTATATTATTTTGATAAGACATAATTGCTTGGTTAGCATGCTTGAAGTATTACTATTCTTATGTCAATATTAAACTTTTATCTTGAATTTCTTGGATCTGAACATTCATGCCACAATAAAGCGAATTACATTGATAATTATGTTAGGTAGCATTCCACATCAAAAATTTTGTTTTTATCATTTACCTACTCGAGGACGAGCAGGAATTAAGCTTGGGGATGCTTGATATGTCTCCAACGTATCTATAATTTTTTGATTGTTCCATGCTATTATATTATCTGTTTTGGATGTTTAATGGGCTTTAATATACCTTTTTATATTATTTTTGGGACTAACCTATTAACCGAAGGCCCAAAGGTAAATTGCTGTTTTTTTGCCTATTTCAAAGGTTTCAGAGAAAAGGAATATCAAATGTAATCTAAACCTTCACGAGGATCTTTTTTGGAATAAACGCAATCCAGGAGACTTGGAGTGGACGTCAAGGAAGCAACGATGCGACCACGAGGCAGGAGGGCACGCCCAGGGGTCGGCATGCCCCCACCCTCGTGGGCCCCTCACAGCTCAACCGACCTACTTCCTTTGCCTATATATACTCTTATACCCTGAAAACATCCAGGAGAAACACGAAACACTTTTTCCACCGCCGCAACCTTTTGTACCCGTGAGATCCCATCTTGGGGCCTTTTCCGGCGCTCCGCCGGAGGGCGAATCGATCATGGAGGGCTTCTACATCAACACCATGGCCTCTCCGATGATGCGTGAGTAGTTTACCACAGACCTTCGGGTCCATAGTTATTAGCTAGATGGCTTCTTCTCTCTCTTTGGATCTCAATACAAAGTTCTCCTCGATCCTTTTGGAGATCTATTCGATGTAATACTTTTTGCGATGTGTTTGTCGAGATCCGATGAATTGTGGGTTTATGATCAAGATTATCTATGAACAATATTTGATTCTTCTCCGAATTCTTATATGAATTATTTGATATCTTTACAAGTCTCTTTGAATTATCAGTTTGGTTTGGCCAGATTGATCTTTCTTGCAATGGGAGAAGTGCTTAGCTTTGGTTTCAATCTTGCGGTGCTCGATCCCAGTGACAGAAAGGGAAACGGCACGTATTGTATTGTTGCCATCGAGGATAAAAAGATGGGGTTTATATCATATTGCTTGAGTTTATCCAACTACATCATGTCATCTTGCCTAATGCATTACTCTGTTCTTATGAACTTAATACTCTAGATGCATGCTGGATAGCGGTCGATGTGTGGAGTAATAGTAGTAGATGCAGAATCGTTTTGGTCTACTTGTCATGAACGTGATGCCAATGTTCGTGATCATGCCTAGATATTCTCATAACTATGCGCTTTTCTATCAATTGCTCGACAGTAATTTGTTCACCCACCGTAAAATATGCTATCTTGAGAGAAGCCACTAGTGAAACCTATGGCCCCCGGGTCTATTTTCCATCATTTTAATCTCAACTAGCTATTTCTGTCGCCGTTTATTTTGCAATCCTTACTTTTCAATCTATACAACGAAAATACAAAAAGTATTTATCTTATTATCTTTATCAGATCTCACTTTTGCAAGTGGTCGTGAAGGGATTGACAACCCTTTTATCGCGTTGGTTGCAAGGTTCTTGATTGTTTGTGCAGGTACTAGGGATTTGCGTGTAGTGTCCTACTGGATTGATACCTTGGTTCTCAAAAACTGAGGGAAATACACTGACGCTACTTTGATGCATCACCCTTTCCTCTTCAAGGTAAAACCAATGCATGCTCAAGAGGTAGCACTCCCCTCTTTAGATTTGCTGCATACGCATCGGGGAACATCAACTACATTTTCATCCACAAGATAATTTCCCTCATAGCCGGCCTTCCAAGATTGAACCATGCCTTTGGCTTCGTCCAGTTCTGCTTTCCTTTCGGTTCTTTCATGTTTTGTAACGGTCTATCACATAGCGCCTTGCTACCTCTTGAGCATGCGTTGGTTTTCCCTTGAAGAGGAAAGGGTGATGCAGCAAAGTAGCGTAAGTATTTCCCTCAGTTTTTGAGAACCAAGGTATCAATCCAGCAGGAGATAACAGACAAGTCACCTAGTACCTGCACAAACAATCAAGAACCTTGCAACCAACGCGATAAAGGGGTTGTCAATCCCTTCACGGTCACTCGCAAAAGTGATATCTAATAAAGATAGTAAGAAAAATATTTTCAGTATTTTTGTTACATAGATTGGAAAGTAAAGATTGCAAAATAAAAAAATGGCGACATAAATTAACGGGAAACTAATATGATGTAAAATAGAATATTATATGATGGAAAATAGACCCGGGGCCATAGGTTTCACTAGTGGCTTCTCTCAAAATAACATGTATTACGAAGGGTGAACAAATTACTGCCGAGCAATTGATAGAAAAGCGCATGGTTATGAGAATATCTAGGCAATGATCATGAACATAGACATCACGTCCGTGTCAAGTAGACCGAAACGATTCTGCATCTACTACTATTACTCAACACATCGACCGCTATCCATCATGCATCTAGAGTATTAAGTTCATAAGAACAGAGTAACGCATTAAGCAAGATGACATGATGTAGAGGGATAAACTCAAGCAATATGATATAAACCCCATCTTTTTATCCTCGATGGCAACAATACAATACGTGCCTTGCTGCCCCTGCTGTCACTTGGAAAGGACTCCGCAAGATTGAACCCAAAGCTAAGCACTTCTCCTATTGCAAGACAGATCAATCTAGTAGGCCAAACTAAACCGATAATTCGAAGAGACTTGCAAAGATATCAAATCATGCATATAAGAATTCAGAGAAGAACCAAATATTATTCGTAGATAAACTTCATCATCAATCCAAAATTCATCGGATCTCGGAAAACACACCGCAAAATGTATTACATCGAATAGATCTCCAAGAACATCGAGGAGAACTTTGTATTGAGAATCAAAGAGAGAGAAGAAGCCATCTAGCTAATAACTATGGACCCGAAGGTCTGTGGTCAACTACTCACACATCATCGGAGAGGCTATGGTGTTGATGTAGAAGCCCTCCGTGATCGATTCCCCCTCTGGCGGAGCGCCAGAAAAGGCCCCAAGATGGGACCTCACGGGTACAGAAGATTGCGACCGTGGAAAAGTGGTTTCGTGGCTACCCCTGATGTTTTTAGGGTATAAGAGTATATATAGGCGGAAGAAATAGGTCAGTGGAGCTCCGTGGGGCCCACGAGGGTGGGGGGCGCGCCTACCCCCTGGGCGCGCCTCCTGCCTCGTGACCGCCTCGCGGAGTTCCAGACTTCAACTCCAAGTCTTCTGGATTGCATTTGTTCCAAGAAAGATCATCGCAAAGGTTTCATTCCGTTTGGATTCCGTTTGGTATTCCTTTCTGCAAAACACTGAAATAGGCAAAAAAAAAACAGAAACTGGCACTGGGCCTTCGGTTAATAGGTTAGTCCCAAAGATAATATTAAAGAGCATATTAAAGCCCATTAAACATCCAAAACAGATAATATAATAGCATGGAACTATAAAAAATTATAGATACATTGAAGACGTATCAAGCATCCCCGAGATTAATTCCTGCTCGTCCTCGAGTAGGTAAATGATAAAAACAGAATTTTTGATGTGGAATGCTACCTAACATAATTATCAATGTAATTTTCTTTATTGTGGCATGAGTGTTCAGATCCGAAAGATTCAAGACAAAAGTTTAATATTCACATAAGAATAATAATACTTCAATCATACTAACAAAGTAATCATGTCTTCTCAAAATAACATGGCCAAAGAAAGTTCATCCCTACAAAATCATATAGTTTGGCTGTGCTCCATCTTCGTCACACAAAATACTCAAATCATGCACAACCCCGGTTTCAGCCAAGCAATTGTTTCATACTCTAGTATTTTCAAACTTTTTCAACTTTCACGCAATACATGAGCGTGGGCCATGAACATAGCACTATATGTGGAATAGAATGGTGGTTGTGGAGAAGACAAAAAAGAGGAAGTTGGTCTCACATACACTAGGCATATTAATGGGCTATGGAGATGCCCATCAATAGATATCAATGTGAGTGAGTA
The DNA here is from genome assembly GCA_021605145.1 of Aegilops bicornis. Taxonomy (NCBI): domain Eukaryota; kingdom Viridiplantae; phylum Streptophyta; class Magnoliopsida; order Poales; family Poaceae; genus Aegilops; species Aegilops bicornis. Next base: position 164,937,366 of record CM038675.1, on the reverse strand, counting down.
GGGATTGCCATGCAACAGATGTACTAGAGCTATAAATGTATGAAAGCTCAACAAAAGAAACTAAGTGGGTGTGCATCCAACTTGCTTACTCACGAAGACCATGTCGGCGTTCTGGGAATGGGGGTCCCCTGACTTGCCTGCCTGCGGCCCACGGGGTGGCTGTGCTAGCAGGCCTGTACGTCCCATCTTCATCAACAAGGCAATCAAGTCCCTCGCGAGGGGCCAAGCCTCGCGAGGCGGGCGACACAAGACCTCCTCAGGAGCGGCCTCACCAGGTTGCCTCACGAGGAGCGGAGAGATCGAGGCAGGGAAAACCTCGTGAGGTTCTCGTGACATGAGCCATGGCGATCAAGATCAGGCAGACGCCAGGCGGGCGCCAGCGCGCGCAGTGTCCTTTTTTCCTCTTTGGTGCTAAGGGGGAAAGCACAGGCGCAGAGTACCGAGGCATCAAGCAAAGGTTTCCATATCGGTGCAACGAGACCAAGACCAGCAGGACGCCAGGACAGAGGTCACCATGGAGCCCAAGACGGCGTCACCACCAGAGCCTTTTGCAGGAGAAGACTACTTTTGTCAGGATAAGCTGTACTAGTTGTCCCCTTTCAAATTGGCCATTGTTGGCTCCCTTCCCGCTCAATATTTGGGGAGAGGACCAGGGCCTCTATAAATAGTACTAGCCACCATAGTAGGAGGCATATAATCTGATCGGGAGCCAACCCTTAGCCACAAATCGAGCACAAGAACACCTCAACCTCAGGAGGCTGTTCTTCCCCTTGTACTGTTCATCATCAGCCCAAGAGGCAATCCACCACCACCACACTGGAGTAGGGTATTACACCACAATGGTGGCCGGAACCAGTATAAATCTTGTGTCCCTTGTCTTGTGAGTTAGTCGAGCTCGTTCTTGAGATCTTAGCCAGTTAGGACGTGGATCGGTAGGGAGGAAATCTTCGCGCGCACCCCAGTGTTCAAACCTTGAGGGTTTTGCCGGAACCCGTGATCCGACAGACCCAGGGCATTTGAGGAAGCCCACCGTTGGAATATACAAGCCAAGTTCTATAACAAAAATTCCCACTAGTATATGAAAGGGACAAAATAAATACTCTCTATAACGAAGATCATGGTGCTACTTTGAAGCAGAAGTGTGGAAAAAAGGATAGTAACATTGTCCCTTCTCCCTTTTTCTCTCATTTTTTTAGAGACTCCCCCCTTTTTTTGGAGACTCTTTCTCTTTTTTTTTCCTCACACGGGACAATGCTCTAATAATGAAGATCATCACATTTCTATTTATTTACAACTCAAGAATTACAACTCAATACCTAGAACAAAATATGATTCGATATGAATGCCTCCGGCGGTGTACCGGGATGGCAATGAATCAAGAGTGACATGTATGAAAAAACTATGAATGGTGGCTTTGCAACAAATACGATGTCAACTACATGATCATGCAAAGCAATATGACAATGATGGAACGTGTAATAATAAACTGAACGGTGGAAAGTTGCATGGCAATATATCTCATAATGGCTATGGAAATGCCATAATAGTTAGGTCTGGTGGCTGTTTTGAGGAAGATATAAGGAGGCTTACGTGTGATAGAGCGTATCGTATCATGGGGTTTGGATGCACCGGCGAAGTTTGCACCAACTTCTCGAGGTGAGAAAGGGCAATGCATGGTACCGAAGAGGCTAGCAATGATGGAAGGGTGAGAGTGTGTATAATCCATGGACTCAACATTAGTCATAAAGAACTCACATACTTATCGCAAAAATCTACAAGTCATCAAAACAAAGAACTACACGCATGCCCCTGGGGGAAGGGTTGGTAGGAGTTGACTATCGTGCGATCCCGACCTCCACACAAAGGAAGACAATCAAAGAAATACCTCATGCTTCAAATTTGTTACACAACGGTTACCTTACGTGCATGCTACTGAACTTGCAAACCACAACACAAGTATTTCTCATATTCACAATTACCCTACTAGCATGACTCTAATATCACCATCCTCATATCTCAAAACGATCATCAAGCATCAAACTTCTCATAGTATTCAATGCACTTTATATGATAGTTTTTATTAGACCCATCTTGGATGCCCATCATATTAGGACTAGTTTTATAACCAAAGCAAATTACCATGATGTTCTAAAAGACTCTCATAATAATATAAGTGAAGCATGAGAGATCAATAATTTCTATAAAATAAAACCACCACCGTGCTCTACAAAGATATAAGTGAAGTACTAGAGCAAAATTATCTAGCTCAAAAGATATAACTGAAGCACATAAAGTATTCTAATAAATTACGATTCGTGTGTGTCTCTCCCAAAATGTGTGTTCAGCAAGGATGATTGTGGTAAACTAAAAGCAAAGACTCAAATCATTCAAGACGCTCCAAGCAAAACACATATCATGTGGTGAATAAAAATATAGCCTCAAGTAAAGTTACCGATAGACGAAGATGAAAGAGGGGATGCCTTCTGGGGCATCCCCAAGCTTAGGGTTTTGGTTGTCCTTGAATTTTATCTTGGGGTGCCTTGGGCATCCCCAAGCTTAGGATCATGCCACTCCTTATTCCAAAATCCATCAAATATTTACCCAAAAACTTGAAAACTTCACAACACAAAACTTAACAGAAAATCTCGTGAGCTCCTTTAGTATAAGAAAACAAACCACCACTTTAAGGTACTGTAATGAACTCATTCTTTATTTTTATTGGTGTTAAACCTACTGTATTCCAACATATCTATGATTCATACCCCCCGATACTACTCATAGATTCATCAAAATAAGCAAACAACCCACGAAAAACAGAATCTGTCAAAAAACAAAACAGTCTGAAGCAATCAATAACTTTTGAATACTTCTATTACTCCAAAAATCCTGAGAAATTAGGAATTCCTATGCAATTTGTTTATTAATCTTATGAAAAAAGAATCAACTGAAAAGCACGTTCCTGAGCTTTATGAAAATTATTCTCATGCGTGCAAAAGTTTCTGTTTTTCAGCAAGATCAAATTAACTATCACCATAGGTTATCCTAAAGGTTCTAGTTGGCACAAACACTAATTAAAACACAAAACCACATCTAACCAGAGGCTAGATGAATTATTTATTACTAAACAGGAACAAAAAGCAAAGAACAAAAATAAAACTGGGTTGCCTCCCAACAAGTGCTATCGTTTAACGCCCCTAGCTAGGCATAAAAACAAGAATAGATATAGGTATTGCCATCTTTGGCTTTTATATTTTTATTGGAATTCTGCTCGAATCCGGGAGGCTCCTTGCGTTTCCCTTCATATTCGGAGATTTTAAGATCTAGAGGATCCAAACGCTTATTGCAAAGAGTAATCAACATATTCATGCGGTGAAGGTTTCTGCTAACACTTTTGAGAGGTTCAAGAGATTTTTGCAGAAATTTGTTACTTTGCATATATTCTCAAAAACTTGGCCCCTTCTTGGGTATGAGGTAATCCCTTTTGTGGAGGTAGTGTTCCCACTATCCCTTCTATAATTTCATATGCAAAGTTTGGATCATTTCCGATAGAATTTCCTTTAGCAGCGAAATCCAAGAGTTGTCTATGGGATAATTTTAATCCAACATAAAAATTACGAAGATCTTAAAATTTCCTTCGATAGTGCAATTACGATAGGATTCCATCATCCTATACCAAGCATCTTCCAAATTTTCTTCTTGTCTTTGTTTGAAGTGAAGAACTTCAAAGTCAGGAGACAAAGGAAGGGGGAAAAGGCTACCCATGGGAGCGAAAGAGAGACAAAGAGGACGAGCGGAAGAGGGCGAAGAAAAGGCAAAGGCAAAGGTTTTCAAAAATCGTTTTAGAAGTGGGGTAGAGGAAAACGAGAGGCGAATGGAAAATAATGTAATGCGAGGGAGAAGAGTTTGTGATGGGTACTTGGTATGTCTTGACATGAGCGTAGATATCCCCGGCAACGGCGCCAGAAATCCTTCTTGCTACATCTTGAGCATGAGTTGGTTTTCCCTTGAAGAGGAAAGGGTGATGCAGCAAAGTAGCGTAAGTATTTCCCTCAGTTTTTGAGAACCAAGGTATCAATCCAGTAGGAGATAACACGCAAGCCACCTAGTACCTGCACAAACAATCAAGAACCTTGCAACCAACGCGATAAAGGGGTTGTCAATCCGTTCACGTTCACTCGCAAAAGTGAGATCTAATAAAGATAGTAAGATAAATATTTTTGGTATTTTTGTTGTATAGATTGGAAAGTAAAGATTGCAAAATAAAAGAACGGCGACATAAATTAACGGAAAACTAATATGATGTGAAATAGAATATTATATTATGGAAAATAGACCCGGGGGCCAGAGGTTTCAGTACTGGATTCTCTCAAGATAGCATGTATTACGGTGGGTGAACAAATTACTGCCGAGCAATTGATATAAAAGCGCATAGTTATGAGAATATCTAGGTATGATCATGTATATAGGCATCACGTCTGCGACAAGTAGACCGACTCCTGCCTACATCTACTACTATTACTCCACACATCGACCGCTATCCAGCATGCATCTAGAATATTAAGTTCATAAGAACAGAGTAACGCATTAAGCAAGATGACGTGATGTAGAGGGATAAACTCAAGCAATATGATATAAAATCCATCTTTTTATCCTCGATGGCAACAATACAATACGTGCCTTGCTGCCCCTGCTGTCACATGGAAAGGACACCACAAGATTGAACCCAAAGCTAAGCACTTCTCCTATTGCAAGAAAGATCAATCTAGAAGGCCAAACTAAACCGATAATTCGAAGAGACTTGCAAAGATATCAAATCATGCATATAAGAATTCAGAGAAGAACCAAATATTACTCATAGATAAACTTGATCATAAATCCAAAATTAATCAGATATCGGAAAACACACCGCAAAAATTATTACATCGAATAGATATCCAAGAACATCGAGGAGAACTTTGTATTGAGAATCAAAGAGAGAGAAGAAGCCATCTAGCTAATAACTATGGACCCGAAGGTCTGTGGTAAACTACTCACACATCATCGGAGAGGCTATGGTGTTGATGTAGAAGCCCTCCGTGATCGATTCCCCCCGGCGGAGCGCCAAAAGGCCCCCAAGATGGGATCTCGGGGCTGTAAGATTGCGGCAGTGGAAAAGTGGTTTCGTGGCTCCCCCTGATGTTTTTAGGGTATAAGAGTATATATAGGCGGAATAAATAGGCTGGTGGAGCTCCGTGGGGCCCACGAGGGTGGGGGGCGCGCCCTCCTGCCTCGTGGCCGCCTCGCGGAGTTCCAGACTTCAACTCCAAGTCTTCTGGATTGCGTTTGTTCCAAGAAAGATCATCGCGAAGGTTTCATTCCGTTTGGATTCCGTTTGGTATTCCTTTTCTGGAAAACACTGAAATGGGCAAAAAACAGAATCGCACTGGGCCTTCAGTTAATAGGTTAGTCCCAAAAATAATATAAAAGAGCATATTAAAGCCCATTAAACATCCAAAACAGATAATATAATAGCATGGAACAATCAAAAATTATAGATACGTTGGAGACGTATCACGCCTCTTGATCAACTCTAGCCTTAGTATTATCCTTTGACTTCCCCTATATGTAAAACAATGTACCAAAAAAAGTGCCTCGGCGATATTCTTTTCAGTGTGCATCACGTCGATGTTGTGTGGGCAAAGGAGGTCTTTGAAGTAAGGCAGATCCCACAAGCATGTCTTGTGAGTCCAGACATGTTTCAAATTATAACCCTTGAAATACAATGGACGTTCTGGATCTAGCTCGAGAGTGTTTAACTGATCCAGGGTCTCCTGGCCAGTCAACGGAGGTGGTGCAGAGTTTTTGACAACTCTACCATTCATGAAGTTCTTTTTGTCTTTCCTGAACTTATGGCGAGGATCCAGGAACTGTCTGTGCAAGTCGAAGCAAGAAAACTTGCGACCCACCTGTAGCCAACAAAACTCAAGAGCTGCCTGATACGTCTCCAACGTATCTATAATTTTTTATTGCTCCATGCTATATTATTTACTGTTTTGGGCAATATTGGGCTTTATTATACACTTTTATATTACTTTTGGGACTAACCTATTAACCGGAGGCCCAAATTTATATTGTCGCTTTTATTGCCTGTTTCAATATTTCGAGGAAAAGGAATATCAAACGGAGTCCAAACGGAATGAAACCTTCGACAACGTGATTTTTTGGAAGAATATCATCCTGGAGACTTGGAGTTCACGTCAGAAGATACTCGAGGAGCCCAGGAGATAGGGGGGCGCGCCCCCCTACTGGGCGCGCCCCCTTGTCTCGTGGACCCCTCGAGCACCCCCTGACCGACTTCTTTCGCCTATATATTCCCTTGTACCCTAAAAACATCGAATATCAAGATAGATCTGGAGTTCCTCCGCCGCAAGCCTCTATAGCCACCAAAAACCTCTTGGGAGCCCGTTCCGGCACCCTGCTGAAGGGGAAACCCATCACCGGTGGCCATCTTCATCATCCCGGCGCTCTCCATGACGAGGAGGGAGTAGTTCAACCTCGGGGCTGAGGGTATGTACCAGTAGCTATGTGTTTGATCTCTCTCTCTCTTGTGTTCTCTCTCGTGTTCCCTCTATGGCACGATCTTGATGTATCCCGAGCTTTGCTATTGTAGTTGGATCTTATGATGTTTCTCCCCCTCTACTCTCTTGTGATAATTGAGTTTCCCCTTTGAAGTTATCTTATCGGATTGAGTCTTTTATGAGAACACTTGATGTATGTCTTGCCGTGTTTATCTGTGGTGACAATGGGATATCATGTGCCTCTTGATGTATGTTTTGGTGACCAACTTGCGGGTTCCGCTCATGAACCTATGCATAGGGGTTGGCACACGTTCTTGACTCTCCGGTAGAAACTTTGGGGAACTCTTTGAAGTAATTTGTGTTGGTTAGATGAATCTGAGATTGTGTGATGCATATCGTATAATCATGCCCACGGATACTTGAGGTGACAATGGAGTATCTAGGCGACATTAGGGTTTTGGTTGATTTGTATCTTAAGGTGTTATTCTAGTACGAACTCTTTAATAGATCGATCCGAAAGAATAACTTTGAGGTGGTTTCGTACCCTACCATAATCTCTACGTTTGTTCTCCGCTATTAGTGGCTTTGGGGTGACTATTTGTTGCATGTTGAGGGATTGTTATATGATCTATCTATGTTATTATTGTTGAGAGAACTTGCACTAGTGAAAGTATGAACCCTAGGCCTTGTTTCCTATCATTGCAATACCGTTTACGCTTACTTTTATCATTAGTTACCTTGCTGTTTTTATATTTTCAGATTACAAATACCTTTATCTACCATCCATATTGCACTTGTATCACCATCTCTTCACCGAACTAGTGCACCTATACAATTTACCATTGTATTGGGTGTGTTGGGGACACAAGAGACTCTTTGTTATTTGGTTGCAGGGTTGTTTGAGAGAGACCATCTTCATCCTACGCCTCCCACGGATTGATAAACCTTAGGTCATCCACTTGAGGGAAATTGGCTACTGTCCTACAAACTTGTGCACTTGCAGGCCCAACAACGTCTACAAGAAGAAGGTTGTGTAGTAGACATCAAGCTCTTTTCTTGCGTCGTTGCCGGGGAGGCTAGGTAAAGGGCACTCACTCACACCCCGTCAACTAAGCTCTTTTCTGGCGCCATTGCCGGGGAGGTTAGTGCTTGAAGTTATATCTTTAGATCTTGCAATTGAATCTTTTTGTTTCTTGTTTTATTACTAGTTTAGATTATAAAAGAAAATTACAAAAAAATGGAGTTAAGTTTGTCTCATACACTTCATCTTTTTAATATCTTTCGTGAGTATGATGGAAAAGAAAATTGTGCCAAAGTGTTAGAAGAAGAATGCATTAAATTGTTTGGCACTAAATCTTTGAATGATGAGCATGATTGCAATGTTGTTAGTATGAATTCCTTGAATATCCACGATGCTAATGATATGCAAAGCCACAAGCTTGGGGAAGCTATGTTTGATGAAGATGATATTTTTAGTCCCCCAAGTTTTGATGAGAAAATTTATTTTGATGAAAGCGTGCCTCCAATCTATGATGATTATTGTGATGACACGTATGCTTTAAAGAATAAAGATAGCCATGAAACTTGTCATCTTGATCTTAATTTTCAATCACATGATAGTTATTTTGTTGAGTTTGCTCCCACTATTCCGAATGAGAAGAACTTTGCTTATGTGGAGAGTAGTAAATTTTCTATGCTAGTAGATCATGAAAAGAATGCTTTAGGTGCTGGTTATATTGTTGAATTCATTCATGATGCTACTGAAAATAATTATTATGAGGGAGGAATATATGCTTGTAGGAATTGCAATAATGTCAAGTTTCCTCTCTATGTGTTTAAAATCTTGAAGCTATGCTTGTGTTACCCTCCTATGCTAGTTGATTATTGTTCCCTTAAGTTGTTTTCTCACAAAATCCCTATGCATATAAAGTGGGTTAGACTTAAATGTGCTAGTCATATTCTTCATGATGCTCTCTTTATGTTTCAATTCTTATCTTTTATTTGAGCATCATTGAAATCATCATGCCTAGCTAGGGGCGTTAAACGTTAGCGCTTGTTGGGAGGCAACCCAATTTTATTTTAGTTTCTTGCTTTTTCTTCTGTTTAGTAATAAATAATCCATCTAGCTTCTGTTTAGATGTGGTTTTGTGTTTTAATTAGTGTTTGTGCCAAGTGGAACCTTTGGGAAGACTTGGGTGAAGTCTTTATAATCATGCTGTAAACAACAGAAACTTTAGCGCTCACGAGATTAGCTAGAACTTTTTACTGGAAAGTTATATTTAGTTGATTATTTTTGCATATGATTACTAGACAAATTCCTCAGGTCCCCCAATTTATTTTAGAATTTTTGGAGTTACAGAAGTTTGCGTTAGTTACAGATTACTACATACTGTTCTGTTTTTGACAGATTCTGTTTTCATTGTGTTGTTTGCTTATTTTGATGAATCTATGGCTAGTAAAATAGTTTATAAACCATAGAGAAGTTGTAATACAGTAGGTTTAACACCAATATAAGTAAAGAATGAGTTCATTACAGTAACTTGAAGTGGTGTTTTGTTTTCTTTCGCTAACGGAGCTTACGAGTTTTCTATTATGTTTTGTGTTGTGAAGTTTTCAAGTTTTGGGTAAAGATTCGATGGAGTGGCAAGAGCCTAAGCTTGGGGATGCCCAATTCACCCCAAGGCAATATTCAAGGACAACCAAGAGCCTAAGCTTGGAGATGCCCCGGATGGCATCCCCTCTTTCGTCTTCATTCATCGGTAACTTTACTTGGAGCTATATTTTTATTCACCACATGATATGTGTTTTGCTTGGAGCGTCATTTTCTCTTGTTAGTTTTTGCTTTCTGTTATTCAGAATAATGTTTTGCATCTTTAGTTTCAATAAAAAGTCAAGGATAGCCTTTGCCATGCTTATTTTGCTACTATACATGTTGCTGTTTGAAAACAGAAAGTTTACCGCTGTTGCAAAAATTCTCTAGAAACGCCAGAGAGTGGTATAATGTTGAATCTTTTTGCATATTGAGCTCTGATAAATTTATTACAGTGGGAATTTTAGTTCATAATTTTTGGAGTCAGGGAAGTATGGATACTCTTGCATTCTTTACAGACTTTACTGTTTTGGCAGATTGCTGTTATGTTTGCATTGTTTGCATATGTTTGCTTGTTTAATGATTCTATTTAAGGATAGGAGTATTAAATATGCAGAGGCATTTAGTATGCAATGTTGAATAATAATGTTAGTGATTTGTTACAGTAGAAAATGATAAGGTTTTGCATTGGTTTATACTAACCTATCTCACGAGTTCTTGTTGAGTTTGTTGTGAATGAAGCTTTTGATAAAAAGAGAAACCACGATATGAGAGGAATTAAGGAGACAAAAAATTTCAAGCTTGGGGATGCCCGAGGCACCCCAAGATAATATTTCAAGAAGTCTCAAGCATCTAAGCTTGGGGATGCCCCGGTAGGCACCCCACCTTTCTTCTTCAACAACTATCGATTAGTATCGGTTGAGCCTAAGTTTTTGCTTCTTCACATGAGTTGTGCTATCCTTGCAATGTCATTTTATTTAGCTTTGCTTGCTGTTTTAATAAAATACCAAGATCTGAAATTATTAAATGGGAGAGTCTTCACATAGTGCACAATTATTTGACTACTCATTGATCTTCACTTATATCTTTCGGAGTAGTTTGTCATTTGCTCTAGTACTTCACTTATATCTTCTAGAGCACGGTGGTGGTTTTATTTTGAAGAAATAGATGAACTCTCATGCTTCACTTATATTATTTTGAGAGTCTTAAATAGCATGGTAATTTGCTTAAATAATCTTAATATGCTAGGTATTCAAGAATAGTAAAATCTTTCTTATGAGTGTGCTGAATACTAAGAGAAGTTTGATGCTTGATGATTGTTTTGAGATATGGAAGTAGTGATATTAGAGTCATGCTAGTTGAGTAGTTGTGAATTTGAGAAATACTTGTGTTAAAGTTTGTGATTCCCGTAGCATGCACGTATGGTGAACCGTTATGTGATGAAGTCGGAGCATGATTTATTTATTGATTGTCCTCCTTATGAGTGGCGGTCGGGGACGAGCGATCGTATTTTCCTACCAATCTATCCCCCTAGGATCATGCGCGTAATACTTTGCTGTGATAACTTCTAGATTTTTGCAATAACTATATGAGTTCTTTATGACTAATGTTGAGTCCATGGATTATACGCACTTTTCCCATCCTTCCACCATTGCTAGCCTCTCTAATACCGTGCACTTTTCGCCGGTATCATACACCCACCATATATTTTCCTCAAAACAGCCACCATACCTACCTATTATGGCATTTCCATAGCCATTCCGAGATATATTGCCATGCATCTTTCCACCGTTCCGTTTATTATGACACACTCCATCATTGTCATATTGCTTTGCATGATCATGTAGTTGGCATTGTATTCGTGGCAAAGCCACCGTTCATAATTCTTTCATACATGTCACTCTTGATTCATTGCACATCTCGGTACAGCGCCGGAGGCATTCATATAAAGTCATATTTTGTTCTAAAAATCGAGTTGTAATTGTTGAGTTGTAAGAAAATAAAAGTGTGATGATCATCATTTTTTAGAGCATTGTCCCAGTGAGGAAAGGATGATGGAGACTATGATCCCCCCACAAGTCGGGATGAGACTCCGGACGAAAAAGAAAAAATGAAAAAAAAGAGGCCATAAAAAAAGGAGAAAAATACCAAATATAAAAATAAAAAATAAAAAAAATGAGAGAAAAAGAGAGAAGGGACAATGCTACTATCCTCTTACCACACTTGTGCTTCAAAGTAGCACCATGATCTTCATGATAGAGAGTCTCCTATGTTGTCACTTTCATATACTAGTGGGAATTTTCATTATAGAACTTGGCTTGTATATTCCAATGATGGGCTTCCTCAAAATGCCCTAGGTCTTCGTGAGCAAGCGAGTTGGATGCACACCCACTTAGTTTCTTTTTTTGAGCTTTCAAATGCTTATAGCTCTAGTGCATCCGTTGTATGGCAATCCCTACTCACTCACATTGATATCTATTGATGGGCATCTCCATAGCCCATTGATACGCCTAGTTGATGTGAAACTATCTTCTCCCTTTTTGTCTTCTCCACAACCACCCTTCTATTCCACCCATAGTGCTATATCCATGGCTCACGCTGATGTATTGCGTGAAGATTGAAAAAGTTTGAGAATGTCAAAAGTATGAAACAATTGCTTGGCTTGTCATCGGGGTTGTGCATGATTTAAATACTTTGTGTGGTGAAGATAGAGCATAGCGAGACTATGTGATTTTGTAGGGATAACTTTCTTTGGCCATGTTATTTTGAGAAGACATAATTGCTAAGTTAGTATGCTTGAAGTATTTTCATGTCAATATTAAACTTTTGTCTTGAATCTTTCGGATCTGAATATTCATACCACAATTAAGAAGAATTACATTGAAATTATGCCAAGTAGCATTCCACATCAAAAATTCTGTTTTTATCATTTACCTACTCGAGGACGAGCAGGAATTAAGCTTGGGGATGCTTGATACGTCTCCAACGTATCTATAATTTTTGATTGCTCCATGCTATATTATTTACTGTTTTGGGCAATATTGGGCTTTATTATACAATTTTATATTAATTTTGGGACTAACCTATTAACCGGAGGCCCAGCCCATATTGTTGTTTTATTGCCTGTTGTAACATCCCAAAATTCTAAAATTTGGAATGTTATAATAAATAGATAGATTTTATTGTTTGTTTGATTGTTGTGTGATTGATTGAGTGAAATTCGAAACTTTTTGAAAGTTAAATGAGAGGGAATAAAAGGACTTTCCCAAACTTTCATTTTGCTTTTATGATCCTCGTGAATTCAAATTCTTTTCATCACAAAACCCTAGAGAGAAGATAACATTACTTCTTCCATTTTAAATAAATGAAAAGGGATTTGAAAATATTTGAATCTCATTTGGAAACATTTCAAATTCTCAAACTTCAAGCAACTCAATGATTTTCATGAGAGAAGATAAAATGACTTCTTCAAAACATATGAAATATGAGTTGGGAGTTTAAAAGGATCAAATTTTAAAGTCCTTTTGGGAATTATTTTCAATTTGGAGTTATTTGGATTTTATTCAAATTATTTTTCTCCAAAAATAAAATATAAGGAAAATAGGGAACATGATTCCCTACAATAGAAAATTGGAGAGAAATAAATTTGAATAAATTTTGGTATTTTTAAAATGATTTTTATAAGGTTTTTATTGAACCAGTAGCACTCTTTGCTTTATTTAAAATTTTGTGGATTTTATTTGATGCTGGAATAATGTTTATGTTGTAGGAAATAATTTTTTGAAAATTTCGATATATTATATGCATATAGCATATTTTTAGTTTATTTGGTTTTATTTCTTTTCGGTAAAAATATATGTTAAAAAAAAGGTCTTGCTCTGCCACCGAACTGGGCCGGCCCAACAGGCCGCGGCCCAGCCCAGCCGCGCTTCCCCGACCTCCGAGCGGGAGTCCGGCTCGACCACGGCCGCCGCCGCCGTCCCGGACGCGGACTCCTCTGCCGCCTCTCCGTGCCTCTCCTCCACGCCTCCCATGGCCACCTCCCCTATAAAGCCGCCTGCCCGTCTCTCTCTCCTCGCCTCCCCTCTCCTGCAAGCACCCGCGCGCCGGATCTCACCGCCGCCGCCGCATTTTGCCGCCCGCCCGCATGCGTCACCGAGCCGCCACCACCGCCACCTCAGGCTCCGCCGCCCAGTCATCGCCGTCGTCTCCGCCCATCGCCGTCGACCCCGGAGCCGCCGCGCCGCCGTTCCGCCTCGCCGGAGTTAACCGCCTCCGCTGCCGGTTTATTTTGCGTGAACCGGTAAAACCGATGAAACCACCCGGTTTTATTTTATTAGTTCGGTTTCATATCTTTAGGCCGGTTTCTTTTTAATTAGTTCTATTGGGTGAACGTTCGCTGTTTATTCCTTCGTAGTGAACGAATTCATTCGTTAGCGTCCGGTAACGAATGTTCATTATTTAGTTTTTTTTCTGTTTTAATTTCGGCTAGGGACCTAGATGTAATTATCTTTCTTACTGATTAGTCCCTCTGTTTCAAAATAGCACTACCTTTTACTCGTTTGTCCAAATCCAACAAAACCAACGCCCACTTCTTCGTTACGATCTCCTCTATCCAGTAATCCAACTCAAACATGTTTTTGAAAGTTTAAAATTTGAATTAGATCAGATTTGAATTTGAACTTCGTTTGTTCATAACTTAAGTTCCGTAACTCCGTTTGAGTTGATTGTTTTTGCAAAGTGAAGCTCTTGACCTAAATTTTCTGATAAGGCCAAATTCATATAGTTTTGGTACTGTTAGAAATTGTTTTATGTTGCAAGAGTTATTTGCTTGGTTTTGATGTTTTCCGAATTCTTTTCTTCGTTCTTTCTGATCTTTTGAGTGATTGCTTATGCGTGGTTACTATTGCTTGCTTACGATAGATTGATCGGAGTGTAACGAGTAGAAATTATCAAGAGTTTTGAGTGTGAATCATCTTCATTAACAGTACAGGCAAGTTCACACTTTGATCATATCCCTTTTCATACCCAGTTTTTATGCATTAGATCAATCCTCAAACATTGCATGATTAGGATCTAATTAAATTATGGGTTTTGGGAAGTAGATGAGGTAGTACCTATTACCTGTTTTATTATCAAATCCTTGGGAGTTACTTCTACGTTTGCTTATTATGCCATGCTATGCTAGTAGACGTGGATTGGGTGAGTGTATCCATGACAGATGTGAGATTGTTATTTAATGGTTTATTTAAGGTGGCAACTTAAACACACATCTGGGTGGATTGAGGTACCTGGGTATTCCAGAATTGCCTGTATTTTTGGACCGCCACCCAGGCTCAAAGGGATCATGAGATTATTCATGCTAGAAACTTCCGTGTGCAGCCACAAGCTACTATGGGCTCTAGCATAGTTGATAAAGTCGTGCGAACTCTTCCAGTGGTAGACTAGCAGACGTAGGGGATGTAGGTGTAACGGTCTACCCATCGTAAGGTGCTAGCGCTTCTGAAAGACTGTGTCTTGGTCGTCCGTTTCTCAAACACCATGTAGTGCGAGAATCCCAACGGAGGAGATCGAGTCTTGTGGGGAAAAGTGCACAAACCTCTGCAGAGTGTACAAACTAATCATGGTAAGCCGTGTCCCCGGTTATGGCCATCTTGAGTATCTAGTACTTGGATTTTCCTGTGGATCTCATCATGTTACTTTAAATAATTTTGTTGGGTTAATGATGATATTTTTGATCGGGATTGAGAATGCTTTCAACCATTCTCAATGTTTAACAACCACCATGATAGTTAAATAAAATTTATTCCTTTGCAGTACGGAAAAATTGGCTTTTCGCAAAAACATTGTAACCATAGAACCTCCACCAGCCAAATATGCATGTAGAGATAGCCATTATTCATCATTGCTCTATGGTGTGAATTTTCCAGTACATTCAATGTACTGACCCTTTGTGGCTGCAATGTCTCATGTTGCAGGACCTTAGGACGAGTAAGTGATACGTTAGGGTTATGATTTCTACACTCAACTTTGTCGTTGGTGTTGATGGGAATCCACAACCTTGTTGTTACTTCCGCTATTTGGATTGAGGTAATAGTATTTACGTTATTTATACATGTGATTTACCTCTGTTATAAATCCTCGAGTATCGTGTGTGTCGACATACCGATCGAGGATGACACTTAAGCCACGTAGACTTGATCCATTCGGGTCGGGTCGCTACAAGATGGTATCGAGCACATGTTGATCCAGGACGTGACCCTATATACTGACAAGCCCATAGGAAAGATTTTTCTCTACAACTTCATTTTCACAAAGATCTTTTACCTCTCTTCTCTTCTGAGCTTATTCAAATATTCCCTTTTAGTGAGACCATACCCCTTTTCCCTTTTGACCACTCAAAGATTCGATCGATGAGACCACTCCAAAAAGATAAGATATCGGACAACTAAGACCATTTGGAATGAAGAGGATTTTACCGTGTAAATGGAAACTACAACTGTTGAAGACTCCGAAGACTAGGAGATTTTGAAGGTTCTGAAGAATTCCCAGATTTTTTATGACCTAGGAAGGTTACGCTTATGGAATTTGACAGACTATGGAAGTTATCAATACCCGAGATCAAGGTGTATTGGAGTAAGACCAGAACATGGAGAGTTAGAAAATCAAAGTTTTGTCTGGAAAACCCTATGGCAGGAGATATCAACTATGGAATGATAGCTCATGGAAATGACAAGAGCAGAAACACGCTATCCATGATGTTATCGCCCGCTTATGCTATTGTCACCGTCTTTGAGTTAAGCATGCATATGCATGGAAGGATTGGATGGTAGAAGGCTGATGGATCACCTATCGCCAAGAGGTGAAGTTTTAACCTTAGCTGATGTAACACCGGGATCTGGAGCATTACATCAAGGATTTTAAGATGGACTTGCAGGAAGCTATATTCGACAAAGAAGTATTTCGTGCAGAAACTCAGGACCCAGAAGCTGAAGTAGCCTAGCTGGAGAAGCAAAACCCCGAGATACCAGAGATTCGTCATGAACTGAAGGACAATAGGATCATGGTCCATGTCGAGGTTGATGAAACCCAGAAGTTCGGAATGCAACTCCAGAAATATTAAAGGACGCCACGAGAGATTTCGCGTCAACAGAGATGATCTAGCAAAAGAATTTTAGAAGGACAAGCATGATTGGAAGAAGCCATCGGAGACATGAACAAGACTTGAAGAGTTTGACGACATTGACCTTTAGAAGACCAAACCACAGTTATATACCTACGTTAGATGCGACAATTTTGAGCTGTCATTTTGTTTGATGTTTTTCCGACAGCCACAAATAAAATCTGTCTTTTCAAAACTCTTGTTTGTATTATGTGTATCCCTCTCTATCTCTATTATCCCACCCCAAAACCCATGGACCCCATAGAGTTTGAATGGAGATGAGCCTATATTCTCTGGACTGATGAGTCAATTGGAGACAGACCAATGGATTCAGAACATGGAGGATCACATGAAGAATAACACTATAGCTGGAAAGTATATGACCCAGCATGCTCTTCAGTGCTTTGAAAGAGGTGCTGCTACTTGGTGGAGGATGTACCAAAGGGGTTAGCCGAGGATTTTCAGGGAACTTCAGTTGGAGATTGTTCCCAAAGGTTTCGTTGCAGCAATGGAAGTTCAGTCTACATTGTTGGGAAAGATCCGTGAAGCTTAGAAGGATGACAAAGAGATTGCTGAGGTAAAAGAGAGGATGAGCAAAGGAAAGGCCGTAGGTTTTCATAAGGATGAGCACAACACCTTATGGTTCGAGGACCGTGTATATGTGCCCAATAATGCAAAGATCAGGAAGTTAATACTTCAGGAGGCTCATGACTCACCATACTTGATTCGCCCTGGAAACACCAAGATGTATTTGGATTTGAAGGAGCGTTTCTGGTGGACTGGTATGAAGAAGGATATTGGGGAGTATGTAGTCGTAGGTCATGTATGCCACAGAGTAAAGGTAGAGCATCAGAAGTCAGCCGGATTACTACAGCCTATGTCGATACCCGAATGGAAGCAGGATAAGCTTGGCATGGATTTCATTACCAGATTTCCCAGAACCCGATCGGGATATGATTCTATCTGGGTAGTAGTTGATTCGCTTGACCAAAGTGGCTCTGTTTATCCCAGTGAAAACCACCTATACAAGTGCGAAGTTGGCCAAGATATATTTGACCAGGATCGTATGTCTGCATGGAGTTCCGAGGACAATCGTATCAGATAGAGGAACACAGTTTACCTCAAAGTTTTGGAATCAGCTGCACGACACTTTGGGTCTTAGGCTAGAGTTCAAGATGCTGACCTTTCATCCGCAGGCAGATGGATAGACCGAGAGAGTCAATCAGATTCTGGAGGACATGTTGAGAGCGTGTGCGCTGGATTATGGATCTAGTAGGGATGATAATCTACCTTACGTTGAGTTCCCATACAACAACAGTTACCAAGCCAGTTTGAAGATGGCCCCTTTTGAAGCTTTGTATGGGAGAAGGAGCCAGACACCGTTGTTGTGGGATGAAGTTGGAGACCATCAGTTGTTTGGACCAAATGTGATCAAGGAGTCAAAAGAGAATGTTTAGTGGATTCGAGATAGACTGAAGGTAACTCAGTCCAGGCAGAAGAGTTATGCAGACTCAAAAACGCAAGGAGGTAGTCTATGAAATTGGAGACAGAGCATGTCTTCATGTGTCCCCTCTGCGAGGAGTTAAACGATTTGGAGTTAAGGGAAAGTTAGCCCCGAGATTTGTAGGACCATACCGAGTTTTGGAGCGTATGGGGAAAGTGGCCAACAAGTTGGAGTCACCCGAAGGACTGTCAGAAGTTCATGATGTGTTTCACATTTCCGAGTTGAAGAAGTGCCATGCAGAGATGGCCAATATTCCCTATGGGACGCTTGACCTGGAAAGGATAATGATGTTCCACAAAGTGGAGTATGGATTTCATAAGTATAAGTTTTATCTCGGTATGTGGGATATCCCACGAGGATGAAGAGATGAATTACTATTGGATATAAAGGAGGTATGATGTTGGAAATATGGATCAATGGAAATTCCATGATGAGTCTGAGTAATTACGTCTTAGTTTGGTACAAATAGAAGGAAGAAAGACATTACAATTGGATGGATTTTAAGTATGCTAGGAAGCTGGAAGTTGAATGTTGGAATAACGATCAGTTGCCCGCGATGATTAGTTCAAGGTTTACAAGTGATGGGATGGGCCATAACCCACAGGCCCTAGGACCTGCCAAGAAGCAAGCACACTCTTGCTGAAGGAAAAACCCTGGAAGAAGTTACGATTTTATCAACCGACGATTCTATAGGAGTTTACGCAAAACCTGAGAGTTGTTAAGGAACGATAGATGTTTGTTTGGCTTGCAGAATCAATGTATTTATCCGAACTTGGTTCGTCGACAAGAGAAATTCGGCAATGCTTGTGAGGATGACCGAGTGTTAGAATGCGAGATTCGCTAAACCATGTACAAGGTAATGATTTGGGTGCGGGATGGATTGATCACCATACCGACTTACTCTTATTATTAGCCTTGCTATATGGGATGGTAAATCTGAATGACTTACCTATAATAGAGAGACGACGATCAAAACCTTGTTTGAACCTTAGAATGGTATAAATATTTTCCCTTGTACACGGCAGCTGTTGCCAATCGTAGGATATACGGTGTGGTTCAACCCAGAACCATTTTCTGCAGAAGAAACCATAAATAGTTGACCACCATGAGATATCGATAGTCGTTTAGTATTGGCGCCAGACCTATCAGCTATGAAGACCCAGTCTCGGAATAACCTTACCAAGATAAAAGGACAGAAGAAATTGAGGAAAAGGTTATGCCACTACGGAAGAGCCAGAGAAGGAATTATACTGAAGATCTGAGAAGACCGACACTTTGAGTAATAAGGATGGAGTATATGAGTTTAGATGGAACCGTAGCCATGCTTCTAAGGGTGGTAGCACCCGAGACCCCAGAGACGATCGATGGAATTTTGAGAAGACCCCAAACCTAACCTATTTCTTGCTAGCCTCTCCGAATCTCGAGGACGAGATTCCTTTTAAGGGTGGTAGGTTTGTAACATCCCAAAATTCTAAATTTTGGAATGTTATAATAAATAGATAGAATTGATTGTTTGTTTGATTGTTGTGTGATTGATTGAGTGAAATTCGAAACTTTTTGAAATTTAAATGAGAGGGAATAAAAGGACTTTCCCATACTTTCATTTTGCTTTTATGATCCTCGTGAATTCAAATTCTTTTCATCACAAAACCCTAGAGAGAAGATAACATGACTTCTTCCATTTTAAATAAATGAAAAGGGATTTGAAAAGATTTGAATCTCATTTGGAAACATTTCAAATTCTCAAACTTCAAGCAACTCAATGATTTTCATGAGGGAAGATAAAATGACTTCTTCAAAACATATGAAATATGAGTTGGGAGTTTAAAAGGATCAAATTTTAAAGTCCTTTTGGGAATTATTTTCAATTTGGAGTTATTTGGATTTTATTCAAATTATTTTTCTCAAAAATAAAATATAAGGAAAGTAGGGTAACATGATTCCCTACAATAGAAAATTGGAGAGAAATAAATTTGAATAAATTTTGGTATTTTTAAAATGATTTTATTGAACCAGTAGCACTCTTTGCTTTATTTAAAATTTTGTGGATTTTATTTGATGCTAAAATAATGTTCATGTTGTAGGAAACAATTTTCTAAAAATTTCGATATATTATATTCCTATAGCATATTTTTAGTTTATTTGGTCTTATTTCTTTTTGATAAAAATAAATGTTTAAAAAAAAGGTCCTGCTCCGCCGCCAAACTGGGTCGGCCCAACAGGCCGAGGCCCAGCCCAGCCGCGCTTCCCCGACCTCCGAGCGGGAGTCCCGCTCGACCACGGCTGCCGCCGCCGTCCCGGACACGGACTCCTCCGCCGCCTCTCCGTGCCCCCTCCTCCACGCCTCCCGAAGCCACCCCTCCCCCTATAAAGCCGCCCCGGGCCCAGCCTCTCTCTCCTCGCCTCGCCTCTCCTACTTAGCCTTGCCCGCCGGATCTCACTGCCCTTGTCATGACGTCGGCCGAACCCGCCACCGCTTGACTCAAACTCCGCCGCCCAGGCCTTCGCCGCCGTCCCGAGTTAAATCGAAGCCGCCCGCGTCGTTCCGCCTCACCGGAGTTAACCGCCTCCACCGCCGGTTTATTTTGCCCGAACCGGTAAAACCGATGAAACCACCCGGTTTTATTTTATTAGTTCGGTTTCATATCTTTAGGCCGGTTTCTTTTTAATTAGTTCTATTCGGTGAACGTTCGCTGTTTATTCCTTCGCAGCGAACGAATTCGTTCATTAGTGTCCGGTAACCAACGTTCATTATTTAGTTTTTTTCTGTTTTAATTTCGGCTAGGGACCTAGATGTAATTATCTTTCTTACTGATTAGTCCCTCTATTTCAAACTAGCACTACTTTTTACTCGTTTGTCCAAATCCAACGAAACCAACGCCCACTTCTTCGTTACGATCTCCTCTATCCAGTAATCCAACTCAAAAATGTTTTTGAAAGTTTAAAATTTGAATTAGAACAGATTTGAATTTGAACTTCGTTTGTTCATAACTTAAGTTCCGTAACTCCGTTTGAGTTGATTCTTTTTGCAAAGTGAAGCTCTTGACCTAAACTTTCTGATAAGGCCAAATTCATATAGTTTTGGTACTGTTAGAAATTTTTTTATGTTGCAAGATTTATTTGCTTGGTTTTGATGTTTTTCGAATTGTTTTCTTCGTTCTTTCCAATCTTTTGAGTGATTGCTTATGTGTGGCTACTATTGCTTGCTTACGATAGATTGACCGGAGTGTGACGAGTAGAAATTATCAAGAGTTTTGAGTGCGAATCATCTTCATCAACAGTACAGGCAAGTTCACACTTTGATCATATACCTTTTCATACCCAGTTTTATGCATTAGATCAATCCTCAAACATTGCATGATTAGGATCTAATTAAATTGTGGGTTTTGGGAAGTAGATGAGGTAGTACCTATTACCTGTTTTATTCTCAAACCCTTGGGAGTTACTTCTACGTTTGCTTATTATGCCATGCTATGCTAGTAGACGTGGATTGGGTGAGTGTATCCATGATGTATGTGAGATTGTTATTTAATGGTTTATTTAAGGTGGCAACTTAAACACACATCCTGGTGGATTGAGGTACTGGGTATTCCAGGATTGCTCAGATTTTTGGACCGCCACCCGTGCTCAAAGGGATCATGAGATTATTCATGCTAGAAACTTACGTGTGCAGCCACAATATACTATGTGCTCTAGCATAGTTGATAAAGTCGTGCGAACTCTTACAAAGGGTAGACTAGCAGATGTAGGGGATGTAGGTGTAACGGTCTACCCATCGTAAGGTGCTAGCGCTTCTGAAGGACTGTGTCTCGGTCATCCATTTCTCAAACACCATGTAGTGCGAGACTCCCAACGGAGGAGATCGAGTCTTGTGGGGAAAAGTGCACAAACCTCTGCAGAGTGTACAAACTAATCATGGTCAGCCGTGTCCCCGGTTATGGACATCTTGAGTACCAAGTACTTGGATTTTCCTGTGAATCTCATCATGTTACTTTAAATAATTTTGTTGGGTTAATGATGATATTTTTGATTGGGATTGAGAATGCTGTCAACCATTCTCAATGTTTAACAACCACCATGATAGTTAAATAAAATTTATTCCTTTGTAGTACGGAAAAATTGGCTTTTCGGAAAAAGATTGTAACCATAGAGCCTCCACCAGCCAAATATGCATGTAGAGATAGCCATTATTCATCATTGCTCTATGCTGTGAATTTGGCAGTACATTCAATGTACTGACCCTTTGTGGCTGCAACGTCTCATGTTGCAGGATCTTACGACGAGTAAGTGATACGTTAGGGTTACGATTTCTACACTCAACTTTGTCGTTGGTGTTGATGGGAATCCACAACCTTGTTGTTACTTCCGCTATTTGGATTGAGGTAATAGTATTTACGTTATTTATACATGTGATTTACCTTTGTTATAGATCCTCGAGTACTATGTGTGTCAGCATACCGATCTAGGGATGACACTTAAGCACAGAGACTTGATCCATTTGGGTCGGGTCGCTACAAGACGGTATCAGAGCACATGTTGACTGTAGGACGTGACCCTATAAACTGACAAGCCCATAGGAAAGATTTTTCTCTACAACTTCATTTTCAAAAAGATCTTTTACCTCTCTTCTCTTCTGAGCTTATTCAAATATTCCCTTTTAGTGAGACCATACCACTTTTCCCTTTTGACCACTCGAAGATTCGACCGATGAGACCACTCCAAGGAGAAGATATCGGACAACTAAGACCATTTGGAATGAAGAGGATTTTACCCTGTAAATGGAAACTACAACTGTTGAAGACTCCGAAGACTAGGAGATTTTGAAGGCTCTGAAGAATTCCCAGATTTTTTATGAACTAGGAAGGTTACGCTTATGGAATTTGACAGACTATGGAAGTTATCAATACCCGAGATCAACGTGTATTGGAGTAAGACCGGAACATGGAGAGTTAGAAACTCAAAGTTTTGTCAGGAAAACCCTAAGGCAGGACATCAACTATGGAATGATAGCTCATGGAAATGACAAGAGCAGAAACACGCTATCCATGATGTTATCGCCCGCTTATGCTTTTGTCACCGTGCTGAGTTAAGCACTACTAGAAAAAGGGCTATAGATGGGATTGACACTAATGGCGCACCAGAAAGCTGGTGCGCCATTAGTATATACTAATGGCGCACCACCATCTGATGCGCCATTAGAGTTTAAACTACTAATGGCGCACCGGCAAAGGGTGCGCCATTAGTATCAAAGAATTTTTTAACTAGTGCGCCGTTCCAAACATACTAATGGCGCATCCTGCCCAAGTGCGCCATTAGTAGTTGTAACTACTAATGGCGCACCAAAGGTGCGCCATTAGTATAGATTTTTTTTGAACTAGTGCGCCTATCCAAACATACTAATGGCGCATCTCGCCAAAGTGCGCCATTAGTAGTTGTAACTACTAATGGCGCACTGCAGCAGCGCCATTAATATAGAATTTTTTGAACTAGTGCGCCTATTCAAACATACTAATGGCGCATCCTGCCCAAGTGCGCCATTAGTAGTTGTAACTACTAATGGCGCACTGCAAATGGGTGCGCCATTAGTATAGAATTTTTTGAACTAGTGCGCCTATCCAAACATACTAATGGCGCATCCTGCTTAAGTGCGCCATTAGTAGTTGTAACTACTAATGGCGCACCATGCAAGAGGTGCGCCATTAGTAAGTGGGCAGCAACAAGATATTTGGGACAGCCTCTCCTACCCACACACTCACTTTCTCCCCACTTCATTCTCTCCACCTCCTCCTTGTCTCGGTGCCTCCTCTTTTTCACCTCATTTCCACCATAGATTCATTCAAATTAAGTGGTTAAATTACCTTGTTTTAATAGGTAAGTAACGGGGAAGCTATATTTAGGTTGTTCTCCCTACAACAATGTGCACATGCACTTTTTACGGCCTAGCTAGATCTATGTATGTTCGTGGTGTTGCATATGTTTGTGGTGTTGCATATGTGTTTGTGTTTGGAGGTGTACCGGTATTTGAAATGCGATAGTTGCCAATATTTTGCGGAATGTTGATTCATTTCCGTTTGGTAGAATTTTGGCATTAAGCATTCTTTTGGTCCTATTTTTAGGAAAGTCATGCCAAATTTTTGTTTGGTTCTAAAATATCGCTTTTGCTCTACCCCGCAGCAACCATGGTCCGCATACGATGACCGAAGGCATCGTGAATAGGTTTTTGAGGTCCGCGAAGGCCGAGATGCTTCAAAAGAACGAGATGGAGATAAGATGTCTGTATCGAAGATGCAAGTCAAGAGCCTTATTGCGGACCCGGATTCGGCAGGTGCTGGACCACCTGCTATGCGTAGTTTCATGGATGGCTATCGGTGGCAAGGTGATGAAGATGACTACGAAGTCGCCCATGCGGGCCGGGCAAGAAATGAGGAAGGGCACCAAGACAACCACCGCGGCTCGGGCGGGCGAGAAGACGAAGAATCCTCAGGAGATGATCACGGCGTGATGTTGCATACAGTCATCATGTAGAAGATGCAGGACATGATGATGAGGAAGATGCCGGAGCAGGCGACGGGCATGATCATGAAGATGATGATGCCGGCGGAGCGCATTTACGCTGACCATCGATGGGCTGGGTGCAGGACCCTCATATTCAAGAGCTGCTTCTCAAGCGACGGATAACGCAAGAGCTGCCACCCGAGAGAAAGCCAAGATGGATCAACTTGAGTTAGACGCGGTTACTCCATTGTATGAAGGATGCAGGCCCGAGGATACCCGCTGAAAGTAACGCTCATGGCTCGAGATGAAGGTAAAACACAAAATGACCGGCGCATGCTTCGGCGAGAACATGTCATTACAGCACGAACGTCTTCCCAAGGGGAACAAGTGCCCGACCGGTTTGGAGGAGGCGAAGAAAATCGTGTGTCCTCTCGATTTACCGCACGTGAAATACCATTTGTGCATGAACAATTGCATTATTTATCGGGACGAGCACGCGGAGTCTACCATATGTCCGGTGTGCAGCGTCACTCGATACAAGAAGAGGAAGAAAGCTGCTCGAAAAGTGGTGTGGTACTTTCCGATCACTCCTCGTCTGCAGCGCTATTTCGCGGACCCTAAGGTAGCAAAGCTCCTGCGTTAGCACGCAGCGGATAGGGAGGAGAAGAAGCGGGAAGATGACGCAAATGATCCGGAGATAGATAAAAAGACAAGATGCTTTGAGTCACCCTAAGGATGCGAGCCAGTGGCAAGCCTTGAACTTCGAAGACTCGGAATTTGGGGACGATCCAAGGAACATCATGCTGGGCGCGAGCACCGATGGAGTCAATCCGTTTGGCAGCCAGAGAAGCACACATAGCACCTGGCCTGTGTTTGTGTGGATGTACAACCTTCCCCTGGTTGTGCATGAAGAAGAAGTACATTCACATGAGTATGCTAATTGAAGGGCCGAAACAACCAGGGAACGACATCAATCTGTATCTAGGGCTGCCGAAAGAGGAGCTTGACACGCTGTGGAAAACGCCAGCCAATACGTGGGGACGCCGCAGAAAGAATATTTCCCTATGAGAGCCGTGACCGCTCACGACGGTGCCACGACTATCTCGATTACGGATATCTCATGAGGCGGGTGGTCCACGGATTTTCTGGATGCGTCAGGTGCATGGATGACACAACGTAACGCCAGCTAGATAGAGATCCCAGGTCTTCGAAAACCGTGTTCATGGGACATCGAAGGTGGCTTCGTGGCGATGACTCATGGAGAAAACCCAAGGATCTATTCGATGGTGAAACCGAACTCCAACGCCCGTGTCACGAGGAGCGGCGAGGAAATAGACAAGCTGTTGAAAAATTGGATAGACCGCCCACCGCCGAAAGAAGCAAAAGGCGCCAGAGCCGGAAAGAAGCGAAAAGGCGCCAGAGCCGGCCTGAAGGTATGGAAAACGAGCTCTGCTTTCGGGACTTGCCGTCTTGGAAGATCCACCGTGTGCCTCACAGCCTTGATGTCATGCATATCACGAAGAACGTGTGCGAGTCCGCTTGGTACCCTGCTCAACATGCCGAGAGGACCAAAGATGGGCCAAAGCAAGGGCAGACTTGAAATCAATGGGCATCGTGCAGGAGCTTCACGCTATATATGATGATGATGATGATGATGATGATGATGATGAGGCGAAGCAGGACCACGAAGAAGTCGTCGCCAAAGGCAAAAGGCCAAGAAGACCGGAAATGACTACCCTCCCGCGTGCTTCACTCTAAGTCGAGGAGATCGAGCAGTTTTTCACCGCCTCCTAGGAGTAAAACTTCCTTCTGATTACGCTGGGAAGATAAGCGGATACCTAGACCCAAATGGGCGAAGTTCAGCGGGATGAAGTCTCACGACCGTCACGTCTTGATGACGCAGATACTTCGATTGCAATCCGTGGGATCATGGACGCGCACGTCCGTGAAACGCTATTTGGCCTATGCAACTTCTTCGACGTCATCTCTCGGAAGTCGATTGGCGTGAGGCAACTCGAAGGCTACAGGAAGAGATCGTGGTGATACTATGCGAGCTTGAGATGTACTTCCCGCCCGCATTCTTCGACGTTATGGTGCATCTGCTGGTCCATATAGTGGAGGATATCATCCAACTCGGCCGACGTTCTCGCACATGATGCCGCTCGAAAGGATGAATGGTGTCATCAAAGGATACGTTCGCAACATGTCACGCCCGTAAGTAAGCATAGCCGGGGCTTTTCGACCAAGAGTGCATCTCCTACTGCACGAATTATCTAGGCATCGAGAACCCCGTTGGTCTGCCCGTCAACACGCACCTCGGCAGGCTCGCTGGATGGGGTCACCGTGAGGGTCGCCGCGAAATGCATGTCGACTTCGAGGGTCGACTCGCCGACTTTGAAAGAGCAAACCTAGTCGTGCTACAACACATAGACGTGGTCGATCCTTGGGTGGTAGAGCACAAAACCTTTATTAAAAAGACGTACAATGACCGAGGCCAACAGAGGACGGACGGAGATACACTCAAAGAGCACAACTCATGTTTCACGCGTTGGTTCAAGCCGAAGCTTCTGTCGTACCCTTTACATGAGGATTCTTCCGCGGAAGAACAACTCATATTCGCCTTGTCACAGTGCGCCGAGCACAACCTGATGACCTATGAGGCGTACGAAATCAACGGCTAAACATTCTACACCGAGGCCAAGGACATGAAGAGCGATGGTTATCGAACTCCGGTAACGATGGAATCCTACACCGTAACGACAAGGACAGATACTACGGAAGGATCGAGGAGATCTGGGAGCTGAGCTACGCTGGAGAGAAGGTCCCGATGTTCCGTGTCGATGGGCCAAGAACGTCATAAAAGAAGACCGGTATTTCACCACCATGGTTATACCCGGTTAAATCCAAGATCATGGGCGCAAACGTCACCGCTGAAAAATGAGCCATGGGTACTGGCTTCCCAAGTGGACCAATGCTTCTTCATTACCGACCGCCAAAGCCCGGTCGTGTTGTCGTGAGGAGAGGCAAAAGGAAGATCATCGGAATGGATGGAGTAGCCAATGAGCAAGACTTCGACAAGTACGGCGACCGAGGATCGAACATGACGACGATGATGAAGTAGCAGCATACACCACAAGAAGAAGCAGGACCACCCTACCTAAAGGACGTCTGCTCCACGTAAGAACTCCATTTGCGAAAAAGAAGGGCAAGAAGATTGTGAACAGATAGCTTGCTAAGATCGATTGTATTTAAATCGTAGCCTTCATTTCTCGATTGTATTTCATGGGTACTTTTGAACTATCATGAATATTTTTAAATTTCATGGACACTCGATCTCGATCCTCCATCTCGATCGCTATCCCACCTCGCCAGATCCGGTCCCCTCGCCGAAAGCACCCCTCAGTCCACCGGCCGCCACAACCCCCGCACCCTCGATTCCCCTACTCAACCGCCGCCGCCGACCCCCGCACTCACAAGACCGTCTTATAAAAAATTAGTATCAAACAGCTTTTTAAATGCTACTGTCTTATAAAAAATATTACTGTTATTATTTAAACAAGTTTGAACATATTTAAACACAAATAAGTATCAAATAGCTTTTAAATGCTAAAAAATTTGTGGAGCCCACCTCGATCCCTCCATCTCGATCGCTATCCCACCTCGCCAGATCCGGTCCCCTCGCCGAGCACCCCCGATCCACTGCCGGCCACACCCCGCACCCCCAGTCCACGGCCGCCGCCACCCCCCGCACCCTCGATTCCCCTACTCAACCGCCGTCGCCCACCCGCACCCAGACCGTCTTATAAAAAAATAAGTATCAAACAGCTTTTTAAATGCTATTGTCTTATAAAAAATATTACTGTTATTATTTAAACAAGTTTGAACATATTTAAACATAAATAAGTATCAAACAGCTTTTTAAATGCTAAAAAAATTTGTGGAGCACAGGAGTCGAACCCAGGACCTCCGGTGTGAGAACTGGCCGACCCGGTCGAGCTAGTAGAGTGGGCTTGACGTGGATAGGTTCTGGTAGTACATAACCTTTTGGCTCGAATTGAAAAAAAAAATACTAATGGTGCACCACCGTGAGGTGCGCCGTTAGTATGGACATGCTAATGGCGCACCACGGTGAGGTGCGCCATTAGTATTGTGCCCGATCCCCCCTGCCCTCTCCCCCTTCGCCCGATCCCCCTTCCTCTCCCTCGCCAGTTCCTCTCTCCTCTCGATCCACCGCCCGCCGCCGCTGCCTGACCCTCGCCCTCGCCCTCGCCTCTCCCTCCCTCGCCCTCTCTCGCCTTCCCTCTCCCTCGCCCGCCTCCCTCGACGCCACCGTCCCGCCACCTCGACGCTGCCCGCCGCCTCGGCGACCCGCCGCCCGGATGCCGCCCCAGCGCCGCCTCGGCGCGACTCCGCCCGCCCAGCGCCCGCCTCGGCGACCCCGCCCGCCGGACGCCGCCCAGCGCCGCCTCGGCCGCGACCCGCCGCCCAGCGCCGCCTCGGCGACCCCGCGCCCGACGCCGCCCAAACTCCGCCTCGGCGCTGCCCGCCGCCCAGCGCCGCCTCGACCCGCCCACGCCGCTGCCCCACCTCGACCCCGCCCGTCCACACCACTGTCAGCGGAGCACCACCACCCCGTGAGCTCCTCCTCCTCCTCCTCCTCCTCCCCTCCTCCTCCCTCCTCCTCGAAACATCATCTGCATCTGCCATTGATCATCAAAACTAAATCAATGGAGATGACATGAATTAGTCTCATCACAAAATTACATTTATTTACATGAAAAAATGCATGTCCATACCTAGCATAAATTCCATTCCTGGAGATCTTTGGCTTAAGCACTCTAGGACAGTCAAGGCTTGTTCAGAGGGACCAGATCACGAAGAGGTCAAACCTGTACCTGATCACGAATAGATCAAACCTGCAGAAAGCATCGAAACAACACACTAAGCTTGCATGCTCAGAAGTACAAGAAAAGTTCACCATCAGTTATTGCTAGGTCTCTTCAATCTCCACATGAAGCAATATTTAACTCATACAAATTTCTATATCCGATCCATGAATCAGATGTCGCACCATCATATTTTGGACCTCGGGTAGCACCTAGATATGCATCAATTGTTTCTCCCACACACAGACTTGAGAAGGTCACCCAAAGATCGAAGGAGAGCTTGTCGCCAAGACAAAGATCAAGAACACTAGCTGGTTCAGGTGTTGGCTCTTCACCTTCAACACAGAAAGCCCCTTACATTGTAACTAAGACAATGAGATGGAACTTAGTTTCCAGACGCTGTTCTTAAAGTTGATGTGTTCAAAAGATACTACAAGGTAAAACAAACACAAGGATTGTGTGGATGCAGGCTGCAACTGAGCAAATCATGTCTACACACTCTGAATCATCCTACCCTTAACAACACTAAAATAGCATATTTTTACCAAGCTGGGCACACATATGTATCAGCCTTGAGCCAATATTGACAAGCATGTAAGAAGAGAGATACCGAATTCTGGACCATTTAGCATTAAATTAGATGAAATTGGAGAGGAAATGCAAGCAATAAGTTGGTCATAACATAAGTAGATGAGCATAAGGTTTTCCATTTGAGGTGAATACAGACACAAGGTTCTTACTAGACCACACATGCATGGCAACCATAAACAGAGACTACAGGTATGATAAAAACTTGGACCATTAGCACTATGATAGTTTCAACAGGGCTAACTATCCACTCTACTATTCCATACCATGATATATATCATTCTGTTGAGATCGATGAGTCAGTATTCCTCTGCTAAAACTCATGAAAGATACTTGTGATTGATGACACGCTCATTTCAGTACAAAAGAAAAGAAGAACACTTTTGCATAAAAACTCAATATGTCAACAGATGTTGATTTGCAAGATTAACAATACCATATGTTCAGTTAAAACAAAAATTACAGTAATGCCCATTGATGAGTATTAATTCCCAGTCCAGCAATTCATTTTGCAATTATAGTTTCCTTGCCTTTGTAGGGATTAAAAATATGTACATTTTTCAAGACCCATCAATGTTTATCTCCGTGAACATTCAAAGTTCTGTGGTAAGAGCAAGAAGTGATTCAGATGTGGGGATTGTAGCGGACTTTAATTTTGCGATTGTTGTGCAATTTGTATCCACTTTTTGTCACACTTGTGATATGAGAACTGAGATAAACCTTGGAGACTATGTTGAAGCTTGCGGAGGGGTAGTTCGACTAGATTCAGACTTACATGAACCAAGGACGGGCTATGGAAATTGATTACTGTGTATGATATGACAGAGTTCTTACCATGCCTAGGAAGCTAGTAATCACATTAGATCTTTCGCCTAAATAGATGAAGATTTTGTGCTGTAGAATGTATGCTAATTGCTGGTTTGGTCGTTGCTAATGCCTAAAGAAACCGACAATTTAATTCTTGAGCCACAGTGTTAATGTTGTTATTAAGTAGACAAGAAAGCATCGGCTACAATCTTTGAAAATGAGCGTCCATGCATATCTTGACTGCCATTTTTTAGGATAATGGCAGACTAATTCATGTTTTCAAATATCTTGTCTGATTTAGTTTTCACCATATTTTCTTATATTGATTTAGTTTTGATGATCAATGGCGTAGATACATGGCGACCCAAGTTATATCTATTTTCTCATATTTGTAGAGAAGATTTTCACACGTAAAAGTTTTTTTTTCAAATATATTTTCAGTTAAAACAGAGTGAAGGTTCAGTTATTTGCTGCCATGGTGGTTTCTTCAATCAAATAATCTTTTCATTCCTGCTTGGCGATTTATTATTTCTAAGAAAAGAGAGAGCTAGGATCTTACTAACAACTCTACTAGATTGTTAAGTTGGGTGGGGTGTAAAAGAAAGTCTTCTTCTAAGTGCAATATACTTAGTGCTGCTATATGAGTGTATAAATATTTGTTGCTATATAAATGTGAACAAAATTCGTGCTTGTATATGATATTCTGCCATGAAGCTTCACCTGACTCACTGTGGGTGTGGGATCCATGTGACATGTGACATTGCATCCATGTCCACAGGATAATGATTTTGCAGGTACCCCGAGAGGCCCTTGAGTTTGCCGGAATGTCGATTAACTTCCGTTCCTAAGAATTCGGGTACTCCATATGTCCTATTTTCAGCAAAGGTCATGCTGAAATTTTCCGTGAATTTTAGCATGACTTTGCTAAAATAGGACATATGGGGTACTTGTGACTAATGCATGGGCAGGTATCTTAGTAGTTAATTAAGTAGGATCAACTGCCCGGCGTACTTGTGACTAATGCATGGCTTTTAGGGTGCCTCGGTGTCGATAAAAACCGAAATGATGAAAGCTTAGGCTTTTAGGGTGCCTCGGCGTCGAAAAACCCTCAATGATAAAAGCTTAGATTTTAGGATGCCTCGGTGTCGACAAACCCTAAATGATGAGACCATGATCTTGTTCCTTGACAATAACCAACTTTTTGACCAAACTTTGTTTCTATTTAGAGAGAAACATGGCCCACAACGATGAGGCCGGGGGTGCATTCTGGGAGCTGTCCTAGGAGATGGAGGAACAACCTCACTTGTATGAGGCCGCCGCCTTCCCCACCGATCCTGAGACCACTGATGGTACCGCCGAGGATGACTCCCATCGATGCCACCACCGATGGTGCCGCCGAGGATGCCACCATCGATGATGGCGGCGCACGCACGGATGTCAGCCAACCGAAGAGGCAACAGAAGGATCGGCGCCCGATCGTGCTCCGCACCCTCAAGGAGGAAGTTATGAAGTGGACTCCAACGGGAATCCAACGGCGCCGAACGAATAGTCAAGGGTACTCGCTTCAGCTCGGGTGCATTCTCCGGAGCACCGTCTCGATCAACACCGAGAACCCGAGGCATCCTGACCGAGGGAATTTGCGCAACCTCCTCTTCACGAAGCTGCACGAGCGATACAAGTTCCCGCTGAATTTGAAAACACAAGCCTCAAAGGGAATAAAGTTAACAATGCTGCCCTCACGAAGATGAGCAAGGCCCTGTCTACTTGGAAAAGCAATGTGAAGAGAATGATCGAGAAAGGTGAGAGTTATCAAGATCAAGGAGAAAAATCCTTCGATCACCGAAGATGACTACAATGACTTCAAGATCAATTGCTCGAGCACCGCAAGCTCCCAATCAAGTGAGTGGGGGAAACAAATGCGGAGCTGAACATAGGGAACACACACTCGGTCCCGTGATTCTGAGTGGCGGGGCCTATATGGGACAAGGAGGAGGCGGAGGCGTGCCGAGCAAGGCCTACCGCCCTCTTCGATACATACGGTGACAAGCGGACCGGGGAACTTTGTCGGGGCCCGGTACAAGAAGGACCCGAAAACAAAGGAGCTTACCACGGATCCAAGACCAGGCAGCTTCACATTGTTCTCGTAAGGAATACACCCCGTAATTAGCTCCATATGGTTGCATTCTAATTAATGAAGCGAATTTCTAAATGGTTCACATTCCTTCCGCAGCGATCGAAAGCGATGGCGCAGGTCGACTCAGAGCAACCCTTGGGACACCACTCTAAATAGGGGGTTGAATGTAATGAAGAACAAGGATAAGCTCGATGAAGCCGACGTCAGCTGGTCGTGTGGCCGGCAAAGGCTTGTCGACAAAATGGGGGTCATACTATACCGCTGGTGTGCGGAAGGAGAAAAAGACC
The DNA here is from genome assembly GCA_021605145.1 of Aegilops bicornis. Lineage (NCBI taxonomy): Eukaryota > Viridiplantae > Streptophyta > Magnoliopsida > Poales > Poaceae > Aegilops > Aegilops bicornis. The sequence continues at coordinate 164,904,356 of CM038675.1, read as the reverse complement.
AGCTCGGAAAGCCAGGCGCGAGAGGTTCAAGAACTCAAGGAACAGGTGGCTCGGAAAGCAAGTGGAACAACGACTCGGAGCGACGATCACCGCCCTTGTGCCTACCTTGATCTCGGGGTTGAGTGCGTGGATTCTTTGGCGGCCAACGAGGCCGCCCGATTCCTAGCTTCACGGCCAGCAACTCGCATAATGCGATGGCGGGGCCATTGGTGCCTCCGGCGGAGGCGGCATTGGTGTCTCCGACGCCGCACGGAGCTTAATGCACCGGTGTACGCCGTGAGCACCTCTGCGACAAGCGGCCCCTCCGTCAGCTGCACGCCCGCCGTTGGCGGTGCCTCTACATTAGCCGAGCTCGGCGCCATCATCACGGTAACTAATTAAGCCTCTCTCGGTCGAGGACTTCATCTCCTTGCCTTTTGATCGGGCATCCCCGACGCCCTACATGTTTTCGCAGAGGCGCCGCCGACGTTCCGTGCACTCTCCTCCACTTCGTGAACAACGAGTTGGTCGATGTCGCCAAGGGAAAAATCGTTCAACCGGGCAACCCCTTGTTCCACGGTACCCAGATGCCACCCAACTTGTTTCGGGTTCAACTGGTTGGTGCTGCCAGGCTGCGACGACTTGTTACCTCCGAATCGACCCGTCGGGGCCGACGATGATGACGTGATGACCCTCGGCGCTGCTGAGCTGGCCCTGCTTTGGCGAAGAGCCAGATTCGTTTGAGGCGGGGACACCACCCCAAAGACAACACCGCCCGATCGTCTTGCGGCGCCAAGTCGGCCCCATGGCAAGACCGCCGTAACGGTGCTTGCGGACATCCCTATGCCACTGGATCCAAACATGCATATGGCACAGGATCGAGCAGCGGCAACGACGACTATGATACATTTGGCAACGTCGATCAGTACTTTGCTGAGCATGGGTACGATGGCGACTTCATGGGGCCTCCTTCTCAAGAACCAAACCCAACAAAAGACATGTGCGATCTAGCTCGTACCGCGGAGAAGCCAAGTTGCAACAGGCGCCGTCTGGCGTTCAGCTCTCAGGAGACGCCTCCAGCTGCCAACTTCACCGAGCCTCAGATAGGCGAGGTGCGGAATATTATCAGCCCCAACACACTCAAGAAGGCGGTCTGTGAGCAAAACTCGGTCCCATTACAGGAGAAGAAGAAGGCCCGCAAAAGAAAGACTAAGAAGGGTGCGAGCCAGCCGGCACCGAGTACGATCCGTGCTCGGGACCGCCACCTTCACCGCAGGATATCTCGAGGAGGGTGCATGTGGCGGGTAGGCGATGCTACCGACAAATATGCTCAATGCTGCAACCGTGCTATCGGAGTCTGCATGATGTTGTTCTTTCTTTGGAGAAGCTTCGTCTCGTGGAGAAGGATGTGGCATACCGGTTTTCGCGGCCAAGGTGCCAGAGGGCAAGGGCTTTGTGGATAACTCCATCGGGCGTCTACGATCGTCCTGCGTTTTGATGACATCCACGCTATGTTGAACCTTCATCCGCTGCACTACACCTTCGTTCGGCTATTTTCGCCTGAGTATGGAGATGCGGATCATTCGCGACAAGACCCGGACATCGTGATAGTTGACCCCTTCTACATGCGTGCCAAGATCTTGGGCAGCGCCGGGGACCGGCAAGTCGCGAGTTCTTACCTCGACGGCGTCATTCGGCAAACCAAGATAAGGATAACTTCCTCGTGCCTTACTTTCCCGAGTAAGTCCTCCCTCAACCGCCCGTAACATATGAATTCTTACATTTCGATCGTTTTCTTTTAACATTCCGTGTTTTCTGCAGTGACACACGTTGCACGCTCATCCTCCTAAGCCCCAAATATTCCATGGCCACGTATTTCGACCCGGACCGTCGATTGAGCGTAGACTACACAAATGTCAAGAAGGTACTTGATGATGTTCTCCCCGGCTACGCCAAATCTGGAGGCACCTTCACCAGGCCTATTCGTAAGTATGGCAAGCACGTGTTCTCCCACAATACGACGTTCTGCTGCGTCAAGCAGCCGCCTGGCGGTCAGAAGGGTGCCTACTATGCCATCCATCACATGCGGGCGATCGTACGGGACCATCATCAACTTCGCTACCGAGTAAACTCCAAGATTGGGCGCGGCGTGTCGGCAATCCAGGGCGCGGACCTCCGACAAGAATTCTTTCGCATCCAATGGAGTTTGCGGAAATCATCCATCAAGATGTCCTTCGTACCTCGGGGCAGTTCTACCTCAGAAATCAACCGTCCAACGGTGACATCGACACAATGCTACAAATGCAGGATGACAACGCCGTTCTTTCATGACTCCCACGATGAGACGGCGGCTTCATCCACGCTCCCGCCCCTTGAGTCGAGTTGTCTAGTTCTGAAACATCGATTGGCTCATGTTGTAATTAAACTTTAATGAACTTGTAGTATGTCTCTTTGGTTTTGAGAGTCGTTCAACTTAGATGTAATCGATGCTATTAATGTCTTGCTTTTCTCTTCCGATCGTTCTGTTGCATACTTATATATTGCTTATGTATTGTCTGTGAATTGGTACTAACGTTTTGTTTGGCTAGTGCATAGCGATGCCGTCGTATGTCGTGTACAAGGGTAAGGTCCCGAGTCTCGATGATCGGGAGGAGTGTCGGAGACAGGTTCACCGATTCAGCGGTAATAGCATTACAAAGGGTACACCACTAGGGCCGAGGCCGAATCTAGATACGCCCGCTATCTAGCGGGAGAGGGAGGGAGCGTTGGAGGAACCGGATGAAGACGAGTTTCATCGTGATGATGCTCATCGTGATGACCGCAGCTCTCTTCTATGTGATGGTAGTTTAGATGATCGATATCGACTTGTAATGTGAAGACAAACTCGCTACTCGCGGTCTCGAGACTTGTAATATAATGTTCTATCATTGTTCGGTCTTTTCAATTCGGAGACTAATATGATGAATTGTATTCGGAGACTAATATGATGAATTGTATTCAAAGACTAATCTTCTATTGTATCTCGATGAATCTATTGTTGATGTGTGCTTTGTCTATATTTTGTCAAATTATACATTTTGTAACCTGTGCAAAAATAGAAAATAAAAAAATAAAAAACCTAACATTCATACTAATGGCGCATCACATGACAAGGCGCCATTAGTATGACAAAGGCATACTAATGGCGCATCCTTTGGGTAGTGCGCCATTAGTATGCCGTGATTACTAATGGCGCATCCGGTGGTGCGCCATTAGTATGCCAACGCACATGGGTATACATGCCCCCTGGGAGGCATACTAATGGCGCACCCTCGCATATACTAATGGTGCACCAGGTGGTGCGCCATTAGTAAAAATTACTAATGGCGTGCTGTTAATGGCGCACCACAGATGCGCCATTAATAGCCAAATTAGGTGCGTCATTAGTAGTGGTTTTTCTAGTAGTGAAGCATGCATATGCATGGAAGGATTGGATGGTAGAAGGCTGATGGAGCACCTATCAGCAAGAGGTGAAGTTTTAACCTTAGCTGATGTAACACCAGGATCTGGAGCATTACATCAAGGATTTTAAGATGGACTTGCAGGAAGCTATATTCGACAAAGAAGTATTTCGTGAAGAAACTCAGGACCCAGAAGCTGAAGTAGCCAAGCTGGAGAAGCAAAACCCCGAGGTACCAGAGATTCGTCATGAACTGAAGGACAGTAGGATCATGGTCTTGATGAAACCCAGAAGTTTGGAATGCAACTCCAGAAATATTTAAGGACGCCACGAGAGATTTTGCGTCAACAAAGATGATCTAGCAAAATAATTTTAGAAGGACAAGCATGATTGGAAGAAGCCATCGGAGACATGAACAAGACTTGAAGAGTTTGACGACATTGAACTTTAGAAGACCAAACCCCAGTTATATACCTACTTTAGATGCGACGATTTTGAGCTGTCATTTTGTTTGATGTTTTTTTCGACAGCCACAAATAAAATCTGTCTTTTCAAAACTCTTGTTTGTATTGTGTGTATCCCTTTCTATCTCTCTTATCCCACCCCAAAGCCCATGGACCCTATAGAGGATGAATGGAGATGAGCCTATATTCTCTGGACCGATGAGTCAATTGGAGACAGACCAATGGATTCAGAACATGGAGGATCACATGAAGAATAACACTATAGATGGAAAGTATATGACCCAAAGATGTTCTTGATTAGCTTTGAAAGAGGTGCTGCTACTTGGTGGAGGATGTACCAAACCACCAATGGATGGCAAGGAGTAACCACTTGGGAAGAATGTAAGTTGACTCTGTAAAGATCTCGTCTTGTGTCCCAGAAGTTGAGGCCTTATGGAAATGATATGGAGAAAGTGCATGCAAGATTTGTGGAGAAATAGGACATGGACATAAAGAAAATAAGGACGAATACCGTCATAAGCGAAGGATTACAAAAGGGGTTAGCCGAGGATTTTCAGGGAACTTCGGTTGCAGATTGTTCCCAAAGGTTTTGTTGCAGCAATGGAAGTTCATTCTACATTGTTGGGAAAGATCCGTGATGCTCATAAGGATGACAAAGAGATTGCTGAGGTAAAAGAGAGGATGAGCAAAGGAAAGGCCGTAGGTTTTTGTACGGATGAGCACAACACCTTATGGTTCGAGGACCGTGTATATGTGCCCAATAATGCAAAGATCAGGAAGTTAATACTTCAGGAGGCTCATGACTCACCATACTCGATTCGCCCTGGAAACACCAAGATGTATTTGGATTTGAAGGAGCGTTTCTGGTGGACTAGTATGAAGAAGGATATTGCGGAGTATGTAGTCGTAGGTGATGTATGCCAGAGAGTAAAGTTAGAGCATCAGAAGTCAACCGGATTACTACAGCCTATGTCGATACCCGAATGGAAGCAGGATAAGCTTGGAATGGATTTCATTACCGGATTTCCCAGAACCCGATCGGGATATCATTCTATCTGGGTAGTAGTTGATTCGCTTGACCAAAGTGGCTCTCTTTATCCCAGTGAAAACCACCTATACATGTGCGAAGTTGGCCAAGATATATTTGACCAGGATCTTATGTCTGCATGGAGTTCCAAGGACCATCGTATCAGATAGAGGAACACAGTTTACCTCAAAGTTTTGGAATCAGCTGCACCAGACTTTGGGTACAAGGCTAGAGTTCAGTACAGCCTTTCATCCGCAGACAGATGGATACACCGAGAGAGTCAATCAGATTCTGGAGGACATGTTGAGAGCGTGCGCTAGATTATGGATCTAGTAGGGATGATAATCTACCTTACGCGGAGTTCTCATACAACAACAGTTACCAAGCCAGTTTGAAGATGGTCCCTTTTGAAGCTTTGTATGGGCGAAGGAGCCAGACACCGTTGATGTGGGACGAAGTTGGCGACCGTCAGTTGTTTGGACCAAATGTGATCAAGGAGTCGAAAGAGAATGTTAAGTGGATTCGAGATAGACTGAAGGTAGCTCAGTCCAAGCAGAAGAGTTATTCAGACTCAAAAACGCAAGGAGGTAGTCTATGAAATTGGACACAGAGCATGTCTTCATGTGTCCCCTCTGCGAGGAGTTAAATGATTTGGAGTTAAGGGAAAGTTAGCCCCGAGATTTTTAGGACCATACCGAGTTTTGGAGCGTATGGGAAAATTGGCCAACAAGTTGGAGTCACCCGAAGGACTGTAAGGAGTTCATGATGTGTTTCACGTTTCCCAGTTGAAGAAGTGCCATTTAGAGATGGCCAATATTCCCCTATAAGGATGCTTGACCCTGGAAAGGATAATGATGTTCCACAAAGTGGAGTATGGATTTCATAAGTATAAGTTTTTATCTCGGTATGTGGGATATCCCACGAGGATGAAGAGATGAATTACTATTGGATATAAAGGAGGTATGATGTTGGAAATATGGATCAATGGAAATTCCATGATGAGTCTGAGTAATTACGTCTTAGTTTGGTACAAATAGAAGGAAGAAAGACATTACAATTGGATGGATTTTAAGTATGCTAGGAAGCTGGAAGTTGAATGTTGGAATAACGATCAGTTGCATGATGATGAGTTCAAGGTTTATAAGCGATGAGATGGGCCATAACCCACAGGCCCCAGGACCTGCCAAGAAGCAAGCACACTCTTGCTGAAGGAAAAACCCTGGAAGAAGTTACGATTTTATCAACCGACGATTCTATAGGAGTTTACGCAAAACTTGAGAGTTGTTAAGGAACGATAGATGTTTGTTTGGCTTGCAGAATCAATGGATTTATCCAAACTTGGTTCGTCGACAAGAGAAATTCGGCAATGCTTGTGAGGTTGAGCGAGTGTTAGAATGCGAGATTCGCTAAACCATGTACAAGGTAATGATTTGGGTGCGGGATGGAATGATCACCCTACCGACTTACTCTTATTATTCGCCTTGCTATATGGGATGGTAAATCTGAGTGACTTACCTATAATAGAGAGACGATGATCAAAACCTTGTTTAAACCTTAGAATGGTATAAGTATTTTCCCTTGTACACGGCAGCTGTTGCCAATCGTAGGATATAGGGTGAGGTTCAACCCAGAACCGTTTTCTGCAGGAGAAACCATAAATAGTTGACCACCATGAGATATCGATAGTTGTTTAGTATTGGCGCCAGACCTATCAGCTATGAAGACCCAGTCTCGGAATAACCTTACCAAGATAAAAGGACAGAAGAAATTGAGGAAAAGGTTATGCCACTACGGAAGAGCCAGAGAAGGAATCATACTGAAGATCTGAGAAGACCGACACTGTCAGTAATAAGGATGGAGTATATGTGTTTTGATGGAACCGTAACCATGCTTCTAAGAGTGGTAGCACCCGACACCCCGGGGACGATCGATGGAATTTTGAGAAGACCCGAAACCTAACCTATTTCTTGCTAGCCTCTCCGAACTCGAGGACGAGATTCCTTTTAAGGGTGGTAGGTTTGTAACATCCCAAAATTCTAAATTTTGGAATGTTATAATAAATAGATAGAATCGATTGTTTGTTTGATTGTTGTGTGATTGATTGAGTGAAATTCGAAACTTTTTGAAAGTTAAATGAGAGGGAATAAAAGGACTTTCCCAAACTTTCATTTTGCTTTTATGATCCTCGTGAATTCAAATTCTTTTCATCACAAAACCCTAGAGAGAAGATAACATGACTTCTTCCATTTTAAATAAATGAAAAGGGATTTGAAAAGATTTGAATCTCATTTGGAAACATTTCAAATTCTCTAAAATGACTTCTTCAAAACATATGAAATATGAGTTGGGAGTTTAAAAGGATCAAATTTTAAAGTACTTTTGGGAATTATTTTCAATTTGGAGTTATTTGGATTTTATTCAAATTATTTTTCTCCAAAAATAAAATATAAGGAAAATAGGGTAACATGATTCCCTACAAGAGAAAATTGTAGAGAAATAAATTTGAATAAATTTTGGTATTTTTAAAATGATTTTTATAAGGTTTTTATTGAACCAGTAGCACTCTTTGCTTTATTTAAAATTTTGTGGATTTTATTTGATGCTAGAATAATGTTCATGTTGTAGGAAATAATTTTCTGAAAATTTCGATATATTATATGCCTATAGCATATTTTTAGTTTATTTGGTTTTATTTCTTTTCGGTAAGAATAAATGTTTAAAAAAAAGGTCCTACTCACTTGTGGCCAGGCGGCCCATGACCCAGCCCAAGGCTTCCCGACCTCCGAGCGGGATTCCCGCTCGACCACGGCCGCCGCCGCCGTCCCGGACGCGGACTCCTCCGCCGCCTCTTCGTGCCCCCTCCTCCACGCCTCCCGAGGCCACCCCTCCCCATATAAAGCCGCCCCGGGCCCCGTCTCTCTCTCTCCTCGCCTCGCCTCTCCTCGCAACGCGCCGCGCCGGATCTCACCGCCCGCCGCCGCGCTTTGCCGCCCGCCCGCGTCGGCCGCCGCCACCACCGCCACCTCGACTCATGGCCCATGACGTGCTTGCGCCGTCTCCGCCCATCGTCAAATTCGACCGAACGCCGTCCCGAAGTTCGCCCGGCCGCGCCGCCGTTCCGCCTCGCCGGAGTTAACTGCCTCCTCCGCCGGTTTATTTTGCCCGAACCGGTAAAACCGATGAAACCACCCGATTTTATTTTATTATTTTGGTTTCATATCTTTAGGCCGGTTTCTTTTTAATTAGTTCTATTCAGTGAACGTTCGCTGTTTATTCCTTCGCAGCGAACGAATTCGTTCGTTAGCGTCCGGTAACGAACGTTTATTATTTAGTTTTTTTTCTGTTTTAATTTCGGCTAGGGACCTAGATGTAATTATCTTTCTTACTGATTAGTCCCTCTGTTTCAAACTAGCACTACTTTTTACTTGTTTGTCCAAATCCAACGAAACCAACGCCCACTTCTTCGTTACGATCTCCTCTATCCAGTAATCCAACTCAAACATGTTTTTGAAAGTTTAAATTTGAATTAGATCAGATTTGAATTTGAACTTCGTTTGTTCATAACTTAAGTTCCTAACTCCGTTTGAGTTGATTCTTTTTGCAAATTGAAGCTCTTGACCTAAACTTTCTAATAAGGCCAAATTCATATAGTTTTGGTACTGTTAGAAATTGTTTTATGTTGCAAGAGTTATTTGCTTGGTTTTGATGTTTTCCGAATTGTTTTCTTCGTTCTTTCCGATCTTTTGAGTGATTGCTTATGTGTGGTTACTATTGCTTGCTTACGATAGATTGGCCAGAGTGTGACGACTAGAAATTATCAAGAGTTTTGAGTGCGAATCATCTTCATCAACGATGCGAGCAAGTTCACACTTTGATCATATCCCTTTTCATACCCAGTTTTATGCATTAGATCAATCCTCAAACATTGCATGATTAGGATCTAATTAAATTGTGGGTTTTGGGAAGTAGATGAGGTAGTACCTATTACCTTTTTTATTATCAAACCCTTGGGAGTTACTTCTACGTTTGCTTATTATGCCATGCTATGCTAGTAGACGTGGATTTGGTGAGTCTATCCATGACAGATGTGAGATTGTTATTTAATGGTTTATTTAAGGTGGCAACTTAAACACACATCTGGGTGGATTGAGGTACCTGGGTATTCCAGGATTGCCTGTATTTTTGGACCGCCACCCAGGCTCAAAGGATCATGAGATTATTCATGCTAGAAACTTCCGTGTGCAGCCACAAGCTACTATGGGCTCTAGCATAGTTGATTAAGTCGTGCGAACTCTTACAGTGGTAGACTAGCAGATGTAGGGGATGTAGGTCTAACGGTCTACCCATCGTAAGGTGCTAAGCGCTCGAAGATCGTGTCTCGGTCATCCGTTCCTCAAACACCATGTAGTGCGAGAATCCCAACGGAGGAGATCGAGTCTTGTGGGGAAAAGTGCACAAACCTCTGCAGAGTGTACAAACTAATCATGGTTAGCCGTGTCCCCGGTTATGGACATCTTGAGTATCTAGTACTTGGATTTTCCTGTGAATCTCATCATGTTACTTTAAATAATTTTGTTGGGTTAATGATGATATTTTTGATTGGGATTGAGAATGCTGTCAACCATTCTCAATGTTTAACAACCACCATGATAGTTAAATAAAACTTATTCCTTTGCGACGGAAAAATTGGCTTTTCAAGAAAAACATTGTAACCATAGAGCCTCCACCACCAAATATGCATGTAGAGATAGCCATTATTCATCATTGCTCTATGGTGTGAATTTTCCAATTACATTCAATGTCTTGACCCTTTGTGGCTGCAACGTCTCATGTTGCAGGATCCTACGACGAGTAAGTGATACATTAGGGTTACGATTTCTACACTCAACTTTGCCGTTGGTGTTGATGGGAATCCACAACCTTGTTGTTACTTCCGCTATTTGGATTGACGTAATAGTATTTACGTTATTTATACATGTGATTTACCTCTGTTATAAATCCTCGAGTACTGTGTGTGTCAGCATACCGATCCAGGGATGACACTTAAGCATAGAGACTTGATCAATTCGAGTCGGGTCGCTACACCTGTTTCATTATTTTGAGGAAAGGGAATATCAAACGGAGTCCAAACGGAATGAAACCTTTGGCAATGTGATTTTTTCGAAGAATATCATCCTGGAGACTTGGAGTTCATGTCAGAAGATACTCGAGGAGCCCAGGAGATAGGGGCGCCCCCCCTACTGGGTGCGCTCCCCTGTCTCGTGGACCCCTCGAGCACCCCCCGACCGACTTCTTTCGCATATATATTCCCTCGTACCCTAAAAACATCGAATATCAAGATAGATCTGGAGTTCTGCCGCCGCAAGCCTCTGTAGCCACCAAAAACCTCTCGGGAGCCGTTCGGCACCACAGCGGAGGGAACCCATCACCGATGGCCATCTTCATCATCCGGCGCTCTCCATGACAAGGAGGGAGTAGTTCACCCTCGGGGCTGAGGGTATGTACCCGAGCTATGTGTTTGATCTCTCTCTCTCATGTTCTCTCTCGTGTTCCCTCTATGGCATGATCTTGATGTATCCCGAGCTTTGCTATTGTAGTTGGATCTTATGATGTTTCTCCCCCTCTACTCTCTTGTGATGAATTGAGTTTCCCCTTCGAAGTTATCTTATCGGATTGAGTCTTTTATGAGAACACTTGATGTATGTCTTGCCGTGTTTATCTGTGGTGACAATGGGATATCATGTGCCTCTTGATGTATGTTTTGGTGACCAACTTGCGGGTTCCGCCTATGAACCTATGCATAGGGGTTGGCACACGTTCTTGACTCTCCGGTAGAAACTTTGGGGCACTCTTTGAAGTACTTTGTGTTGGTTGGATGAATCTGAGATTGTGTGATGCATATCGTATAATCATGCCCACGGATACTTGAGGTGACAATGGAGTATCTAGGTGACATTAGGGTTTTGGTTGATTTGTGTCTTAAGGTGTTATTCTAGTACGAACTCTTTAATAGATCGATCCGAAAGAATACCTTTGAGGTGGTTTCGTACCCTACCATAATCTCTACGTTTGTTCTCCGCTATTAGTGGCTTTGGAGTGACTCTTTGTTGCATGTTGAGGGATTGTTATATGATCTATCTATGTTATTATTGTTGAGAGAACTTGCACTAGTGAAAGTATGAACCCTAGGCCTTGTTTCCTATCATTGCAATACCGTTTACGCTCAGTTTTATCATTAGTTACCTTGCTGTTTTTATATTTTCAGATTACAAATACCTTTATCTACCATCCATATTGCACTTGTGTCACCATCTCTTCACCGAACTAGTGCACCTATACAACTTACCATTGTATTGGGTGTGTTGGGGACACAAGAGACTCTTTGTTATTTTGTTGCAGTGTTGTTTGAGAGAGACCATCTTCATCCTACGCCTCCCACGGATTGATAAACCTTAGGTCATCCACTTGAGGGAAATTTGCTACTGTCCTACAAACCTGTGCACTTGCAGGCCCAACAACGTCTATAAGAAGAAGGTTGTGTAGTAGACATCACTTCCTTGCATGTGGGGCATGATAACCTTCCATGCACACACCGGCCAACAAATAGCGCATACGCCGGCAAGTCATGTGTCGAGTACATGTACCAGACACGCATTATGAAGTTCTGTTTGTTAAAGGCATCGTATGTCTTGAACCCATTATCCCAAGATTCTTTCACACTACTAGGGAAAAGCCTATAGACAGAATCTTACCAGCTGCGCGCTTTAAAATAAGACGCTACTGCTACATACTAGTAGCGCGCTCCAGCAAAACGCGCTGCTGACATAGATGTAGCAGTAGCGCACCTGTAACAAGTCGCGCTACTGCTATAATTGCCATAACACCGCCACCAAGCTAGTAATAGCAGCAACGCCTTAATACAAAAAGCGCTACTGCTACAGATCATAGAATTGATCCAATATGGATGGAATCATGAATAGTCATTGGTTTAGTTTTTTTATACTAACTAAAGCTGTCGTTAGAAGGAGTTCTAATAAACAAATAGATATAGTATACCACCTAATGACTTTTTTTCAGTAGCGCATTCTCACTATAACCGCTACTGCTACGTTTACTACAAAATTTAGTCCCACCTCGCTCCGCAAACAGGGTTTTTACCACCTTAAATATGTTACTTCTCAAACTATCACAACCACTTGGTCTTCATTGAACTCTATGTGTAGAATTTGTAGCCGCAATATGAGTCTTCTCCGGTTTCTAAACCGGTGAGTACTCATATTGACAATTCAGATTGTACACAAAAATATCATTGATGATCAATGTATTTTTGATGTATATTTTTACATGTTTACACATAGCAGTAGCGCGTTTTGGCTGGAATGCGCTACTGCTAGGTCATTTAGAAGTAGCGCGTTTCTCTATAACGCGCTACTTCTAAGCCATTCTATCTTCCCCAACCGGCCGCCCCTCACTCTCCTCTCTCCACTCACACTCACACTCACACTCACTCGATCTTCCACCTCAACCCCCCGGCGGCGGTCCTCCGCCGACGACCGCCCCACCCCTGCCGGCCGCCGTCGCCTACCCCTCCTCCCTCTGCACCGTCGTCACCTCATCCTCCTCCCCGGACTCGGTAATCCTTCGTCGTCCGCCCTCCTCCCCACCCCTCCTCCTCCGTCCTCCCTCCACTCCTCCGTTCGCCGCCGGCCGGCCTCTCCTCGCTCCGCCTTCCTCCTCTGTCCTCTTTCCTCCTCCAGTCGCCCCTCTTCTCCCTCATCCCTCCTCGATCCACAACCCCTCTTCCCTGCTACATTTTGATTTAGTAGGCTAGTTCATATGCAACATTTTGATTTAGTTGATATGATTTAGTTGATTTAGTAGGCTAGTTGATTTAGTTGATTTAGATCATCTTGATTTAGTTGATTTAGTAGGCTAGTTGATATGCAACACTTAGAGAGAGAGAGAGAGAGAGAGATAGAGGGAGAGATATGATAGTTGATAGTTGATATGATTAACTGATTAGTAAAAATTTAGACACAGTTGATAGTTTTTAGTTGATATATGCCTCTGGTCATATATAACACTTTGATATAGGATAGTTTCTAGGGTTTAGAATAGTCGATGCTAGTTCGCTATGTTGGTTTGCATGTTGAGCTTAATGATCATCCCATGCTAAGTTGTTTTTTTATGCTATATTGAAGTTGGTGTACCACTGTTTTTTGATTGGGTTAATTCCAGCATCTCTAGATCCTATTGTTAGTATCACATTATGTTATTGTTTTCCTCTCCTATGAAGTGGATCGTTCATCTTTGCTCTTATTGCTTTAGGAAAATGGCACGACCACCACCACCACCATGTCGACTGTGTAAGTCAAGGTGCGCTAGCAGCCTTGCAACTGGCAAGCTGTTTGGCATCTACTTCCAGCCGAGTTTTCGTTATGCTGCGGTAAGAAATTATATGAAATGTAACAACTATTTTGTTTTTAGTGTTGGCATTATTGCATTGTGTCATTTTGTTTTTTACACAGATCGTCCCATGCAATGTGAGGTTGAAATTCAACAAGCTGACAGGAGACACTGTGACCTTTGAGGCTCCTGGGGGGGCCCTACACTATGGAGGTGGAGAAAGGACGCAATATTTCACAGATTGGAGGAGATGGATGGGCCCGTTTCCTCGCCCGCATGCGTGTTACTGGTGGTGAGTTGATCATCTTCTCCTTCAGAGTAGAAAGACCCAAGCTGGTTGTCATTTGTATCAACAAGGTGGAAGATGATGAAGATGATAAGGACCTACTCGATGAAGATGATGAGGACCCACTTCATGAAGCCATCGTAGCTCAAAGAATGAGGTTGTGCGAGGAGGAGGTGTGCAACCTATGTGACACAATTCCGCCATGTGATAAATTTGTCGGGGTACCATTCGTCACCCGCCTGGCAAGTACCATGGTCGATCGGCATGATATGGTATGTTATACTAACTTTAGTAATTTGATATGCTTAGTGAATGATACGTCCATTTTGCATCATGCTTTTATATCGATATTTATTGCATTATGGGCTGTTATTACATGTTATGTCACAATACTTATGCCTATTCTCTCTTATTTTACAAGGTTTACATAAGGAGGGAGAATGCTGAAATTTGAAATTCTCAATGGAAAAGGAGCAAATATTAGAGACCTATTCTGCACAACTCCAAAAGTCCTGAAACTCAAGGAAACTCATTTTTGGAAATAATAAAAATTATCCAGCGGAAGAAGTTCACCAGAGGGGGGCCCACCTGTCCACGAGGGAGGGGGCGTGCCCTACCCCCCAGGGCGCGCCCCCTACCTCGTGGGCCCCTTGTTGGCTCTCCGATGCCCATCTTCTGCTATATGAGGTATTTCGATGAGGAAAAAATCATAAGCAACCTTTCGGGACGAAACTCCGCCGCCACGAGGCGGAACCTTGGCGGAACCAATCTAGGGCTCCAACAGAGCTGTTCTGTCGGGGATACTTCCCTCCCGGAGGGGGAAATCATCGCCATCGTCATCACCAACGCTCCTCTCATCAGGAGAGGGCAATCTCCATCAACATCTTCACCAGCACCATGTCCTCTCAAAACCCTAGTTCATCTCTTGTATCCAATTCTTGTCTCCAAGTCCGGGATTGGTACTAGTAGGTTCCTAGTAGTGTTGATTACTCCTTGTAGTTGATGCTAGTTGGTTTATTTGGTGGAAGATCATATGTTCAGATCCTATATGCATATTAATACCCCTCTGATTATGAACATGAATACGCTTTTTGAGTAGTTACGTTTGTTCCTGAGGACATGGGAGAAGTCTTGCTATTAGTAGTCATGTGAATTTGGTATTCGTTCGATATTTTGATGAGATGTATGTTGTCTAGCCTCTAGTGGTGTTATGTGAATGTCGACTACATAATACTTCACCATTATTTGGGCCTAGAGGAAGGCATTGTAAAGTAATAAGTAGATGATGGGTTGCTAGTGTGACAGAAGCTTAAACCCTAGTTTATGCGTTGCTTCATAAGGGGCTGATTTGGATCCATATGTTTCATGCTATGATTAGGTTTACCTTAATACTTTTGTTGTAGTTGCGGATGCTTGCAATAGATTTAATCATAAGTGGGATGCTTGTTCAAGTAAGAACAGCACCCAAGCACCGGTCCTCCCACATATCAAATTATCAAAGTACCGAACGCGAATCATATGAAAACGTGATGAAAACTAGCTTGACGATATTCCCATGTGTCCTCGGGAGCGCTTTTCCTTATATAAGAGTTTTTCCAGGCTTCTCCTTTGCTACAAAAAGGTTGGGCCACCTTGCTGCACTTTATTTACTTTTGTTGCTTGTTGCTCGTTACAAATTATGTTATCACAAAACTATCCGTTACCACTTATTTCAGTACTTGCAGAGAATACCTTGCTGAAAACCACTTATCATTTCCTTATGCACCTCGTTGGGTTCGACACTCTTACTTATCGAAAGGACTACGATAGATCCCCTATACTTGTGGGTCATCAAGACTCTTTTCTGGCGCCGTTGCCGGGGAGTGAAGCGCCTTTGGTAGGTGGAATTTGGTAAGGAAAAATTTATATAGTGTGCTGAAATTTACTGTCACTCGTTACTATGGAAAGTAATCCTCTGAGGGGCTTGTTCGGGGTATCTTCACCCCGACCAGTAGAGCAAAGAGTTGCTCCTCAACCCATTGAACCTACTGAAAATGAAATATTCCCTTTGAAGTTCCTTCGGGTATGTTAGAAAAACTGCTAGCTAATGCTTCTACAGGAGATGGAACGAAGCATCCTGATGAACATCTACTCTATGTGGATGAACTTTGTGGATTATTTAAGCTTGCAGGTATACCTGATGATGTTGTTAAGAGGAAGGACTTCCCTTTATCTTTGAAGAGAGACACACCGACATGGTATAGGCTATGTGATGATACGAGGTCATGGAACTATAAACGAATGAAATTGGAATTCCATCAAAAGTATTATCCTATGCATATTGTTCATCGTGATTACAATTATATATATAATGTTTGGCCTCGCGGAGGAGAAAGCATCGCTCAAGCTTGGGGGAGGCTTAAATCAATATTATATTCATGCCCTAATCATGAGCTCTCAAGAGAAATGATTCTTCAAATTTTTTATGCTCGGCTTTCTGAAAACAATCGCACCATGCTCGATACTTCTTGGGCTGGCTCTTTTATGATGAAGACTATTGAATTCAAATGGAATTTATTGGATATAATTAAACACAACTCTGAAGATTGGGATCTCGACGAAGGTAAGGAGTCAGGTATGACACCTAAGTTTGATTGTGTTAAATCTTTTATGGATACCGATGTTTTTCGTAAATTTAGCACTAAATATGGACTTGACTCTAAGATAGTAGCTTCTTTCTTTGAATCTTTTGCTACTTATGTTGATCTCCCCAAGGAGAAGTGGTTTAAATATCATCCTCCCATAGAAGTAAAAGTAGCTGCACCTACTAAAGTTGAAGAAAAGATTGTCACTTATATTGATCCTATTGTTCCTACTTCTTATGTTGAGAAACCACCTTTCCCTATTAGGATAAAGGATCATGCTAAAGCTTCAACTATTGTTCATAAAAGTAATATTAGAACTTATACACCTCCTGAGCAAGTTAAAGTTGAACCTAATATTGCTATTGTTAAAGATCTCTTGACTGATAATATTGATGGGCATGTTATTCAATTTTGTGGTGAAACTGCTAGAATTGCTGAACCTTGTGCTAAAGATAAACATAGACCTGTGGTAGGCGTGCTTGTTATTTCTGTTAAAATAGGAGATCATTGTTATCATGGCTTATGTGATATGCGTGCTAGTGCTAGTGTTATACCTTATGACTTATATATAGAAATTAAGCATGAAATTGCACCAGCTGAGTTAGAAGATATTGTTGTTACAATTAAACTTGCCAATACAGATACTATATCTGCAATGGGAATTGTTAGAGATGTTGAGGTCTTGTGTGGGAAAACTAAATATCCTGCCGATTTTCTTATTCTTAGCTCCCCACATGATAGCTTTTGTCCCATTATATTTGGTAGACCCTTCTTGAATACTGTCAATGCTAAGATAGACTGCAAAAAAAATGTTTTTACTATTGGTTTGGATGATATGTCCCATGAGTTTAATTTCTCTAAATTTAGTAGACAACACCGTGAAGAAGAATTGCCTAGTAAGGATGAAATTATTGGTCTTGCTTCTATTGCCGTACCTCCTAGTGATCCTTTAGAACAATATTTTCTAGACCATGAAAATTATATGTTTATGAATGAAAGAAGGGAAATAGATGAAGTATTCTTTAATCAGGAACCTATTCTGAAACACAATTTGCCTGTTTAAATCTTAGGGGATCCTCCTCCACCCAAGGGTGATCCCATGTTTGAGCTTAAACCGTTGCCTGATAATCTTAAATATGCTTATATTGATGAAAAGAAAATATATCTTGTTATTATTAGTGCTAACCTTTCAGAGCATGAAGAAGAGAGATTATTGAAAACTCTGAAGAAGCACCATGCTGCTATTGGATACACTCTTGATGATCTTAAGGGCATTAGTCCCACTCTATGTCAACACAAAATAAATCTGGAAGAAGATGCCAAACTAGTTCGTGATCATCAATGAAGGATTAATCCTAAAATGAAAGAAGTGGTAAGAACAGAAATACTAAAGCTTCTGGAGGCAGGTATAATTTATCATGTTGCTGACAGTCAGTGGGTAAGTCCTGTCCATTGTGTCCCTATGAAGGGAGGTATTACTGTTGTTCCTAATGATAAAGATGAATTGATTCCGCAAAGAATTATTACAGGTTATAGGATGGTAAATTATTTCTGCAAATTAAACAAGGCTACTAAGAAAGACCATTACCCCTTACCTTTTATTGATCAAATGTTAGAAATATTATGCAAACATACACATTATTGCTTTCTAGATGGTTATTCTGGTTTCTCTCAAATACCTGTGTTGGCTAAAGATCAATCAAAGACTACTTTTACATGCCCTTTTGGTACTTTTGCTTATAGACGTATGCCTATTGGTTTATGTAATGCACCTGCTACCTTTCAAAGATGCATGATGGCTATATTGTCTGACTTTTGTGAAAAGATTTGTGATGTTTTCATGGACGACTTTTTCGTCTATGGATCTTCTTTTGATGATTGCTTGAGCAATCTTGATCGAGTTTTGCAGAGATGTGAAGAAACTAATCTTGTCTTGAATTGGGAAAAGTGCCACTTTATGGTTAATGAAGGTACTATCTTGGGGCATAAAGTTTCTGAAAGAGGTATTGAAGTTGACAAAGCCAAGGTTGATGCTATTGAAAATATGCCATGTCCCAAGGACATCAAAGGTATAAGAAGTTTCCTTGGTCACGCCGGGTTTTATAGGAGGTTCATTAAAGACTTCTCAAAAATTTCTCGGCCTCTGACTAATTTATTACAAAAAGATATACCATTTGTCTTTGATGATGATTGTGTAGAAGCATCTGCAATACTTAAGAAGGCATTGATCTCTGCACCTATTGTTCAGCCACCTGATTGGAATTTAGCCTTTGAAATTATGTGTGATGCTAGTGATTATGCTGTAGGTGTTGTTCTAGGGCAAAGAGTTGATAAGAAATTAAATGTTATCCATTATGCTAGTAAGACTCTAGACAATGCTCAAAGAAATTATGCTACTACTGAAAAGGAACTCTTAGCAGTTGTATTTGCTTGTGATAAGTTTAGACCTTATATTGTTGATTCTAAAGTAACCATTCACACAGATCGTGCTGCTATTAAATATCTTATGGAAAAGAAAGATGCTAAACCTAGACTTATTAGATGTGTTCTCTTGCTACAAGAATTTGATTTGCATATTGTTGATAGAAAAGGGGTTGCAGACAACTTGTCTAGGTTAGAAAATGTTCTTGATGACCCACTACCTATTGATAATAGTTTTCCTGATGAGCAATTAAATGCCATAAATACTTCTCGTAGTACTCCATGGTATGCTGATTATGCTAATTACATTGTTGCTAAATTCATACCACCTAGTTTCACATACCAACAAAAGAAAAAGTTTTTCTATGATTTGAAACATTACATTTGGGATGACCCACATCTTTATAAAGAAGGAGTAGATGGTGTTATTAGACGTTGTGTACCTGAGCATGAACAGGAACATATCCTACGCAAGTGTCATTCCGAAGCTTATGGAGGACACCACGCTGGAGATAGAAATGCACATAAGGTATTGCAATCCGATTTTTATTGGCCTACTCTCTTCAAGGATGCCCGTAAGTTTGTCTTATCTTGTGATGAATGTCAAAGAATAGGTAATATTAGTAGACATTAAGAAATTCCTATGAATTATTCACTCGTTATTGAACCATTTGATGTTTGGGGCTTTGATTATATGGGATCTTTTCCTGCCTCTAATGGATATACACATATTTTAGTTGTTGTTGATTACGTTACTAAGTGGGTAGAAGCTATTCCAACTAGTAGTGCTGATCATAACACTTCTATCAAAATGCTTAAGGAAGTTATTTTTCCGTGGTTTGGAGTCCCTAGATATTTAATGACTTATGGTGGTTCACGTCTTATTCATGGTGCTTTCCGTAAAATGCTTGCTAAATATGATGTTAATCATAGAATTGCATCCCCTTATCAACCACAGTCTAGTGGTCAAGTAAAATTGAATAATAGAGAGCTCAAATTAATTTTGCAAAAGACTGTCAATAGGTCTAGAAAGAATTGGTCCAAGAAACTTGATGATGCATTATGGGCTTATAGAACTGCATATAAGAATCCTATGGGTATGTCTCCGTATAAAATGGTTTACGGAAAAGCATGTCACTTACCTCTCGAACTAGAACATAAGCCATATTGGGCTATTAAAGAGCTCAACTATGATTTCAAACTTGCCGGTGAAAAGAGGTTATTTGATACTAGCTCACTTGATGAATGGAGAACCCGAGCTTATGAAAATGCCAAATTGTTTAAAGAATAAGTTAAAAGATGGCATGACAAAAGGATACAAAAGCGTGAGTTTAATGTAGGTGATTATGTATTGCTATACAACTCTCGTTTAAGATTTTTTGCAGGAAAACTTCTCTCTAAATGGGAAGGCCCCTATGTTATCGAGAAGGTCTATCGTTCCGGTGCCATAAAAATCAACAACTTCGAAGGAACAAATCCGAAGGTGGTAAACGGTCAAAGAATCAAACATTATATCTCAGGTAATCCCATAAATGTTGAAACCAATGTTATCGAAATCGTAACCCCGGAAGAATACATAAGAGACACTTTCCAGAACGTTTCAGACTCCGAAATGGAATAGGTATGTGGTACGGTAAGTAAATCGACTCCAAAACAGTTTTTAAGGCAATATTTCTCCGTTTTGAAATATTTAGAAAAATAGAAAAATTAGTAGCAGTCCGGGAAGGACACAAGGGCCCCCCTACCTCGTGGGCACCTCGTGTGCCTTCCGGACTCCGTTTTCTTGCACGATATGTATTTTGGTCGGTAAAAGTTCATTATATATTCTCCCAAAGGTTTTGACCATCGTATCACGCAATTATCCTCTGTTCTTGTTTCGAGCTGTTTTCTGTCAGGGTTGTCAAGGCCAGGCATCATGTCGTCCCCCTCCTCCAACAATGGTGACAAAGATGCTTGGCTAATGAAGATAGAGCTGAAGTGGGAAGAACCCATGGAGATCAACAAGGATGAAGGGATCAAGAAGGCCACGGGGGACCAAGCTCTGGCAGCAGAAGACACCCTTCAAATTGATCACAACTTTCTCACCCCAACTAAAATCGAATCTTTCAAGATGATTGAGTTAGCTCGTATTCAAAACAAGTATCTCACAAGTGAAAATATTTTGTTGAAGGAGCATATAGTTGCACTCAAGGGCATTATTCGCAAGTTGGAGGACCTCTTACGCTCGATGTGCGACTATCCATCACCTCCACCATATTCACCAACAAAGAAGGAGGCATAATCACATTGGTATGGGCACTCCCCTTGGCAACTGCCAAGCTTTGGGGGAGGTGCCCCGGTATCGTATCACCATCACACTCCTACCTTTATTGTTTTCTTAGTTCGATCCTATTAGTAGTATCATGATCTAGTTTTGATTTTTGCTTTATGATCTCTCTATGTAATTGAGTCCGTGAGCTATATAATAAAGATTAGTGTTGAGTCAAGGGCTTGATTGTTTTGCCATGATCTTGAGTGAATAAAAGAAACAAAAAGAATAAAAATAATAAGAGTTCATATTGATCTTATTGAGAGTAATGACTTCACATAGAAAGAGTATGATGATTAAAAGTTGTTGGGAGTTGGCAAACGTAGCTTTGGTCATCGTTGCAATTAATAGGAAGTAATAAGGAAAGAGAGGTTTCATATATAAATATACTATTATTGACATCTTTTATGATTGGGAGCACTCATTAAAATATGACATGCTAAAGAGTTGATGTTGGACAAGGAAGAAAACGTAATGAGTATGTTTTTCTTATATCTGAGATAAAGTATGTTGTCATGGTCCTCCAACATGTTGAACTTGCCTTTCCCCCTCATGCTAGCCAAATCCTCAGCACCAAGTAGAGATACTACTTGTGCTTCCAAAAACCCTTAAACCAGTTTTGCCATGAGAGTCCACCATACCTACCTATGGATTGAGTAAGATCCTTCAAGTAAGTTGTCAACGGTGCAAAGCAATAAAAATTGCTCTAAATATGTATAATTTATTGGTGTGGGAGAACTAAGCTTTATACGATCTTGTGATGTGGAAGTAATAAAAGCGACGGACTGCATAATAAAGGTTCATATCACAAGGGGCAATATAAAGTGACATACTTTCGCATTAATATTTTGTGCATCCAACCATAAAAGCGCATGGCAACCTCTGCTTCCCTCTGCGAAGGGCCTATCTTTTATTATCATCTTCTACCTTATGCAAGAGTCATGGTGATCTTCACCTTTCCTTTTTTATTTTATCCTTTTGCAAGCACAGTATGTTGGAAAGATCTTGATGGATATATCTAATTGGATGTAGGGGGGCATGAGTTATTATTGTTGACATTACCCTTGAGGTAAAAGGTTGGGAGGCGAAACTATAAGCCCCTATCTTTCTCTATGTACGATTAAAATTCCGTAACCACAAGTATCGCGTGAGTGTTAGAAATTATGAAGGACTAAATGATAGTTGAGTATATGGACTTGCTGTTAAGCTCTGACATAGGCTCTTTCTGATGTTATGATAAATTGCAATTGCTTCAATGACCGAGATTATAGTTTGTTGGTTCTCAATAAAGTTTATGATTCATACTTTTGCATTCTGAATAGACTATTACTTGAACATAAGAAATCATATGACAATATCTATATATGTTGCTGTTATGAGAATAATCATGATGCCTTCATGTCCGTATTTTATTTTTATCGACACCTCTACCTCTAAACATGGGGACATATTTATCGTTATCGGCTTTCGCTTGAGGACAAGCGAGGTCTAAGCTTGGGGGAGTTGATACGTCCATTTTGTATCATGCTTTTATATCAATATTTATTGCATTATGGGCTGTTATTCAATGTTATGTCACAACGCTTATGCCTATTCTCTCTTATTTTACAAGGTTTACACGAGGAGGGAGAATCTTGCATTTGGAATTCTGAAATTTGGAAAAGGAGCAACTATTAGAGACCTATTCTGCACAACTCCAAAAGTCCTGAAACTCCACGAAACTCATTTTTGGAAATAATAAAAAATATCCAGCGGAAGAAGTTCACCAGAGGGGGGCCCACCTGTCCACGAGGGTGGGGGGCGCGCCCTACCCCCCAGGGCGCGCCCCCTACCTCGTGGGCCCCCTATTGGCTCTCCGATGCCCATCTTCTACTATATGAGGTATTTCGATGAGGAAAAAATCATAAGCAACCTTTCGGGACGAAACTCCGCCTCCACGAGGCGGAACCTTGGCGGAACCAATCTAGGGCTCCGGCAGAGCTGTTCTGCCGGGGAGACTTCCCTCCCGGAGGGGGAAGTCAGCGCCATCGTCATCACCAATGCTCCTGTCATTGGGAGAGGGCAATCTCCATCAACATCTTCACCAGCACCATCTCCTCTCAAAACCCTACTTCATCTCTTGTATCCAATTCTTGTCTCCAAGTACGGGATTGGTACTAGTAGGTTGCTAGTAGTGTTGATATCTCCTTGTAGTTGATGCTAGTTGGTTTATTTGGTGGAAGATCATATGTTCAGATCCGATATGCATATTAATACCCCTCTGATTATGAACATGAATATGCTTTGTGAGTAGTTACGTTTGTTCCTGAGGACATGGGAGAAGTCTTGCTATTAATTAGTAGTCATGTGAATTTGGTATTCGTTCGATATTTTGATGAGATGTATGTTGTCTAGCCTCTAGTGGTGTTATGTGAACGTCGACTACATAACACTTCACCATTATTTGGGCCTAGAGGAAGGCACTGGGAAGTAATAAGTAGATGATGGGTTGCTAGCACTACTAGAAATACCACTACTAATGGCGCACCTAATATGGCCATTAATGGCGCATCAGAGGTGCGCCATTGACAGCACGCCATTAGTAATTTTTACTAATGGCGCACCACCTGGTGCGCCATTAGTATCTGGTATACTAATGGCGCACCACCTGGTGCGCCATTAGTATATGCAAGGGTGCGCCATTAGTATGCCTCCTGGGGCATGTATACCAGTGCTTTGGCATACTAATGGCGCACCACCTCCGGATGCGCCATTAGTAACGCAGCATACTAATGGCGCACTTCCGGTGATGCGCCATTAGTATGCAGCTGTCATACTAATGGCGCCTTTATCATGTGATGCGCCATTAGTATGAATATTAGGTTTTTTATTTTTTATTTTCTGTTTTTGCACAGTTTACAAAATGTATAATTTGACAAAATATAGACAGCACACATCAACAATAGATTCATCAAATACAATAGAAGATTAGTCCTTGAATACAATTCATCATATTAGTCTCCGAATACAATTCATCATATTAGTCTCCGAATTGAAAAGACCGAACAAAGATAGAACATTATATTACAAGTCTCGAGACCGCGAGTAGCGAGTTTATCTTCGCATTACAAGTCGATATCGATCATCTAAACTACCATCACATAGAAGAGAGCTGCGGTCATCACGATGAGCATCATCACGATGAAACTCGTCTTCATCCGGTTCCTCCAACGCTCCTCCCTCTCCCGCTAGATAGCGGGCGTATCTAGATTCGGCCTCGGCCCTAGTGGTGTACCCTTTGTACTGTTACCGCTGAATCGGTGAACCTGTCTCTGACACTCCTCCCAGTCATCGTAGACTCCGGGAACCTTACCCTTGTACAGGACATACGACGGCATCGCTATGCACTAGCCAAACGAAACGTTAGTACCAATTCACAGACAATACATAAGCAATATATAAGTATGCAACAGAACGATCGGAAGATAAAAGCAAGACATTAATAGCATCGATTACATCTAAGTTGAACGAATAAAGAAACCAAACACACATAGTACAACATCATTAAAGTTTAATTACAACATTACCCAATCGATGTTTCAGAACTAGACAACTCGACTCAAGGGACGGAGCGTGGATGAAGCCGCCGTCTATCGTGGGAGTCATGAAATAACGGGCGTTGTCAGCCTGCATTTGTAGAATTGTGTCGATGTCACTGTTGGACGGTTGATATCTGAGGTAGAACTGCCCCGAGGTACGAAGGACATCTTGATGGATGATTTCTGCATACTCATTTGGATGCGAAAGAATTCTTGTCGGAGGTCCGCATCCTGGATTGCCGACACGCTCGCGGCCCAATCTTGGAGTTTACTCGGTAGCGAAGTTGATGATGGTCCCGTCTTGATCGCCCGCATGTGATGGATGGCGTAGTAGGCACCCTTCTCGACCGCCAGCGGCTGCTTGACGCAGCGTAATCGTCAGATTGTGGGAGAACACGTGCTTGCCGTGCTTACGAATAGGCACGGTGAAGGTGCCTCCAGATTTGGCGTGGCGGGAGAACATCATCAAGAACCTTCTTGACATTTGTGTAGTCTACGTTCGATCGACGGTCCGGGTCGAAATACGTGGCCATGGAATATTTAGGGCTTAGGAGGATGAGCGTGCAACGTGTGTCACCGCAGAAAACACGGAATGTTAAAAGAAAAACGATCGAAATGTAAGAATTCATATGTTACGGGCGGTTGAGGGAGGACTTACTCGGGAAAGTAAGGCACGAGGAAGTTATCCTTATCTTGGTTTGCGAATGACGCCTTCGAGGTAAGAACTCGCGACTTGCGGTCCCCGCGCTGCCCAAGATCTTGGCACGCATGTAGAAGGGGTCGACTATCACGATGTCCGGTCTTGTCGCGAATGATCCGCATCTCCATACTCAGCGAAAATAGCCGAACAAAGGTGTAGTGCAGCGGATGAAGGTTCAACATAGCGTGGATGTCATCAAAACGCAGGACGATCGTCGCCCGATGGAGTTATCCACAAAGCCCTTGCCCTCCGGCACCTTGGCCGCGAAACCGGGTATGCCACATCCTTCTCCCCCGAGACGCCGCTTCTCCAAAGAAAGAACACTGTCATGCAGACTCCGCATAGCACCGGTTGCAGCATTGAGCATATTTGTCGGTAGCATCGCCCTACCCGCCACATGCACCCTCCTCGAGATATCCTGCGGTGAAGGTGGCCCGTCCTGAGCATGGATCGTACTCGGTGCCGGGTGGCTCGCACCCTTCTTAGTCTTTCTTTTGCGTGCCTTCTTCTTCTCCTGTAATGGGACCGAGTTTTGCTCACAGACCGCCTTCTTGAGTGTGTTGGGGCTGATAATATTTCGCACCTCGCCTATCTGAGGCTCGGTGAAGTCGGCAGGTGAGGCGTCTCCCGAGAGCTGAACGCCGGGCGGCGCTGTTGCAACTTGGCTTCTCCATGATGCAGAGCTAGATCGCACACGTCTTTTGTTGGGTTTGGTTCTTGAGAAGGAGGCCCCATGAAGTCGCCATCGTACCCATGCTCGGCAAAGTACTGATCGACATTGCCAAATGTATCATAGTCGTCGTCGTCATTCTGATCCTGTGCCATATGCATGTTTGGATCCAGTGGCATAGGGATGTCCGACACCGTTACGGCGGTCTTGCCATGGGGCCGACTTGGCGCCGGCACGACTGGCGGTGTTGTCTTTGGGGTGGTGTCCCCCGCCCCCAAACGAATCTGGCTCTTCGGCCAAAGCAAGGGCCAGCTCAGGCAGGCGCTGAGGGTCATCACGTCATCATCGTCGGCCCCGACGGGTCGATTCGGAGGTAACAAGTCGTCGCAGCCTGGCAGCACCCGAA
This sequence comes from Aegilops bicornis, assembly GCA_021605145.1. Taxonomy (NCBI): domain Eukaryota; kingdom Viridiplantae; phylum Streptophyta; class Magnoliopsida; order Poales; family Poaceae; genus Aegilops; species Aegilops bicornis. The sequence goes on along the minus strand of CM038675.1, from coordinate 164,878,048 downwards.
CCAGTTGAACCCTAAACAAGTTGGGTGGCATCTGGGTACCGTGGAACAAGGGGTTGCCCGGTTGAACGATTTTGCCCTTGGCGACATCGACCAACTCGTTGTTCACGAAGTGCAGGAGAGTGCAGGAACGTCGGCGACGCCCTGCGAAAACATGTAGGGCGTCGGGGATGCCCGCCAAAGGCAAGGAGATGAAGTCCTCGGCCGAGAGGCTTAATTAGTTACCGTGATGATGGCGTCGAGCTCGGCTAATGTAGAGGCACCGCCAACGGCGGGCGTCAGCGATTGACGGAGGGGCCGCTTGCTGCAGAGGTGCCGGCGGCGTACACCCGGGTGCATTAAGCTCCCGTGCGGCGTCGGAGACACCAATGCCGCCTCCGTGGGAGGCACCAATGGCCCCGCCATCGCATTATCTGCGAATTCTTGGCCGTGAAGCTAGGAATCGGGCCGGTCCTCGCTGGCCGCCCGCAATCCACGCCTCAACCCCGAGATCAAGGTAGGCACAAAGGGCGGTGATCGTCGCTCGAAGTCGTTGTTCCACTTGCTCTTGGACAATCTCCGAATCCGCGCCACCTGTGCCTTGAGTTCTTGAACCTCTCGCGCTGGCTTTCCGAGCTGGTCTTTTTCTCCTTCCGCACACCAGCGGTATAGTATGACCCCATTTTGTCGACAAGCCTTTGCCGGCCACCACGACCAGCCGACGCCGGCCATCGAGCTTATCCTTGTTCTTCATTACATTCAACCCCTATTTAGAGTGGTGTCCCAAGGGTTGCTCGAGTCGACCCAGCTCATCGCTTTCGATCGCTGCGGAAGGAATGTGAACCATTTAGAAATTGGCTTCATTAATTAGAATGCAACCATATGGAGCTAATTACGGCTGGGTGTATTCCTTACTGAACAAGCTCAAGCTGCCTGGTCTTGGATCCGTGGTAAGCTCCTTTGTTTTCGGGTCCTTCTTGTACCGGGCCCCGACAAAGTTCCTGGTCTGCTTGTCACCGCCAGATGTATCGAAGAGGCGGTAGGCCTTGCTCGGCACGGTCCGCCTCCTCCTTGTCCCATATAGGCTCCGCCACTCTGTAACCGCCGGGACCGAGTGTGTGTTCCCCTATGTTCAGCTCCGCATTTGTTTCCCCCACTCACTTGATTGGGAGCTTGCGGTGCTCGAGCAATTGATCTTGAAGTCGTTGTAGTCATCTTCGGTGATCGAAGGATTTTTCTCCTTGATCTTCTCATAACTCTCACCTTTCTCGATCATTCTCTTCACATTGCTTTTCCAAGTAGACAGGGCCTTGCTCATCTTCGTGAGGGCAGCATTGTTCACTTTATTCCCTTTGAGGCTTGTGTTTTCAAATTCAGCGGGGAACTTGTATCGTTCGTGCAGCTTCGTGAAGAGGAGGTTGCGCAAATTCCCTCGGTCGGGATGCCTCGGGTTCTCGGTGTTGATCGAGACGGTGCTCGGAGAATGCACCCGAGCTGAAGCGAGTACCCCTTGACTATTCGCTCGCCGCCGTTGGATTCCCGCCGAGTCCACTTCAAGAACTTCCTCCTTGAGGGTGCGGAGCACGGTCGGGCGCCGTCCTTCCGTTGCCTCTTCGGTTGGCTGCCATCCATGCGCGGCGCCGCCATCATCGATGGTGGCATCCTCGGCTTTCCATCGGTGGTGGCATCGGTGTAGTCATCCTCGGCGGCACCATCCGTGGTCTCGTGGATCGGTGGGGAAGGCTGACCTCATACAAGTGAGGTTGTTCCTCCATCTCCGGGACAGCTCCCATAATGCCTTGCCGCCCGAACCCCGGCCTCATCGTTGTGGGCCATGTTTCTCTCTAAATAGAAACAAAGTTTGGTCAAAAGTTGGTTATTGTCAAGGAACAAGATCATGGTCTCATCATTTAGGGTTTGTCGATACCGAGGCATCCTAAAATCTAAGCTTTTATCATTGAGGGTTTTTCGACGCCAAGGCACCCTAAAAGCCTAACTTTTCATCATTTCGGGTTTTTATCGACACCGAGGCACCCTAAAAGCCATGCATTAGTCACAAGTACGCCGGGCACTTGATCCTACTTAATTAACTACTAAGATACCCCGGCCCATGCATTAGTCACAAGTACCCTATATGTCCTATTTTTAGCAAAGTCATGCTAAAATTCACGGAAAATTTCAGCATGACCTTTGCTGAAAATAGGACATATGGAGTACCCGAATTTGCCGGAACGGAAGTTAATTGACATTCCGGCAAACTCAAGGGCCTCTCGGGTACCTGCAATATCATCACGACCACGATGGTCGGAGACAAAACCCAAAGAACTAGCAAAATCATCACAAATTGTTTTCTCGTTAAAGATGATCATCATCTTTACAAGTCTTTCTCAATGTGATCACAAGTAATTCAGAGGCATCACAAGTAATTCAGAGCATCACAAGGCATTAGTAGTTCAGTACATGAACAAGTTTTACAAAGCACATCAATTTGTGTGCCTAACTGAATTAACTGAATATTCAGAACCGAATAAACTGAATTTTCAAAACTGCAAGAAGCCAATTAAAAAATCCCTTCTTCTTGTCTCCTCTCACTATCTCTCACACATGTACACATGGCAAACCACAAAGGGTGTGTCAAGAAATTACTAAACTAATAATCCAACCACTAAAGCACAAAGGGTGTGTCAAGAAATGTTCCAATTAAAACAACAGCTTGTCACTAACAGCATTGGGCACACCACGATTAGCATGGAATTGACATTATTTATTGCACTGAATATGTCAAAAGGAGGGTATATAACAAACTTAATTTTTTCAAAATATCCATGGACCAGGTTCAACTACTCAACTTAAGCGGCTTTCGGACTTTCTTTTACATGATTAAAGATAGGCGAAGCAAGAGTATATAAAAACAGCACATTTCCGGATTAGATGAGTGACACCATCAGTCCGTTGCAAACTTCGAAAAAATTATGACAATCCTTGGAATCGCAGGACAATATTACGAAGAAAGAGTTTAACAGGCTAGCATCATTACTACAGCTCCGTAAATCTAATAGTGATCAAATGAGACCGTTAGCTCCTAATGAAATATGTTGTAAAGTCGACAGGCCATAAGATTGATTGAACATGGCTGAGAAAGGAGTAGTACTGCCTTTCCATACAGCCTAGATAAGCAATATACCAGAATGTCATGTCATGTCAAACAGCAATATTATTTACATGGTCTCAAACTTGTGGTAAAAGATTATATCGATACGGCAACAGATGTTTTCAAAGAATCGATCGTTGTCGAACAAATAACCTAAATTGCATTTGGTGGGTTTGTCCAGGTCACACACATACACACACACACGAACTGGAGGTAGAAGAAGAGACGCACACTTTGGGCACCACACGACTTGTGCCTTTTCTTGAATTTCTTCTTACACAAATGTAACTGAATTACACAAACAGAACTGAATTAAAATATGCACTATTAATTCAGTTGTTCTAATCAAAAGAAGTACCCACTCGACCAATTAAAATATTTCATCTTTCTAATGAACCACACCCAACATCGCACTAACAAAATCCCACCTACTTTCACCCTTACGTATGTGCTCGTATGTGCACATCAACCAAAGGAGAATGGTCTAGTGGTTAATGAGGAAAGATGATAGTAGTATGGTCTAGTGATTAATTAGTGCCATACTAATTCAGAGGCATCACAAGTAATTCAGAGCATCACAAGGCATTAGTAGTTCAAGACATGAACAAGTTTTACAAAGCACATCAATTTGTGTGCCTAACTGAATTAACTGAATTTTCAAGAACCGAATAAACTGAATTTTCAAAACTGCAAGAAGCCAATTAAAAAATCCCCTTCTTCTTGTCTCCTCTCACTATCTCTCACACATGTACACTATGTATGCACTACCATACATAGTCTCAAACCAGTGGAAGAAGACTTATCTATACATGTGCAGTTACTTTTTTTTTGAGAAAGTCATGTGCAGTTACTTATGTAAGACCCTGTTTGTTTGCGCTTTATACTTCAGATTTTGCAGCTTTTCCACTTTGGTTTAAAAAATGCACAGGTTCTTTGAAAATTGGTAAAAAAAGGATGACCAAATAAAACTAAAAAGGAATAATCAGGGGAATCAAAACCTTTAGCCGGTGTAGTTTTCTGACTGCTCGATGCTTTCTCTTGTAACAAGCACCTTCAGCCAATTTAGACGTGTCCCTCGCCTAAAATATTTCTGAGCTGATGAACTGCATATTCCAAGGAATACAATGAGATCTGAGTATAAGTTAAATGCAAGAACAAACAGAGAATTGGATGCAGTACTCAATAGCATATTATTAACTTAAGTGTTGCTATTTAAGCTTACATAATGATGTACAGAGATGTATGGAAGTTCAAACAGATTTATTCTTCAATACTTTTTAAATTGGAATTAGCGTAAACAACATAAAAAATAATATGTTTGGGAGAGCATCCCGCATGTTAATATGTTCGGAGAAACATCCCAGCAGATGCTTGCCAAATTTACCTTCTGAGCAACATCTACAAATCAAAAGCAGAAGAGATGCAAGCCAAAACTACTTACGAGTAGCAAACCGGTGAACAACTATAAACCATAGAACTTAGGGAACCACGGCCAAAAAATGTGACTGCGTGTAAAAATAAAAGAAATATTTCTTTGCGGTAGGACGTGCGAGTTCTTCAAAACATTTGATGCGTAAGATTTAGTGCAAAGGAGAAAGATATATATTTCACTCTCAACAATATAACCAAAGGTTATCCCAAAGCATCAAAAGCTCCCACTTGTTGTGGGGGCACAGGAAAGGGAATTATTAGGTTCTTAGGCAGCATTTCCCTTGTTTGACTTTTTAAGGATACTAACTCAAACCCTGGACTTCCGTGATACAAGTGGAGATATCGCCATTCTCTTGTGATACAAGTAAAATTCCTCAAATGAACATCTCAATTCTTACAAATGCCTGCATAATTATTATTTTTAAAAGAGGCAACGCCTTTGCATAAGGTTCAGTTTTAAAGCATTTGCTCATTGATTCACGAAAAAACAAGGCAACGCGAGCTATCATTTATTCAATTCTAAAACCAAATGGGCCATTTTGGCACCACCAAGGCTCAACTATCATGCGTATAGATGCTGAAATATATATATTACAGGCAGTAACTAATAGGCGGCCTAAACACCAATGTGATGAGTATAGATGCTGCAGCACAAATCAGTAAGTAATATTATTAGCGTATATGCAGAGAAGGAAAAATCAAGTAAGCTAGACCACTACATGGTTTCATGACACCAAATTATCACCGAAAGCTGAAACGATAAATGGACACTTCTACAAACCAAAGATGCATTATTCACCGAAACTAGCAGAGACAAGGTTGCAAACATTCTGTCATGAATTGCAAATGGAATGGATAAATTTGAGATGAAGGCATGAAGGTGGTAAATTTACCTTGGGCGGGTCGAGGGAGGCGGGTCGACGGTGGTGTGGACGGGCGGGGTCGAGGTGGGGCAGCGCGCTGGGCGGGTCGAGGCGGCGCTGGGCGGCGGGCAGCGTCCGGCGGCGGGTCGGGCGGCGTCCGGCGGCGGGTCGGGCGGCGTCTGGGCGGCCCGGGCGGCGGGTCGGGCGGGTCGAGGCGGCGCTGGCGCTGGCGTCTGGCGGCGTCCGGGCGGCGAGGAGAGGGCGAGGGAGGGAGAGGGCGAGGGCGAGGGCGAGCGCGAGGGCAGCGACGGCGGCTGCGCGGGGGCGAGAGGGAGAGAATCGCGAGGGGATCGGGCGGCGGGGATTGGGCGAAGGGGGATCGGGCGAAGGGGGGCCACAATACTAATGGCGCACCTCACCGCGGTGCGCCATTAGCATGTCCACACTAATGGCGCACCTCACCGTGGTGCGCCATTAGTATTTTTTTTTTATTTCCACAAAAGCCAAAAGGTTATCTACTACTGTAACCTATCCATGTCAAGCCCACTCTACTAGCTCGACCGTCAGCCTCCATTCTCACACCGGGTGGTCCTGGGTTCGACTCCCAGGCTCCACAAATTTTTTTTTAGCATTTAAAAAGCTATTTGATACTTATTTATGTTTAAATATGTTCAAACTTGTTTAAATAATAACAGTAATATTTTTTATAAGACAGTAGCATTTAAAAAGCTGTTTGATACTTATTTTTTATAAGACGGTGCTGGGTGCGGGGGGTCAAGGCGGGCGGTTGAGTAGGGAATCGAGGGTGCGGGGGGTGGCGGCCGGTGGACTGGGGGTGCTCGGCGAGGGGGACCGGATCTGGCAAGGTGGGACAGCGATCGAGATGGAGGGGATCGAGGTGGGCTCCACAAATTTTTTAGAATTTAAAAAGCTGTTTGATACCTATTTGTGTTTAAAAATGTTCAAACTTGTTTAAATAATAACAGTAATATTTTTTTATAAGACAAGTAGCATTTAAAAAGCTGTTTGATACTTATTTTTATAAGACAAGAGCATTTTTTTATAAGACAGTAGCATTTTTTTATAAGACAGTAGCATTTAAAAAGCCATTTTAAAAGATGGAGGGAATCGAGGGTGCGGGGGTGGCGGCGTGCCGGTGGACCGGGAGGTGCTCGGCGGCGAGGGGGACTGGATCTGGCGAGGTGGGATAGCGATCGAGATGGAGGGGGATCGAGATCGAGTGTCCATGAAATTTAAAAATATTCATGATAGTTCAAAAAGTACCCATGAAATACAATCGAGAAATGAAGGCTACGATTTAAATACAATCGATCTTAGCTAGCTATCTGTTCACAATCTTCTTGCCCTTCTTTTTCGCAAATGGAGTACTTCGGTGGAACGGACGTCCTTTAGGTAGGGTGGTCCTGCTTCATCTTGTGGAGTATGCTGCTACTTCATCATCGTCGTCATGTTCGATCCTCGGTCGCCAGTACTTGTCGAAGTCTTGCTCATTGGCTACTCCATCCATTGCGATGATCTTCCTTTTGCCTCTCCTCACGACAACACGACCGGGCTTTGGCGGTCGGTAATGAAGAAGCATTGGTCCACTTGGGAAGCCAGTACCCATGGCTCATTTTTCAGCGGTGACGTTTATGCCCATGATTTTGGATTTGGCTTCGGGTATAACCATGGTGGTGAAATACCGGCCTTTTTTATGACGTTCTTGGCCCATCTGACACGGAACATCGGGACCTTCTCTCCAGCGTAGCTCAGCTCCCAGATCTCCTCGATCCTTCCGTAGTATCTGTCCTTGTCGTTACCGGTGTAGGATTCCATCGTTACCCGGAGTTCGATAACCATCGCTCTTCATGTCCTTGGCCTCGGTGTAGAATGTGTAGCCGTTGATATCGCACGCCTCATAGGTCATCAGGTTGTGCTCGCGCCTGTGACAAGGCGAATATGAGTTGTTCTTCCGCGGAAGAATCCTCATGTAAAGGGTGCAACGAAGCTTATGGTTGATCCATCGCGTGAATGATGAGTTGTGCTCTTTGAGTGTATCTCCGTCCGTCCTCTGTTGGCCTCGGTCATTGTACGTCTTTTTAATAAAGGTTTTGTGCTCGACCACCCAAGGATCGACCACGTCTATGTGTTGTAGCGCGACTAGGTTTGCTCTTTCAAAGTCGGCGAGTCGACCCTCGAAGTCGACATGCATTTCGCGGCGACCCTCACGGTGACCCCATCCAGCGAGCCTGCCGAGGTGCCTGTTGACGGCAGACCAACGGGTTCTCGATGCCTAGATAATTCGTGCAAGAGGAGATGCACTCTTGATCGAAAGCCCCTGGCTATGCTTCCTTCTGGGCGTGACATGTTGCGAACGTATCCTTTGATGACACCATTCATCCTTTCGAACGGCATCATGCCGTGCAGGAACGTCGGCCCGAGTTGGATGATATCCTCCACTATATGGACCAGCAGATGCACCATAACGTCAAGAATGCGGGCGGGAAGTACATCTCAAGCTCGCATAGTATCACCACGATCTCTTCCTGTAGCCTTCGAGTTGCCTCACGCCAATCGACTTCCGAGAGATGACGTCGAAGAAGTTGCATAGGCCAAATAGCGTTTCACGGACGTGCGCCCATGATCCCACGGATTGCAACTGGAAGTATCTGCGTCATCCACCGCGTGGCGGATACCGTGAGACTTCATCCCGCTGAACTTCGCCACTGGGTCTAGGTATCTGCTTATCTTCCCCACAGAATCAGAAGGAAGTTTTACTCCTAGGAGGCAGGTGAAAAACTGCTCGATCTCCTCCTGACTTAGAGTGAAGCACGCGGGAGGGTAGTCATTTCCGGTCTTCTTGGCCTTTTTGCCTTTGCGACGACTTTCTGTGTCCTGCTTCGCCTCATCATCATCATCATCATCATCATCATATATAGCGTGAAGCTCCTGCCTGATGCCCATTGATTTCAAGTCTGCCCTTGCTTTCGGCCCATCTTTGGTCCTCTCTGGCATGTTGAGCAGGGTACCAAGCGGACTCTCGCACACGTTCTTCGTGATATGCATGACATCAAGGCTGTGAGGCACACGGTGGATCTTTCCAGTACGGCAAGTCCCAGAAAACAGACCTCGTTTTCCATACCTTCAGCAGCGGCTCTGGCGCCTTTTCGCTTCTTTCCGGCTCTGGCGCCTTTTGCTTCTTTCGGCAAGGCAGTCTTTCCAATTTTCCAACAGCTTGTCTATTTCCTCGCCGCTCCTCGTGACATTAGGCGTTTTGGGTTCGGTTTCACCATCGAACAGATCCTTGCGTTTCCTCCACGGGTCATCGTCGCGAAGCCACCTTCGATGTCCCATGAACACGGTTTTCAAGACCCGGGATCTCTATCTAGCTGGCGATACGTTGTGTCATCCATGCACCTTACGCATCCGTAAAATCCGTGGACTACCTGCCCCGCGACATATCCAGAATCGAGATAGTCGTGCACCGTCGTGAGCAGTGCGGCTCTCATAGGGAAATATTCTTTCTGCGGCGTCCCACGTATTGGCTGGCGTTTTCCACAGCGTGTCAAGCTCCTCTTTCAGCAGCCCCAGATACAGATTGATGTCGTTCCTTGGTTGTTTCGGCCCTTCAATTAGCATACTCATGTGAATGTACTTCCTCTTCATGCACAACCAGGGGAAGGTTGTACATCCACACAAACACAGGCCAGGTGCTATGTGTGCTTCTCACGGCTGCCAAACGGATTGACTCCATCGGTGCTCGCGCCAAAGACGATGTTCCTTGGATCGTTCCCAAATTCCGAGTCTTCGGTTCAACGCTTGCCACCGGCTCGCATCCTTAGTGTGACTCAAAGCATCTTGTCTTTTTATCTATCTCCGGATCATTTGCGTCATCTTCCCGCTTCTTCTCCTCCCTATCCGGCGTGCCAACGCAGGAGCTTTGCTACCTTAGGGTCCGCGAAATAGCGCTGCAGACGAGGAGTGATCGGAAAGTACCACACCACTTTTCGAGGAGCTTTCTTCCTCTTCTTGTATCGAGTGACGCCGCACACCGGACATATGGTAGACTCCGCGTGCTCGTCCCGATAAATGATGCAATTATTCATGCACACATGGTATTTCACGTGCGGTAAATCCAGAGGACACACGATTTTCTTCGCCTCCTCCAAACTGGTCGGGCACTTGTTCCCCTTGGGAAGACGTTCGTGCGAATGACATGTTCTCGTCGAAGCACGCGTCGGTCATTTTGTGTTTTACCTTCATCTCCGTGGCCATGAGCGTTACTTTCAGCGGGTATCCTCGGCCTGCATCCTTCATACAATGGAGTAACCGCGTCTAACTCAAGTTGATCCATCTTGGCTTTCTCCGGCGGCAGCTCTTGCGTTATCCGGCCCGCTTGAGAAGCAGCTCTTGAATATGAGGGTCCTGCACCCAGCCCATCGATGGTCCAGCGTCGTCGCTCCGCCCGGCATCATCATCTTCATGATCATGCCCGTCGCCTGCTCCGCATCTTCCTCATCATCATGTCCTGCATATTCTACATGATGACGTATGCAACATCACGCGATCGTGATCATCGCTGGGATTCTTCGTCTTCTCGCCGCCCGAGCCGCGGTGGTTGTCTAGCTGCCCTTCCTCATTTCTTGCCCGCCCGCATGGACGACTTCGTAGTCATCTTCATCACCTTGCCACCGATAGCCATCCATGAAACCACGCAACAGCAGGTGGTCCCGCACCTGCCGAATTCGGGTCCGCAATAAGGCTCTTCACTTGCATCTTCGACACGGACATCTTATCTCCGTCTCGTTCTTTTGAAGCATCTCGGCCTTCATGGACCTCAAAACCTATTCACGATGCCTTCGGTCATCATGCGGACCATGGTCGCTGCGGTAGAGCAAAACGATATTTTAGAACCAAGAAAAAATTTGGCATGACTTTCCCTAAAAATAGGACCAAAAAGGATGCTTAATGCCAAAATTCTCGCCGAAACGGAAATGAATCAACATTCCGGCAAAATATTGGCAACTATCGCATTTCAAATACCGGTACACCTCCAAACACAAACACATATGCAAACACCACAATCATATGCAACACCACGAACATACATAGATCTAGCTAGGCCGTAAAAAGTGCATGTGCACATTGTTGTAAGGAGAACAACCTAAATATAGCTTCCCCCTTACTTACCTATTAAAACAAGGTAATTTAACCACTTAATTTGAATGAATCTATGGTGGAAATGAGGTGAAAAAGAGGAGGCACCGAGACAAGGAGGAGGTGGAGAGAATGAAGTGGGGAGAAAGTGAGTGTGTGGGTAGGAGAGGCTGTCCCAAATATCTTGTTGCTGCCCACTTACTAATGGCGCACCTCTTGCATGGTGCGCCATTAGTAGTTACCACTACTAATGGCGCACCTAAGCAGGATGCGCCATTAGTATGTTTGGACAGTCGCACTAGTTAAAAAAAAAGTTTCTATACTAATGGCGCACCCACACACTGGTGCGCCATTAGTAGTTACAACCACTAATGGCGCACTCGGGCAGGATGCGCCATTAGTATGTTTGGACAAAGCACTAGTTTAAAAAATTTGGTACTAATGGCGCACCCACACACCACAGTGCGCCATTAGTAGTTACAACTACTAATGGCGCACTCGGGCAGGATGCGCCATTAGTATGTTTGGACAGGCGCACTAGTTTAAAAAAAATTGGTACTAATGGCGCACCCAAAGCATGGTGCGCCATTAGTAGTTTAGAGTCTAATGGCGCATCGAATGGCGGTGCGCCATTAGTATATGCTAATGGCGCACCATCTTTCCGGTGCGCCATTAGTGTCATTTCCATCTATAGCCCTTTTCCTAGTAGTGTAGAGTGACAGAAGCTTAAACCCTAGTTTATGCGTTGCTTCGTAAGGGGCTGATTTGGATCCATATGTTTCATGCTATGGTTAGGTTTACCTTAATACTTTTGTTGTAGTTGCCGATGCTTGTAATAGAGGTTAATCATAAGTGGGATGCTTGTTCAAGTAAGAACAGCACTCAAGCACCGGTCCACCCACATATCAAATTATCAAAGTACCGAACGTGAATCATATGAACATGATGAAAACTAGCTTGACGATATTCCCATGTGGCCTCGGGAGCGCTTTTCCTTATATATGAGTTTGTCCAGGCTTGTCCTTTGCTACAAAAAGGATTGGGCCACCTTGCAGCACTTTATTTACTTTTGTTACTTGTTGCTTGTTACAAATTATCTTATCACAAAACTATCTGTTACCACTTATTTCAGTACTTGCAGAGAATACCTTGCTGAAAACTGCTTATCATTTCCTTCTTCTCCTCGTTGGGTTCGACACTCTTACTTATCGAAAGGACTACGATAGATCCCCCATACTTGTGGGACATCAGTGAATCCGATGATATGCTTTATTATTATACCTACAAATGCAAATTATCCGATGATATGCTTAGTGAATTCGATGATATGCTTAGTGTAGAGTCCAATGATATATTGTGTGGAATCTAGTCGATGATATGCTTTAGTGTAGAGTCTGATCACATGCTTATTAGTGTAGAATCCAAGGAACTATTAATAGTGTAGATAATCCATATATACTTATTAGTATAATTTATGCTTAGTAGAAATGTGTAGTACTGTGTCTTTTGATAGTATAGAAATCTATACTTAGTAGAAATATATTTGCAAGAGTATGTGCGCGGCTACTTATTAATTGATATGTTTTTCTTATTCAGAAGTTGCCAAAGAGCCTATCTGTGGGTTGTGGCATCGAGCCTGATGAAGAAGGCTCAGGTGGAATACGCCTTACCGCAAGGGGCTCCGTCACGACCTGTACGTACGGCGTGGGCACGGACGGTCGCACACACATAAGCTCGGTTGGGTGGAAGAGATTCCTCGTTGGCAAGAATCTTCGTGTTGGACAGGCCATCCTAATTACTATCAGGAACACCCACTGCCCAGGTTTGAGGATGATGATCGTCGTTGATATCATCTAGAACTACATATGTGTGTGTGGTTGTATGACTATATATGCCATATTTATGTGAGGATGCATGTTGACTATATATGAAATTGTTATCTAGTACTACCTAGTACCTATAATGCTTTATGATATTGTATGACTACTGTATGACTATATGGTATTGTCGTTAATGATATTGTTATCTGGTATATGTGAAATTGCAGTTTATTGAAACAGGGTAGGAAGCAGGAAAAATGATGAAAGACACAACAGTAGCGCGGGGGATAGAAAATAGTAGCGCATTCCAGAAAAGCGATGCTGATATAATCAATAGTAGTAGCGCGGGTATAGACCGCGCTACTGCTAACTGTTGGCTGTAGTGCCGTAGTAGTAGCGCGGCTAGCCGCGCTGCTGATAGCATCAAAAGTCGCGATACTACTAGGGTTTTCCCTAGTAGTGGCAATTCGTCCTTAAGCGGCTGCATGTACACATTCATATTCTTCCCCGGATAGTTCGGCCCTGGAATTATCAACGTCAGGAAAATGTTCTTTCTTTGCATAATCTGTCCGGGGGGGGAGAGAGATTGAGTGGAAAGACAAATACAAGCCAACAACTGTATTGGGTTGCCGTCGGACCAAACACACCGAACCCATCCGTGCTGATGGCGACTCGAGGATACCTTGGATCTGCCGCTTTTTCCGCACGCTTCACCATCCGATGTGTGTACCATCATCAGATTCCCATCTGCATCTAGTTCAGTTCTTTTGCCCGTTTTGTGGCATGTCATCTATCTGGCCATCTCTTCGACCATGAAAAGAGGTTGAAGTCTTGGTACGATTGGCATATACGGAAGAACATTAACCGGTATTTTGTTCTGCATCTTCTCACCCATATCGTTGTCTACCACAATATAACTGGAAGACTTGCAAATGGGACAATAGTTCAAGTCCGCATACTCAAGCCTAAATAAGGCACATCCTTTCTCACAGGCATGTATCTTCTTATAGGGCATCTTAAGCGCACGGAGGATTTTGTCTGACTGGTACAGGTTTGCAGGCATTACATGGCCCTTGGGTAGAAAGCATCCAAATACTCTCATCATCGCGTCGTAGCATTCTCTGCCCAAGTTGAATTGAGCCTTCAGAGCCATTACTTGTGAGATGGCATCCAGTTGACAAATCTCAGTGTGCTCGTGGAGAGGACGTTTTGAAGACTCCAACATTTCATTGAAGGCCTTTGTAGATTCCTTCATCTCATCGTGCGAATCCCAAGCATCATCAAAGTTTTGCACCATGTCTTCCATCCCGATACCATGCTCGTCGTTGCAACGACTAACCACCTCAGCTCTGGCACATTGGGCAGACTCACCATGAAATGTCCACACCGTATAACCGGGCGTAAAACCACTCTTCTGCAGGTGTTTGCCCATTTCATCCTCTGCCCTCTTTTCCCAATTGTTGCACCAGACACAGGGGCACCAGTTTTCCCTCTGGCCATTTGCAAATGCGGCTTTCACAAACCCCTTGGTTTTTGTTAACCATTGATTGGTAATCTCTTTCTGACTAGTGTGATCGGCGTACAACCGTGAACGATCACTCATCTTGCCTACTTACACTCTAATAGGTAAAGATAGGTCCATCAACATGTATATTCATCAGTTAATCTAGTTTGTCAATTTTGAAACTTCAAACAACCAAACTGACTCATGACAAAAAGTCAGAGCATAGAAAGAGAAATGAAAGACGAAATAATACATAGTGAGAGGTTGTGCAACTAGGATGATTTTCTGTACCATCCTTTTTAATGAATTGGAGGCGATGATGGCTAAGAGCTCGAAAGCCATTGGTGTGTTGTTGTCATTTCCATACATTCTGCTACAGCTCAACAACCCTTCTTATGACCGCAAGACACCAATGGTGGTCAGAAGAAGGGTTGGTGAGCTGTAGCAGAATGTATGGAAATGACCGCAAGACACCAATGGCTTTCAAGTTCTTCACCAACATACTCTCAAATTCGTTAAAAAACTATTACAAAATATCATTCTAGTTGCACAACCTTTCACTACGTATTGTTTCGTCTTTGATTTCTTTTTCTACGCTTTGATTTTTTTGTCATGAGTCAGTTTGGGTGTTTCAAGTTTCAACACTTGGCTTGTAATCTAGTTTGTCAATTTTATTACTTCCATGGAACCTACACACTAATAGGTAAAGATACGTGCTAATCTCACCCGAGTATGTGTAGATTGAGTACGTTCTCCATGCTCTACCCCATTCGGAGACAAAATTTCAGCAACACCTCCCCGTTGTTCTCCAAATACACGTCTAGGCAAAAAGCCGAGAGAATGTGCCTCCGGAGAACAACAGGGAGGCGCTGCCGAATTTTTGTCTCGGAATGGGTAGAGCATGGAGAACGTACCCAATCTACACATACTCAGGCTGTCCGTGGAAATCGCTTGACAATCCGAATGAGCTACGGTGTCATCAGCACGAAGGCTGGAACAGACCAAATAATTAAGGGGGAGGAGGAGATGTCATTTGTGCTCACCCACGATCGCATGGGAAGAGCTTGTCGAACACCAGACCCTCCCAGCGATGAAAGAACTGCACATTTAAATCGAAAGGTGAGTGTCGGTGTCAAAACCGGCGTATCTCGGGTAGGGGGTCCCGAACTGTGCGTCTAAGGCAGATGGCAACAGGAGGCAAGGGACACAATGTTTACCCAGGTTCGGGCCCTCTCTATGGAGGTAATGCCCTACTTCCTGGTTGATTGATCTTGATGAATATGAGTATTACAAGAGTTGATCTACCACGAGATCGTAGAGGCTAAACCCTAGAAGCTAGCCTATGGTATGATTGTTTTTGTCCTATGGACTAAACCCTCCGATTTATATAGACACCGGAGGGGACTGGGGTTACACAGAGTCAGTTACAACAGAAGGAGATCTACATATCCGTATCGCCAAGCGTGCCTTCCACGCCAAGAGAGTCCCATCCGGACACGGGACGAAGTCTTCCATCTTGTAACTTCATAGTCCAACAGTCCGGCCAAAGGATATAGTCCGGCTGTCCGGATACCCCCTAATCCAGGACTCCCTCAGTGAGTAACATAGCACTATTGTTTTTGCCATCAAACTAACTAAATATTTACAACAGTATGCCACCGAAATATATGTCATTTAGGGTAAAAGTCGACCCTAGACTTCTTCTTGCTTCTTCTTCTTCTTCTTCTTCTTCTTCTTCTTCTTCTTCTTCTTCTTCTTCCTCCTCCTAAACTAAACCTAGACTAAACTAAATCTAAACCTAAACATAAAAAATAGAAGAATACCTAAACTAAATTAAGCCTAAACTAAAACTAAACTATATCTAAATAAACATAAAAAATAAATAAAAAAAGGAGAGATCACCTTCGGGGGGCAGCCGGTGCAGGAGGTGGCCAGTGGAGGAGGAGGCCGGGGCTGCCTGGGGTAGGGCGGCGGGGGCGATGGGGCGGTGGTGTCGATGGGGCGGCGGTGTGGTGCGACTGACAGGCGACAGGCGGCGGTGGCGACGGGGCCACAACGCTCCGGGGCGGCGAGGTGGTGGGCGGCGGTGGGCGGCGGTGCAGGCGGCGGTCTCGATCTAATTGGGTCAGGCGGTGGGAGAGAGAGAATAGTAGAGAGATGCGCGCGTGTGTGTGTGGGGGGGGGAGGGGCTAACGGCCGTTAGTAGATAATTCTTTGCAGTCCGCTAGCGGACGACAAAGAGGTGGAGAGGGGTGGGCCGTTACTGCGCTCTCCTCCACTAGACCCACCCACCTCTTTGCCGTCCGCTAGCTGACGGCAAAGATTATTCTTTGCCGCCAGCTAGCGGATGGCAAAGAAATGGCCGACAACAAAGAGTACATTTGCCATCAGCCAGTTCTTTGCCGTCTGTTTTTTTTAAGAAAACGACAAAGGCCTTCTTTGCCGTCCGCTAGCCGATGGCAAAGAACTGACCGATGGCAAATTCCCTGATCCCAGTGGTGAATAGGGTTGCACACTATGTGCAGGCACACAAATTACGTAGATATCAACATTACCAAAGTTTGAACAAGACAAGAGATTATGAACAACAAAACCTTACCTTATAGGATTTTTCGAACACTTGGTGCCCGCCCCTGTTGACGTCAGAGGGGGGGGGGGTCATGCCAAGGCAGGCTCAAAGAGGGAAGGAGGAGTTTCCCTAAGGGTCACGTAGGTAGGCGCTTCCCACCCCGCACAGTACTCTTCCTCTTGAAAGGCTCTGTCGATGTCTCGTCCTTGAGCACGACAGGGCCGGTAGTAGCGATGGGCAAGAGCATGCTGCCCAACCAGTGCTGATTGAGTGGTGACCATGGCCAACAATATACAAGGAATACATAAAATAGACACAAAAAAAGATAGTTCCATCAAGAAAATGTAATGAATCAAATAGGGATGTGAATACGGGCAATTTGGTCACAAGTAGCAATGGAGGCATGAAAGCACGATCGCTCAGGGATCCTGATTGCGCCCCCACCAAGGGCTCATGAAGAGCAGTTAATCTTGAAGGTCAATCTCTGGGCCCTTAATAGACAATATGGCGTTGAAGTCTGTCAAGGGACTCATAACCATCGAGGAGGCACACACCCTACAAGAATAACAAGCAAAGCAAACTCACTTGGTATAACCCCTCAAAAGATCTTCAATCAAAGTAGTAGTATCGAGATACCATATGATATCTCTCTCTCTCTCTCTGTCTCTCACTCAGGATAAGATTGGTGTAACAAGAGAGAAATACTACGGGTTAGGGGCTCAAGAATAAGAAGATATTGACCTTCATGATTTAAGTAAGTGTTCTTGGAATCATCCAACAACTTATATCTTCCCTTCTTGACTTGAGACTCTCTAGACTTGAACAAAGTGGTTGTGAAACGGTCAGAAATTTAACCCTATATAGAGCTAGGCAAAAATCTGACTATTATCTAGAACAAATAATTAGCCTGGAAGTATGGAAGAAATAATCTCAGAACAATCGTAGAAGTTCAAACATTTGAACATCCAAAGAATGTCCAGGAAGCCTCACTAAAACGCCGTGCTCAAAAGTCCCAAATAAAAACATAATAGAGGTTCCGGACAACACAAATGTGGCCCTTTTCTTGGAGAATAAAACTAGCTTACAAGTAAAACCAATTGCTCAGCATTACCATAGTAAAAAGAGTAGCTCTCAAATGAAAACTTGCTGAAAATTCAAAGTCGCAGCTTAGATGTACTCGAAAGATTTGCTCAGGACTATCGCGGACCTATACTGTGACTCGATAGAGAAGAAAACCGAGAAGGCTCGGAAGTTCTGATGGAATAGTTATGCTTGGAGGTGTTGAAGCTAACACAGAAGGTTTTAAAGGTAACTTTGCTCGACAAAGACCAGCGAAAGTTCTTGGTGGTTGCAATGGAAGGAAAATTCAATTTGCTCTTTGTGGGCAACTTCGCTCCTAAAAGGCTCGATACTAATGCGTGAAAACGAATGGTGGTACCATGTCTTTGGAAAACAAAGGAGTAGAGTATCTTGAATGGATTGTTTTAAGATCTTTGGCTTGGGATCTTGTCTTGGAGTACAAACATAAGTACATTGCTTGTGCCCCTTCCGATGGTATGGTTGTCCTACACTTAATTTGAATCTTGGATTCTCAAGAAACCTATAAATTCCATTCGAAGCTTGAGGTAGACACCATGTTGAAAACTTGGAGGTAATCGCTGATATTCCATTCAAATCATGAGAACTATTTTCTGGAACAGACTTGACCAAATGTTAGTTCTCTCAATTGGTTTGCTATTTATCACCAAAATCCAATAGGGTATCTGAGAAATTCACTTTTATATCCTAATAATGAATAAAAAAGGAATATCTTCGCACATCCTAAATATACATGTGTATTACTTCATACAAGAGTTGGAAAATGGAAATGTACATGCACATCCGGTACACGAGCTATCTTGTCCTTTCAATGGCACAAGTTTCTTTGAGATCCACAAAAAGTGCATATGAACATAACAACGTGTCTTTCTTTTATCACAACATAGATCTCAAAGTCATTCTGTGGCTGTGTTAGCTCATGCATGCTTGTGTGCATGATCCGGTCTGTTTGGCTAGTGGACTTTCTAGTAAGTTGTTGGTACCTATTCTCTATTTATTTTTCTGGGTAATGGACTTTGTCGTGGATGGTGGTTACTAAGAATAGATCTTCATGAAGGCGTTCAGTAGAGGAGACCTGTGATATACCTTAGCCATGGCAGACCAATCAGGCAATCACTAACCATGGTGGCAATCGGTCTGGGCCTTTGCTATTACCGAAAAAGGCTTCGTCCCGCTTTATATATAAAGAAATGATCATCAGCGTCCGGTACAAACGCACACCCCCACAACACACTCACACACACCCAGGACAGGATACATAGGCGCTGAGCGGCCTTTGCTATTTAACTTGGTCTTCTCTTGTGCTATACTTCCCCAACAACGTTTATGGTCTTACACCGTCAGTCGCTGTTCTTTAAGGACCTATCAGTTGCATTGTACGGTCGTCAGGAGTGGTGCTGCATTGCCATTCCCCTATGCCTCGTATTCCTAGTTTATCAGATCATATGAAAGTACCATTGAGCAATGTCTGCTGAGATTTGTATGGCATTGTCTAAGAAGAGAGATGGAATGACCTGCCTAGATGCTACCGTACCATCTATCCATCTCGGTCGCCCTTCGCTTGCCCTTTTATGAGAAGAATTACTTTCCTTTTATGTTGAGGCTTTGCTTCTGTACCCCCTTCCTTAAATAGTTGTGCAGAGCTCAAAGCAATTATGGTACTTAATGATTATGAAACGCCGCTGTGGATTTTTACTACCATCCCCAACCGCGAAAGGTGCCCGTAATGACAGCTTCGTATTGGGGCAAGAAGTTATAAAGCTGGCGGAGACAAGTATCACTAGTGCAGTATAGTACCTTCAGAACAAGGGCATCTGCCTGATGCCTATAGATCTTGCTTCAGCCTTATACAACCAGAAAAGCACGTCTTCTGTTGCAATCTCCACTGAAAGGTGAAGACAGAAAACACATCATGTTTCTCCCATCGGATAAATGTGAAAACAGACTTCGAAAATGTACTGGACAACATAGAAGTTATGAGAAAACTGAAACCCAGGGCTGGAAGGATAGTAGGTTATGTGACTCACTACTAGAAAAAGGGCTATAGATGAGATTGACACTAATGGCGCACCAGACAACGGGTGCGTCATTACTATATACTAATGGCGCACCACCTGCTGATACGCCATTAGAGTTGAAACTACTAATGGCGCACCTGGCCCAAGGTGCGCCATTAGTATCAAATTTTTTTTTTTGAACTAGTGCGCCTGTCCAAACATACTAATGGCGCATCCAGAAACAGTGCGCCATTACTAGTTGTAACTAGTAATGGCGCACCCGTCGGAAAGTGCGCCACTAATGTTGTTTTTTTTGTTATATTTTTTATTCCTTTTTTTGCAATACTACTAATGGCGCACTGTTCAACCGTGCGCCATTAGTATTTTTTTGTTTGCAAAACTACTAATGGCGCACCGCCAGAAGGTGCGCCATTGGTAACCTGGATTACTAATGGCGCATTTAGTGCTGGTGCACCATTAGTAAGTGGGCAGCAACAACATATTTTGGACAGCCTCTCCTACCCACACTCACTTTCTCCCCACTTCATTCTCTCCACCTCCTCCTTGTCTCGGGTGCCTCCTTTTTTCACCTCATTTCCACCATAGATTCATTCAAATTAAGTGGTTAAATTACCTTGTTTTAATAGGTAAGTAAGGGGGGAAGCTAAATTTTTGTTGTTCTCCCTACAACAATGTGCACATGCACTTTTTATGGCCTAGCTAGATCTATGTATGTTCGTGGTGTTGCATATGTTTGTGGTGTTGCATATGTGTTTGTGTTTGGAGGTGTACCGGTATTTGAAATGCGATAGTTGCCAATATTTTTCCGTAATGTTGATTCATTTCCGTTTGGCGAGAATTTTGGCATTAAGCATTCTTTTGGTCCTATTTTTAGGGAAAGTCATGCCAAATTTTTCTTGGTTCTAAAATATCGTTTTGCTCTACCCCTTGGCGACCATAGTCCGCCACGATGACCGAAGGCATCGTGAATAGGTTTTTAAGGTCCGCGAAGGCCGAGATGCTTCAAAAGAACGAGACGGAGATAAGATGTCCGTGTCGAAGATGCAAGCTGAAGAGCCTTATTGTGGACCCGGATTCCGAGCAGGTGCGGGACCACCTGCTCTTGCGTGGTTTCATGGATGGCTATCGGTGGCAAGGTGATGAAGATGACTACGAAGTCGTCCATGGGGGCCGGGCAAGAAATGAGGAAGGGCAGCAAGACAACCGCCGCGGCTCGGGCGGGCGAGAAGACGAAGAATCCCTGTGAGATGATCACGACGGTGATCTTTGTACGATCATCATGTAGAAGATGCAGGACATGATGCCGAGGAAGATGCCGGAGCAGACGACGGGCATGATCATGAAGATGATGATGCCGGCGGAGCGCACGACGCTGGACCATCGATGGGCTGGGTGCAGGACCCTCATATTCTAGAGCTGCTTCTCAAGCTGCATTTGATAACGCAAGAGCTGCCGCCCGAGAGAAAGCCAAGATGGATCAACTTGAGTTAGACGCGGTTACTCCATTGTATGAAGGATGCAGGCCCGAGGATACCCGCTGAAAAGTAACGCTCATGGCTCACGGAGATGAAGGTAAAACACAAAATGACCGACGCATGTTTCGACGAGAACATGTCGTTACGCACGAACGTCTTCCCAAAGGGGAACAAGTGCCCGACCAGTTTGGAGGAGGCGAAGAAAATCGTGTGTCCTCTGGATTTACCGCACGTGAAATACCATGTGTGCATGAACAATTGCATCATTTATCGACGAGCACGCTGAGTCTACCATATGTCCGGTGTCTTGGCGTCACTCGATACAAGAAGAGGAAAAAAGCTCCTCGAAAAGTGGTGTGGTACTTTCCGATCACTCCTACTTTGCAGCGGTATTTCGCGGACCCTAAGGTAGCAAAGCTCCTGCGTTGGCACGCCGGATAGGGAGGGAAGAAGCGAGAAGATGACGCAAATGATCCGGAGATAGATAAAAAGACAAGATGCTGAGTCACCCTAAGGATGCGAGCCGCTGGCAAGCGTTGAACTTCAAGACTCGTAATTTGGAAACGATCCAAGGAACATCGTCTTTGGTAGCGAGCACCGATGGAGTCAATCCGTTTGGCAGCCGAGAAGCACACATAGCACCTGGCCTGTGTTTGTGTGGATGTACAACCTTCCCCTGGTTGTGCATGAAGAGGAAGTACATTCACATGAGTATGCTAATTGAAGGGCGAAACAACCGAGGAACGACATCAATCAGACCGGGCTGCTGAAAGAGGAGCTTGACACGCTGTGGAAAACGCCACCAATACGTGGGGCCCGCAGAGAAAGAATATTTCCCTATGAGAGCCGCCCTGCTCACGACGGTGCACGACTATCTCGGTTACGGATATCTCGCGGGCAGGTATTCCACGGATTTTCTGGATGCGTAAGGTGCATGGATGACACAACGTACGCCAGCCTAGATAGAGATCCCGGGTCTTCGAAAACCGTGTTCATGGGACATCAAGGTGGCTTCAAAGGATGATGACCCCGGAGGAAACGCAAGGATCTGTTCATGGTGAAACCGAACCCGAAAACGCCGTGTACGAGGAGCGGCGAGGAAATAGACAAGCTGTTGAAAAATTGGAAAGACTGCCCTTCGCCGGGAAAGAAGCAAAAGGCGCCAGAGCCGGGAAAGAAGCGAAAGGCGCCAGAGCCATTGCTGAAGGTATGGAAAACGAGGTCTGTTTTCTAGGACTTGCCGTACTGGAAGATCCACCGTGTGCCTCACAGCCTTGATGTCATGCATATCACGAAGAACGTGTGCGAGAGTCTGCTTGGTACACTGCTCAACATGCCGTAGAGGACCAAAGATGGGCGAAAGCAAGGGCAGACTTGAAATCAATGGGCATCGTGCAGGAGCTTCACGCTAATGATGATGATGATGATGATGATGATGATGATGATGATGATGAGGCGAAGCAGGACACAGAAAGTCGTCGCAAAGGAAAAAAAGGCCAAGAAGACCGGAAATGACTACCCTCCCGCGTGCTTCACTCTAAGTCGAGGAGATCGAGCAGTTTTCACCTGCCTCCTAGGAGTAAAACTTCCTTACGGTTACGCTGGGAAGATAAGCAGATACCTAGACCCAACGGGCGAAGTTCAGCGGGATGAAGTCTCACGACCGCCACGTCTTGGCCGATGACGCAGATACTTCCGGGCCAGTAACTGGGGATCATGGACGCGCACGTCCGTGAAACGCTATTTGGCCTATGCAACTTTTTCGACGTCATCTCTCGGAAGTCGATTGGCGTGAGACAACTCGTAAGGCTACAGGAAGAGATCGTGGTGATACTATGCGAGCTTGAGATGTACTTCTACCGCATTCTTCGATGTTATGGTGCATCTGCTGGTCCATATCGTGGAGGATATCATCCAACTCGGGCCGACGTTCTGCACAGCATGATGTCGCTCGAAAGGATGAATGGTGTCATCAAAGGATACGTTCGAACATGTCACGTCGGAGGAAGTATAGCCGGGGGCTTTTCGATCAAGAGTGCATCTCCATCGCACGAATTATCTAGGCATCGAGAACGCCGTTGGTCTGCCCGTCAATAGGCACCTCGGCAGGCTCGCTGGATGGGGTCACCGTGAGGGTCGCCGCGAAATGCATGTCGACTTCGAGGGTCGACTCGCCGACTTTGAAAGAGCACCTAGTCGCGCTACAACACATAGACGTGGTCGATCCTTGGGTGGTAGAGCACAAAACCTTTATTGAGAAGACGTACAATGACCGAGGCCAACAGAGGACGGACGGAGATATACTCAAAGAGCACAACTCATGTTTCACGCGTTGGTTCAAGCAAGCTTCATTGCACCTTTACATGAAGATTCTTCCGGAAGAACAACTCATATTCACCTTCTCACGTGGCGCCGAGCACAACCTCGATGACCTATGAGGCGTCACGATATCAACGGCTACACATTCTACACCGAGGACAAGGACATGAAGAGCGATGGTTATCGTAACTCCGGGTAACGATGGAATCCTACACCGTAAGGACAAGGACAGATACTACGGAAGGATCGAGGAGATCTGGGAACCGAGCTACTGCCGAGAGAAGGTGCCGATGTTCCGTGTCGAGATGGGCCAAGAGCGTCCTAAAAGAAGACCGATATTTCACCACCATGGTTATACCCGAAGCCAAATCCAAGATCATGGGCGCAAACGTCACCGCTAAAAATGAGCCATGGGTACTGGCTTCCCAAGTGGACCAATGCTTCTTCATTACCGACCCGCCAAAGCCCGGTCGTGTTGTCGTGAGGAGAGGCAAAAGGAAGATCATCGGAATGGATGGAGTAGCCAATGAGCAAGACTTCGACAAGTACGGGCGACCGAGGATCGAACATGACGACGATGATGAAGTAGCAGCATACACCACAAGAAGAAGCAGGACCACCCTACCTAAAGGACGTCCGTTCCACGGAAGAACTCCATTTGCGAAAAAGAAGGGCAAGAAGATTGTGAACAGATAGCTAGCTAAGATCGATTGTATTTAAATCGTAGCCTTCATTTCTCGATTGTATTTCATGGGCACTTTTTGAACTATCATGAATATTTTTAAATTTCATGGACACTTGATCTCGATCCCTCCATCTCGATCGCTATCCCACCTCGCCAGATCCGGTCCCCTCGCCGAAAGCACCCCAGTCCACCGGCCGCCGCCGACCCCCTGCACCCTCGATTCCCCTACTCAACCGCCGCCGCCGACCCCCCGCACCCCTCCCCTACTCAACCGCCGCCGCCGACCCCCC
Organism: Aegilops bicornis; assembly: GCA_021605145.1. Classification (NCBI taxonomy): domain Eukaryota; kingdom Viridiplantae; phylum Streptophyta; class Magnoliopsida; order Poales; family Poaceae; genus Aegilops; species Aegilops bicornis. The sequence goes on along the minus strand of CM038675.1, from coordinate 164,853,692 downwards.
GCACCCTCCCCCGCTCCACCGGCATTACTGTTTGATGATATTTTTAAAAAAAATATTACTGTCTTATAAAAAAATATTACTATTATGATTTAAACAAGTTTGAACATATTTAAACACAAGTAAGTATCAAACAGCATTTTAAATGCATAAAAAAATTGTCCCCTCCATCTCGATCGCTATCCCACCTCGCCAGATCCGGTCCCCTCGGCCGAAAGCACCCCCAGTCCACCGGCCGCCACCGACCCCCCGCACCTCGATTCCCCTACTCAAGCGCCCGCCGACCCCCGCACCCTCCCTACTCAACCGCCGCCGACCCCCGCACCCCCGCACCCTCCCGCTCCACCGGCATTACTGTTTGATGATATTTTTAAAAATTATTACTGTCTTATAAAAAATATTACTATTATGGTTTAAACAAGTTTGAACATATTTAAACACAAATAAGTATCAAACAGCATTTTAAATGCATAAAAAATTGTGGAGCACAGGAATCGAACCCAGACCTCTGGTTTGAGAAATGGCTGCTGACGAGTCGAGCTAGTAGAGGGAACTTGATGTGGATCAGGTCACGTGGAAGATAACCTGTTGGCTCGAGCAGAAATAAAAAAATACTAATGGCGCACCCGGGCGAGATGCGCCATTAGTATGGATGTACTTATGGCGCACCGAGGGGTGGTGCGCCATTAGTATTGTGTCGCCCCCATCCATATTTCCTCCCCGGCCGGCCCAAACCTATCCTCTCTCTCTCCCTCGCCCTCGCCCTCGATCCCCTTCCCCTCTCCTCTCCCGACGCCGCTGCCCCGCCGGCTCGACGCCGCCCCGACGCTGCCCCGCCGCCTCGGCCGCCCAAGCGCCGCCTCGACGCCTCGACGCCCCGACGCCGCCTCGACGCCGCCTTCGCGCCTGCGTCCGCAAGTACCAGCTCGCCACCGCCGCGTCCGCCTCCCCTGCCTCTCCCCGTCGGCCGCCGGTGAAGCACCGCGCCGCACTGGCCCATCGTCTCCTACATCGCCAACGTCCTCGCCGACCAGGACTTCGACTTCGGGCCCCCCGACGGCCACGGCATCTTCCACGCCCTCGGCGACCTCCTCGTGACGCCCGCTGCGTCTCGACGCGACCACTGCCTCGAGGTACCAAATCACCCCATCCCGCCCAATCCACCCGATTTCATGCCCCCTAGGTTTCGGTTGGGGCCATAAACTGGTTTTGCTGCTGTTGAAAATATTAGGTACCAAACCTCAAGGATGCTATATTAGGCTGTGATTTTACAAAACGAAATGCGAGAGGGGAAGTTTGTGCTTCAGTTTCATATTCACAATATCATCTATACGCTGATTGAACTGATACGAAGTGGTGAAATGCGTGCAGGCTGAATCTGGAAGAAATCACAGCAAGCTATGTTCAATCTTGATAGTGTATTATCGCTTTTGGAATATTGGTGATACACTAATTCCGGATGAAGTAGATAATAATGTGCATCTGAACATCAAAATCATATCATGACTTCAGAATTTTAAAGAGATTACAGGAAGCTATGTTAAATCTGGATACTGCATAAATAGTTTTGGCATCTTAGTAACACACTAATTGTAGAAGAAGCAGATCAAAACATGCATCCATCTAACATCCAAACTTATCAGGACTTCAGGATGTTTTAGTTCAAACAATTAATGAACAGGCAGGGCAACCAATATGCTTTTTTCTAGAGATCAAATCTTTTATGCAATTGCGAAAACACAAGTCGGGAAACATCAAAATTAGCGTACGATTAATCAAGACAGGAAACAGGGATTAAAACAACAAATCTTGGGCGCTAATAGTTTACGAATTGGTAGGATTTAATAAGGATGAGAAGAACCATTACATTGTATTAATCAAGATAGGAAACATGGATCAAACAACAACAGTAGAAAAATTGTAACAACAATCTATCAATCTAATACTTTATCACTAAAACAGTAGGGGGGAGGGGGGGCGCATCCGATTTTCAAATGCACAATGACATTTATGGTGAACTGGTTTTGCTGCTGAAAACTGCTTCCTGACTTGTGAGCATTTTTACACAAAATTTATATGATCAAGTAGAGATGAATAGAGAGAGTCCTGTGAACTTGTGAGCATTTTTACACAAAATTTATCATGCACCGCTCCAATGTCCGGAGTACCAGGATCACTGTTAGTGGAGCTGTTTTCAAGTGTGCTCCTAGTATTCACGCCCTATGCGCCGCAAGTTTGGTCTTGGTATCTGTAATCCTGTATGTATCGGGACAAGTGGTGCTAGCTTTATTGCGAGGATCAATTGCGTAGTGCCTGCAGGTCCATCATTGGTGGATTTTTTTACTGTTGTAGTTCTTATTTGCTAGGCATATCACCTTACAATGAGTTGTGGGTGAAAATACCAGGTTAACTGATATTTGAGTCCATTCGCAACTGCTCCCATTAAGTTAAAGATCAACCAATTTAGTTCTTATTTGCTATGTAGGCTAATTCAATTTAAATTTTGTACTCTGATGATTAAAAAATATGATGATTACTTAGCAGTTAAGTCTTAACGTGGTTTGCATTCATTTGCAATTACACTTGTTTTTGCCTCCACTTGATGGAGCCGACAGCCTTCCGTTTACACAAGCGAGTATTCTTGTTTTGCGGTGCTCATTTTTTCTAAGTGCACTGCAAGTACTTGTTCCTTTGTGCACCATAAGTAAAACTAGCTAATTTTATGAAAATGTATCATGTCACCGTCTGTGACTCTCTCTTTTAAGTCCACATTCTGTTGGTGGCTCGGTTAACTCCTAGGGTTTTAGCAGTTATGTATAAAAAACATTACGATCCAGTATTGCTTGTAGTGGTTTGTCCAAAATGTTGAATGATACTGCTTGGAGATGCATATATTGTTTCACCTCTTCACATGCCAATGTATTTTCCATGTTGTGATGGAGGCCTTTTTGCCTTGTCCACCGAGAGGCCCTTGAGTTTGCTGGAATGTCGATTAACTTCCGTTCCAAGAATTAGTACTCCATATGTCCTATTTTCAGCAAAGGTCATGCTGAAATTTTCCGTGAATTTTAGCATGACTTTGCTTAAAATAGGACATATGGGGTACTTGTGACTAATGCATGGGCCGGGGTACTTGTGACTAATGATGAAAGCTTAGGCTTTTAGGGTGCCTCGGCGTCGAAAAACCCTCAATGATAAAAGCTTAGCTTTTAGTATGCCTCGGTGTCGACAAACCCTAAATGATGAGACCATGATCTTGTTCCTTGACAATAACCAACTTTTTGACCAAACTTTGTTCCTATTTAGAGAGAAACATGGCCAACAACGATGAGGCCGGGTGTTCGGGCAGCAAGGCATTCTGGGAGCTGTCCCAGGAGATGGAGGAACAACCTCACTTGTACGAGGACGCCACCTTCCCCACCGATCCTGAGACCACTGATGGTACCACCGAGGATGACCCCACTGATGCCACCACTGATGGTGCCGCCGAGGATGCCACCATCGATGATGGCGGCGCCGCACGTATGGTAGCCAACCGAAGAGGCAACGGAAGGACTGGCGCCCGACCGTGCTCCGCACCCTCAAGGAGGAAGTTCTTGAAGTGGACTCCGACGGGAATCCAACGGCGGCCGAACGAATAGTCAAGGGGTACTCGCTTCAGCTCGGGTGCATTCTCCGGAGCACCGTCTCGATCAACACCGAGAACCTGAGGCATCCTGACCGAGGGAATTTGCACAACCTCCTCTTCACGAAGCTGCATGAACAATACAAGTTCCCCGCTGAATTTGAAAACACAAGCCTCAAAGGTAATAAAGTGAACAATGCTGCCCTCAAGAAGATGAGCAAGGCCCTGTCTACTTGGAAAAGCAATGTGAAGAGAATGATCGAGAAAGGTGAGAGTTATGAGAAGATCAAGGAGAAAAATCCTTCGATCACCGAAGATGACTACAACGACTTCAAGATCAATTGCTCGAGCACCGCAAACTCCGAATCAAGTCAGTGGGGGAAAGAAATGTGGGAGCTGAACTTAGGGGGAACACACATTCGGTCCCGGCGGTTACAGAGTGGCGGAGCCTATATGGGACAAGGAGGACGCGGAGCGTGCCGAGCAAGGCCTACCGCCCCTCTTCGATAAATACGGTGACAAGCAGACCAGGAACTTTGTCAGGGCCGGTACAAGAAGGACCCAAAAACAAAGGAGCTTACCACGGATCCGAAGACCAGGGCGCTTGAGCTTGTTCTGGTAAGGAATACCACCCCCGCGTAATTAGTTCCATATGGTTGCATTCTAATTAATGAAGACAAATTTCTAAATGGTTCACATTCCTTCCGCAGGCGACTGAAAGCAGTAGCGCGGGGTCGACTAAGAGCAACCCTTGGGACACCACTCTAAATAGGGCGTTGAATGTAATGAAGAACAAGAATAAGCTCAAGAAGTCGACGTCATTTGGTCGTGGTGGACGGAAAAAGGCTTGTCCACAAAATGGGGTCATACTATACCGCTGGTGTGCGGAAGGAGAAAAGACCAGCTCGGAAAGCCGGTAGCGCAAGGTTCAAGAACTCAAAGGCACGGGTGGCGCGGATTCGGAGATTGTCCAAGAGCAAGTGCAACAACAACTGGAGCGGCATTTATCACCGCCATTGTGCCTACGTTGATCCAGGGGTTGAGTGCGTGGATTGCGGGCGGCCAACAGGGGCCGCCCCCGATTGCTAGCTTCACGGCCAGCAACTCGTAGAATGCGATGGCGGGGCCATTGGTGTCTCCGGCGGAGGCGGCATTGGTGTCTCCGGCCGCACGGGAGCTTAATGCACCGGGTGTACGCCGCCGGCACCTCTGCAGCAAGCGGCCCCTCCGTCAATCGCACTCCCGCCGTTGGCGGTGCCTCGACATTAGCCGAGCTCGACGCCATCATCACGGTAACTAATTAAGCCTCTCGGTCGAGGACTTCATCTCCTTGCCTTTGATCGGGCATCCCCGACGCCCTACATGTTTTCGCAGGGCGCCGCCGACGTTACATGCACTCTCCGCACTTCGTGAACAATGAGTTGGTCGATGTCGCCAAGGGCAAAATCGTTCAACCGGCAACCCTTGTTCCATGGTACCCGGATGCCACCCAATTTGTTTAGGGTTGAACTGGTTCGGTGCTGCCAGGCTGCGACGAGTTGTTACCTCCGATTTGACCCGTCGGGGCCGGCGATGATGACGTGATGACCCTCGGCGCCTGCTCGAGCTGGCCCTCGCTTTGGCGAAGAGCCAGATTCGTTTTGGGGCGGGGACACCACCCCAAAGACAACACCGCCACCGTGCGGCGCCAAGTCGGCCCCATGGCAAGACCGCCCGCCAACGGTGCCGGACATCCCTATGCCATCGATCCAAACATGCATATGGCACAGGATCGAGCAGCGACGACGACGATACATTTGCCAACGTCGATCAAGATTTTGCCGATCATGGGTACGGTGGCGACTTCATGGGGCCTCCTTCTCAAGAACCCAACCCTACAAAAGACGTCGCGATCTAGCTGGTACCGCGGAGAAGCCAAGTTGCAACAGCGTCGTCTGCCGTTCAGCTCTCGAGAGACGCCTCCAGCTGCCGACTTCACCGAGCCTCTGATAGGCGAGGTGCGAAATATTATCAGCCCCAACACACTCAAGAAGGCGGTCTGTGAGAAGAACTCGGTCCCATTACAGGAGAACAAGAAGGCACTCAAAAGAAAGACTAACAAGGGTGCGGGCCAGCCGGCACCGAGTACGATCCGCGTGCTCGTGGGCGGGCCACCTTCACCGAGGATATCTCGAGGAGGGTGCATGTGGCGGGTAGGGCGATGCTACCGACAAATATGCTCAATGCTGCAACCGGTGCTATCTGGAGTCTGCATGATGTTGTTCTTGCTTTGGAGAAGCGGCGTCTCAAAGAGAAGGATGTGGCATACCCGGTTTTCGTGGCCAAGGTGCCAGAGGGCAAGGGCTTTGTGGATAACTCCATCGGGCGTACGATCGTCCTGCGGTTTGATGACATCCACGCTATGTTGAACCTTCATCCGCTGCACTACACCTTCGTTCGGCTATTTTCGCTGAGTATGGAGATGCGGATCATTCGCGATAAGACCCCGAACATCGTGATAGTCGACCCCTTCTACATGCGTGCCAAGATCTTGGGCAGCGCCTGGGACCGCAAGTCGCGAAGTTCTTACCTCAAGGCGTCATTCTGGCAAACCAAGATAAGGATAACTTCCTCGTGCCTTACTTTCCCGAGTAAGTCCTCCCCTCAACCGGCCCGTAACATATGAATTCTTAGATTTCGATCATTTTTCTTTTAACATTCTGTGTTTTCTGCAGTGACACACATTGCACGCTCATCCTCCTAAGCCCCAAATATTCCATGGCCACGTATTTCGACCCGGACCGTCAGTCGAACGTAGACTACACAAATGTCAAGAAGGTTCTTGATGATGTTCTCCCTGCCACGCCTAACTGGAGGCACCTTCACCAGGCCTATTCGTAAGTACACGGCAAGCACGTGTTCTCCCACAATCTGACGTTCTGCTGCGTCAAGCAGCCGCTGGCGGTCGAAGGGTGCCTACTACGCCATCCATCACATGCGAGGCGATCGTGCGGGACCATCATCAACTTCGCTACCGAGTAAACTCAAAGATTGGGCGCGAGCTTGTCGGCAATCCAGACGCGGACATCGGACAAGAATTCTCTTGCATCCAAATGGAGTTTGCGGAAATCATCCATCAAGATGTCCTTCGTACCTCGGGGCAGTTCTACCTCAGAAATCAATCGTCCAACAAAGGGCATCGACTCAATGCTTCAATTGCAGGCTGACAACGCCCGTTCTTTCATGACTCCCACGATAGACGGCGGCTTCATCCACGCTCCGGTCCATTGAGTCGAGTCGAAAGCAGTGATGCTGTGTCTAGTTCTGAAACATCGATTGGCTCATGTTGTAATTAAACTTTAATGAACTTGTAGTATGTCTCTTTGGTTTGAGAGTCGCTCAACTTAGATGTAATCGATGCTATTAATGTCTTGCTTTTCTCTTCCGATCGTTACGCTGCATATTTATATATTGCTTATGTATTGTCTGTGAATTGGTACTAACGTTTCGCTTGGCTAGTGCATAGCGATGCCGTCGTATGTCGTGGTACAAGGGTAAGGTTCCCTGAGTCTCTGACGACCGGGAGGAGTGTCGGAGGCAGGTTCACCGATTCAGCGGTAACAGTTACAAAGGGTACACCACTAGGGCCGAGGCGAATCTAGATACGCCCGCTATCTAGCGGGAGAGGGAGGGCGTTGGAGGAACCGGATGAAGACGAAGTTTCATCGTGATGATGCTCATCGTGATGACCGCAGCTCTCTTCTATGTGATGGTAGTTTAGATGATCGATATCGACTTGTAATGTGAAGACAAACTCTCTACTCGCGGTCTCGAGACTTGTAATATAATGTTCTATCTTTGTTCGGTCTTTTCAATTCGGAGACTAATATGATGAATTGTATTCAGAGACTAATATTATGAATTGTATTCAAAGACTAATCTTCTATTGTATTCGATGAATCTGTTGTTGATGTGTGCTGTCTATATTTTGTCCAATTATACATTTTGTAACCTGTGCAAAAAACAGAAAATAAAAAAATAAAAAAAAACCTAATATTCATACTAATGGCGATCACATCACAGTGCGCCATTAGTATGCTAAAGGAGACTAATGACGCATCATTAAACAGTGCGCCATTAGTATGCCGAAGTTACTAATGGCGCATCTTGCCGTTGTGCGCCATTAGTATGCCAAAGCACCTGGGTATACATGGCCCCCTGGGAGGCATACTAATGGCGCACTGTTGTATATACTAATGGCGCATCCAGTGGTGCGCCATTAGTATACCAGATACTAATGGCGCACCAGTGGTGCGCCATTAGTAAAATATACTAATGGCGTGGCACTAATGGCGCACCACTAATGCGCCATTAATGGCCAAATTAGGTGCGCCATTAGTAGGCCTTTTCCTGGTAGTGACTAATCCAAGCTCCTCCAATCGGCATGCCGTGATGAAGTAGTTTACTTCAAGAAAACTATAACTTTTCTCTTCTCTGTTGCACACTTGCACATTAATTGATGTGTATTCTTTTGATTTTTGGACCACATTGATAATTGGGTACAAGTGTTCGGTACCTTGGGTTGTACATGGATCTATGATGTTTAGTACCTACTGTACAATGTACATTCAGGACACTATGAGAGTTTGGCGCATGATCAAAGATTGGTTGGGTCTCCATGATGTGCATTCTAGTGATTGGAGTGACGCGACTTCCGTTAAAGAGTGGTGGAGCCACAATGCTATCAAGAAGACACAATCGCGAAGACCACTTGCTTCCTTGATGCTTCTTATCTCCTGGGAGTTGTGGAATGAGAGGAATGCGCGGATCTTTCGTAGTATTGTTGTCCCGGTTGGAGTCATTGTTGCTAGGATTAAAGAGGAGGCGTCACTTTGGAGCATGGTTGGGGCGAGGCACTTGAGTAACATAATGCCGCGAGAGTGATTGTTGTAATTCGACCATGGGCCTTAACCTCTTAAACTTCTCTCTTAATCAATAAAAATGGCAAATCTTTTACCGCAATTCAAAAAAAAAAAAGCTTTACTAATTCAGTTTTTGCTATATGATACCGGTGCTTTGACATCAGGACACATATCCATATCAGGGTTTTTTTTCTTGACCGATATTTTCGAAAACCGGTCGGTTACCGGATATATTGGTGGACCCTGAAAAATTACAATACCGTTTGAAAAGTTCAATTTTTTCGAATTTAAACGTCCAGCTTGCCGTCAAATAGAGCCCGTATAGTTATAGTTCCACGCGATATGTTGTGGCGTGGTGGCAATGAGCATAATCCAGCACTCTGCAGGTCGGGAGATGTGCAGCACGCATGACACGAACTCGCGTAGTCAGCAAGTCAACGTATCGGGCTTACCACTGGGACTGAAAGTAGTTCACGCCTACAATGGTAGAACTTGCTATATTTTGGTGCTTTTTTTTAATTCAAATTTCTTTTAAAAAATTTGGGCGAAAAAGTCCGAATTTTCCAAGATATTCCGGAAACCGGGTTTTGTAGCCACATCTGGTAAAAACGGAAACGAGAAATAACCCTTGATCCACATATCCATACTGTTGGTAGCGATGTTGGTGCAGGTGCTCATGTATTACCAACATCATCATGAATCTTACCATAAAATAGGCCATAGGCGAGGCGGACAATACATAGTAATCCAGTCGGTGAAGTGATAATATTTGTTTCCTTCGCTCTGTGGATTGCCAGTAAGCTGTCAGTTCGACGTATGTAACCATCTCCTCTGGAGGTACAGTGGCCGACGAGAGGACAACAGAAGGCGAGAAGGTGCGTGTGTACTGGGTAGGCCTCTTCATAGCGCGAAAATAAAATCATCATTCACGCCCCCCAAATAGTTGTTGGATTGAGTCTTCAAGTTAGTACACACATTGATCCATGCTGCATGTAGATCCTCACCTCCTCCATCCATCTTCTATGTATGGGTCGGTGCCATTTCACGAAATAGATTGATTTGTCATGTATAAAGTGAACCGCGTATACTAGAAATTTAAGACTCGTTCATTATATTATAGATCAATTAAAGAAGATGCTTCCCCGCAAAAAAAATAAAAATTAAAGAAGATGCTTGACATATCAAAATTGTCTAGAAAATAGCCTACCTATATTTTCTACAACTAGCTAGAGTCTTTTGTAATTAACTATAGTTAGCATTTCGCAAACATATTGATTTATCATGTTTGAAGTGAACCATGTATACAAGAAATTTAAGAAGATCAATAGAGAAGTTTGGCACATACAAGAAACTTAAACGTTTGCTTTAAATGTTCATTGTTGTGACGCCCCCGATTCAATCGTACACTAATCATGCACGCACGATCAAGATCAGGGACTCACGGAAAGATACCACAACACAACTCTACAACATAAATAAGTCATACAAGCATCATAATACAAGCCAGGGGCCTCGAGGGCTCGAATACAAGTGCTCGCTCATAGACGAGTCAGCGGAAACAACAATATCTGAGTACAGACATAAGTTAAAGAAGTTGCCATAAGATGGCTAGCACAAACTGGGATACAGATCGAAAGAGGCGCAGGCGTCCTGCCTGGGATCCTCCTAAACTACTCCAGGTCGTCGTCAGCAGGCTGCACGTAGTAGTAGGCACCTCCGGGGTAGTAGTCGTCATCGACGGTGGCGTCTGGCTCCTGGGCTCCATCGTCTGGTTGCAGCAATCGGGTAAAGAAAGGGGAAAAAGGGGAACAAGGCAACCGTGAGTACTCATCCAAAGTACTCGCAAGCAAGGAGCTACACTACATATGCATGGATATATGTGTAAAGGGCCATATCAGTGGACTGAACTGCAGAATGCCCGAATAAGAGGGGGATAGCTAATCCTGTCGAAGACTACGCTTCTGGCAGCCTCCGTCTTGCAACATGTAGAAGAGAGTAGACTGAAGTCCTCCAAGTAGCATCACATATCAATAATCCTACCCGGCGATCCCTCCTCGTAACCCTGAGAGAGAGCGACCACCGGGTTGTATCTGGCACTTGGAAGGGTGTGTTTTATTAAGTATCTGGTTCTAGTTGTCATAAGGTCAAGGTACAACTCCAAGTCATCCTGTTACCGAAGATTACGGCTATTCGAATAGATTAACTTACCTGCAGGGGTGCACCACATAACCCAACACACTTGATCTCATTTGGCCGGACACACTTTCCTGGGTCATGCCCGGCCGCGGAAGATCAACACGTCGCAGCCCCACCTAGGCTCAACAGAGAGGTCAAGACGCCGGTTCTAATCCTAAGCGCCGCAGTGCAGGCCCATCGCCCTTAGCACACCTGCACGTTGCGTACGCGGCCGAAAACAGACCTAGCCTACAGGCGTTCCAGTCCAATCCGGCGCGCACCACTCAGTCGCTGACGTCACGAAGTGCTTCGGCTGATACCACGACGTCGGGATACCCATAACTACTCCCGCGTAGATGGTTAGTGTGTATAGACCAAATGGCCAGACTCAGATCAAATACCAAGATCTCCTTAAGCGTGTTAAGTATCCGCGAACGCCGACCAGGGCCAGGCCCACCTCTCTCCTTGGTGGTCTCAAACTGCCCTGTCGCTTCGCCACAAAGTAACAGTCGGGGGCCGTCGGGAACCCAGGCCCACCTCTCTCCTAGGTGGTCTCAAACTGCCCTCCCGAAGTGATCACAGCCCAGTAGTATAGCATGGCAGACGGACAAGAATGTAGGGCCATTGATGAACACTGGCATCCTATACTAAGCAGTAGGATAGCAGATAAAGGTAACAAAGAGTAGCAATGACAGGCTATGCATCAGAATAGGATTAACCGAAAGCAGTAACATGCTACACTACTCTAATGCAAGCAGTATAGAGAAGAGTAGGCGATATCTGGTGATCAAAGGGGGGGCTTGCCTGGTTGCTCTGGCAAGGAGGGGTCGTCAACACCGTAGTCGTACTGGGTAGCAACGGCGTCGGTCTCGGTGTCTAGCGGAAGAAGAGGGGGAAGAAATAGTAAATACATAGCAAGCAAGTGCATAACAGGACAACAGGCAGAGCTAGACGTGTTCTAACGCGGTATGAGGTGGTACCGGTGAAGGGGGGAAACATCCGGGAAAATATCCCCGGTGTTTCGCGTTTTTGGACAGATGAATCGGAGGGGAAAAGTTGTGTGTTTGATATGTAGGGGTGTGTGGCGGACGAACGGGCTGCGTATCCGAATTCGCCTCGTCGTTCTGAGCAACTTTCATGTAGAAGGTTTTTCCATCCGAGGTATGATTTAATTTATATGATTTTTTCAAGTTTTATTAATATTCTACTACTGTGTTGCATTTCTCCCCTGTTTCTATTTGAAGTTCGAACCAAATGAATTTTGTTGCAGATGAAATTTTGTCACATAAATACTAGGTATTATTTTGAGCATACCCACAATGTTTGGAGGCAACTGGAGTTAATTAAGTAACTGTTTATTTTGAGAAGGTCATTTTATTTTCTTGTGGACCATTTATTAATTTAATTGGAATTTATTCGTGAGTCAAATGGAGTTAGTTTCAACATGACAATTGATCGTGAGGGAAATATAGAATAATTTGAACATTTTTGTTTTGTTGTTGGAATAAATATTATTTTTACTTTATTTTAAAATTTGAATTTGAATTCGGTTTCGATCAACGTGAGGTTGAGCAAATTATTTGCAATGAAAAGGTACCATCAGTGTGTGATTACTGTAGCTTGACTACCGGGTGTTACAAATCTCCTCCACTACAAGAAATCTCGTCCCGAGATTTAAGAGGTGGGGTAGGGGGAAAGTTCTGGTTACGAAATTCTAACGGGTCTTCTCGGTCTTGGTTGCTCTTCTCAAAGAGTTTGCTCCATGATGTTTATCCCTCCATTCCTCTACTTCTGCGCGTCGGGGCGAAGTTGCCATCCTTTCTTTTGGGAAGTCCATCGTACTTACGTAAAAGGATAAGGGGTAACTCAAAAGAACGGAACTCTCCACGATTGCTTATCCGGTAGATAACATTAGGGAAGGTGGCGAAAAGTAACTCCCGAATTGAAACTTAAGGAATTATCGAGAGCAAGGTAAGAAGGTGCAATAAGAAGTTTCAAGCGGATAGGCAATTGTTCTTTGCCTGAAACAGAGTGTGAAAGGGGTCCAGAGCAACGAGAATAAGTATTGCATGTGATACTAGAATAGATCATCTCTAGGAAGCTGACCCGTGAATTACATACGGAGTCAAACGCGAGAAATAACTTTAGCAACAGGGGTGTACAGGAGAGTCAGGTTTCGATCCCGTGGAACTGTGGTTTATGGGTCCACCATGTGGGTTAAAAAAATTAATTAGGGAGGGCGTTGTGATCATGCACGGTCATGATAGCAATGCAAGTCAGAGGAAAGCCTGTCAGTTATGTCCACTTCAACATCGGTACCAAGGGCGAGGGATGAAGAGAACCATTTTCCGCTTTCGTTGAACGAGGCGGACCAATAGGCAAAGTTCTCGTCCATCGGTGGTTACCTAATGTCATCAACAATAGTAACAGGGTCTTACTGATAGAGTTGTACACCGAGGTGCTTACAAAAGCAGTGACTTATTACTTCTTAGATCATATAAATCACAAGAAAGGTTAAACCAAACAACGGAAAGGAAAATATGGTTATCAGATTCAGAACAATGGAAAGGAAAATGTGCTTAAACACATATTTCAGGGTTATATCCTTCCCAAGGGCAAGTAGAGCATGATATCCATGATAGGATAGAAAGTAGAAAACCATTTAGGTAATGGGAGAGAATTTTCATGGCATTACCCATACAATGGTGTTTGGATAGTTGATCAACAAACATGTTGCATTGTGCTACAAATGTGCTTATTGTAACATCGGAGTACTAGAGACACGCTTCGAGATAGCAATGACATGGTCTTCAAGCAAAGGTCGTACTTTGGATACACGAAGGATTCATCAGGAACAACTTGTAGAATAAGTCTTATAGTTTCCTCATGGAAGAAAGGATAACATTGCTAAAAGGGAACTATAACAATAGGGCCTTCGGCCAGGTGTGCTAGGAATGACATCACCTTACCGGGTCATAAAAGACCAATGTTATAACTCTTGGAAATATGTTCCAACCATCATATCTGACCGAGATTCAGTTCTGATTGGGGTCAGGATACCTGAGAAGAAAAAGGTGCGACACAGATTGACAGAACACATCGTAAGATTCTCAGGAAATGAACTATGGAAGCGAGTTCCAAAACAAGATTTCATCGGTAAATCAAGGAGAGCATGAGGAGGTGGCTGATGAACTCAGCGACAATTCATCAAGATTTCCAAAAGGATGGATTTCCAAAATTAGGTGAACAAGGAGATAACATTTGTCAGATCAAATGATATAATGATGTATGCTCGAAGAAAACATACACAATTAAACATTGGTTGAAAAGTGCACCCGAAAATCTGGACTAGGTAGCATGATCAATGTTTGAATGATGATTCAATAAGCAATAGACTTAGAATGAAGCTATCGACCATTAACGTCAAAGCAATAGGGTTGCTAGAATTTTTGAATTTTACACATCACAGACCATTTGTCGGTATTCCGGTTAGAAACAACACAAGAAAGAATGGCGATGGTGAGAAGTACCACTATACCAAGAATTCTTAAGAGGTGGTGAAATTCTCGCTACATTCTTGACATAAAAGATGGCAATACTCAAAGGTAAAGAAGAACAAATGTTGGATAGCAAGGATCTCAAGGTATACACAAAACACGAACAAGTTTGTGTTGAACGGAAGGCAATAAAGTGGCCGATGATAACATAAATCATCGAGGGCAAGGATGGTATTTCTCATCATGAATTCGATTGATATCATGTAAGAGCTCATTAGGTTGACGATGATCACGACACATTTGTCAAGATATGTCATGAAGATGCAATCAATCAGCGACGACAACAAGTCAAAGGAATGATGAAGCGGGAGGTTATTGGAACCATGGTTACGACACAAACTCGAAATCAAGCTTGCAGTTCAAGGCGAAATGATATGATGAGGAAAATCGACGTAAGCTTAGCTCATCATCGAAAATTGTGCTCCAGAAGGACCAGGTAGCACAGTTAAAAGTCTGCACGATCATGATATAGCCGATAAGGCTAGGAATGAATTGAAGGATTATTAAACTCGTAAGAAACGAGAATTACTTAGAGTTCTTGAATCGGAGTGCGGAATCGAATCACTTATCGGTGTTCTCGGTTGACAACAACCCCGAACCCAAGAAAATTGGAACCAGTGAGAAATAAGAGTTGATGAAGAACCCATAAGAAGTTATGCAGTTCCATAATATTCTTGAGATACCATAGGGGAATACTCGAAGGTTGAGCAGAATCGAGGTTGGGCAGGCACATTGATCTGCATAATACAAGCGATTTAACTTGTCCGAGAAATGGGACCAAAGAAAAACAATCATGGTTGGAACCAAGGTTGCAAAGGACCAACATAGATAAGAGAAGAAGTTATCACAAGGGGATTATTATTACTACAAGAAGCTTCCATGATAAGTTCCACCTCGGGGCCATGGGCATGAACACAAAGTTCAAGGTCGACTCCCACTTCTCCAAAGCATAACCTTACATTCACTTCTCGTTTTGATAATGGCATTAGTGTTGAAAGTTTTACCTGGTGAAATATCAGATGAGTATGACCCGTGAAAACTTCCGAGTTCACACATATTAAGGAAGGCATAGGTTCAACCCATCGGGGCTTCTTAGAACATATACCATGAACTTCAGGAGTAAATAACACAAGCTCAAAAGTAGAGCATGGTTGACAAAAGTAGAGGATACAATTTACCAAAGGCATTATGTATCGGGTAAAGAACTCATAAGAATTTTGGTTGTGAAGGACACTATCGGATAATAACCCGGCAATGGGTACGGCGGTCCACAACGGGGCTGATGTGAGCATCGACACACAACCAGAGGAAGTAACAGTGCAAAGGCATTGGATTATAGAAACAACTGACTAATCCAGAGCTCAAATGCAAAGGAATTATGATTTTCAAATCAAGGGATCAGAAGCAATGTTCTGATTAGGGATGGATAAGTTGAATAGCCTTAGGGGTACAATCGATGGCAATTTGATTGGTCGAGATCCAGCTCATGTTTAAAATGACGTCTGAGCCGGAAGGATGAATTCTAGAATCTGATTGAGGATTGCGAGCATTCGCAACATATTGAATCAACGGACTCAAAATGATAATGACAAAGGATGTCAATAAAACTACGAGACTTATGGGATTAACCATAATGCAAGCAAGCAAGAATTTCAAGAGCCAAAGGCTCCAGAGGATTTTCGGAAGATAGAATAGTATTTTGAAGACTTTTGTGAAACACATGAACAACTGGGGATGAGCGGATACTCGACAAGTGCGAGGATTTATTTGAAGGGGTATTCATGTGGCAAAGAACTGCTAGGAAGTAGGCACAAAGTATTCTTGGAACAATAGAAAACTTGGGTATCTTGTAATAACAAGATCAATGGGGATGATCGTATGAATGGCAAGTGTAAGTAGTTATCCATAAGGATTTATCGGTGGTCGGAATAGCAAAAGTGATGGGCACAAAGTCTCGAGAGAATATCAAAGAGTATCTCCAAAATCTTACGTGCGATGCAGGATCATCCGGATCAAGGGCCTCTCCGGAGAAAGTATTTTCGAGAACCTAAAGTTAGATTTTAGTAAAAATCGTTTAACCCGAATAGAAGAGAGTTCAGAATCCCAGAGTAAAGGTCGAGGAGTAAAAGATCCTAGTATCACCCAATGGCGACGTGGGCCCGTAAGCCGCACAGCCATGTTAGTAAAAGCTTTGCAATGACTAGACCCAACTTCGGCCAAGGAGTTGGAAAGGGGGATTCCTACAGGCAGTCGGCTCTGATACCAACTTGTGACGCCCCAGATTCAATCGTACACTAATCATGCACGCAAATAAATAATACAAGCCATACAAGCATCATAATACAAGCCAGGGGCCTCGAGGGCTCGAATACAAGTGCTCGATCATAGACGAGTCAGCGGAAGCAACAATATCTGAGTACAGACATAAGTTAAACAAGTTGCCATAAGATGGCTAGCACAAACTGGGATACAGATCGAAAGAGGCGCAGGCCTCCTGCCTGGGATCCTCCTAAACTACTCCAGGTCGTCGTCAGCGGGCTGCACGTAGTAGTAGGCACCTCCGGGGTAGTAGTCGTCATTGACTGTGGCGTCTAGCTCCTGGGCTCCATCGTCTCGTTGCAGCAATCGGGTAAAGAAAGGGGAAAAAGGGGGAACAAGGCAACCATGAGTACTCATCCAAAGTACTCGCAAGCAAGGAGCTACCCTACATATGCATGGATATATGTGTAAAGGGCCATATCAGTGGACTGAACTACAGAATGCCAGAATAAGAGGGGATAGCTAATCCTGTCGAAGACTATGCTTCTGGCAGCCTCCGTCTTGCAACATGTAGAAGAGAGTAGACTGAGGTCCTCTAAGTAGCATCACATAGCAATAATCCTACCCGGCGATCCCCTCCTCGTAACCCTAAGAGAGAGCGACCACCGGGTTGTATCTGGCACTTGGAAGGGTGTGTTTTATTAAGTATCCGGTTCTAGTTGTCATAAGGTCAAGGTACAACTCCAAGTCGCCCTGTTATCAAGATCACGGCTATTCGAATAGATTAACTTCCCTACTGTGGGTGCACCACATAACCCAACACGCTTGATCCCATTTGGCGGACACACTTTCTCGGGTCATGCCCGCCGCGGAAGATCAACACGCCGCAGCCCCACCTAGGCTCAACAGAGAGGTCAAAGACGTCGGTCTAAACCTAAGCGCCGCAGTGCAGGCCCATCGCCCTTAGCACACCTGCATGTTGCGTAAGCGGCCGGAAGCAGACCTAGCCTACAGGCATTCCAGTCCAATCCGGCGCGTGCCACTCAGTCACTGACGTCACGAAGTGCTTCGGCTGATACCACGACGTCGGGATACCCATAACTACTCCCGCGTAGATGGTTAGTGCGTATAGACCAAATGGCCAGACTCAGATCAAATACCAAGATCTCGTTAAGCGTGTTAAGTATCCGATAACGCCGACCAGGGCCAGGCCCACCTCTCTCCTAGGTGGTCTCAACCTGCCCTGTGCCGCTTCACAAAGTAATAGTCGGGGCCGTCGGGAACCCAGGCCCACCTCTACCGGATGGAGCCACCTGTCCTTTCAGCCCCCATCTCCGACAAAGATCACGAGTAATGTAATAGTGTAAAGTATATAGTATATGCCCGTGATCACCTCCCGAAGTGATCATAGCCCAAAGAGTATAGCATGGCGGACGGACAAGAATGTAGGGCCACCGATGGAACACTAGCATCCTATACTAAGCGATGGGATAGCGTATAAAGGTAACAAGAGTAGCAAGGATAAAGGCTATGCAGCAGATAGCATTAATCGAAAGCGATAACATGCTACACTACTCTAATGCAAGCAGTATAGAGAAGAGTAGGCGATATCTGGTGATCAAAGGGGCTTGCCCTGGTTGCTCACAGGCAAGGAGGGGTCGCCAACACCGTAGTCGTCTTGGGTAGCAGCAACGGCGTCGGTCTCGGTGTCTAGCGGAAGAAGAGGGGAAGAAATAGTAAATACATAGCAAGCAAGTGCATAACAGGACAACAGGCAGAGCTAGACGTGTTCTAACGCGGTATGAGGTGGTATCGGTGAAGGGGGGAAACATCCGGGAAAATATCCCCGGTGTTTCGCGTTTTTGGACAGATGAATCGGAGGGGAAAAGTTGTGTGTTTGATATGTAGGGGTGTGTGGCGGACGATCGGGCTGCGTGATTCAATTCAACTCGCTGCTCGAGCAACTTTCATGTAGAAGGTTTTTCCATCCGAGGTATGATTTAATTTATATGATTTTTTCAAGTTTTATTAATATTCTGATATTTCTGAAAGAATTAATAATTTCGAAATAAAATAGCAAAAAGCTATATGTACCTAAGTGTGTACCCAGCGGAGGCTTATAGGTGGATCCAGGGGTGTTAGTTGACTGCTTGACCAGTCAAGGTTGACTGGTCAACAGTCAACATAGGACCCACATGTCATCCTCACATGTGTATAGGAAAGTAGCTAAACTAATCTAAATCAGAGCGGGGCCACTTGTCATAGACTAATTTAACTCCTAAACCAACTACTCCTAATTAACAGGGCCATCCCCATTAGTCAGGGGCACAGCCGGCCTCGTGGCTGGCCTCGCACGGGCACTAGGCACCGGCGGCCAGGGCCAGAGGGCTCGCACAGGAGCGGGCGCGGGAGAGGAGGTGCGGGGCGTGGTGTGGTCGCCGGCAGGAGGAGCAGCAAGCGGGCGCGGGCAACGCAGGAGGGACGGTCTCGCTGGGGGTGGGAGGGAGGCGCGGCGTGCTCGGCCAGACCACGACGACCGGCGAGGCTCGTCGGCGCCGCGAGAAGCGCAACGGGCCTCCGGTTTATCTCCCAACGGACATTTGGTCCGTGAAGAGCTGCTTCTTTGGGCCAGGCGGCAAGCGTCGATCTCTGATGACGGGCATCGTGGGGTGCACTGGGTTGTTGGCAACAGCCACGACCAAGGCAGAGGCGGCAGCGGCGGTGGCCACAAGAAAGACGCGACGCGAGGGCGGTATTTAGCAGCTCGCATGCGACAAAGAGGAGCGATATCAGCAGCAAAGAGCAAAGGCACAACGATTTAACGGGGGTGACGCGACGGCGCGAGGTCAGAACACAGCGTTGACAGCGGCCTACGGCGCCGGATTCGAAAGGAAAAGAGGGGGGAGCGAGGAGCTCACATCGGTGCCGAAGGTGAACTCGAGGAGGCCGAGGACGGACCGGAGACGAGGCAGTCGACGGCGGCCGGCGATGTACGCGACGGAGATGAGCTCGATGGCGAGCGCACGGGTCGTCCAGGCTTGATTCGATGCTCGGGGTAGATGCAGCCGACCACGACGATTCTCCTGGAGGTCTTCCCAAGCGGTGAGGCACACGTTGGCCGTGACAACGGTGGCGGGGCGCGCGGTCACCGTGCGAGCTTCGGAGCACAAAATCGATCCAAAGAGGAGGAAGCGAAGGGGGGTCGAGGGAGAACTGGACGAGAGGGATCTAGGGTTTTCGGTGGATTCGTTTCTAGCTAAGGGGGGCACGGATGGCCGCCACGCACGCCAAGGCACGACCATGGCCGTGGATAGCTGCCACGCCTGTGCTTAGTGAACAGAGTTAGAAGGAGAGGGGGAATTGGGCTGGCCTAGCTCCTGTTGCTAAATGGGCCAAAGTGCACGGTGCCATATCCAATCTTCTTATTCTACTACTGTGTTGCATTTCTCCCCTGTTTCTATTTGAAGTTCGAACCAAATGAATTTTGTTGCAGATGAAATTTTGTCACATAAATACTAGGTATTATTTTGAGCATACCCACAATGTTTGGAGGCAACTGGAGTTAATTAAGTAACTGTTTATTTTGAGAAGGTCATTTTATTTGCTGCTGGACCATTTATTAATTTACTTGGAATTTATTTGTGAGTCAAATGGAGTTAGTTTCAACATGACAATTGATCAGAGGGAAATATAGAATAATTTGAACATTTTTGTTTTGTTGTTGGAATAAATATTATTTTTACTTTATTTTAAAATTTGAATTTGAATTCGGTTTCGATCAACGTGAGGTTGAGCAAATTATTTGCAATGAAAAGGTACCATCAGTGTGTGATTACTGTAGCTTGACTACCGGGTGTTACAATTGTAACCATAGGTAGTTAGTGTAGCGGTATCATGAATATAGCCATGTTCGAATTGTTAGTTATGGCGTAGATGGAGAGTAATGTATAATTAGTTTTCACCATGTATATACTCGATTGGTATTGTACTATTTCCCATACTGGAAGTGTGTCATTGAGAACCTCAATACTAGCTCAGCTAGTTTGGTAACAAATACGAGTCTAAAGATTACAAACAACCCTGATGATGAATATCCTATATACCTAAATAGTTGATCTTCAGTAAACTCAAATATCTTAATATGCAACTATGCCAACTCACCATCTCACTATATATGCATACCCCACTAAATTTAATTCTCTCAACATGCGGTTATACTAACTCACTATGCAAAAATGCACGACAAAAGTTACACCTTCACATGCGCCATGAATGCATCTCACATTTGATAGATATTCTACAACTATATAATGATCATATATATAAAAAAGTAATTTAGTTTCAGTTCTCACATTGTTAATCCAAATATAAAGTTTCACATTGCCAAATCTCGTAGTGAAAATTGCATCCAACTCTCGCAACAACGTGTGGGGTGCCATCTCTACTTTAGCTAATTAGCCTCTCATTAGAGAAAGTTGACACAATGAATATGACACATTTGAGATTATTTAGCTGTACAAGATATGTTAATGTAACATACACATATAGCCTGGTTTAGAGGAATTGCTAGAAAAGTACTTGATAGTAAATATTCTAAATCAAAGGATTTAACATGATTATAATTTAATACTACAATATTTACAGTCCTTTATGTAGACTTCACCGCTTGAATTTATATGTCTAAGTTTTAATGGGTTCTCTCAGATTGCCTTGATTTCTATACTGAGAGAGAAACACTATTGATCACACTACTAATTATCTAATATACTCTGTTTTCCAAAATACATGACATATTTTATACATGGGCACAAATATCCAAACTGTAGAAGTTTGAAAAATATTTTTTACTTCTATATTAGTAAAAATTAAACTACTTTAGTGGAAAATATAACAGTACATTTTTAATACCAAATATAAATCATTTTTTCTTTAATAATTGCCATACATAAGTTCCTTTTTTTTGCGAGAACATAGTTCTTTTTCAATGTAACAGGCAGATGCTCTCTCGGTTTCATTAAGATATGGATAATAAAAAGAGTATAGAGTTATTTACAGAGAGCTGAGAGAACACAATAGAAGGACTACATTGTAGTGGCCTTGGCCGACATCCACTAACCATGATCCCCTTCACCAGATAAGCTACATTCAAAGACATGAAGGTTTGATCATACGCTTCGAAGATAATCATGTATATTTTGTAATAGAGATGGCAATTGTGAGCAAGAAGCAAATACCTCAATCGCTTGCTAAACATATGTAGTATTACTTCGTATAAGACTTTGAATGCAATTGTAAAATATGATAAAGACAATAAATAGAGGAGACTAGTGTGACACCCTCGATTCAATCATACACTATTCATATACGCAAATGTATACGATCAAGATCAAGGACTCACGGGAAGATATCACAACACAAGTCTAGACACAAATTAAAATAATACAAGCTTTATATTACAAGCCAGGGGCCTCGAGGGCTCGAATACACAAGCTCGATCATAAACGAGTCAGCGGAAGCAACAATATCTGAGTACAGACATTAAGTTAAACAAGGTGCAATAAGATTCTATGCCGCCAGCTAGCGAATGTCAAAGAAATGGCTGACGACAAAGAGTACATTTGCCATGAGCCAGTTCTTTGCCGTCTGTTTTTTTAAGCAGACGACAAAGGCCTTCTTTGCCATCCGCTAGCCGACGACAAAGAACTGACTGATGGCAAATTTCCTGATTCCAGTAGTGAACAGGGTTGCACACTATGTGCAAGCACACAAATTACGTAGATATCAACATTACCAAAGTTTGAACAAGACAAGAGATGATGAACAACAAAACCTTACCTTATAGGATTTTTTCAACACTTGGTGCCTGCCCGCTGACATCGGGGCGGGGGGTTCATGCCAAGGCAGGCTCAAAGAGGGAAGGAGGTGTTGCCCTAAGGGTCATGTAGGTAGGCGCTTCCCTCCCCGCACAGTTCTCTTTCTCTTCAAAGGCTCTGTCGATGTCTCGTCCTTGAGCACGACATGGCCGGTAGTACCGATGGGCAAGAGCATGCTGCCCAACCAGTGCTGATTGAGTGGTGACCATGGCCAACAATATACAAGGAATATGTAAAATAGACACAAAAAAAGATAGTTCCATCCAGAAAATGTAATGAATCAAATAGGGATGTGAATACGGGCAATTTGGTCACAAGTAGCAATGGAGGCATGGAAGCATGATCGCTCAGCGATCCTGATTGCGCCCCCACCAAGGGCTCATGAAGAGCAGTTAATCTTGAAGGTTAATCTCCGGGCCCTTAATAGACAATATGGGGTTGAAGTCTGTCAAGTGACTCGTAACCATCGAGGAGGCGCACACCCCACAAGAATAACAAGCAAAGCAAACTCACTTGGTAGAACCCCTCAAAAGATCTTCAATCAAAGTAGTAGTATCGAGATACCATATGATATCTCTCTCTCTGTCTCTCACTCAGGATAAGATTGGTGTAACAAGAGAGAAATACTACGGATTAGGGGCTCAAGAATAAGAAGATATTGACCTTCAAGATTTAAGTAAGTGTTCTTGGAATCATCCAACAACTTATATCTTCCCTTCTTGACTTGAGACTCTCTAGACTTGAACAAAGTGGTTGTGAAACGGTTGGAAATTTAACCCTATATAGAGCGAGGCAAAAATCTGACTATTACCTAGAACAAATAATTAACCTGGAAGTACGGAAGAAATAATCTCAGAACTATCATAGAAGTTCAAACATTTGAACATCCAAAGAATGTCCAGGAAGCCTCACTAAAATGCCGTGCTCAGATGTCCCAAATAAAAAAATAATAGAGGTTCCGGGCAACACAAATGTGGCCCTTTTCTTGGAGAATAAAACTAGCTTACAAGTAAAACCAATCGCTCAGCTTTACCATGGTAAAAAGAGTAGCTCTCAAATGAAAACTTGCTGAAAATTCAAAGTCGCAGCTCAGATGTACTCGAAAGATTTGCTCAGGACTACCGCGGACATATACTGTGACTCGATAGAGAAGAAAACCGAGAAGGCTCGGAAGTTCTGATGGAATAGTTATGCTTGGAGGTGTTGAAGCTAACACAGAAGGTTTTAAAGGAAACTTTGCTCGACAGTACCAGCGAAAGTTCTTGGTGGTTGCAATGGAAGGAAAATTCAATTTGCTCTTTGTGGGCAACTCGCTCCTAAAAGGCTCGATACTAATGCGTGAAAACGAATGGTGGTACCATGTCTTTGGAAAACAAAGGAGTAGAGTAGCTTGAATGGATTGTTTTAAGATCTTTGGCTTGGGATCTTGTCTTGGAGTACAAACACAAGTACATTGCTTGTGCCCCTTCCGATGGTATGGTTGTCCTACACTTAATTTGAATCTTGGATTCTCAAGAAACCTATAAATTCCATTCGAAGCTTGAGGTAGACACCATGTTGAAAACTTGGAGGTAATCACTGATATTCCATTCAAATCATGAGGACTATTTTCTGGAACAGACTTGACCAAATGTTAGTTCTCTCAATTGGTTTGCTATTTATCACCAAAATCCAATAGGGTATCTGAGAAATTCACTTTTATATCCTAATAATGAATAAAAAAGGAATATCTTCGCACATCCTAAATATACATGTGTATTACTTCATACAAGAGTTGGAAAATGGAAATGTACATGCACATCTGGGTACACGAGCTATCTTGTCCTTTCAATGGCACAAGTTTCTTTGAGATCCACAAAAAGTGCATATGAACATAACAACGTGTCTTTCTTTTATCACAACATAGATCTCAAAGTCATTCTGTGGCTGTGTTAGCTCATGCATGCTTGTGTGCATGATCCGGTCTGTTTGGCTAGTGGACTTTCTAGTAAGTTGTTGGTACCTATTCTCTATTTATTTTTCTAGGTAATGGACTTTGTCGTGGATGGTGGTTACTAAGATTAGATCTTGATGAAGGCGTTCAGT
This sequence comes from Aegilops bicornis, assembly GCA_021605145.1. NCBI lineage: Eukaryota > Viridiplantae > Streptophyta > Magnoliopsida > Poales > Poaceae > Aegilops > Aegilops bicornis. The sequence continues at coordinate 164,829,220 of CM038675.1, read as the reverse complement.
AGAGTAGACCTGTGATATCCCTTAGCCATGGCAGACCAATCAGGCAATCACTAACCATGGTGGCAATCGGTCTGGGCCTTTGCTATTACCGAAAAAGGCTTCGTCCCGCTTTATATATAAAGCAATGATCATCAGCGTCCGGTACAAACGCACACCCGCACAACACACTCACACACACACCCAGGACAGGATACATAGGCGCTGAGCGGCCTTTGCTATTTAACTTGGTCTTCTCTTGTGCTATACTTCCCCAACAACGTTTATGGTCTTACACCGTCAGTCGTTGTTCTTTACGGACCTATCAGTTGCATTGTACGGTCGTCATGAGTGGTGCTGCATTGCCATTCCCCTATGCCTCGTATTCCTAGTTTATCAGATCATATGAAAGTACCATTGAGCAATGTCTGCTGAGATTTGTATGGCATTGTCTAATAAGAGAGATGGAATGACCTGCCTAGATGCTACCGTGCCATCTATCCATCTCGGTCGCCCTTCGCTTGCCCTTTTATGAGAAGAATTACTTTTATTTTATGTTGAGGCTTTGCTTCTGTACCCCCTTCCTTAAATAGTTGTGCAGAGCTCAAAGCAATTATGGTACTTAATGATTATGAAACGCCGCTGTGGATTTTTACTACCATCCCCAACCGGCGTAGCAGGCCCAGATGACAGCTTCATATTGGGGCAAGAAGTTATAAAGCTGACGGAGACAAGTATCACTAGTGCAATATAGTACCTTCAGAACAAGGGCATCTGCCTGATGCCTATAGATCTTGTTTCTGCTGGAATTTTGTCATTTTGGGCCTAGCCCAATAGCAGTTTCAGAAATTCCTAATAAATCCTAGACGCCCACGCAGCCCATTCGTTCAAGGCAAGAGGTGGAACAAAAGTTTAGTCCCACATTGCTAGTTTAGAGGGAGTTGGACCTCTTTATAAGGAAGGCTCTTTCTCCACATGTATGAGGATGACAACAAGAGGGACCTCCACGCACGTTCCTCCTCCGCCGCCCGCCTCGCCACGGCACGCCTCGTCATGATGCGCCGCGCCGTGGGAATGAGCCGAGCCAATGTCTAAGTTTTTGCCACGCACGACGGGTATACGAAAGGTCCCGCGGGAGCTGTAGTGGACACTGAATTCGAACGGCGCGCCTCTTCGGCCGCCGCCTGTTCGCTTCGTCTCCCTCAGTTGCTTCACCTCCCGTCGCAGCCTGTTCGCGTCCTTCTCCTGTGACTATAAAAGGAAGGTCGCTCCTCCCAGAGAGACACACAAGAACAACGCAACCCTCTCGCCTCCAAGTTCATGACCACTGATCTTCCTCATCCCATCTTGCGGCGTGCACCGCAGGTCGGGACAGTAGGCCTCCGGAACCGCACCTTTTGAGTTCTGTACGGGAGAAGGGTGATAAAGTTTTTGGGGAGCGCTCCGCGCGACTACTGGCTTCTTCATCACGGACTCCGACGACGACTTCTTCCCCGACGTCGACTACCTCAGCAACGACATGGCTAGAGAGGATGTCGACCCCAAGTCCAGTGCTTCTGCTGCTGCTGTCTCGTACGTGTTCTTGCTCTTTCTGTTAGATGTCCTATCACAGTTCTTTGCTCTAGTTTCTGCCCTACATATGTTAGGTTCTACTTCATATATGCAACTTCATCTAGTGTCTGTTCTAGATGTGTTTAGTTCAAGTTCATATATGTAGATGCTATTTACCTTCTCTCTGTCAGAACGCATGACTTATTTTATCTCTACTATATTAGTCATGCTTTATCTACTATTTCTGTTAATAAGATCATTTGGTAAATTGCACATATTTCCAACAATCCAAAAACTTAATAATAGGCAATTTACACCAAGTGGTTTTGCTGCTTCCATGAGACCTTCTATGTTTGAGGGTATCCACTATAAGAGGTGGCGCGTGAGAGCAGTCTTATGGTTTCAAACCATGAGTTGCTATGACGCCACGCTTGGCAAGCCTGAAGGGGAGCTTGATGCACAACAGGAACAAGCTTTTCAGAAAATGGATACTCTGTTTAAGGCTGCTCTCTTGAGTGTTCTTGGTGAGAACATAGTTGATGCTTATGCGTCAATTGACAATGGAAAAGATATGTGGGGCCTTTTCGAGGCCAAGTTTGGGGTCTCGGATGCCGGCACTGAGTTGTACATCATGGAGCAATTCTATGATTACAGGATGACTGAAAAGCGCTTCGTGGTTGAGCAAGCTCATGACATACAGTCATTTGCTAGAGAGCTTGAGGATTTCAACTGTATGCTACCGGACAAGTTTGTTGCCGGAGGTATCATCACCAAGCTTCCTCCTTCTTGGAGGAACTTTGCTACCTTACTGAAACATAAGAGACAGGAGTTTTCCGTCCCGGATCTCATTGGCACTCTTAATGTGGAAGAAAAGGCGAGAGCAAAGGACACACGTGCTCGAGGTATTGAGGGAGGATCTAGTGCCAATATGGTACAGAAGAAGAACTTCCAGCCCCACAAGTTAAAGAACAATGACAAGTTTGATGGTAAATCAAAGTTTGATGGGAAGAACAAGGCTGTGCAACACACGAACTTCAAGAAGAAGAATCACAAGAAGAAAGGTGTCTGTCATGTGTGTGGGGATCCTGATCATTGGGTTCCCAGTTGCCCTAATCGCTATGACAAGCGTCATCCTGGGAAAGGCGGCAAGACCGCTAATGTTGTCATTGGAGACACTAACATGAAGGATGCTAGGTATGGTGTATTTCCCACTATTCTTTCAGTATGACATTCTCCCGATTGGTTGATTGACACGGGTGCTAATGTGCATGTATGCGGTGATATTTCTATGTTTTCGTCTTATCAGACCGCAGGGACTTCAACCGTGCTGATGGGAAAGATTCACGTGCTTCTGTTCATGGTGTTGGCACATCATAGATTCTGCCCTACATATGTTAGGTTCTACTTCATATATGCAACTTCATCTAGTGTCTGTTCTAGATGTGTTTAGTTCAAGTTCATATATGCAGATGCTATTTACCTTCTCTCTGTCAGAAGCATGACTTGTTTTATTTCTACTATATTAATCATGCTGTATCTACTATTTCTGTTAATAAAATCATTCGATAAATTGCTCATATTTCCAACAGTTTCAGCCTTATACAACAAGAAAAGCACGTCTGCTGCTTCAATCTCCAACATAGAAGTTACGAGAAAACTGAAACCAGTGGCTGAAACGATAGTAGGTTATGTGTCTAATCCAAGCTCCTCCAATCGGCATGCCGTGATCTAGTAGTTTACTTCAAGAAAACTATAGCTTTTCTCTTCTCTGTTGCACACTTACACATCAATTGATGTGTATTCTTTTAATTTTTGGACCACATTGCTAATTGGGTACAAGTGTTCGGTACCTTGGGCTGTACATGGATCTATGATGTTTATTACCTACTGTAGAATGTACATACAGGTTACAACTTTATTAATTCAGTTTTTGCTATATGATACTGGCGCTTCGACATCAGGACACATATCCAAATCAGGTTTCTTTTTTCTCCATCAATATTTTCGAAAACCGGTCGGTTACCGGATATTTCGGTGGACCCCGATTTTTTTTAGTACCGTCCGAAAAGTTCAATTTTTTTGAATTTAAACATCCAGCTGGCCGTCAAATAGAGCCCGTATAGTTATAGTTACATGCGATATGCTGTAGCCTGGTGGCAATGAGCATAATCCAGCACTCTGCAGGTCGGGAGATGTGCAGCACGCACAGAGGCGGAGGACGAAAAAATATTAAGGTGTGGCGGAGTCTTAAGCAAAGATTTATTTTTATGCAAACCAAAAGAGTTAATACACACTCTAACATTGCACACCACAAACGAATAACCAAATACAATGAAAATGTAGACATGTTTCAATAGAAAAACAACCTAAAATATACCGATAATGAAGGTTTCAATGGCGTCTAGAAGACCCAGGCAATGACAGTGCCCTACCCTCCTGCAATTCACAATTTCACACCATTAAATTATCACTACATTGCATTGCTTCCAAGATGTCAAAAAAATGTTCTCCAAAAATGATTTAAAAGTCAGAAAATATACATGCATCTAATCTTAATAATAACAACCCATACAGTACCAAAAATGATTTCCATTTGCAATAGAAGAGATAAATCATTGGAATTGGAACTACTGATTGGTGCAGATTACAACGTATCGAAAAATGCTACAAAATTCACAAAATATACCTCTCCCGTTTCGCCCGTTCCCCTTACTCTCCATCTTCTGCAGGCCGAGACGAGAAGGGCCTTGTCGGGCAACTAGCTGCCGCCCGTGCTGTCTTGCCGCACCGCCCGCTAGGCCCAGCCGCAGCTGCCGCTTCGCCCAGCGTGCCCGTCCATGTCTCGGCATCGCCCAGCCACGCCTCATGCTTGCCCGACGAGTGCTCGGCGCCACAGCCGCCGACCGTCGTCCGCCACTCAGCCTACTCGCCGCGCCGCCGCCATGCTAGGGTTCGCTGCTTGCTGCGTGCGTATGCCGGTCTGCGGGAGTGGCTGCGTCGCGGTTTGCCTGGCTCGAACCGCTCGATGCGTCGTTCGTGTGCGATGTGTCGCTAGAAGGCCCAAATAATGGGCTGGCTAAGGCTGCCTGGCCCAATAAAATGAATGGCCCTTCTCTCTATAATATCTCTACTTAGCGATTCCCAGCGATTAGCGAACGAAGCGTGTATGTATAAAAAAATTTGGACCAAATCAAGGTGTGGCGGCTGCCACACCTTGCCCACCGGGGTCCTCCACCACTGTGCACGCATGACACGAACCCGCGTCGTCAGCAAGTTAATGTATCGGGCTTACCAGTGGGACTGCAAGTAGTTTACGCCTACAATGGGTAGAACTTACTATATTTTGGTGCTTGTTTTTTTTTAATTCAATTTCATTGAAAAATTCGGGCGAAAACAATTCGAATTTTCTGAGATATTCCGGAAACAGGGTTTTCCAGCCACATCTGGTAAAAAACAGAAACAAGAAAAAACCCTTGATCCAGATATCCATACTTTTGGTAGCGATGTTGGTGCTGGTGCTCATGTATTACCAACATCATCATGAATCCAACCATAAAATAGGCCATAGGCGAGGCGGACAATAGATGGTGATCCAGTTGGTGAAGTGATAATATTTGTTCCTTCGGTCTGTGGATAGCTGTCAGTTCGACATATCTAACCATTTCCTCTAGAGGTGCAGTGGCCGGCGAGAGGACAACCGAAGGCGCGAAGGTGCGTGTGTACTGGGTAGGCGGGGCCGCCATTAGTACAAATATTTGCTGTTAACCATGACGGCGGCCTAAATCTCGAATGCAATGTACGTGGATACTGCCGTATGAAATTAAGGTATTGTACTTAAGGAAGCACCTACGTCGCGTCCCTTGTGCCTCTGGAGGTGCAGTGGCCTAAGAGAAGGTGCGTGCGCAAGAAGAAAATCTCAACAATATTCTAAATATGTATAGTATTACTTGTATAGAGTTTGCATATGTTAGCTAATCAATACTTCTATTGCATGAATAAATCTCTGGTTGAACTTCAACTGGGATCACAGAGGAATTCTTTAAGGAGAAAGGGAATCTCGAGGTGGAAGATGAACAGTACACACACGCACTACACTTCCCACGGAACATTTGTGGGGCTACGCCTTCTCTCGACACTGGTCAAGGAGCCATGCGTTGGCTCGTACAGGGAAGTACCACCCCGCTACATTCCAATTCCCCTACGCCCCATATTCCTAGTAGTCTACTAGAGCATGTGAGAGCACTGTTGAGCAACGCTTGTGAGTTTTCTATGGCATTGCCGAAGAAGAGAGAGCGACTGAGTTGCGTTTATGCTGCCACACACCTTATTTGTCTATCAATCGGGCCCCACTTCACCTGCCCTCCTTTCTCTTTTGATTAGAGTAAATACTGCCCTTTTATGTTGAAGATTTGCTTCCGTGCGCCTTCCTTCATATAGTTGTGTGGATCTGAAAGCAATTTTGGTACTTCATGATTATGAAACAATACTATGGATGTATAGTTAGATGATGATACTCTGTCGCCTCTTCGTGGCGTGAAAATAAAATCATCATTCACGCTCCCACATAGTTGTTGGAGTGAGTCTTCAAGTTAGTCGACGCATTGATCCATGTTGCATGGAGATTCTCACCTCCTCCATCCACCTTCTATGTTTGCGTCGGTGTCATTTCAAGAAATAGACTGATCTGTCATGTATAAATTGAACCACGTATACTAGAAATTGAAGACTAATTCATTATACTTGATCAATTAAAGAAGATCCTTGGCATATAAAAATAGTCTAGAAAATAGCCTACCTAGACTTTCTACAACTAGCTCGAGCTTTAAACTTTCCTTGCATTATTAACTGTAGTTAGCATTTCGCAAACATATTGATTTATCATGTATGAAGTGAACCATGGATACTAGAAATTTAAGAAGATGAATTGAAGAAGAAGCTTGGCACATTAATATGTTCTAAAAAAATCCTAGATTTTCTACAACTAGCTCGAGCTTTAAATGTTCATTGTCACCATAGGTAGTTAGTAGCGGTATCACGTATATAGCTATGTTCGAATGGTTAGTTATGGCGTGGACGGAGAGTAATGTATAATTAGTTTTCATCATGTATATACTCTATTGGTATTGTACTATTTCTCATACTGGAAGTGAGTCATTAAGAACCTCAATACTAGCTCAGCTAGTTTGGAAATAAATACGAGTTGAAAGAATCAGAACAACCCTGACGATGAATATCCTATAGACCTAAATAGTTGATCCTCAGTAACTCACATATCTTAATATGCAACTATGCCAACTCATCATCTCACTATGCATACCCCACTAAATTTATTTCTCTCAACATGCGACTATACTAACTCACCATGCCAATATGCATGTCAAAAGTTACACCTTCACAAGCACCATGAATGCATCTCATATTTGATATATATTCTACACAAATATAATGGTCAAATATGTAAAAAAAAAAGGTACTTTATTTTTAGTTCTCACATTGTTAAACCAAATATAAAGTTTCACACTGCCAAATCTCATGGAAAAAATTTGTAACAACCCCAAAATTGGGTTATCAATTTTTGAGCTGTTATTCCTTCCTGGCGCTCATTTTCAAAATTTTCTCCTGAGTTTGTTGGATGACTCTGAGAAATTCTTGTCATTTCCAACCTTTCAAAACCTTGCTCATGTCTTTGTCAGTGGGCAAGACCTCTTTTGCATCATCTCAAATTCTATTAAACCCTAGTTCCAATCTGAGGAATTTGAATGTGCCCATTGTGAATACAAAGGAGCCATCATTTTCCTGGATATGCTGATCATCCCATCTTTTCCTAGAGACCCTACTATCCTCTTGATCCTTGGATATGCAAAAATATTGCCAAGTCCCATGCAATATTTTTGAATTATGATTTATTCATTTTCCTGCCTTTCCGAGGAATAAAATCCAAAGGCATATCTAGTCCTCTCCTAAATTCATGAGAATTTGTGGAGTTGATATTTATGTCTAATCCAAGCTCTGGAAAATATATTGTCCATAATTAAATAAGGAAAATTGCCTTTTCCTATTTAATACCAATATTGCATTTCTGCCATTTTCTAAAGGAACTACTATTTTTATAGCATATAAAATTCCCACATAAATTGTGGAGCTTGTCCTTGCTATATAAACACTAGTTCCATTCTTATCTCATGTTCCTCAGTTCAAAAATTTGGCACATGATCCAATGCAAGTTTTTGCCTTCTCTGAAATTTTGCAAAGGAAGTTCCTTATTCCTAATTCCTATTGAGATGAAAATTGTCAGGGTGATTAACCTTGATAAATCACCCACGAATACCAAAGATGAGCTCAATCCATTCATCCTAGATCCCTGTGCAATTTTTCAAATTTCCTGACCAGAATGCAACTTTGTGAAGGAAGTACCTTCATGGAGTTTTAAAATGGGATGAAGCTTTGCCATCCTATCAAGTATTCCAAATAATTAGCCTCCACCCAAATTCAGTTCATTTCACTGAACTATGTGAGCACATGAGCAATTCTTTGATTCTGTCCCAATTTTCAGTTTGTGAAGCAAGTATATTTTATCTTGCTCCATTATGACTGAAAGTTATCCCAGGTCTTCTCCTATCCATATAACCTATCTCCAACATATTTTGGCTCATTTCATGTAGCCAATATTTTCCTGGATTTTCCCAAAGTTTCTGGTCAGATTTGATGCTTGTGAAACAAGTACCAATTTCGCAAGTCCATTTGGTAAGATCTTTTTGCAGCCTCTACATATGACCAAATAAGGAAGCTTTGCCCAGTTTTAGCCCAATCCAACAATCCTAGTGAGTGTTCCTTCCTCATTTAGCTTCTGGGCCAGATTTGGCAGTTGCACTGCAACTATGCTAAATACTTGCCCAAATCCATTCCAACTTCCCAAGAAAGCAATCCTTGCTATCCTAAACCTCCTAGACAACCAGTTTTGCCCTCAACCTCTCTGTGTTGATCACCAGGATGTTGCCAAGTTTGCAACAGCAAACTTGTCGAGCCTGTTTCCCTCTGCTCACTACACCTCTTCCCGTTCCATGACGTCATATTCAATGAGCTTCGGAAGGACTTCTCTGCTGACAAGGTTTGGCACTTAGTTGACGACCAGAGAGCGCGATGTCAGTGGTGACAACGGGGCTATGCCAGCCTAATCGGTGGTCTGCTCACTGTTGGCCACAGTTGCGCCGCTCCGTCCGGTTCTGGCTCGTCCAAGCTTGTCACACGGCTCCCCCTTGATGTCCTCTTCCCTCTGGACAGCTACCCCCCTTCGTTTTCTTCCTCGTCGATCCGTCGTCGTCGCCGCACAGTCCCTGCCCATGTGCACCGTCGCTTCCTCGCTCTTGTCCCCTTCTCCCTCTCGTCCTCGAGCGCTCCTCGTCTCCGTGAGCCCCTGCGCATCGTCTGCATCCCCCTCGTCGCGTTCCCGTCGCTTCCCGTGGCCTTTGGCCGCGCATGCACGTCGCCGGCGCGCGGACACGTAGCCGTGCCGCGTGTCGCCCCGCCCTCCCTCTAGAGCTCGTAGCCGCGGCTATAAGTAGCGACACCGAGCCTCATAGCACAGTACAAAACCCCTCCCAAGCCTCTCCTCCGAGCTCCCGAGCCTCTCTGAACCCTCTCCATCGCCATGGCCGCCGCCTCGGTTCTTCTTCGATTCCGGCGATGCCGCGCTCCCCTCGCCGTTCCTACACCACCATTGCCACTCCCGTAGTCCGTATAACCTCCCCGTAGCCTTTCCCACCCAGTTTCCCCACCGAATCTCCCTGTTCGCCGGAGTCCGGAGCCCCTCTCCGCCGTGAGCCTTGCTGCTCCTTCTCCCGTGCTCCTAGCCGGCATCGGACACCACCACGGGATGCGCCTCTCGCTCCTGAGCTCGTGGATAGGTCGGCCGTCGTCTGAGGCGGCCGGAGCCGCCGGCAATCGCCGTCGAGGCGGGCGTCTCCCTCGGCCAGGCGCGCGTACGCGCGGGAGGAAGAAGAAGCCAGGCCAGGTGGGCCCCGCCCTGCGGGACTCACCTATCGGTGAGAGGAGGGCGTGGCCCTGCTCGCCTGCGGGACTCACCTATCGGTGAGAGGAAGCCGTTCCCCTGTAAAGGAAACGTACTCCAAGCGGATACGCTTTCCGGGTGAGAAAATGAATTTCCGCGGCACTTCGGCTTGAAACGTGTTTCCCTGTGCGGAAAGCGTATTAAGCCAAAAGGCACGTTCAGTTTTTCCTCCAGGGGCCTGTTTGCTGAAAACATTTCACCGATAGGTCCCTGAGCTTCAACCCTCCGTATCTTTTTACCTGTAGCTCCAAATCAGGTGATTCCAAAGCCCTAGTCTTTGTTTCGCCGAGCCCGTTTTGATGGAATCATTTTCACCATGTTTGCACATTCTGAAGATGACCATTTTGCCCTTGCACATAAACAGCCCCCTCCGAGAGAGAACTGTTTCCGACAAATCTTTTCGCGATCGTTCCACACTTTTTCCAGAGTAATCCTCGACCCCCAGGCGAGCCAACCTATTATCACGAGCCCCGAACTTGCATGTTGACTTTGCTGGTACCTCGTGTGTGTGCTTAGTTGCAGTAGTTTTTGTCTGTTTCGTCTGCCGTTATTTAAGTTGTGATATATGTTAGTACTGCTTGCTTACCTCTCATGGTAGCTTTTGCCATGCTAGTTATATTGTTGTTGATAATACCATGCCTCTGTCTAGTTTAGTTCATGCCAGTAGTCTTGATGTTATGATGATTTTGTTGCACCGTCAGTAAGCTAGTATCTAGTATTGTTATGTTTCATATGCTATAACATTCAATTGGAGTAGCTTGATATTAGTTAATGCATTTGTTTGTTGCATGTTCATCATTGCATTCTTGTTCAATATGCTCATAATGTTGATGATGGTGGAGAAGTTAATAATATGACTTAATAACAAACCTCCTCCGCCATCACTGGGATATCATAGTGCCACCAAATCGAGCTTTCTCCGGTCTGACCACATTTACCTTGTCGGAAGGTCCTAGTCGGGTCTATTGTCATGCCTCTCACGGTGCTTCCATGAGGGAAGGTTATAAAGCGCTTACCCTGATCAGGTAGGCGGACATAAGCCTTGTGTGCCCGGGATTGGTTTTGAGCTCATGTCCCCGTTTGGGACCGTTTTGCCACGACGGTGGCCGTTGGTACCTTTGGTAGGTACAGGGCCACCCAGGACTGAACCCCTAAGGGGTGTTGGTCGGTGATACATCTTCGTCGTATATACTTTTCCAAACACTTTTGCCCTTGTTTTGGACTCTAACTTGTATGATTTGAATGGAACTAACCTTGACCGACGCTTTTCAAAGAATTGCCATGATGTTGTTTTATGCGTAAAACAAAGTTCTCGGAATGACACGAAACTCCACGGAATATCTTATAAAAAATAATAAAAAATCCTCGCCAAAGATGAAGACCAGGGGGCCACACCCTGCCCGCGAGGGTGGGGGGCGTGCCCCCCCTCCTGGGCGCGCCCCCTACCTCGTGGGCCCCCTGGACACCTTCCGACGCCAACTCCAACTCTATATATTGGCTTTCGGGGAGAAAAAATCAGAGAGAAGAAATCATCACGTTTTACGATAAGGAGCCGCCACCAAGCTCTAATCTCTCTCGGGAGGGCTGATGTGGAGTCCGTTCGGGGCTCCGGAGAGGGGGTTTTGTCGCCGTCGTCATCATCAACCATCCTCCATCACCAATTTCATGATGCTCACCGCCGTGCGTGAGTAATTCCATCGTAGGCTTGCTGGATGGTGATGGGTTGGATGAGATTTATCATGTAATCAAATTAGCTTTGTTAGGGTTTGATCCCTAGTATCCACTATGTTCTAAGATTGATGTTGCTATGACTTTGCTATGCTTAATGCTTGTCACTAGGGCCCGAGTGCCATGAATTCAGATCTGAACCTATTATGTTTTCATGAATATATGTGTGTTCTTGATCCTATCTTGCAAGTCTATAGTCACCTATTATGTGTTATGATCCGACAACCCCGAAGTGACAATAATCGGGATACTTCTCGGTGATGACCATAGTTTGAGGAGTTCAAGTATAACTATGTGCTAATGCTTTGTTCCGGTTCTCTATCAAAAGGAGGCCTTAATATCCCTTAGTTTCCAATAGGACCCCGCTGCCACAGGAGGGTAGGACAAAAGATGTCATGCAAGTTCTTTTCCATAAGCACGTATGACTATATTCGGAATACATGCCTACATTACATTAATGAATTGGAGCTAGTTATGTGTCACCCTATGTTATGACTGTTACATGATGAACCGCATCCGGCATAATTATCCATCACTAATCCGGTGCCTACGAGTTTTCCATATACTGGTTTTCGCTTATTTACTTTTCCGCTACTATCATACAATCACTACAAAATACCAAAAACATTACTTTTGTCAGTCTTTACTTTTGTTACCGTTACCACCACTATCATATTACTTTGCTACTAAACACTTTGTCAGCAGATACTAAGTTTCCGGTGTGGTTGAATTGACAACTCAGCTGCTAATACTTGAGAATATTCTTTGGCTCCCCTTGTGTCGAATCAACAAATTTGGGTTGAATACTCTACCCTCGAAAGCTGTTGCGATCCCCTGTACTTGTGGGTTATCAAGACTAATTTCTGGCGTCTTTGCCGGGGAGCATAGCTCTATTCTTTGAGTCACTTGGGATTTATATCTGCTGGACACTATGAAGAACCTGAAAGACGCTAAGACAACAATTTATCCCTCAACTACGAGGGAAGGTAAGGAACTGCCATCTAGCTCTGCACTTGATTCACCTTCTATTATGAGTAAGCTTGCGACACCTAAGCCCCGCTCGCTATTCGCTCGATATGTCGCATGTTATTGACGATGCCACTTCTGCTATGCATGATACTTATGATGAAACTACTTCTATGCTTGATACTACTGTGCCCCTTGGTGAATTTCTTGATGAACAAATTTCTAGGTCTAGAGAGAGAAACTATTGAAACTGATAATATTGATGAAAGTGATGATGAAGATATGCCTGCTATTCCTGAGGGTTATCTTTTTGATATGGAATCTTCTGCAGCTATTTTTGTTTAAAGATAGATATGAACTTAAGAGTCTGCTAGTTAAATGGAGTAAAGAATCTCTTAGAGACAGAATGAAACCTGACCCTGCTTTTGCTACTTCACCTATTTGTGTTCCCGATAAGGATTATGAATTTTCTGTTGATCCAGATATAATTACTTTGGTTGAATCTGATCCTTTTATGGCTATGAATCTGAAACTGTTATGGCACATCTTACTAAGTTAATTGATATAGCCGCCCTGTTTACTAATGATGAGAGATCGCGCTACTTTTATATACTCAAAATATTTCCGTTCTCATTAAAGGGTGATGTTAAGATATGGTTTAATTCTCTTGATCCTGGTTGTGTGCGTATTCCCCAGGATATGATTTATTACTTCTCTGCTAAATATTTCCCTGCTCATAAGAAACAAGCTGCTTTGACGGAAATACACAATTTTGTGCAAATTAAAGAAGAGAGTCTCCCACAAGCTTGGGGGAGGCTTCTCAAGTTACTTAATGCTTTGCCTGATCATCCTCTTAAGAAACCTAAAATACTTGATATCTTTTATAATGGACTAACCGACGCTTCCAGAGATTACCTGGATAGTTGTGCCGGTTCTCTTTCAGGAAAGAACACCGGATGAAGCTGAAATTCTATTGAATAATATGTTGACAAATGAAAATAATTGGGCACCTCCTGAGCCAGCTCCAGAGCCACCATTCGAGCCTATTCCTAAACCAACTCAAGAAGAGAGGTGTTCTACTTCTCGATCCTGAAGATATGCAAGAGGCAAATAAATCTATGAAAGAAAAAAGTATTAAAGCTGAAGATGTTAAGAATTTACCTCCTATTGAAGAAATACATGGTCTTAATATACCGCCTGCTGAAGAAGTATATGATCTCAATTCCTTATTCACAGAAGAACCTCCAGATTCCGATATCCCGACACAGGTAGTAAAGGTAAATTCTCTCTATAGATATGATAAAGCTGAAGTCCCTCCTACTAAAATTGCTAGTCAGTGCTTGGGTGAGTTTGACAACTTTATGTTTAAGCAATATGACTTTAATGCTTATTTTGGTAGACAATTAAAACAAGATGCTTATATGATTAAACGCTTGGGTGATTATATGGCTAATATTAGAGGTGAACTTAAACTTGTTAGAAAACATGCTTCTTTGGTTACCACTCAAGTAGAACAAGTACTTAAAGCTCAGAAAGAAGTGCTTGATGAAATGAATAGTAAGAAAAATGATTATGTCGTTAGAGTGGCTACTAGAACTGGTAGAATGACTCAGAACCTTTGTATCCTCAAGGCCACCCTAAGAGAATCGAGCAAGATTCTCGGAGAAATAATATTGATGTACCTAGTTCTTCTAAAAGGAAGAAAAAGAAAAATTATAGGACTTTGCAAACTTCTAGTGAACCCATTGTCGAACCACCGAGAATCCAAATGATATTTCTATGTCCGATCTTTGAAACACAACTGTAATGAACATGAACCTAGTGAAAATGTTTATGATGATGTTCATGATGATGCTCAACCTAGTAATGATAATGATGTAGAAGTTGAACCTGTTGTTGATCTTGATAACCCAAAATCAAAGAATCAACGTTATGATAAAAGAGACTTCGTTGCTAGGAAACATGGTAAAGAACGGGAACCATGGGTTCAGAAACCCATGCCTTTTCCTCCGAAACCATCCAAGAAAAAGGATGATGAGGATTTTGGGCGCTTTGCTGAAATGATTAGACCCATCTTTTTGCGTGTCACGATTGGTGATATGCTCAAAATGAATCCTTATGCTAAATATATGAAAGATATTGTCACAAATAAAAGAAAGATACGGAAGCTGAAATTTCCACCATGCTTGCTAATTATACTTTTAAGGGTGGAATACCAAAGAAACTTGGAGATCCAGGAGTACCTACTATACCATGCTCCATTAAGAGAAATTATGTTAAAACTGCTTTATGTGATCTTGGAGCCGGTGTTAGTGTTATGCCTCTCTCTTTATATCGTAGACTTAACTTGAATAAGTTGACACCTACGAAATATCTTTGCAAATGGCTGATAAATCAACCGCTATACACGCCGATATTTGTGAGGATGTGCCTGTTGTGGTTGCAAAGCGTTACTATTTTAACGGACTTTGTTATTCTTGATATTCCCGAGGATGATAGTATGTCTATTATTCTTGGAAGACCTTTCCTTAATACTGCAGGGGCTGTTATTGATTGCAACGAAGGCAATGTCACTTTTCATGTTAATGGTAATGAGCATACGGTACACTTTCCGAGGAAACAACCTCAAGTTCATAGTATCAACTCTATTGGAAAAATTCCATCGATTATATTTGGAGGTTTTGAATTTCCTCTCCCTCATCACAAGCGTAAATATGATATACTTATTATTGGGGATGTCCATATCCCCGTTGAGGTAACATAGTGTTATTCGAAATTTCTCCGGTTCCATGTTAGTCGGAATGAGTTTGTTAACAAGACATGATCAACCTTGTTAGTGGATCCCTTTTGATGAGCATGAGATGGATGAAACTAGAAGCACAACCTTCTGTACCCTCTTTATATTTTCTGTTATTTAGTAGAAATCAAGTAAAAATAGTATTTTTCTGTCTGTCTCCTCATTTATCCCTGCAATATAAAAATATCCTGAAAATAAAAGTCCTCAGAATGCCATGCCAATTTAATATGATTTTTTCGGGAACATTTGAGGATTTTTAGTGCAAAAATCATCGCGGGGGGAGCTGCCACCTGGCCATGAGGGTGGAGGGCGCGCCCTACCCCCTGGGCGCGCCCCCTGCCTCGTGGGCCCATGATGGCCCTCCTCCACTTATCCCTGCACCCATCTTCTTCCTCTGCCTCACACAAACCCGAAAAACCAACTCAAGCACGAGTTCCAGCCACTTTTGCTGCGATTTTCGATCTCCTTGCTCAAAGCACCTCTCAAAACTGCTTGGGAAGATTGTTCCTTGGTATGTGACTCCTCCATTGATCCAATTAGTTTTTGTTCTAGTGCTTTATTCTTTGCAAATTTGTGCTGCATAGGTGACCATGTTCTTGAGCTTGCATGTCAAATTTATATGGTTCCAAGTAGTTCTAATGCTTGATATAGGCTCTAGGCACTTGTAGGAGTAGTTGCTATCAATTTTATTGAAGTTGGTTCACTTTTGTTTGAAGTTACTAAAAATTTCAGAAATTTTTCAGAGGAAACATTATGTTTAGGAAGATGTTCCAAGGTGGTTCTTCAAGGAAGCAAGGCCCCAGGCTTGCAATACGTGATGCTGACGAGGAACCACCAAGAGCCGCTCTTGTGAGGCACTGTGAATGGCCTTCGGAAAATTTTATGGATCAAGCGGGAATCAAAGAAGAATTTAACGCATATATCCGTAATGCCGGTCTTGAGGACTTTGAGGCTGACAAATGCCCCCAGTATCATGATCTCACAAGTTCATTTGTGAGGAGGTCCTCACATCGTTCCGTGGGCGGCCGTTCAAGCCTATCGGAATCCTGCACCAGCCCCGGAACCGGAACCACAAGATGAGCCTCCACGACAGTCTGTTTATTCTTGGGATCCTGAGGCGGTTGCCAGCCAGTGGCAGTCAGAGTCCTCTTCATCACAATATGATCCCAACTATTCTTCGTCGCAGTATGACCCCAACTACACCTACAGGTATCCGTCAGGCTATCCCTGGCAATAGACCAACTTAGGCCAAAAGCCTAAGCTTGGGGGAGTACGTACTTCTCACCGACATTACATTTATGTTCACACACACTCATTGCTAGATGTCGGTGCTCATACTCTTTCACTGTAATATCCATGCTAGTTTATTTTCTTTTTCCTGCTTTCTTCTTGTGTGTTTAATAAACCTTAAGAAAAACCAAACAAATTAGTAGTAATTTATTTTTCCTGCTGTAGTAATAATTGAAAAGAAAACCCAAAAAAATATTTCCCGTTCTTCTTTTGCTTGTTGGGAGCTTTCCTATGTATATAGTTTTTATTTCTTTTCTTTTCTTTGGGGGTCAGTAGGAGAAGACCATAATTAAATTTTTGAAGTGGCTCTTATATGCATTATTGTTGATTTAACCAAGAGCCCATATTGCCTTGTCTTCTCCTATTTATTGAATGCTCGCAGATTCCAGCTTAGTCCAATGCACGTGCACTCTTATTATTATTCCCATCGTTCGGTTGTGCAAGTGAAAGGCAATTATGATGATATATGATGGACTGACTGAGATGGGAAAAGCTGGTATGAACTCGACCTCTTTTGTTTTTGTAAATATGATGAGTTCATCGTTCTTGATTCATCTTATTATGAATAAACATGTTTGCAATGACAATTAGAGATCATAGTTGCTCGTGCCATGCTTGATTAGCTATGAGTTATAATGGTTTACCTTATGCCAACATGCTATTAAAATGGTTGTGATGTGGTATGATGGCGTGGTATCCTCCTTTGAATGATTTAAGTGACTAGACTTGGCACATGTTCACGCATGTAGTTGAAACAAATCAACATAGCCTTCACGATATTTATGTTCATGGTGGATTATATCCTACTCATGCTTGTATTCAATGTTTATTAATTTTAATGCTTGTTCATGAATGTTGTCGCTCTCTAGTTGGTCGCTTCCCGCCTTTTGCTAGACTTCACTTTTTCTAAGCGGAATACTGATTGTGAATCCAATCCCTTAAACCCCAAAGTTATTCCATATGAGTCCACCATACATTCCTATATGCGGTATCTACCTGCCGTTCCAAGTAAATTTGTATGTGCCAAACTCTAAACCTTCAAATAAACATTCTGTTTTGCATGCTCGAATAGCTCATATATCAACTAGGGCTGCCCTTATCTTCCGTGTTAGGTAGGTTATTCTCAAGAGGAGTGGACTCTGCTCCTCACTCACGAGAAAATGGCTGGTCACCGAGATGCCCAGTCCCATGCTTTATGCAAACTAAATCAAAATAATTGCAAACAAAACTCCCCCTGGGACCCGTTGAATGTTGGAGGCACTCGTTGTTTCGAGCAAGCCATGGATTGATGCTTGTGGAGGAGGGGGAGTATAAACTTTACCATTCTATTTGGGAACCGCCTATAATTTGTTTAGCATGGAAGATATCGTCATCTCTTAGTTGTTATTTTAACAATGAAAGTATGCCGCTCAAAATATAATTTATCTCTATTTCAAAACCGAGCTCTGGCACCTCTACAAATCCCTGCTTCCCTCTGCGAAGGGCCTATCTATTTACTTTTACGTTGAGTCATCACCCTCTTATTAAAAGCACTAGCTGGAGAGCACAACTGTCATTTGCATTCATTACCGTTAATTTATATCGGGTATGACTATGATTGGATCTCTTTTACCATGAATTACAATGTCTAGTCAGTCCTTGATCTTTGAAGGTGCTCTGCATTTATGTTTTGCGGTCTCAGAAAGGGCTAGCGAGATACCATCTTGTTATATCATATTATGATTATTTTAAGAAAGTGTTGTCATCCGAGATTTATTATTATGGCTTGCTAGCTGATTATGTTGTTGATATGAGTAAACATGAGACCTAGGAATTATTGCAAATGTGGTTAGTTATGATCTTTGCTGAAAACCTGAATGCTGGCTTGACATAGGTACAACAACAAGAGCAAACAGAGTTTGTAAAAGTTTTTCTTTTTCTCTTTCAGTTTGTCAACTGAATTGCTTGAGGACAAGCAAGGGTTTAAGCTTGGGGAGTTGATACGTCTCCGTCAGATCTACTTTTCCAAACACTTTTGCCCTTGTTTTGGACTCTAACTTGTATGATTTGAATGGAACTAACCCGGACTGACGCTGTTTTCAGCAGAATTGCCATGATGTTGTTTTACGTGCAGAAAACAAAAGTTTTCGGAATGACCAGAAACTCCACGGAATATCTTAGAATAAATAATAAAAATCCTCGCCAAAGATGAAGACCAGGGGGCCCACACCTTGTCCACGAGGGTATGGGGCGCGCCCCCCTACCTCGTGGGCCCCTTGGACACATTCCGACGCCAACTCCAACTCTATATATTGACTTTTGGGGAGAAAAATATCAGAGAGAAAAAATCATCGCGTTTTATGATACGGAGCCGCCGCCAAGCCCTAATCTCTCTCGGGAGGGCTGATCTGGAGTCTGTTTGGGGCTCCGGAGAGGGGGATTCGTCGCCGTCGTCATCATCAACCATCCTCCATCACCAATTTCATGATGCTCACCGCTGTGCATGCGTAATTCCATCGCAGGCTTGCTGGACGGTGATGGGTTGGATGAGATTTATCATGTAATCGAGTTAGCTTTGTTAGGGTTTGATCCCTAGTATCCACTATGTTCTGAGATTGATGTTGCTATGACTTTGCTATGCTTAATGCTTGTCACTAGGGACCGAAAGTGCCATGAATTCAGATCTGAACCTATTATGTTTTCATGAATATATGTGTGTTCTTGATCCTATCTTACAAGTCTATAGTCACCTATTATGTGTTATGATCCGACAACCCCGAAGTGACAATAATCGGGATACATCTCGGTGATGACCATAGTTTGAGGAGTTCATGTATTCACTATGTGCTAATGCTTTGTTTCGTTCTCTATTAAAAGGAGGCCTTAATATCCCTTAGTTTCCAATAGGACCCGCTGCCACGGGAGGGTAGGACATAAGATGTCATGCAAGTTCTTTTCCATAAGCACGTATGACTATATTCGAATACATGCCTACATTACATTGATTAATTGGAGCTAGTTACGTGTCACCCTATGTTATGATCGTTACATGACGAACCGCATCCGGCATAATTATCCATCACTAATCCGGTGCCTCTGAGTTTTCCATATACCGGTTTTCGCTTATTTACTTTTTCCATTGCCATCATACAATCAAGACAAAATACCAAAAACATTACTTTTGCTGTCTTTACTTTTATTACCGTTACCACCACTATCATATTACTTTGCTACTAAACACTTTGCTGCAGATACTAAGTTTCTAGGTGTGGTTGAATTGACAACTCAGCTGCTAATACTTGAGAATATTCTTTGGCTCCCCTTGTGTCGAATCGACAAATTTGGGTTGAATACTCTACCCTCGAAAGCTGTTGCGATCCCCTATACTTGTGGGTTATCCGTCGGAGTGGCCGGGAGAGTGTCATGGCAGTAGATCGGTTTTGTTGGAACGCTTTGGTCCGCAAGTATGGGAGTGCGAGACTAGGCTTTCGTAGTGTGGGTAAAGTGTGCTACCTCTGCAGAGTGTATTCAATCTATCGATAGCCGCGTCCTCGGTCATTTGCACATGTTCGTAGTAGGTCACACTATCAGGTCTCGATCGAAATGGAGGATAAATCAGCTAATATATTATGTGATAACTAAGTTGTGATAATTAATGTGATGGCTTGGACTATGAAATAATCGTGAGAAGTCACGATGATGTGTTGATATGACCCCTGTCGGTGTCAAAACCGGCGGATCTCGGGTAGGGGGCCCCGAACTGTGTGTCTAAGGCGGTTGGTAACATGAGGCGGGGGACACGATGTTTACCCAGGTTCGGGACCTCTCGATGGAGGTAATACCCTACTTCCTGCTTGATTGATCTTGATGATATGAGTATTACAAGAGTTGATCTACCACGAGATCGTAGACGCTAAACCCTAGAAGCTAGCCTATGGTATGATTGTTGTTGTCCTACGGACTAAGTCCTCCGGTTTATATAGACACCGGAGTGGGCTAGGGTTACACAGAGTCGGTTACAAGGGAGGAGATCTACATATCCGTATTGACAAGCTTGCCTTCCATGCCAAGGAGAGTCCCATCCGGACACGAGACGAAGTCTTCAATCTTGTATCTTCATGGTCCAACAGTCCGGCTAAAGTATATAATCCAGCTGTCTGAGGACCCCCTAATCCAGGACTCCTTTAGTAGCCCCTGAACCAGGCTTCAATGACGGTGAGTCCGGCGCGCATATTGTTTTCGGCATTGCAAGGCGGGTTCCTCCTCCGAATACTCCATGAAAGATTTGGAACAAAAGGATAGTGTCCAGCTCTGCAAAACAAATTCCACATACCGCCGTAGAGAGAATAATATTTCCACAAATCTAATCCGCTGACACATTCTGCAGCATGGCATCACACTACGGCCCGGTCATTATTCGAACTGTTTTTCTCAACCAGCTGCTGCACATATTTCGAGGCGGTTTTCGTGGCACGTATTGTCGAAGCAGAGATCGTGTCCCCCTATCACGGGATTCTCATCAATACGGGTGTGGGTAACCCAACCGCACCATCAATTACGGCGCTTGGGGAATAAGCGAGTTTACCAGGCAGGTGGGGAGGCGTATAGTTTCTTTCGTCCTTATAAAGGGACAAGGATTCCTCTTTTTCACCCACGCCCTCTTCCTCCTTGCTCATCCATTCTTGCGCACTCGAGCTCCAACACTCAAGTTCGCATTTTATCCTCAAACCACTTCAAGCATGTCTAGAGCGGGAGGCAAGTGGATGGTCTCCTCCGTTACGGAGGAGGACATCACAAAGCTACGGGGAGCCAGATATCTGGCCGCGGATACTGCACACCGGTTGCCAGATGCGGGGCAGATCGTCCCTATGCCAGAACCCCATGAGAGGTTGGTTTTTCTTACCCACTTCGTCCGTAGACTGGGATTTCCCCTCCACCCGTTTGTCCGCAGGCTCATGTTCTACTGCGGGCTGGACTTTCACAATCTGGCCCCCAATTTCATCCTCAACATATCGGCGTTCATCGTCGTGTGCGAGGCCTTCCTCCGCATCAGGCCCCACTTCGGCCTGTGGCTGAAGACCTTCAATGTTAAACCGAAGGTGGTGGTCGGCCAGCAAGCAGAGTGCGGATGCGCCATGGTGGGCAAAATGCCCAACGTCACCTGGCTCGAAGGCTCCTATGTGGAGACCATAAAGGGGTGGCAATTGGGGTGGTTCTACATCACTGAGCCGCGCGACACCAACTAGGTGGCGGCCCCCGAATTCCGATCTGGAATCCTCATGCGGCTCACCTCCTGGAAAGAGAAGGGCTTATCCTGGGGTTCCTCGGTAGAGCTGACCGGACTCCAGACCTGCGTAAAAAACATGATGAGCAAGAAAATTAAACTCATCAACGTGGTCCAAGTCATGCTCTTCCGCCGGATCCTCCTGTGTCAAAGATAGGCATTCAATTTGTTGGAGTTCGACCCGGCCGAGCACCAGACACTGCGAGGGCTCTTCGACACGATGCACAAGGATGTCTGGAAGGTGTTGTTCAAGGGCGCCGAGGTACCTCCTCCCCTTACCGAGGACCACGGACTCAGGGCAAAGCACCCTGCCAATCCGGCAAGTCTTTTATATCTCATAAGATGTTCATTTTCCCCAGTTTAACCATGCGCGGGATCTAAGCCTCCACGCCCTTTAACAGGACTGGGTAGCGACAGCGGAGCAGATCGACTGTCCAGCCCCCCTGCCCGAAGATCCAGCAGATGCTCTCCTAATGGAGATGCTGGTTCCGGCGCCTTATGAGGTGCCGGCGAAGAAGGCTAAGAAGAAGGCCACGGGGAACAGGAAGGGTCTTCGGCGCAAGGTTATATCGGACTCATCGTCCGAAAACATCGAGGCGCACTCCTCCCACGAAAACGAGGAGGAAGAAGAGGAAAGTTCTCCCCCCCCCCAAGTCGGGGGGACAAGAAAAGGAAGGCCGCCCCATCCGGGGAGGCCGAAGGGCCCAAGAAGGTAAGGACCCTCCTCCCGGACTGCTCCACAACGGCCGCCTATAGCGACGACGAGTGGTTGCCCAGGGACAAGCCCCTGGCGAAGTCGTAAGTATCCGGATACCATAATTATTCCTAGTACATCTTATTGTACTATTTCTTATCACGCTGCACGTGATTATGCAGCCCCTCCCGAGCCCACATCAACGTATCTTCGTCGGATGATTCTTTGGGCCCGTCGGACCTGAACATCGATTCACTTCCGACCGCCTCCTCCCCTCGCCCTACGGACAACATCAAGGTGTTGTCTCAAAGGGAACCGAACCAAGGGGAGGTAGTCCTGGAGGCGTCTCAAGGCGACATTCCGGACACTAGGCGCAAGGGGAGGAAGACTCCCATGGGCTCCGATGTGAGGCGCAGCAAATTGACCCCGGCCGAATCTTGCGCCGGAACCTCCAGTGGTTCCGAACTCTGTCAGGAGACCCCTCGCTAAGAGGGGAAAGCCGCCTGTGCTGATGGCCTCTATCCATCCAGAGGCATCGGACAACTTGCTGGAAGCGCTTCGCGACGCTTACATCGACGAAGAGCACCGCACTATCATGAGTGCGGTGATCGAGAAGGTTCAGTCCGCCAAAAGCGGACTGACTGAAGCCCGTGCCAGCCTCCTAACAGGCTTTCAGTTAAGTAATCAAATTATAAGAAAATGGTACAACATAGACAGTAGCCCCTGATGCTCTGTTTGGCGCTCGCGAAGAAAGGCCAAATAAAGGATCAAATAATAACCGCAGGAGTCTAATTGGAATATGTCTATGTGCATATGCAGGCTTCATCGCTGGCGCCGGCCAAGATGTATCATGGAGGTCGCCAGACCAAGCGGGACCTTGAGCAGTCCAAGGAAGAGCTCGGCCTTACCAAGAGGCAGCTCGAAGAGAACAAAGGTAAGTCATATCCCGTCTGTACATTATAAAGAAAAAATGGTTTTAGAATAATAGCATCGTCATGAATTTGCTAGGGGCCACGACCGAAGTGGCGGCCCTAAAGAAGGCGCTATCCAAGGCCAAAGACAAAGCGGCCAAGGAGCGCACCGAGCGCGAGAAACAAGAGGCCCGAGTTGGCGGGGTGCAGCAAGAGCTCCAGGACTTTGCTGAGAAGTACAAGTCCTTGGAGCGTGACTCTAAGACACGGGAGTCCGAGCTTGCAAAGGCACTCGAGAGGGCACAAAACACCAAGGCTGAAGCTCAAAAGGCCCTCCAAGAAATTGAGGCGGTTAAGAAGATAGCAGCGGGTAAGGCATTCATTATGCAAAGTAAGCATGTGAAGGAAACTTTCCTTTTACTTACCCGAGTTCGAAGC
Source organism: Aegilops bicornis (assembly GCA_021605145.1). NCBI lineage: Eukaryota > Viridiplantae > Streptophyta > Magnoliopsida > Poales > Poaceae > Aegilops > Aegilops bicornis. Next base: position 164,805,538 of record CM038675.1, on the reverse strand, counting down.
TCTCCACGAGCGTTCGCAGATCTTCCCCGCAGTGTGTCAGACACCGCGGAGTTCTACCGGGCTGAGGAGGGGAGCTCGACAGAGAAGTTGTTCTGGTCTCAGTATACTGGGACCGAACACCCAATGCCCTTGAGCGACCAGCTGAAGCAACTGGTCGAGCTCCACAAGGCGGCCGAACAGGCCATGAAGGGTCTTATAGTCCGGATGTGGCCTGGCGAGCCCCTTCCTGATAGTTACTTCGATCTGGTGAGGCGGCTTGTGAATGCCTGCCCACAGCTTGAAGTCATAAAGCGGCCTGTCTGCATCGAGGGTGCGCGCAGGGCTTTTGCCCGGGCGAAGGTGCACTGGGCGAAGCTGGACACTGAGAAGTTGGTGAAGGAGTGGCCGCTGGAAGGCAAGGAGCATCGCTACCCCGAAAAGTATTATGACAGTGTCCTGAAGGGTTCTCGCCTTGTGGCGGAGGAATGTGCTAAGGATGTAATATTCGAATGAATGTACTCATGTGATCCTGTAATATGAAACAAGTTCATTGCGCTATGCAACACTTGTTAATTTAAAATATTACCTTCTGTGCGGCCGTTTATGAAATCTGAGAGTTGTCCAGTCGTCGGCTTCTGCCCCCATGTAACTAGTACTGAGGTGTTCGGGATAAACCTGTGTAAGTGCATCTAGTGCCCCTTAGTGATTTTGGTGTATTGAAGACTTATAGGTTAAGGGACTAATGTGTTTATGAGTGTACACAGGTCTATAAGTCTATGAAGAGTTTGATATTTATAGAGAAAGTCGAACCCTAAAAATGAAGTTCTTCGATCAAGACTTTGATATTCAAGACTTTCAAGACTTTGAAAGTGAAGAAATTGGTGTGACCTTGAAGACTTGGTATTCATTTGAGGAACATGAAGCGTGAAGACTTTTGTTTTCGTAGTTTCGTTTTTCTCTTTCTTGAGTCATAGGAAACACCGTACTGTTAAATGGGGTCGAGGAAATACTAAGGAAAAATTTCCATGTGATGCTCAACTCAAAATCCTACACCTACCAATCCCTTCGAGTGAAGACTTTGGAAATCTCATACAGTTCAGTCAATTTCTTCAGTGACAGAGCCGAAGTTCTTCTGGTCACTGAGGAATTTGTTCTAACTGAGGAGTTAGGAATTCGCCAGTGCGGATTGCCTACACAGTGAGGAACATGATAGCCCTGAGGAATTTGAGAGTCAAATTTCCGACCGTTCTTTGTCATGTGCTGCCTGTCCCAAAATATCTTATCCACCTAATACCATATCACTGAAGGGCATTTATTTCTTATCATGTCGGGCTGCTCCCTAGGCTATAAATAGCCGCCCCTACAACCACTAGCTGGTTGGCTGCTCCGAGAGAACTTGACACTTGTAATTTGAGAGAAACCCATCCTCCGAGGACTTTGAGCGAAAATCATCGAAAGTGAGGAAAAACCCAAAACCAAACCCTACAAACCCAAAGTGATTGAGCATCATCAAGAGATTGATCCTGCGTGGATCCGACACTTGTTACCTTTGAAGACTGTTCTTCTTCCAGACGGTTAGGTGTCATGGTCTAGAGCATCCAAGAGGAATTGTGGATCGCCGAGTGACCAAGTCTGTGAAGGTTTGGAAGTCGCCTGAAGACTTACCACGAGTGATTGGACGAGGTCTGTGTGACCTTAGTTCAAGGAGAATACGGTGAGGACTTGGTGTCCTCAGCTGCATGCTCAGCGACTAGGTGTTCGGGACTGTGTGTCCTCGAGTTTAAATACTCAGCCGCTCCAACCAGACGTACAATCGAGACAGCAGTTGGAACTGGTCTACCAAATCATTGTCTTCACCAACCTAACTGGTTCTATTTCCTCAACTCTTTCATTTCCTCATTACTGTGTTGAGTATTTGTTCATATCTGTGTTTGAAGACTTTGATCAAGACTTTCTCAATTTCCTCAGTTCAATTTCTTCACCGCTTGTCTTCATCTTGTGTTATCCTGTGTTTACGCTTTTCATGCTCTTTGATTGTCTTCATTTCATCATGATGACCATGCCCACATTCTGTTATGCTTACTTCTGAGTACTTATTCCGCTGCAAGTAGTTCTTCACTTAGGAATTTCCTCACCGGCAAATTCCTCATTGAAGAATTCATAAAAATCTCCTATTCACCCCCCTCTAGTCGATATAACGCACTTTCAATTGGTATCAGAGCAATGTACTCCCTTATTCTATGTGATTTTGGTTTAACCACTTGGAGTTTTAGTTATGTCGACCGCAGGTATGATCAAGGTCTCGGTTGGATGTCCTACCTTTGATGGGACGGACTACCCCTACTGGAAAAACAAGATGCGAATGCATCTTGAGGTAATTGACAACGATCTCTGGTACGTTGTGGAAAATGGTGTTCCCTCTGTCTCACCCTCACCTTTGAATCTTGCCGATGTGAAGAGATTCAAGCAACTCGATTCTCAAGCGAAGAATATCATATGTGGCCATCTCGAGCAAAGGATGTATGGAAGAGTGAGTGCTTTGGAAACTGCTAAGCTCATCTGGGACAGGCTGTCCAAAGTAAATGAAAGAGTCTCAACTCAGCGTGACTCTTGATTTGATGTTCTTCGCAATCTCTTCAACCGCTTCAAAAGACTCGACAATGAAAATGTTCAACAAACCTTCGATCGCCTCACTGACATCTCAAATGAGCTTCAAGCGCTTGGTTAATCGACATCACCGACCATAAGGTGGTGAAGAAATTGTTGAGATCACTTGATTCCTCATTTGATACTCCGCATCGATGATACAAGAGCGTCACGACTACAAGTCACTTGATCCACCTGATATCCTCGAGAGGCTAAATACTCATGAGTTCCAGCTTGTCAAAAAGAGAGATCTCTATGGTTCTAGCTATGGAAAATCACGTGCCACGAAGGCCAAGGCTGTATCTGAATCTAATTGTGAAGACTCGGTAGCAGCCTTGGTGATCCCAAGAATTGAGCCAGGAGCTAGCACCGCCGTGAAGAAATTCCAGTTCTCAAGACGTGGTCGCTTTGGAAAATCATCAATGAGCAGTGATTCCTCATCCGGTGACTATAAGAGAAGACTATGCCACAAATGCAAGAAACCTGGTCACTACATTCAAGATTGTCCTCAGTGGGAAAAGGAATTAAAGAAGAAGAAATACAAGGATTACAGTTCTGAAGACGCTTAGAAGAAGATCGTCGAAATCTTCGTCATCAAAATCCTCAAAGTCTTCATCTCACAAGAAGAGCAGCTCCAAGAAGGCTGGGCATTCATTGGCAAGGAAATGGACTCTGAAGCTGAATCTGAGGAACATGAGGCAGAGGAGGCATCAGAGGAGTCTGAGTCTGGTGTGGCGAGTCTGGCTCTCACTACTGCATTCGTCAGCAAGTCCATCTTCAACTCTGAAGAAAATGACCTCACCAACAAAGCTGATGAAGATAGTGATGACTGTGCTCCCACCTATTGCTTCATGGCAAATGGTGCCAAGGTACTCAAATATACCTCCTCTAAATCTAGTGAAAATGAATCTGATGAAGATCTCAAGCCCAGCTACTCTAAACTTGCTAAGATTGCTGTAAAACAACAAAGGGCTTTTGAAAAGGTTCAAAACATGCTAGACAAAAGTGATGACATGTTGGGTGAAGAGATGGATCGCACTAAAGCCCTGACTGAAAATCTTCAGAGACTTCAGTCTAGATTTGATAGCCTTCAAGGTCATCATAACACTCTTTTGTCTGATCATGAGAAACTTTCTTATGAATTTCTTCAAAGAAAGCAAGATCTTGAGAAGCTAAGAGTGAGTTATGAAGATCTTCAGAAGGAGCGCGATTCATTGCTAGCTCAACAAATCAGCGCTTCTCAGGAAGAATTTGTTCCTCCATGCTTAAAGTGCATTGAACATGAATATGCTAATTCTTCACCTGAATGTTCAAATGCTTCAATCATTACAAATTCTTCACCTGCCTCTGCTATCACTAATTCCTCATCTGAGGACATTGCTAGTATCACTTGACGATGCAGGGTGAAGGAATTGTACATGATGACATGTACAAAAGCCTCAAAGGGCATCGAGACTCTTTGTGATGTGCTTAAAAGCGAGATCCTCAACGAAACCCTAGGAAAGAGGGTATTGCCTTTAGAGGAAACTCAATGTTGATGGAACATATTGGAAGCCTGAGCAGTACCCCAAAACCTCATGGGTTGCTGCAAAGGGACCTCCAATTGATCCATCTAACTTATCTGATTTTACATGTGAATCTCCTCATTCTTCTGATGAGTCATTTGACTCCAACTGTAAACTGTTCAAAAATCAGAATGGTGAAGTATTTTCTAGATATGTTGGCAGTAAATGCAGGAACGGTTCTCCTATGAAGAAAATATGGGTTCCCAAGAAGTGCCTTGAAAGTCTTCAGGTGAATGTCCTCATGACACCACCCGTGAAGAATAGGAACCCCAGATCAACCTCTTCATATGGATCCAAGTCCTCATACGGACCAAATTCCTCACGTGTATCAAAGTCCTCATATTATTATCATCGTGCTAACAACTCTGTTTCGCAGGGTAGAGCTAAGGGCTATGAATATGTGCATTATTCTTCAAACCAATATGTTCATAAGTCCTCGAAAAATTTCTCTGCTTATTCATATGCTTACCCTAACCCCTCTTATGTGAAACGAAATGGATTGGCTTCTATGCCATCATTCTCATAAGGAGCTCGCAGAGTGATGAACTCTTTGCCACCCCTTCAGATGTGGGTGGTGAAGAAAAGAACTAATCTTTTCTCAGAGGTCAGGTCTCCAGCGAGCTTTAACGTCTCAAGAATTTCTTTGAGGACCTGACAACATTGCCTGAAAGGACGCAGGCTAATCAAGAAGAAATGAACTTTCATTTCACACGTCCTCATACTGCTATATCTGTTTTACTGCTTGATGAAATTCATCTGATGAAATTGATATCATATTCTTCACTGATGAAGTATATGAGATCGTAAGTTGCACTAATTCATCTGCAGGATGATCAACCCAAAGCAAATGAGTGGGTCCTCAATAGTGGATGTACAAATCACATGACTGGTGACAAGAACCTATTGATGGATGCTCCCTTATCACCGTCACATCTGAAGCATATCATCTTTGCTGACAAAGGCAAAAGTCAGGTATTGGGTCTTGGTAAGGTTGCGATCTCTAAGGACATACACATGGACAAAGTCATGCTTGTTGAGTCCTTGGGATACAACCTCATGTCAGTCTCAATGCTTTGTGATCTTGATATGGTTGTTGTCTTTGGCAAGTATCGTTGTGTTGTGATCATGGAAGCTGACAATTCCAAAGTCTTCGAAGGATTTAGGAGAGGAGACTTGTATATTGTTGATTTCTCTACAGGACCACAACCAGCCGTGTGTCTACTTGCAAAAGCTTCAGAAGGCTGGCTATGGCATCGACGACTTGGTCACGCAGGCATGAGGAATTTGCACATGCTTGCGAAGAAGAAGCATGTCATTGGCATTGAGAATGTCAAATTCCTCAAGGATCACTTGTGTGGAGCCTGTGAAGCTGGAAAAATGACCAAGGCCAAGCATCCAGCAAAGACTATCATGACCACTACTCGTCCATTCGAATTGCTTCACATGGACCTCTTTGGTCCTACATTACTCAGCGGTCACTAATGATGCATCTCTATATGGCTTTGTTATTGTTGATGATTACTCTTGTTACACATGGGTACACATTGTTACTTACAAACATGAAGTGCAGGAAGTCTTCAAATGATTTTCCTCGAGGGCTTCAACCAACTTTGGTGTGAAGATCAGCACATCAGAGTGACAATGGAACCGAGTTCAAGAATTCTGGTCTTGATGACTATCTTGATGAACTTGGTATTACTCATGAGTTATCTGCTCCTTATACTCCTCAGCAGAATGGCGTCGTGGAGCGCAAGAACAGAACTCTTGTTGAGATGGCTTGCACTATGCTTGATGAATACAAAATGCCTCGTCGTTTTTGGATTGATGCAATTGATACCGCGTGCCACATCATCAACAGAGTATATCTTCACAAATTCTTCAAGAAGACTGCCTATGAACTCCTCACTGACAAGAAACCCAATGTGAGTTATTTCAAAGTCTTGATTGCTAAATGCTGGATTAGAGATCCTCATCACAATGCTAAATTTGCACCGAAAGCACATGAAGGTTTTATGCTTGGTTATGGAAAGGACTCGCACACCTACTGAGTCTTCAACAATTTTCTTTACAAGATTGTTGATACTATAGATGTGCGGTTCGATGAAACTAATGGCTCGCAAAGAGAGCACCTACCTTCTGTGATAGATGAACCAGCACCTGAGGAATCTATCAAGTTCAAGGCAACTGAGGATGTCATTCCTACTGAAGAATCTGCTGAAGAATTCATTCCTGAACGCGAAGAACGTCGAGCTGATGCACTGAAGATAATGTCAAGAAAATGGTCTTTGAAGAAAATGCTGATCAAATTCCTCGGCGACAACCAGCTCATCCTCGCGTTGCAAAAGAAGTGCAAGTTGACAAGATCATCGATGACATTGAAGCACCAGGTCCTCTCACACGCTCAAAAGCTTCACATTTATCTAACTTTTGTGGGCACTATGCTTTTGTCTCTATCACAGAGCCCACTCAGGTAGATGAAGCATTTCCGGAGTCTGAGTGGATTCAGGCCATTCAAGAAGAATTACATCAGTTCGAGCTCACCAACGTCTGGGAACTGGTCGAACGTCCAGATCCTCGCAAGCATAATATCATTGGCACAAAGTGGATCTACCGCAACAAGCAAGATGAAAATGGCCTTGTGGTGAGGAATAAGGCACGACTTGTAGCTCAAGGCTACACACAGTTGAAGGAATTGATTTCGATGAAACTTTTGCACTGTTGCTAGACTTGAGGCTATTCAGATATTACTTGCTTATGCTAACCATCATAATATCACTTTATATCAAATGGATGTAAAAAGTGCATTCCTCAATGGTAAGCTTGAGGAAGAAGTATATGTTGCTCAACCCCCGTGTTTTGAAGATCAAAAGAATCCCGACAAAGTCTTCAGACTCAACAAGGCCCTCTATGGCCTCAAACAGTTCTACGGGCGTGGTATGATACATTGAAGGAATTCTTCGTGAAGAATGGCTTCACACACGGTTCACTCGATCCTATTCTCTTTACTAAATCATATGATGGTGAACTGTTTGTGTGTCAAATATATGTTGATGATATTGTCTTTGGCTGAACTGACCAACGTTATAGTGATGAATTTGCCTATATGATGAGTGAAGAATATCAAATGTCTATGATGGGAGAATTGAAATTCTTCTTAGGTCTTCAAATTCGTCAACAACACAATGGCATATTCATATCTCAGGAGAAATACCTCAAAGATGTTCTGAAGAAATTCGGCATGCAAGATTGCAAAGGCGTCAAAATTCCTATGCCCACAAATGGCCATCTATGCACTGATGAGGATGGTATTGACTTCAATCACAAGGTATACCACTCCATGATTGGTTCTTTATTGTACTTATGTGCATCTAGGCCAGATAAATGCTTAGTGTTTGCATGTGTGCCCGATTTCAAGCTACACCAAAGGAATCACACCATAAGGCTGTGAAGCATATTCTTCGATATCTAGCTCACACACCAACACTAGGATTATGGTACCCCAAGGGTTCTACTTTTGATCTCATTGGATATTCTGACTCTGACTATGCTGGTGATCGTGTGGACCGCAAGTCAACATCTGGTACTTGTCATTTCCTCGGACGATCTTTGGTCTGTTGGTCCTCGAAGAAACAGAACTGCGTATCACCGCTTCATCTGCGGTAGCTGATTACATTGCTGGTGGCTCTTGCTGTGCTCAATTGCTTTGTGGATGAAGCAAACTCTCAAGGACTATGGCATCAACGTGAAGAATGTGCCTCTCTCGTGACAATGAGAGTGCCATCAAGATTGCTCACAACCCAGTTCAGCACTCAAGACAAAGCACATTCAGATTCGTCATCATTTTCTTCGTGATCATGTGTTGAAGGGCGACATCTCCATCGAGCATGTGAAGACCAAGAACAGCTAGCCGATATCTTCACAAAGCCCTTGGATGAGAAGAGATTTAGCAAGTTGCGGTGTGAGCTAAATATCTTAGAATCTTGAATGTTCTTTGAAAAGGACACACATCCTGACACTTATGCAAAATTGATGACTTAGATGTGCAACACATGAAGAAACGTTTTTCTTCAATCAATGAAGAATAACACTCTAAGTGTGAAGAAATTAATGAAGAATTTGATTCCCAGAACCCTTCGACAATTGTACGCGGTGTCTGAAATCATCATTCTTATACGGCGGGTCACCCCACCACCAAAGTTGAAAATCTTCAATTTGAGTTTTTTTAGTTTTGAAATTCCTCAGTTTTTCAAATTCTTCAACTTTGCAAAATCTTCACTGTTTCCGTCGTTTTTCTTCATTGGCTATATATATATATGGGTTTATGTCCTCTACAGCATTCACTTATAGCTATTTCTTCAAGTTGCTTTTTCTGCTAAGTTAATGTGATCGGACCCTTCCCCATCTATGCTATACTCAACCCAATCTATTCACAAATTCTTCATGTGCGTTCTAGTTGAAACTCGTTCAAAATCTTCACTGTGTCCTAGTCAGCTGAAGAAATTGCGAACGAAACTTTTAACTTATCTTATCAAAATTTTCGGGTTTGCCGCTCAATCCATTCCGCTTCCTACATTAGACTTATCTATTCACCCACGATCTAACACGATCTCCACTTTTTAGTACGTGGGTGACACATGTCAAGCGAATGAGAAGGGTCAGGGGCACGTTCGTCCAAAATCTTTGGGCGAACAGTTTTTCACCGTGGCAATATATACCCCCTCTCCCCTTCCTCACTTCCTTTACTCCGCTCGACCGCTCTCTCTCTCTCGCTCGAGCTTCTCAAACCCTAGCGCCGCTGCTACTCCATCGTCGCCGGTGAGGAAGAGCTTCACTGCCTCGACCTCGTCGCCGTCGTACTCGCGCCGACCGCAGAAATCTTCACTCCGCCGCCGCCGTAGCTGTCTTCCTCCGCCGAGTTAGGGCGTGGAAGATCTGAACGGACAAACTTCTAATCTACATTTCCCAGTTCGTCGTGTTCTTCAGTTCGGATAATTAAAAGTTACCTTTATTACTCGCTTTGATTCTCAAACCTTCCTGAAAATCTTCAAAGGTGTTTATTCTTCAAATCTTTACACATATGAACACCTCAAACGTAATATGCTCTTGATTCGTTTCTCTAAGCATCATTTTTTCGTCAAGATTCCTCAATTGTGTGGATCTTCGATCTATACAACTCTGGAACCTAAGACAAAGTACGCTTAGTGAAATTTTTCAAGGCTCATCTGGTCAAATTCCTCAAACTAATTCTTAAAAAAAAAACCTTCTGAGAATGCATATGACCTCTCCAAATTCCTCGCAACTATATTACATTCACAGTACTCATGTCATTGCTGAATCAATATGTTATCATCAACTTAACTCATTTGCAGCGTTCCTCAAAGAAAAGTTGCATACTTCTTCATAGAATTCGATTGTTCAAATTCCTCAGTTGAAGAATATAGCAGAAGGAAAGAAGCCACATAAAGGAGGCAAGAGGCCTGAGGTCATGACTGCTTTCGAGATACCTGAGGAAATATACACTGACAATTGCACACCTGATGAAGCCAAGTTTGGCAAGGAAAACAAAAATCAGCGCAAGGTGCGCATTCAGAGGATTGAAAGGAGATGGGCAAGGGAATGGAGGGAGTACTGGTATGTTACTCCAAAGTACATGAAGAATTTGCATTGAATCCTTCATGCCCAAGAGCTCCTTTGGCACCTGGCCAAGAAGCTGACCCCACCAGCATCAAGCGTCGTGAGGACTTTCCTGAAGAATGGGCCAAGCGCCAAGCCAAGTTGGCAAGACAAGCCAAAGAAGCAGTGAGGAAATTCAATGAAGACTCTGCTACTGCTGCTGCCACTGAGGCCCCTGTTCAGCCCAGAAGATCAATGGCAAAGAAGCCAGCGCACAAGCCAAGTGTTTCACAAACAGTGCCCTCACGGCCAAAATCCTCAGCAATGCCCTCAAGGCCAGAATCTTCAATGCCCTCACGGCCAGCTCCTCATGCTGCTCCTGCTCCTCCAAAATCGTCAGCTCCTCCTCCAAAGTCCTCAGCAGCTCCTCCAAAGTCATCAGCACCTGTGCATCTGGCCACGTGCCAAAGGACTGCATGCATCTCTATTGCCTCTGGTGTCTCAGCAAGTTCCTCAACTGCACCAAATTCCTCATCAGCCCCACTCTGTTGAAAAAAAAGGCAACTGCTGGACGAGGTCCTCGGCCAAGTCCGAAGAAGAAACAGGTTGCCTTCCAAGTGCCATCTGATGATGAAGCTGATGATGATGAACTTGCAGAAATCATCAGAGTCCGACAAGTTAGGGCCGCTAGAGCCAAAGGCACACACAATGCCCTTGCTATTGGATCCAAGAGGCGATCCTCGAGTACATTGATCTCTGGCACAAGGATCCAGAGACACCTATGCCTGATTTTCATTTGACTCCTGGACAAAGTCACATGCTGACCCATTTCATCTCTGAAGAGAAATGGAAATTTGAAAAGGCTAGGCAGATCAAGAAAGCTCAGTTCAGGAAAGAGAAGTTCCTGAAGAAAAACATTCTCAGAATGACAACTGAGGAACTCCTCAAGATTCAGTCTGAAATCAAAGCCCTCAGTGATGACTTTGATGCCTATTATGCTGATTGACAAGGAGCCAAAGTCAGGTTTGTCAATCTGGCAAAGAAGTTCACAAATGTTGCAGCCCCAACGCAACAAGAAATTCCTCAGGCTGGAGCCTCTGCTCAGCCTATTTGAAGAAACTGCCACCGGCCGATGATTTTCAAGCCTGCTGAAGACAATGCTAGTTCGGGGCTGATGACTCCATTCCAAATTACCGAAGAAATTGCCGGGCATCCACTAGTGGTGCGCTGAAGAAATCGAAGAAGTCGGGGCAACCGCATCGATTGCTTTGAGGAAATTCAAACAGATTACTCAGCTCCTCCTACGCCTACACCAACTCCTATCCTTCCATCTGCATCAGATGTGAAGAAGACCAAGGTTGCAGAGCGAGCTGCAGTGAAGAAAAGAAAAGCATCAGCTGCTTCAAATTCTTCAGCCCCGATGAAAATGAAGCCTATGACAAGCTCTTTCAAAAATCCAATCGATGCTGTTCCAATTTCCTCCATTCCATCAAAGGACCTTGTTCCTTTTGGTGAAAGTATGAGATCCCAAGCGGATCTGATGAAGAAAATCATTCTGCTGCTTCGTCAGAGCAGATTGATGAAGAAATTGAAGTGGATGCAATCCCTTCAACACCAATCATCTCCTCGCCTATGCCTCAGTTCACAGCTGAAGAGGCTGGTGTTGAGGAAATTGAAGACGAAGACGTGGATATTGGATGCACCACACCTGTGATGAATGATGACTTTTGGGAAAGTCAGCATCTCAATTCCCCACTCTTCACCCCAATCCAACAAATTCCTCAGTCCCCTGCACCAATGGTTCAAATGGGCTCTGAAGAAACTCATCCCACCTCATCCGTGCATGAAGAAATTCCAGCCACTAGTGCTGAAGAACCTGCTGCTGCTCATCCTATGAACACGCAGACTGCACATGAAGAGGAACCAGAAAATCCTCAGCCTGAAGAACCTGAGATTGCGATTCCTGAGGTCGTGATGCAACTCATTGACACTCCACTGCCAAAGCCAAATAATCCATTCTCAACGAAGCAAAAGTTCAATGCTGAAGATTTCTTCAAGTAGCATGTGTTCTTCATCGACTACAACCCTTATGACTCTGCTGCGCATAAGGAAGAGGCGTTTCTGGACTGCTAGTCAAGCCAACTTCTATTCCTCTGTGCTATTCAACAAAGACAAAGTCTTCGATCATGCACATATTCCTCACGTGGACATGGAATCTCTGCCAGGCTTCGAGCCAGTCCTCAGTGTTCTTCACGATGCAGGATTACTGAATTTCTGCACTGACATCTATGATTGGAATGAAGAACTCATACTTCAATTCTATGCGATGTTGCACATCACCGGAGACTCTGAAGATGTGAACTCATGGGTATTGGACTGGATGACAGAAAATACTCACTAAAAGGCACTAGCAACTGAATTGCTTCGTGCCCTCCCACTTAGTCCTCCCCTTGATGGTGCTCGTTGCATCTACAACGAACCTGAGCTTTCAAATCATTACATGCAAGTGCCGATGAAGCCTTTGAAGCCAGGGCAGGCACCACGAACCAAATTCTTTGTCAAGGAATTACTATATGTGCCTCGGACTGTCTATCACATTCTGACAAAGACAATGAGTCCAATCAAAGGCCACGACTCAAATGATGAAGAAGTCGTTGGCATCATGAAGAATATGCTTTTCAATATCATTCATGGCGTTCCGTCAACTTCCGTGATTTCTTCATGAGGACTCTGGCAAACATTGCTATGTCACCTTTTGAGCTGAAGCCTTATGCACCATGGATTATGAGGTTCATCAGGACAAGGTCTTCACTCAACTATAAGGCTTATACTCTGAACCACTTCAACTATTTGCCTCCAATTGAAGTCCTCAAACGGACATTTTCCTCAGCTGATGACAAAGGCAAGGCAACTGCTGTGATAGATGAAGGCATTCGTCCATTGGATGGTCAATTTCGCAAAGCTGCATCCTACTCCACCGGTGATGACTCGCCACACATGACTCTGCCGCCAATACCTCAGCCAAGCAAAATCCTCAAGCCACAAAGACCTGTGGTGATGACTGATCATGAGTTACTCCTCAGTCTTCATCAGAAGGTTGATCGCAATCATAAATGGTTCAAGCGTCAGTTTGGTTCAATTCTTCACAACATGACCTCAACACACAATGTAGTGAAGAAAAACCAATACTACCTCCATGAAACCTTCAACCGCACCTGGGCTGTTCTTTCTCATGTCTATAGCGTAGAAGAACTGAAGACAATGGGTCTCAAGGAAGAATTTGACTGGTCTGCACCTCCGTCGAAGAAATTCAAGAAGGTCAAGGTTCCTTCCTTGGTAGCTAGCTCCTATTCTTCATCGCGCGACACTGATGAAAATGAAGACTTGGATGACACTGCGGCAGGCCCTACTACGACAACCGACCCCGACAACGCTGGCGCTCCTCCATCAACTTGATATTCTTCAGGGGCGTTAGTCCTTACTTTTGATCCTTTTGGTCATTCGATGACAAAGGGGGAAAATTTTTGAGTTAGTCTTCAAGCGGGTCTACTATATGGGCATTTTTTTGCTAAGTTACAACTCTCGTTCTTCTGAAACTTTATTGGATTGAGTTGTAATCTTAAACCCGATGGTGCTCTGATACTTTTGATGTGTTCCTATGCATGCTTATTCCTCATTATATGTCAATACACGCATGCTGAATTACATCAGTCACCATATTTCATCATGCATTTCAAATTCTTCATATTATATGTCAAATGCGTGTATGAATTACCAGATATAGGGGGAGATCTCCATGATTCAACTCTTCAAATGTGCAATGCCTCAAAAGCAAATTCCTCACTATGCACATCTTCAGGGAGAGTTCTTCTATATCTTGCAATCAAATTCCTCATATCAGTATTTACACTTCATATGTTTATCCCCGTTGAAAACTTAACCTATATTGTCATCAATCACCAAAAAGGGGGACATTGTAAGTGCATCTAGTGCCCCTTAGTGATTTTGGTGTATTGAAGACTTATAGGTTAAGGGACTAATGTGTTTATGAGTGTACACAGGTCTATAAGTCTATGAAGAGTTTGATATTTACACAGAAAGTCGACCCCTAAAAATGAAGTTCTTAGATCAAGACTTTGATATTCTCAAGACTTTACGAAGACTTTGAAAGTGAAGAAATTGGTGTGACCTTGAAGACTTGGTATTCATTTGAGGAACATGAAGCGTGAAGACTTTTGTTTTCGTAGTTTCGCTTTTCTCTTTCTTGAGTCATAGGAAACACCGCATCGTTAAAGGGGTCGAGGAAATACTAAGGAAAAATTTCCATGTGATGCTCAACTCAAAATCCTACACCTACCAATCCTTCGAGTGAAGCCTTTGGAAATCTCATACAGTTCAGTCAATTTCTTGATGTGAGACGAAGTTCTTACAGTCACCGAGGAATTTGTTCTCGACCGAGGAGTTAGGAATTTGCAGTCTGGATTGCCTACACAAGTGAGGAACATGATAGCCCCGAGGAATTTGAGAGTCAAATTTCCGACCGTTCTTTGTCTTCTTGGCCAGCTGTCCCAAAATATCTTATCCACCTAACGGTCATATCATTGAAGGGCATTTATGTCTTATCATGTCGGGCTGCTCACTAGGCTATAAATAGCCGCCCCCTGCAACCACTAGCTGGTTGGCTGCTCCGAGAGAACTTGACACTTGTCATTTGAGAGCAACCCATCCTCCGAGGACTTTGAGCGAAAATCATCGAGTGAGGAAAAACCCAAAACCAAACCCCTACAAACCCAAAGTGATAGAGCATCACTGAAGAGATTGATCCTGCGTGGATCCGACGCTTGTTACCTTTGAAGACTGTTTTTCTTCCAGACGGTTAGGCGTCATGGTCTAGAGCATCCAAGAGGAATTGTGGATCGCCGAGTGACCGAGTCTGTGAAGGTTTGGAAGTCGCCTGAAGACTTACCACGAGTGATTGGACGAGTGCATGTGACCTTAGTTCAAGGAGAATATGGTGAGGACTTGGTGTCCTGAGCTGCGTGCTTTCGGCCCGGGTGTCCAGGACTGTGTGTCCTCGAGTTTAAATACTCAGCCGCTCCAACCAGACGTACAACTGAGACAACAGTTGGAACTGGTCTACCAAATCATTGTCTTTGACAACCTAACTGGTTCTATTTCCTCAACTCTTTCATTTCCTCATTACTGTGTTGAGTGTTTGTTTATATCTGTGTTTGAAAACTTTGACTGAAGACTTTCTCAATTTCCTCAGTTCAATTTCTTCAGTCTGTTTGTCTTCATCTTGTGTTATCCTGTGTTTACGCTTTCTGTACTCTTTGATTGTCTTCATTTCATCATGATGACCATGCCCGCATTCTGTTATGCTTACTTCTGAGTACTTATTCCGCTGCAAGTAGTTCTTCACTTAGGAATTTCCTCACCGGCAAATTCCTCATTGAAGAATTCATAAAAATCGCCTATTCACCCCCCCTCTAGTCGATATAACACACTTTCAACCTGAGAACTCTTTATCCCAATTTTGGGTCTTTCAAAGGAGGTGTTCAGCACAGCGAACCAGGCAATCGGACTATAAAGCTTTATCACTCTCACTTAGCCATAGAAGTCTACAATTTTAAATTTTGGCGAAGCCCCTAGTATTCGGAAGGACGTATTTGGGGCGCTATATACGCCTAACACTAGTAGAAAAGGGGGCAATGGTCCAGGCCGGGTCAGCCAATTAGTCCCGGTTCAGTCCAGAACCTGGACCCATGGGGGCATTGGACCCGGTTCGTGAGCCCCGAGGGCCGGCAGACCACGTGGGCCATTGGTCCCGGTTCGTCTGGACCTTTTGGTCCCGGTTGGTGGGACGAACCGGGACCAATGGGCCTCGCTCTTGGCCCACCTCCATTGGTCCCGGGTTGGTGGCTTGAACCGGGACCAAAGGCTGCCCTTTAGTCCCGGTTCATGCCACGAACCGGGACCAATGAATTGCCTATATATACCCCTCGCCTGCGGGCAGAGCACTTCATTGCTCTGTTTTTCTGCCCGGCCGTTGGAGAGCTTTGTGGTGCTCTAGCTCACCTCCTATGCACACGAGGTGTTCGATGGAATGCCCGAGCCACACTACTTAACTTTCTCCTCTCCAAGCTCGACCTCCAAACTCCATTTTCCTCAATATTTGTCTAGGTTTAGCGGTCTGTCACGTCTCGTCTCCGTCTTCACCGCCGTCTATCGCCCACGCCGATCTCATCGCCGACACCACCGTGGTGAGCCTCTTGTTCTTATCTTCTTTCTGAAATGGAAAATATTCTTACTTGTATGTTTAGAGAGATACTTGTATTATTTTCTTACTTTTATTATTGCATCTTATATAGTGCGATGGTTTTGGTATCCGCCCCCGTCGGCCCTCGTCCTCTCTATGATTCGGATGTGGTATATATTATCTTTTCATAACTATTGGTTCATTTATTGTTTATGAAAATTATGCCGACCAACGTGACATATATTTTATTTATCTAGGAGGTTGTTGAACCAGAAATTCTAACCGACCCTATTGTCGAGAGGTTAAACTTAGTTGCAGAAGAAAACAATTTCTTGAAGGTAAAAATAAGAAAAATTGAGGAGGAGAAGATGATATTGGAGTTGCATGTTGCGGATTTCGTCGATGATCACAAGATCAAGATGGATGCAATGCGCTTGAAGATTAGAAAGATTAGAAAATATGACATTATACCGAGGCTTGGTATCATTATGCCGTTGGATCAGTTGTTACCTTGGTTGCGATTATGATCGCATTTGTTTTCGCATTGAAATGTTTTACATAGTTTCAATGTATGATTTAATTAATTTAGATGCTCTGCAAAGCTTTATGTTGTTAGATGAGAACTATGTATGTACTTTGGTTTTAATGTGATGATGAACTTCTATTAATTTGGTCACTTAATTATCTATTCATGATGTTCTGTAATGATTTTTGACACACTTAATTATATATAATGCACGCAGATGAACCGGCAATGGATGTACGGTGAAAGACACACCTCCGAGTACATTAAGGGCGTGCATGATTTTCTCGAAGTGGCTGAGGCAAACTAGCAGAATGGTTTTATGTGTTGTCCATGCCCTATATGTGGGAATACGAAGTCTTACTCTGACCGGAATATCCTTCACACCCACCTGCTTTACAAGGGTTTCATGCCACACTATAATGTTCGGACGAGGGACGGAGAAATAGGGGTTATGATGGAAGACGGCGAAGAAGAAGAGTACGATGACAACTATGTGCCCCCTGAATACGGTGATGCTACTGAAGATCAAGAGGAACCAGACGATGTGCACGATGATACTGCAACGGGCGAAGCTGCTGAAGATCAAGAGGAACCAGACGATGTTCCCGATGATGATGATCTCCGCCGGGTCATTGTCGATGCAAGAACGCAATGCGAAAGTCAAAAGGAGAAGCTGAAGTTCGATCGCATGTTAGAGGATCACAAAAAAGGGTTGTACCCCAATTGCGAAGATGGCAACACAAAGCTCGGTACCGTACTGGAATTGCTGCAGTGGAAGGCAGAGAATGCTGTGCCTGACAAAGGATTTGAGAAGCTACTGAAAATATTGAAGAATAAGCTTCCAAAGGATAACGAATTGCCCGATAGTACATACGCAACAAAGAAGGTCGTATGTCCTCTAGGTTTGGAGGTGCAGAAGATACATGCATGCCCTAATGACTGCATCCTCTCTACATGGTGCGTACAAGGATCTAAACGCATGCACGGTATGCGGTGCATTACGATATAAGATCGCATTTAGATGACCCTGGTGATGTTGACGGGGAGCCCCCCAGGAAGAGGGTTCCTGCGAAGGTGATGTCGTATGCTCCTATAATACCACGGTTGAAACGTCTGTTCGAAAACGGAGAGCATGCCAAGTTGGTGCGATGGCACAGTGAGGACCGTAAGAAAGACGGGAAGTTGAGAGCACCACGACGGGTCGCAGCGGAGAAAAATCAAGAGAAAGTCTTGGGATGAGTTTGCAAGTGACCCAAGGAACATATGGTTTGCTTTAAGCGCGGATGGCATTAATCCTTTCGGGAGCAGAGCAGCAATCACATCACTGGCCTGTGACTCTATGTATGTATAACCTTCCTCCTTGGATGTGCATGAAGCGGAAGTTCATTATGATGCCAGTTCTCATCCAAGGCCCTAAGCAACCCGGCAACGACATTGATGTGTACCTAAGGCCATTAGTTCAAGAACTTTTACAGCCGTGGAATGGAAACGGTGTACGTACGTGGGATGAGGACAAACAGGAGGAATTTGACCTAAAGGCGTTGCTGTTCGTGACCATCAACGATTGGCCCGCTCTGAGTAACCTTTCAGGACAGACAAACAAGGGATACCACGCATGCACGCACTGTTTACTTGACACCGATAGTATATACCTGGGAAGCTGCAGGAAGAATGTGTACCTGGGCCATCATCGATTTGTTCCGACCAACCATCAATGTCGAAATAAAGGCAAGCATTTCAAAGGCGAGGCAGATCACTGGAAGAAGCCCGCCATGCGTACCGGTGATCACGTACTTGCTATGGTCAATGGTTTACACGTAATCTTTGGAAAGGGTCCCGGCAGACTAGCTGTTCCAAATGACGCTGAGGGACACACACCCATGTGGAAGAAGAAATTTATATTTTGGGATCTACCCTACTGGAAAGACCTAAAGATCCGCTCTTCGATCGACGTGATGCACGTGACGAAGAACCTTTGCGTAAACCTTCTAGGCTTCTTGGGCGTGTATGGGAAGACAAAAGATACACCTGAGGCATGGGAGGACCTGCAACGCTTGCACGAAAAAGACGGCATGCCTCCGAAGCAGTATGAAGGTCCTGCCAGCTACGCTCTTCTGAAAGAAGAGAAATAAATCTTCTTTGAATGCCTGCTCAAGATGAAGGTCCCGACCGGCTTCTCGTCGAATATAAAGGGAATAATAAATATGCCGGAGAAAAAGTTCCAGAACCTAAAGTCTCATGATCGCCACGTGATTATGACGCAACTGCTTCCGGTTGCATTGAGGGGGCTTCTACCAGAAAACGTCCGATTATCCATTGTGAAGCTATGTGCATTCCTCAATGCAATATCTCAGAAGGTGATCGATCCAGAAATTGTACCAACGCTAAGGAGTGATGTGGTGCAATGTCTTTTCTGTTTCGAGCTGGTGTTCCCACCATCCTTCTTCAATATCATGACGCACGTCCTAGTTCATCTATTCGACGAGATTGTCATTCTGGGGCCCGTATTTCTAGACAATATGTTCCCCTTTGAGAGGTTCATGGGAGTCCTAAAGAAATATGTCCGTAACCATGCTAGGCCAGAAGGAAGCATCTCCATGGGCCATCAAACGGAGGATGTCATCGGGTTTTGTGTTGACTTCATTCCTGGCCTTAAGAAGATAGGTCTCCCTAAATCGCGGTATGAGGGGAGATCGACTGAAAAGGCATGCTTGGAAGGGACTCAATAATATGCGAGGACGGATATTCTTGGTCTCAAGCACACTACACAGTTCTACTGTAACTCTACCTTGGTGACCCGTATGTCGATGAACACAAGAACAATCTGCGCTCCAAACACCCGGAGCAAAGGTCGACGATCGGATTACATGTGAACACATCAGGACTTTCAGCAGTTGGTTGGAAACACGTCTCAGAGGTGACAACACTGTTTGTGATGAGCTATACTTGTTGTCCAGGGGACCATCTTCGACTATAAGATTTGGAAAGAATACGAGATAAATGGGAATACATTTTACACGATCGACCAAGATCAAAAGAGCACCAACCAAAACAGCGGTGTCCGCTTTGATGCAGCCACCGAGAGGGGAAAGGACACATATTATGGTTACATAGTGGACATATGGGAACTTGACTACGGAGTAGATTTTAAGGTCCCTTTGTTTAAATGCAACTGGGTCAATCTGTCAGGAGGCGGGTATGTGTAGACCCACAAGACGGAATGACAACAAGTGGATCTGAAAAATCTTGGGTACACTGACGAACCATTCGTCCTAGCCAATGATGTGGCACAGGTTATCTATGTGAAGGACATGTCTACCAGATCGAGAAAGAGAAAAGATAAGGAAGCGAATACATCATACGATGAGCCAAAGCACCAAAAGTTCTTTCAGGAAAAAGGGACACCGTGGGAGTGGAGGGCAAGACAGACATGTCTGAAGATTATGAAAAGTTTCATGAAATTCCTCCCTTCAAAGTCAAGGCTGACCCCAGCATCCTGATAAACGATGAAGATTATCCATGGTTACGGCACAATAAGCAAATGACACAAGCGAAGAAAAAGTGAAGACTTTCTCCCGCAACTATTATGATGATACCATGCCAACTTTGTAATGCATTTAGTATGATACCATTGTCCGTTTTGTACATGCACATGCTATGTGGGTGAAATTGTGATACCATGCCAACTTTCAACTTTTTCAGAGTTCATTTGAAATGTTTTAATGTCTTATGGTTCAGCCCTCATAATACCATTAATCCCGGTTCGCTCCTTGTCAACTATGTTCTCACCAAGAACACTCTCAAGAGGGCAGCCACGTGGGCCATTGGTCCCGGTTCGTCTGGACCTTTTGGTCCCGGTTCCACGCACGAAAATAAATAAATAATTCAGAAACAAAATAAATAATGCAAAAAACAAAAGAAAATAAATAATGCACAAAACAAAATAAAAAACTGGAAACAAAATAAAAATAGCAACAATAAGTATTTTGTTGTAAGTAGAAACAAAATAAAATAAAGAAAGTAACAAAGAAAACAAAAAACAAAAAAGTGTTTTCAAATTTGAAAACTAATGGCACTAACAGAAAGTTTATAATTTTTCTAAAACTAAAAGCAAAAAGAATTAAAAAATAAAGCAAAAAACAAAAGAAAATAAATAATGCAGAAAACAAAACAAAAAAACTGGAAAAAAATAAAAATAGCAACAATAAGTAAAGAAAACAAAAAAACAAAAAAGTGCCTCCTACTGGGCCCCCACGGCCTGAATACGACTAGAAACCCTACCATGGGCCAGGATTCAGGCCCGCAGGAGGCCCAGTAGGCCCACAGGCAGATAAGTTGCTTTAGGCCCGTAAGCCTGCATTTGAGAGGAGCTCGAAGTGGTCAGCGCAGCAGCGCTTATAAACCACTGTCGAGCCCTCTCGGCTAGCGAGGTGGGACTAAACATCCCACCGCACCGCGCCAGCCCAAAGACAAGGCCTTTGGTCCCTTGGTGCCACCAACCGGGACTATAGGGTGCATTAGTCTTGGTTCGTGGCACAAACCGGGACCAATGCCCCCCTTTAGTCCCGGTTGGTGCCACCAACCGGGACCAAAGGCCCATTGGTCCCGGTTTGTGCCACGAACCGGGACCAAAGCCTTTCCTATATAACCTAACACTTGGGAAATTTCCCCCCACCCGCCATTCTTCTCTCCAACGCCGCCAGGCTGCTGCGCTGCTCCTCGACATCGGCCCCTGCCCCGACGTCGCCGTCGCCTCCCCTAGCCGCCCGAGGTGGTTGCCGCCTCGCTGTAAATGCCGCCTGCGTGCTCGCCAAGCTGCCGCCGCCGCCCTTGACAGCGTCAAGCGCCTGCCCGCCTCGTCGCCGCCGTCGCCCTGCCCGCCCCTTCCTTGCCGGGCCGTCGCGAAGGCCCCGTCGCCGTCCTCGCCGCCGAACCCGCACCCCTGCCCCTCTGTTGGTCCGACCGGCGCCCCTCCCCTGTTTGTTTTTCTTATATTACATGCTTATTTTTTTCAGATTATATATATGTATATATGTGAGTATGTGTATTGTGTATATTGCTTCTTTTAAGATTTTTTTTCCATATATATGATGATTTGTATTTTTCTTTTTTATAAAAATGTATATATATTTGTATGTTCTCTGTGTATATATGTTCATATATGCAAAAGTTAGATTTATATATTTAGAAAAGGATTATCTATATATGTTCTCTGATTTAGTACATTTTAGGTTAGTTTCATTTTTAGAAATTTTTTATATATTTAGGAGAGGAAAAAGGAAAATAAGAAGAGGAAAAAGGAGAAGAAGAGGGGAGGAAGAAAAGGAAGAGGAGAAGAAGAGGAGAGGAAGAAAAGGAAGAGGAGAAGAAGAAAGGAATAGAGGAGAAGAAGAAAAAATAGATTTTTTTTCTATTTCTTCTTCTTCTCCTCTATTCCTTTCTTCTTCTCCTATTTTTTTCTTCTTTTTTTTTCTTCGATCTTCTCCTCTATTCCTTTCTTCTTCTCCTCTTTTTATTTCTTCTTCGTTTTCTTATGTTTTATTGGGTCTGTCGTCGTCCATATACCCCTCCCGATAACTTCAACACGTGGGGGAGGGGTCGATATACCCCCTCCCCGATAATATTATTTTCATGTATGTATGTCGTGTCGATATAAACTCCCGATAACTTAAACACGTGGGGGGGGGGGTCGATATACCCCCTCCCGATAACTTCAACACGAGGGGGGTCGATATACCCCTCCCGATAACTTCAACACGTGGGCGGGGGCGATATACCCCCTCCCGATAACTTCAACACGTGGGGGGGTGTCTATATACCCCCTCTCAATACTTCAACACGTGGGGGGGGGGTCGATATACCCCCTCCCCGATAATATTATTTTCCCATGTACGTATGTCGTTGTTGTTGATATAAACCCCTCCCGATAAATTCAACACGTGGGGGGTCGATATACCCCTCCCGAACATTATTTTCCGATGTCGTATCTAAATGCGTTGTCGATATTACCCCCTCCTTGAAGCGTTATCGAGGCCACCCCAAACCCTAGAGAAGCAGCGTCGAGGCCACTAATTAATATGATTCCTTATTGTGATTAGCTAGCTAGTTCTACGTTTGCCACTAATATATATCCATCTGTACCTTGTTTGAATAATAATTGGCATGTTGTAAATATTTGCAGAAACTATGGAGCACTCCCGAGATGAAGCAACATAAGCGATGTCGGGGGAGATAATCGCACAAGGAAGTGATGTCGTTGCGTCATTTCTCAACGATACCGATGGTCAGGAAGGACTGGTTGAAGAAGAGGGCTATGTTCATGATGGCTCTGGCCCATTAATGCCGGTACAAGAAGAGGGCTATGTTCATGATGGCTCCGGTGACCCAATGGAGGTACAAGAAGGAGACCGTCTGATCTTTCCGGTGACCGAACCGAGTCCGCTAGGTATATATATATTAGTTAAGCCCGTCTTGACTAGTTAATTGATGCATTCATTGTTTTGGTATATGTACACATATTAATTAACTCTCGTCTTTCTTCCTTTTTATAGCCCTCCGGATCGAGCACAACTTCGTTAAGGAGACGAGGCCCAAAGAAAAAGTTGAGCTCGGATGAAAGGTTTGAGATCACAGCAATCGCGCCCGACGGCGAACCGATTGAACCCATCCGGACAAAGAACGCATTTGCTTTCGGTCACGGGGTTCTTGTTAGGGACAAGATCCCGATCAGCATCCACCAATGGTATAAGCCTAATGAGGAAGACCCTGAGGTGTCTTATGTCAATGATATGCAGAAAGATGATCTTTGGACTGAGCTGAAGGGAAATTTCACCCTACCGCCAGAGGAGAATCCGGAGAAGCCAGTTAAAGAGCAATCAATCAAGTCTTGTGCTCTTAAGAAGATGCTAAGCCTATTCAGGAGGTGGAGGAAAGAGCTGAACAAGTTTGTCGACAAAGAAGAGACACCAGAATTCATCGACAAATATGAGAAGATCAGAGATCACAGGCCCGCATTTGTGGCCCACAAGACATCGGAAAAGAGTAAGAAGATGTCAGCGACAAACAAGCAAAATGCTGTGAAGAAGAAGTTTCACCATCGCACGGGGTCAGGTGGCTACCTCAAAGCCCGACCTAAGTGGTCCAAGGCTGAGAATGATCTTCTTGATAAAGGGATCGAACCAGAGACAATGAACTGGTCAGACCGTTGCTGAACTTGGTTCTTCGGGGCTGGAGGAACCTTGGACCCTGTATCAGGGAAAGTGCCGTTGGACGGACGAGCAACTGAAAATACCAGTCAAGAGGCTTCGACACTATATCGATGCAGCGCAGCAAGGGACGTTCGTTCCAGACAGGGAGAAGGACGAGCTCACAATGTCCCTCGGGAATCCTGAGCACCATGGACGAACACGAGGCACGCCAGGCTCCATTCCGTGGAAGGTTGGTTTTCCGGATGCAGGGGGTTACAAAACCCAGGAGAGGAGGAAGAAACTGGAGCAGAGCCAACTGCAGGCTCTGCACGAAAGGGTACAAGGGCTGGAGGAACGAGAAGCAGATCGCAGCAAACGACTTGCCGAAGCTTCCCCCGAAGCTACCCCACCATCTCAGCGGAGAAGTTGCGTGGCTTCCACCGAGATGCTTCAGCCGGAGCATGTCTTGACGGCACCTGCTAGCTACCTCGTGGATTTTATCACGGAGTCTCAAAATTGCCACCTTATGGCGCAATGGCAGAACTTAAAAGTCAAGGCGGCTGTCGGCTCTGTTCGACCTTCTGAACCCGGCGCAACTTTTCACTGTCGTCCGATTCCAGAAGGATATGCTAGGGTGACGGTGGACAAAATAACGGAGGGATTTGAGGACCTCCAGCTTGACCACCCTACCGGTGAAGGGGAGACTCGGCTGGGTTATGCTCTGAAGACTCCATGCCTATGGCGGAAGGAGTTCATCAAGCTTCCGAACTGGACGCCTCCTCCTCCTCCTCCGGCGAGTCAGGGCACTCCGCCTCCTCCACCGCCTCCTCCTCCGGCGAGTCAGGGCACTCCGCCTCCGCCACTGCCTCCTCCTCCAGCGAGTGACAATCAGGGCAGTCGGCCTCCTTCTCCGGTGCGTGGCGGCACTCCGCCTCCTTCTCCGCCTGCGCCGGCGCGCCTGAGCAGCCAGCAGCCTCCTCCTTCTCCGCCTCGCCAGCAAGGGCGGAAGAGACCCGCCGCCGCCCCGGCTGCTCCGGCGCGTCGTAGTCCTTCTCCTCCGCCTCGTAAGCAAGCACGAAAGAAGACATACACCACAACCGCTCCATCTGCTCCGGCGTCTAGCAGTATAGCCAGAGGCGGGAGTTCGGGAAGTACTGTCAGACATCAAAGGTCAAAAGAACGAGCAACTACGAAAAAATTGCCTAGCTCGGTGAACAAGCAAATCAATCGTACCCCCCGCTCAATGTGTCTAGCGGCAACATCGTCGCTAATGCTCCGGGGACGGTGGTCGGTTATGGCAATCTTGCAGATTACCTGCCTGACGATCAACTTCCTCATTTGATGGAGGTGGACGAACACGAATCTGCACGGGAAGCCTCTCGTCAAAGATGAAAAATCTCTAACAACGATGATGCGAAGATTCCATAATTGGTACATGAAAACCTGCAGAGAGTCTGGGGGGACGAATACTTTGTATTTGAACATTAAAGAGGAGCACGACCTCGTTGGAACTGATCTGTTGGTTGTTCCATTTGAGGAGTTCTTCGAGTTCTTCAATCAAAAGGCCCGCGATAAATTAACGGTCTTTTGCTACTGTCTGTAAGTACTATTTCTATCATTAAGTCTCTATATATAGCTCAGCTCTTTCATTGCATGTATTTATAATTAATTATCCTCACTATATTACGCAGATTGAAGATCGTCGAGTGCAGAAAACAAGAAATGTATGATGGGTTCATTAACACAAATATCATAGATGAAATTCAGGTTAAAAAGCACACCGAAGAGGCCAATGCCAACTTGCTACAATCGTTGATCAAAAATCAAAACAAAGATACCATACTCTTTCCTTACAACTTCAAGTGAGTGTTACTGTCATGTGCATATTCGGTTTCCCTTATTACTCGAGCGAGGTTATAGTAATGTAATTGATGAGTTATGCATGCGTGCGCAGCTTCCACTATGTTCTTCTGGAGATTAAGCTTGAGCGGGGACTAGTAACCGTCTTAGACTCAAGACGAAAAGATCCCGAAACCTATGCGGACATGACTAAATTGCTCAACAAGTAAGTTCAATCGATCATTATCGCACCATATCGGCAACTTTTTGTTCATTTCCTGATATCTCAAGTAATAATAATTATTTTCTTTGTCTTGCAGGGTTTGGAAACAGTTCATCGCAGAAGCTCCGGGAGTGCCGAAGGAGCTGCGATATACATACCTGAAAGTAAGTACTGCTATATAGCTAGCTAGTTGCGCGCATCTCCCATTGATTCTATAGCTATACTTTCATCAATGCCATTTATAATGCTTCATTATCACTTTGATTGACCTCTATTTCTCGTAAAGTGCTTGTGGCAGGAAGAAGGGAATAATTTCTGTGGATACTACGTAATGCGAGTTCATCTACAACGCGACTTTGAAAAATAAGCGGGGCTACTCTAAAAGACAATATGAAGTGCGTAAGCAATAATATTCACAATTTCATTTTATTACACCATCATTTCTATTGAGTTTCATTCATATATATGTATTAACCCCTTCTTCAAATTAGACGTGGCAGATGCGGAATGAACTCCTACCACAAGATCGCATGAAAGCAATTCAAGAGGAATTGGCGGGATTCTTTCTTGACCACGTCATCAATAAAGCTAGAGAATACCATGTGGAAGTTGATTTCAAATGCTAGGGGATTGTAAGAGATCTTAAATATTGTATATGTATGTAGCCGATGGCGTCGGATAGATAATCTGAAAACTTGTTGTTCGACCAATCTCTCGGAGAAGGAGAGGTCGATCAATCACTTCTCTCGGTATGCATGACGAACTTCTGTACTTAATGGTTTCCTTCATTTTCTTACTAGCTAGCGTGTCGAGGGCCTCTCTATGTATATAGTACGTAGCGTCGACCAAGCACGGAGATAAGAGAGGACACTTCTCCCTATTAATTAGCTAACTAACACAATATATGAAACACCTAAATTAACCCCCAAAACCCCAACCCCCCTTCCAAAAAAACAAAACCCAAGCCACTTTGAAATCTTGTCGACGCGTGGATGCCTATTGGTCCCAGTTAGTACCACCAACCAGGACCAAAGGCCCCGCTACTGAGCTGCCGCGATGGCAGCGTGGAAAACCCATCTGTCCGGTTCGGGTGAACCGGGACTAAAGGGCTGTGGCATTAGTAACACCCCTTTAGTCCCGGTTCAGGAACCGGGACAAAAGGCCCTTACCAACCGAGATTGATGGGGGGTTTTTCTACTAGTGTAAGTCGGGCAAGGCCGGCTCCTCGCACGAAGCGGAAAAAGTCTTTAAGGACTTGAGACCTCTCGAACAGCTGTAACATCCCAAATTTTCAATTTGGAATGTTACACATTAGGTCATCATGCATATCATATTTTTCTCGCATTTTCCGATCCTAGAAAATTTCACGCAACTCAAGGACCCTCGGAGAGAGTTGGAAGTTTCATTATTTTCATATTTGGGATTTCTCAAATCTTGAAAATAGGATCATTGGATTTATTTAATTATCTTCATAAAGTTTTTTCTATAAAAACTTAAGACAGGGAATAATATGACTTTCCCAATATTTAGGAAAAATGAAGATATTATAAATAAATAAAAATTTGGTTTTGGAAGATTTGTTTTGCTTAGGCAAAAATGAGCATTAAAAAAATATATGCATGTTTGCCGTTTTTAAAGTTCATTTTGTTCGACTCATTTTTAGGAGTCGGGGAAAATTAATTTTATTAAAATCGGAGTTCGTTTGGTATTTTTTTAATCCGTTTTGTTTTGTTAAAAAAAGCAGCGCCCCCAGGCCAAGGCCCAGCCAGCCCGGCCCGGCGCCCGGCCGCCTCCTCTCCCTCCCTCGCGCGCGACTCCCGCCCGCCGCCACTTGCCCGCCGCCCGCCGTGTCCGGCTCGGACAGCGCGCGCCGCCCTCCCCCAAAGGCAACCGGACCCCCCTATTTAACCCCTTGCCCGCCCCTCCTCTCCCCTCAACCCGCCCCGCCGCCGCCCTCCACCCGAGCCGCCCGCCCGAGGCCGCCGCCCGTCGCCCTCGCCGCCCCTCATGACGCTTGGGACCCCGGAGCCCCTCGCCGCCCCTCCAGCCGCCCGTCGCCCGACCTCGAGCCCATGAGCCCCGCCGGCGAAGACCCGCCGGAGGTAGCCGCCGCCCCGATCCGATCCGATCCGGTTTTTGTTAAAAGACCGATCCGGTTTTTTTTTGCGATGTTCGGTTTTTTTCAAAAAAACCTAGATAGGTTTTATTTTTTTTGGTTTTCTTATTTAGTGAACGTTCACCGACCCGTTCGTTTCAATGAACGCGTTCGTTGGATTAGTTCTGTTAACAAACGTCCGTTATTTAATCCGTTCATCGTTTTCTTTTAAATCGGATTTAATCCATTATTTTTCAGATTCGATTTCTGATCCGATTTTCAAATCTGTTTTATTTCTAGCTCGTTTATCGGAATCAGGTGATTCAAGCGCCTGGAGTTTCGTTATGAAACCACCGTTCCGACTAACCTACTTACACAGAGTTTTGATACTGTAAAATTTTGACTTAATTTCAGATTGCTAAACCGAGTCGTTCTCTCTCGAGTTCCGACTTTCGACGCTTTATTTGATTCGATTCTTTTGCAACCAGGGTTCTTAAGTTGAACTATCTGGTTAGATCTTTTATTCGAGATTTCCTGTGCATTAGATGAGTACTTATTGTATGCTTGTTGTTTGTCTGCGTTAGATCACCCGAGTCGCCGCTTGTTACTTGAATCTCTAGGACTCATGGATCATCGGCCAAGGCAAGTAACACTTTGATCATGCCTTTTCTACTACCCAGTTTTATTGCATTAGATCAAACCCTCAAACACTTGCATGTTTAGGATCTAATTAAATTGTGGGATGGGAAGTAGATTGAGGTAGTACCTATTACCTGTATTACTTATGAAACCTTGGGAGTTACTTCTACGTTTGCTTAATTATGCCATGCTATGCTAGTAGACGTGGATTGGGTGAGTGAATATCCATGACAGATGTGAGATTGTTAATTAATGGTTTATTTAAGGCGGCAACCTAAACACACATCTGGGTGGATTGAGGCACCTGGTTTCTATCAGACTTGCCTGTATTTCTTCTTGGACCGCCACCCGGGCTCTAAGGGATCATAAGATTATTCAAACTGGAAACTTCCGTGTGCAGCCACAAGCCAATTATGGGCTCTGGCGTAGTTGACTAAGTTGTGCGAACTCTTACGGGTAGGCTAGCTGATGTAGGGGATGTAGGTTGGTACGGTCTACCCACATGTAAGGTGCTAAGCGCTTCGAAAGACTATGTCTCGGTCATCCGCTTCTCAAACACCATGTAGTCACGAGAACCAAGCGGAGGCGATCGAGTCTTGTGGGGAAAAGTGCAAACCTCTGCAGAGTGTAAAACTAATCATGATTAGCCGTGTCCCCGGTTATGGACATCTTGAGTATCTAGTACTTGAATATCATGTGAATCTCAACATGTTACTTCTAATAATAAAGTTATTGGGTTTTTAATGAGTACTTTTAATTGGGATTGAGGATGCTGTCAACCATTCTCAATGTTTAACAACCACCATGATAGTTAAATAAAATTATTCCTTTGATGTAGGGAAAAACCAGCTTTATGCAAAAATGTAACCGTAGAGCCTTACCACCAGCCATATATGCATGTAGTATAGGCTTGTTGCTTCATTGTTCTCTATGTGTTACATTGCCAGCATATTCCATGTCTTGACCCGTTTTGGCTGCAACTTTTCACGCTGCAGACTTTTTCGCATTTACAGTAAGGTGTTAGGTCGTGGTTCTATACTCAGTGATGCCGTTGGAGTTGATGAACTCACTTGTCTTCCAAGCCTTCCGCTGTTATTATTAGATGGCCTTAAGCCATATTATTGTATTAAGTTCCCTTGTGGACAACGATGTAATAAGTGTGTGATTGCTACTCTGCTATAAATCCTTCAAGTAATCTTGTGTGGTGTCGACATTCTTGATCCGAGGATGACACCGAGCACACGAGCACTAGATCCATTCGGTCCTGGTCGCTCTGAGAGAATGGTATCGAGCACACGCAGACCGTGAGACACGACCACTAAGATAAAGCCATAGATCACTATTCTCTTCCCATTTTCTAACTCCTCATCTTTTCTACTCTCTTTAGGATGAAGGACGCGAAGATCAAGTACACCCAACCGGACGAAGGCACACCTTTTGGATTTCACTTGAAGGAAGTTACCAAGTACCTGAACATTGGACTACCAAGCTTCACCGGGACTTTCAACGCCACTCTGCCTGAAGAGGAGCTGGAAGATTCACGCTCACGTTCAGAAGGACATTCGCCCCAATCACCAAGCCTATAGCTAGTGTTTTCGGCACCAACTTGGAGTCCAGGAAAGAGCATGGCAGCTCACATCACCATGGGACGCATTGGAGAAGTTTATCAAGAAGACCTTAAGGGCGCTTATCTACCAGATTTGCGGACGCCGAGATGACAAATGGGACGTCGTCGGCACCAAGAAGGATAGATCCATTGCAGCATTCATCCAGAGTTAAACCAAAGCACATTCGGACGCTAGGAGAACCGGATGTGCAATGATATGTTGGAGTTGCGAGAATGCAAAGGGAAGGATCATTGAACTTGAAGAAGAACTAAAGACAACTCGCAAGGACTATATGGGCGAGATCGTAGCTCGCAAGACACAATAACGATCTTAAGTACGAGATTGAAGAACTCAAGAAGAAGTTGGCGCTCAGGAATGAAGACCAGTATGTCGATTGCCCAAGCGACTACATCAACATCGACGACACCGATTCGGATCCAAGTGAACCCGACTTTGAAGACGAAGCTGGAACAGACATTATGGAGTCTTCCACCGGTTCAAATTAGTAGAAGTCTCCCACATATTAGTAGTATTCCTCCATGTAAACATTATAGTACACGCACTTTTGCGATAGTTAGATCGTTGTAAGCCTTTGTTTGATTGAATGAAGTGATTTTGTGTGTATTTGCTCATGTGCATTTGGGTAGTGATTCCTTAGACCTCATTCTATTCTAAATTCTCATCTTTTCTAAACCCATCGATGCCTCCGAGACGCGACCCGGATTCGCTTTTCCCGCCAGAGATCACCCAACCGATCCAAAGAATACCCTGATTCAAACATTGGTGCAGAACCGAGCAACAACAACAACAACAACCCACCACCACCACTGCGGATCATCGACTCGTTTCCTTAGACTAAACCCGCGGTGTATTCCAAGAGCACCGAGCCAATTGTAGCAGATGGTGGCTCTGCAAGATAGGAAGGGAGCTGACCACTGCAGGATGCACGGATGGAGAAAGAGTGAAGTTTGCAGCACATCAGCTTGAAGGACCCGCAGCAGCATGGTGGGAGAATTTCACAACCACTTACCCTGTAGACACTATCACATGGGATCAATTTCAGCAAGCTTTTCGCACTGCCCATGTTTCAGCAGGAGCTATGGCCATGAAGAAGCGTGAGTTTCGCAATTTACGCCAAGGAGGAAGGACTGTTGGCCAAGACGTGGATGACTTTAGTAAACTAGCACGTTATGCCCCGGATGACGCGTTACTCTTGATGCAGCTAAACAGGAGAAGTTTCTAGAAGGACTGAATGATGAGTTCAACATGCCGTTGATGGTAGCCAGTTTCAATAACTACCAGGAGTTAGTAGACCGAGCCCTCATGATTGAAGGAAAGCGGCAAAGAATTGAGAACTGCAAGCGGAAGTACGGGCAAGGGAAGTATAACTCTGGAGCCAATGAAACCTCGTTATACCCCTAAATCAGGAATTCAGTTTCAGATACCCATGGAGGAGGTAATTTGCATAACCATAACAACACCAAGAATGGGAGCAGGAATGGAGGAAGCAACGGACGTAATCGCACCAACCCGTCAACACCATCCAAAGTAGACCTGAGTCATATTACTTGCTTTAAGTGCCGCAAGATGGGCATTATGCCAATGACTGTCCGAGAAGGCGAATGGAAATGGCAATGGAAGCTCGAAAGAAGCCCAACCCTTTCAATAGGGGACAGGTGAACCACATTGAAGTGGAGGAGGTTGAAGATCAGCCCGATGCGATGTCGGTAAGTTTTTGGTTAAGTCATTTACTACAGTTGTTCTTTTCGATCTTTGGTGCATCGCATTCATACATATCAAGGGATTTGTGGATAAGTACAAGTTACCAACCCAAGCCCTTAGGTCACCCATGCTAGTAACCTCACCCGGAGCAGAGTACATGGCTAGTAAATGGTGTGATCGATCGCCATTAAGGATTGGACACTATGTTTTCCCCTCGGACCTAATAGTTCGAATCCCAAGGATTGGATGTGATATTAGGTATGGATTGGTTATCAAGGTATGGAGGAAACATAGATTGCACCACAAAGTCAATTTTGCTCACCACACCAGAAGGAAGAAGGATTAAGTATGTATCACGGCATCATCCGAGAAGAGCGCAAGTTAATTGCTTATCAGGAGTGGTGCAGGAAGAAGTACCAGTGGTGAAGGATTTTCCTGATGTATTTCCGGAAGAGTTGCCAGGAATGCCACCGGATAGAGACATTGAGTTTTTGATCGAGCTGTTGCCAGGAACAGGCCCGATATCAAAGCGACCGTATAGGATGCCAGCACAGGATTTGGTGGAAATCAAGAAGCAGATTAAGGAGCTTTTGGATAAAGGTTTTTTTACGCCCAAGTTCTTCACCTTGGGGATCACCCGTTTTGCTAGTGGAGAAGAAGGATGGATCGTTAAGAATGGTTGTTGATTATCGTGGATTGAATGAAGTAACAATCAAGAACAAGTACCCACTACCTATGATAAATGATCTGTTTGATCGCTTGCAAGGAGCCAAGGTGTTTTCCAAGATCGACTAGCGATCGTGGTACCATCGATTGAAGATTCGGGAGCGGGACATACCCAAGACAGCATTTACCACGAGATATGGACTATACGAGTATACCGTTATGTCATTTGGACTGACTAACGCACCAGCCTATTTCATGAACCTGATGAACAAAGTGTTTATGGAGTTTTGGATAAGTTCGTCGTGGTGTTCATTGATGACATTTTGATTTTCTCGAAGAATGAAGAGGAACACAAGGAACATTTGCGATTGGTTTTGGAGAAACTGAGGGAACACCAGTTGTATGCCAAGTTCAGCAAATGTGAGTTTTGGCTAAAGGAAGTTGGATTTCTCGGACATGTTATATCCCGAGAAGGGATAGCAGTTGATCCCACAAAAGTTGAGACCGTAACCAAATTGGAAGCCCCAACGACAGTTGGAGAGATTCGGAGTTTCCTTGGACTCGCAGGATACTACCGAAGGTTCATTGAGAATTTCTCAAGGATTGCTAAGCCTATGACAGAATTGTTGAAGAAGGAAAACAAATTCATATGGACTGAGGACTGTGAGGCAAGTTTTCAGGAGTTGAAGAAAAGATTGGTTACCTCACCAGTTTTGATATTGCCGGATCGGACTAAGGATTATGAGGTGTATTATGACGCTTCACGCCGAGGACTTGGAGCAAGGTGCTTATGCAGGAAGGAAGAGTTGTTTCAGTATGCTTCACGACAACTTAAGCCCCATGAGTTGAATTATGCCACTCATGATTTGGAGTTAGCAGCCGTTGTGCATGCCTCAAGACGTGGAGACATTTTCTCATTGGAAATCATTGTGAAGTATATACTGATCACAAGAGTTTGAAGTACATCTTCACACAGAATGAATTGAATCTCAGACAAAGGAGATGGTTAGAGCTTATCAAGGATTATGACATGAGATTGCATTATCACCCCGGGAAGGCTAATGTCGTAGCAGACGCATTGAGCCGTAAGAGCCACGTCAATACCCTAATGATGGGAGGAATACCCAATGAGTTAGCCGAGGACCTTCGAGAGCTATGTTTGGAAATAGTTCCGAGAGGCTATGTAGCAGCATTGGAGATTCAAATGACATCGATGGACAAAATCAGAGAAGCCCAAAAGGCGGATAAGGAAGTTGCCTCTATAAAGGAGAAAATGAGCAAAGGAAAAGCTAAAGGATTTCGTGGAGGATGAGCACGATACCCTATGGTTTGAAGACCGTGTTTATGTGCCCAATGACCCGTAGATCGTGAAGTTGATTTTACAAGAAGCTCATGATTCACCCTATTCGATTCACCCAGAAATACCAAGATGTACTTGGATTTGAAGAATACTTTCCGTGGACCGGAATGAAGAAGGATATTGCGAGTATGTAGCAGTTTGCGATGTATGTCGAAAGTAAAGGCGTAACATCGGCCCGGCAGGATTGTTACAACCATTGCCGATACCCGAATGGAAGTGGGATAAACTAGGCATGGATTTTATCACAGATTGCCAAAGACTCGTTCAGGATATGACTCGATTTGGGTTATAGTCGACCGCTTAACAAAGGTAGCTCATTTTATTCCAAATAAGACCACCTATAGCAGTGCTAAGTTGGCAAAGATATACATGACCAGAATTGTGTGCTTACACGGAGTTCCGAGGAGCATCGTATCGTATAGAGGAACCCAGTTTACCTCGAAATTTTGGAACCAGTTGCACGAAACATTGGGAACCCGATTGAATTCAAAGATGCTTTCCACCCACGCATCGATGGATGTAACCGAGAGAGTCAATCAGATTTTGGAGCACATGCCGAGAGCCTGTGCCCTAGATTATGGATCTAGCTGGGATGACAATTTGTCAGATGCAGAATTTTCCTACAACAACAGTTACCAAACCAGCTTGAAGATGGCACCTTCGAGGCTTTGTATGGAAGAAGGTGCAGGACACCGTTGTTATGGGACTAAACCGAGATCGCCGCTTGTTTGGACCAGATTTGATTAAGGAGTCCGAATGTAAAGTTAAGTTGATTCGAGACAGGCTCAAGGTAGCCCACCCGCATAAAAGAGCTATGCCGATTCAAAGCGCAAAGCGATTGAGTATGAAGTTGGAGACAGAGTATATCTCGAGTATCCCCGCTTCGAGGAGTTAAGCGTTTTGGAGTTAAAGGAAAGTTAGCACCACGCTTCGTTGGACCGTATAAGATTTTGCAACGCATGGGAGAAGTTGCTTATAAGTTGGAATTACGGAAGGACTGTCAGAGTTCATGATGTATTCCATGTTTCTCGATTGAAGAAATGTCACCCGAGATAGCAGAGGTACCGTTAAGAGACATAGTGCCACCGAAGCAATTCAGTTGAAGGATGACTTGACATATGAGGAAAAACCGTTAAGATTCTCGATTATGCCAGCAGAGTTACCCGTAGCAAGGTTATCAAGTTTTGCAAAGTTCAAAGGAGCCACCACACCGAGGATGAAGCCACCCGGGAAAGAGAGGAAGTTTTGCTCAAGGACCACCTCACCTATTTTCTAGTTAACCCGAATCTCGAGGGCGAGATTCATCTTCAGGGGGTAGGTTTGTAACATCCCAAATTTTCAATTTGGAATGTTATACATTAGGGCATCATGCATATCATATTTTTCTCGCATTTTCCGATCCTAGAAAATTTCACGCAACTCAAGGACCCTCGGAGAGAGTTGGAAGTTTCATTATTTTCATATTTGGGATTTCTCAAATCTTGAAAATAGGATCATTGGATTTATTTAATTATCTTCATAAAGTTTTTCCTATAAAAACTTAAGAGAGGGAATAATATGACTTTCCCAATATTTAGGAAAAATGAAGATATTATAAATAAATCAAAATTTGGTTTTGGAAGATTTGTTTTGCTTAGGCAAAATGAGCATTAAAAAATATATGCATGTTTGACGCTTTTTAAAGTTCATTTTGTTCGACTCATTTTTAGGAGTCGGGAAAATTAATTTTATTAAAATCGGAGTTCGCTTTGGTATTTTTTAATCCATTTTGTTTTGTTCTAAAAAACGAAGCGCCCCCAGGCCAAGGCCCAGCCTGCCCAGCCAGCCAGCCCCTGCCCACCTGCCCGCCTCCCTCTCCTCCTCACATGTGAGACTCCCGCCGCCACGCCGCCCGCCGTGTCCGGCTCGGACATCGCCGCCGCCGCCTCCCCAAGGCAACCGGACCCCTCCTATTTAACCCCGTCGCCGCCTCCTCTCCCTCAACTCCGCCCCTTGCCACAAGACTCCACCCGAGCCGCCCGCCAGCCGCCGTCGCCCTCGCCGCCACTCACGGCCTTGGGACCCCCTCGCCGCCCTCCCGACTCGCCGCCTGTCGCCTGACCTCGAGCCGCCGAGCCCCCTCCGCGAAGACCCACCGAGGTAGCCGCCACGCCCGATCCGATCCGATCAGGTTTTGCTAAAAGATCGATCCGGTTTTTTTTTGCGATGTTCGGTTTTTTTCAAAAAAACCGAGATGGTTTTTTTTTTAGGTTTTCTTATTTAGTGAACGCTCACCGAATTCGTTCGTTTCAATGAACGCGTTCGTTGGATTAGTTCTGTTAACAAACGTCCGTTATTTAATCCGTTCGTCGTTTTCTTTTAAATCGGATTTAATCCATTATTTTTCAGATTCGATTTCTGATCCGATTTTCAAATCTGTTTTATTTCTAGCTCGTTTATCGAATCGTGATTCAAGCGCCGGAGTTTCGTTATGAAACCGCCGTTCCGACTAACCTACTTACACAGAGTTTTGCTACTGTAAAATTTTGACTTAATTTCAGATTGCTAAACCGAGTCGTTCTCTCTCGAGTTCCGACTTTCGACGCTTTATTTGATTCGATTCTTTTGCAACCAGGGTTCTTAAGTTGAACTATCTGGTTAGATCTTTTATTCGAGATTTCCCTGTGCATTAGATGAGTACTTATTGTATGCTTGTTGTTTGTCTCGTTAGATCACCCGTGAGTGCGCCGCTTGTTACTTCAATCTCTAGGACTCATGGATCATCGCTAAGGCAAGTAACACTTTGATCATGCCTTTTCTACTACCCAGTTTTATTGCATTAGATCAAACCTCAAACACTTGCATGTTTAGGATCTAATTAAATTGTGGGATGGGAAGTAGATTGAGGTAGTACCTATTACCAGACATTTATGAAACCTTGGGAGTTACTTCACGTTTGCTTAATTATGCCATGCTATGCTAGTAGACGTGGATTGGGTGAGTGAATATCCATGACAGATGTGAGATTGTTAATTAATGGTTTATTTAAGGTGGCAACCTAAACACACATCCTGGGTGGATTGAGGCACCTGGTTTCTATCAGACTTGCCTCAGTATTTCTTCGGACCGCCACCTGTGCTCTAAGGGATCATAAGATTATTCAAACCGAAACTTCCGTGCAGCCACAAGCCAATTATGGGCTCATGGCGTAGTTGACTAAGTTGTGCGAACTCTTACGGGTAGGCTAGCTGATGTAGGGGATGTAGGTTGGTACGGTCTACCCACATGTAAGGTGCTAGCGCTTCTGAAAGACTATGTCTCGGTCATCCGTTTCTCAAACACCATGTAGTGCGAGAACCAAGCGGAGACGATCGAGTCTTGTGGGGAAAAGTGCGCAAACCTCTGCAGAGATTAAAAACTAATCATGATTAGCCGTGTCCCCGGTTATGGACATCTTGAGTATCTAGTACTTGAATATCATGTGAATCTCAACATGTTACTTCTAATAATAAAGTTATTGGGTTTTTAATGAGTACTTTTAATTGGGATTGAGGATGCTGTCAACCATTCTCAATGTTTAACAACCACCATGATAGTTAAATAAAATTATTCCTTTGATGTAGGGAAAAACCAGCTTTATGCAAAAATGTAAATCAGAGAGCCTTACCACCAGCCATATATGCATGTAGTATAGGCTTGTTGCTTCATTGTTCTCTATGTGTTACATTGCCAAAGATATTCCTTGTGTTGACCCGTTTTCGGGCTGCAACTTTTCACGCTTGCAGACTTTTCGCATTTATTTGTAAGGTGTTAGGTCGTGGTTCTATACTCAGTGACGCCGTTGGAGTTGATGGACTCACTTGTCTTCCAAGCCTTCCGCTGTTATTATTAGATGGCCTTAAGCCATATTATTGTATTAAGTTCCCTTGTGGACAACGATGTAATAAGTGTGTGATTGCTACTCGCTATAAATCCTTCGGCATCATGTGGTGTCAGCATTACTGATCCAGGGATGACACTGAGCACAGAGCACTAGATCCATTCGGGTCTGGTCGCTACAACATCGACCATCTCTTGCCTTATCATGACAGTCAGTTTTCGGCTTTCTCTACTGAGGTGCTCGTCCGGAAGAACCGGGACACAATCGCAGTACTTCTCCTAGTGCCACCTTAGCCGATATTGCGGAACGTAAGGTACCAAAACATGGGAGCCGGGCAAACCCAACTATTGACCCAAGACATGATTCGAGCTGATGCATATAATGCTATAAGTTCGGTGCCGCACTGTCGAAAGTGTTCGGACTTCTCACGCCGTGTTATGGGGTATGCTGAAGCCCCTGGCGCACTAGTCGTACCAGAATGTACGGGTGCAATTTTGTCGTAAATAGGCAGACAAGGAAAAGAAGAAAAAAGAAAGAAAGGGAAATGCAATAATGGGCTAATGCTATGCATTGTTATTGAATAATACGTCAAAGCGTACGGATACAAGTAGTTCATTAAGCAAAAAATAGGACCATTTGACATGTCATATCCAAGGGCAAGTTGCGTACGGGTATGTAAAACAGGTATTTTGATCGTTATCAAAGACCACATGGGGATTCCCTTGTACGTCAGACCGTCTTGCTTCCTTGGCAATTCCTTACCGCGATGAATCCAACAATTGGACTGCCGGAAAGGGCTTCCAGAGAGTAAAGTCCTGAAAGAGAGAAAATGATGAAGGTATACAGCCCCTGGGGCGGTTGAGCCGCATTGTGGGATGTGCCGTAGTGGTGCCTCCGCTCATGCCCATGGTATCTTGAGTGTGTAGTAATGTATGCGTGGCACAGATTTCGCCACTTGACTGGGACTAGGACGGAGGCCGAATTGTTGGTCGAGCTCAAAATGTGCCTGCCGATCCGCCTGCGGGGTACTCCGGACTCGCTTGAAGGTGTCCGGGGTCTTTTTCGCCGAATTGGCGGTTTGCCTAATAAGGCTGCTGGCGCTTCATGCGAGGGCTGCAGCAGGTGCTCCTCCGCAAGGAGCGAGCGCTCTGTGTTCCCATTAACTGTTATAACCTCGCGTGGTCCCGCATTTTGAATTTGAGGTATGTATAATGCGGAACCGCATTGAATCTGCAAATGCGGTTCGTCCGAAAGCAAAGGCGTGATAGCCGCCGCGAAGGGGACAATATCAAGATTAACTCCACGCTCGAAGTTGTCCGGAGACCCGAAAACCACTTCCAGCAGTGATTTAGCCTGCAAGGCCGTGCCTCCACACTGGATGACACCTTTAAAGGTGGTTTTGGTGGGTTTGATCCTCGAGGGGTCTATGCCCATTTTGCGCACTGTATCTTGATAGAGCAGGTTCAGGCTGCTGCCACCGTCCATAAGGACTCGAGTGAGGTGAAATCCGTCAATGATGGGGTCGAGGACCAATGCGACAGATCCTCCATGACGGATACTAGTGGGGTGGTCCCTGCGATCGAAGGTGATCGGACAAGAGGACCACAGGTTGAACTTTGGGGCGACTGGCTCCATCGCATAGACGTCCCTTAGTGCACGCTTCCGTTCCCTCTTGGGAATATATGTTGCGTATATCATGTTCACCATTTTCACTTGTGGGGGGAACCTCTTCTGTCCTCCTGTGTTTGGCGGCCGAGGCTCCTCCTCATCATTGCTATGCAGCCCCTTGTCCTTGTTTTCGGCATTCAACTTGCCGGACTGCTTGAACACCTAGCATTCTCTGTTCATGTGATTGGCTGGCTTACCGGGGGTGCCGTGAATTTGACACGAGCGATCGAGTATGTGGTCCAAACTGGACGGGCCCGGATTACTTCTTTTGAACGGCTTTTTCCGCCGACCGGATTTAGAGCCACTGAATCCGGCATAGACTTCCATGTCTTCGGTGTTATTGCCGTTGTTGCGGCGCTTGTGTCTATTGCAACGTGGTACGCCGTTGGCATCTGAAGTGTCAGGATTCCTTGATGTGGTGTTGCTGCGGGCCAGCCAGCTGTCCTCGCTCGCGCAAAAGCGGGTCATGAGTGTCGTGAGGGCTGGCATGGACTTCGGCTTCTCTTGGCCGAGGTGTCTGGCGAGCCACTCGTCCTGGATGTTATGTTTAAATGCTGGCCTTGGTATCCGGACAGTCGACGATTTGGTTCTTTTTAGTTAAGAACCGAGTCCAGAATTTCCTGGCCCATCCCCCAGGTTGTTGGGTTATGTGGCTCAAGTCATCAGCATCTGGTGGTCGCACATATGTGCCCTGGAAGTTGTCAAGGAATGCATCTTCCAAATTCTCCCAACTGCCAATGGAATTAGCTGGCAGGCTATTCAGCCAATACTGAGCTGGTCCTTTGAGTTTAAGTGGGAGGTACTTCATGGCATGTAGATCGTCACCTCCGGCCATGTGGATGTGGAGGAGGAAATCCTCGATCCATATTGCAGGGTCTGTATGACTCAATGTTCACGGCTATGAATCCTTTTGGGAATTCATGATCCATTACTTCATCGGTGAAGCATAGGGGGTGTGCGGCACCTCTGTGCCGGGCTATGTCACGACGCAGTTCATACGAGTCTTGTCTGCTGCATTCGGCCCGGCCGGACTTGCTTTTAGTGTTTCCGGCGTGACGATCATCGTCGCGCGTTGGGGCGCGACCCCGTGATCCGTAGATCGATCTTGTATGCCCTACTTTGTTTTCCAATACGTCTCGCAGGTCCCGCGTGTTGCCCCGGGCCTTGGTGTTTTTGTTTGTCTGGCAACGGGGTGCGGGCTTGACTTCGGGCTGATATGCCTCTCTGTCTCAGCCGCGAGGTGGCCGATCAGCCGCATCATACGCTGTTAAGGTAGGTTCTGATGCTTCCTCCTTCAGTTGGGGTAGCTGTTGGGGAACGTAGTAATTTAAAAAAATTCCTACGCACATGCAAGATCATGGTGATGCATAGCAACGAGAGGGGAGAGTGTTGTCCATGTACCCTCGTAGACCGATAGCGGAAGCGTTAGCACAACACGGTTGATGTAATCGTACATCTTCACGATCCGACCGATCAAGTACCGAACGCACGACACCTCTGAGTTCAGCACACGTTCAGCTCGATGACGTCCCTCGAATTTCGATCTAGCCGAGCTTTGAGGGAGAGTTCCGTTAGCACGACGGCGTGGTGACGATGATGATGTTCTACCGACGCAGGGCTTCGCTTAAGAAGCGCTACGATATTATCGAGGTGGATTATAGTGGAGGGGGGCACCGCACACGGCTAAGAGATCAAGAGATCAATTGTTGTGTCTATGGGGTGCCCCCTGCCCCCGTATATAAAGGAGCAAGGGAGGAAGAGGCCGGCCCTAGGAGGGGCGCTCCAAGGAAGTAGGATTCCTACTCCTAGTTGGAGTAGGTTTCCTCCTTTCCTAGTCCCACTAGGAGAAGGGGGGAAAGGGGGGAGAGGAGAAGGAAGGGAGAGGGGGGCCGCGCCCCAAACCCCTTGTCCAATTCGGACTGGGCTTGGGTGGGGCGCGCGCCACCTCCTGGCTGCTGCCTCTCCTTCCCACTAAGGCCCAATACTTATGTCCCAGATTCCGTAATTCCCTAAGATCTCAAAAATACCCGAATCACTCGGAACTTTTCCGACGTCCGAATATAGTCGTCCAATATATCAATATTTACGTCTCGACCATTTCGAGACTCCACGTCATGTCCCCGATCTCATCCGGGACTCCGAACTAACTTCGATACATCAAAACACATAAACTCGTAATATAACCGTCATCGAACTTTAAGCGTGCGGACCCTACAGGTTCGAGAACAATGTAGACATGACCGAGACATGTCTCCGGTCAATAACCAATAGCGGAACCTGGATGCTCGTATTGGCTCACACATATTCTACGAAGATCTTTATCGGTCAAACCGCATAACAACATACGTTGTTCCCTTTGTCATCGGTATGTTACTTGCCCGAGATTCGATCATCGGTATCTCAATACCTAGTTCAATCTCGCTATCGCAAGTCTCTTTACTCGTTCCGTAATACATCATCCCGCAACTAACTCATTAGTTGCAATGTTTGCAAGGCTTATGGTGATGTGCATTACCGAGTGGGGCCAGAGATACCTCTCCGACAATCGGAGTGACAAATCCTAATCTCGAAATACGCCAACCCAACAAGTACCTTGGGAGACATCTGCAGAGCACCTTTATAATCACCCTGTTACGTTGTGACGTTTGGTAGCACACAAAGTGTTCCTCTGGTAAACGGGAGTTGCATAATCTCATAGTCATAGGAACATGTAAAAGTCATGAAGAAAGCAATAGCAACATACTAAACGATCAAGTGCTAAGCTAACAGAATGGGTCAAGTAAATCACATCATTCTCTTAATGATGTCATCCCGTTAATCAAATGAAAACTCATGTCTATGGTTAGGAAACATAACCATCTTCGATTAACGAGCTAGTCAAGTAGAGGCATACTAGTGACACTCTGTTTGTATATGTATTCACACATGTATTATGTTTCCGGTTAATACAATTCTAGCATGAATAATAAACATTTATCATGATATAAGGAAATAAATAATAATTTTGTTATTGCCTCTAGGGCATATTTCCTTCAGTAGCAACATGCGCTTTGGGTAACTCTTGGTTGGGCTGCTCGAGTTCAGATTCCTACCGCAAGGACTTCAAATCCATCCGGCCCACTAGCAGATCTTGATCAGCTCGAAGTCATTGTTGCTTTTTCTTCAGGCTGTTTGCTTTGGCTATAAGCCGGCGCTTGAAGCGCTCCTGCTCGACGGGATCCTCAGGCACGATAAATTCTTCGTCGCCGAGGCTCACCTCGTCTTGGAGAGAGGCATGTAATTTTCATCCTCTGATTCTCCGTCTGCTGCCTGTTCCGGAGGACTAGCTTGTTCATCCTCCCGCTCGAGGTCTGGCTGGAGGGGATTATCGTTGTTTTCGGCACTATCCGGGGTGTTATTGTCTCTTGTGCCGGTATTGCTGCTTTTGCTATGGCGGGACTTAGAGCGGCGCCGCTGACGTTGGTGCTTGGATTGCTTCTTGGAGGGGTTATCCTCCGCTGTCTTATCGCCATGGCCTTCTTTTCGGGTGTCCACCAAGTATATGTCATATGATGAGGTGGTAGTCCAGCGCCCTATGGGCGGTGGTTCTTGTTCGTCTCCTGCATCATGGTCCATACCGTCGATGTCTTCGGAGCCGAAGTCGAGCATGTCGGTTAGATCGTCGACAGTGGCTACTAAGTGGGTGGTGGGTGGGGAGCGAATTTCTTCGTCGTCCGCATCCCATTCTAGCCGGACATAGTTCGGCCAAGGGTCTCCTAACAGGGAGAGAGACCTCAACGAGTTTAGCACGTCGCCGAAGGGCGAGTGCTGAAATATATCCGCGGAGGTAAACTCCATGATCGGTGCCCAATCGGGTTCGATAGGCACAGACGCAGGCGGCTCCGGGCCCATGGCCGAGGACGAATCCAACGGTTCGGCAACCCGGGTCTCATAGGAGGTGAAGTCGGTATTCTCTATCGCTGCTGAGTGCGCGACCTCCAAGGCGGGGTCCATCCACCCGTCCTCAGATGGCGCAATTTGTTCCGGATTGAGGGCCGGAGTAGTTGCAGGTGTGATCTCCCGAACACTGTCCGACGGCAGAGCTAAGTCATGCTCGTCGTGATTGTGTGGCGCACCTGACATGGGCTCGAACCCGTCGAAGATCAAGTCTCCGTGGATGTCGGCAGTATAATTCAAGTTTCCAAACCTGACCTGATGGCCAGGGGCGTAGCTCTCAATCTGCTCCAGATGGCCAAGCGAGTTGGCCCGCAGTACGAAGCCGCCGAATACGAAGATCTGTCCAGGGAGGAAAACCTCACCCTGGACCGCATCGTTGCCAATGATCGAAGGTGCCATAAAGCCTTGTGGTGACAGCATAGTGGAACTCCCAATGAAAGCACCAATGTCGGTGTCAAAACCGACGAATCTCGGGTAGGGGGTCCCGAACTATGCATCTAGGGCGGATGGTAACAGGAGGCGGGGGACACGATGTTTACCCAGGTTCGGGCCTTCTCGATGGAGGTAATACGTACTTCCTGCTTGATTGATCTTGATGATATGAGTATTACAAGAGTTGATCTACCACGAGATCGTAGAGGCTAAACCCTAGAAGCTAGCCTATGGTATGGTGGTTGTTGTCCTACGGACTAAGCCCTCTAGTTTATATAGACACCGGAGGGGGCTAGGGTTACACAGAGTCGGTTACAAGGGAGGAGATCTACATATCCGTATTGCCAAGCTTGCCTTCCACGCCAAGGAGAGTCCCATTCGGACACGGGACGAAGTCTTCAATCTTGTA
The DNA here is from genome assembly GCA_021605145.1 of Aegilops bicornis. Taxonomy (NCBI): domain Eukaryota; kingdom Viridiplantae; phylum Streptophyta; class Magnoliopsida; order Poales; family Poaceae; genus Aegilops; species Aegilops bicornis. The sequence continues at coordinate 164,761,308 of CM038675.1, read as the reverse complement.
TCTTCATGGTCCAACAATCTGGCTAAAGTATATAGTGCGGCTGTCCAAGGACCCCCTAATCCAGGACTCCCTCCACCCCGAGACGAGGTCTCGGTAAGTCATGATTGTGCTCCGAGGGGCCGTGGCAGAGTAAGTGATTGTTGCATAAGGTTATTACAACATGTCTTCACGGGAGGTAACTGGTAGTTTATTTTCAGCATAGTTTCATGATGCCATGCCATGTTTTGATATGCTATGCTTTGCTGTCGTTATTTTAGAAATAAGTTTGATATGCCATGATAGTAGATGCTACGATGTTGTTCATGCCTAGTTGGATTTATGATTCTAGTTAATATCATGCCATGCTTAGAACTTGTGTTGGAGTAGATTGTTGCATATGCTTGGTTCTTGCTTTGTCATCTGTTTGTTTGAATGCTATGTATTTGGTTGCCTTGCAATCACATTCAATGTACTGACCTGGCATGTCATGCCAGTTTTCTAGGTCGTTCGCTTGTTCTGTCGTGCTAGGCCGTAATCTTGCCAGTCCTGTGCGTTATGGAGCCCCGCCTTAGTGAGAAACTGCCAAACCAAGACTTCCGCCGCCATTTATATGGACTTCCGCTGCCATGTAAATAGCCTTAGGGCGCGGATCGGGGTCCCACAGGAGATGGTATCAGAGCAGCCAGGCTGGCATAGGTTATCCTAGCTAGCATTAGATCACCGTTACCATCAACCCATAATGACCCTAAGGTATTTGACCCATCCCTCGCATCCGGCATGGCCACTGTTAATCAACAGGTGGCGCAGCCGGGACCGACACGTCCTTACCCAGCTGTCCCCGCCTAGTTATTCATGGATTGAATAGCAACCCTATCCTTTCTGGTCGGCCGCACCGCGTACCCTTCGCCATTAAGGGAAAGGGGCCACGCCATGCGGGCATATCTCGCATAGCCGCCTATAAAAGCCCCCTTTCTGCTAGCCATATCACTCACCCCTCAGTCAGCCATGTCCCTGCAGAAAAGCTTAGCTAGTAGCTCCCCAGCCATGACTAGCAGCTTCAAAGCTCCCAAGTTTTACACCCGCACCTTTGCCGTCAACCACCCTGGCTTTCCACCCCTCCTTACCAAGATGCTCACCAAAGCCTTTGGTCGCAATGCTAGCCCCGATTAACTGGTGTTCCAATCAACACCCGTCCCTCACCTTCACCACTATGATGCAAGGGTGCACATCGGCCCAGGTCCTGCAGTAGATGGCCCGCCTTTGGTTTTTCAGGGTAGAGCCATGCCTACCTCTGATTTAGCCATTCAGGCCGCTACTGTGGAAGCTATCCTATACCTCCGAACCAAGATCCGTCAAGTGGCAGAGAGGCGGGAGTTCTGCTTTTTCCCCGTGGTGACAAGCAGGAATTCAGTCTTCTCCCACTATCCAAGGAAATGACCCCGCAATCGCTCGCCTGGTGCAATATATCACTGCCTAGGGGATGATGATTTCTAAGATGCTCGCCAAATTTAGAACCCTGGACAACAATGCGGTACGAGTTGTCAAGGAAGCTTACCATGAGGCTCGTAAATTCGCATCTCAAGCCGTTCACCCCATGCCATCCGAACCAGTGCTACCCTCTCAGCCGGCTTTGTGGCCTAAGCCAAACATCATCACCCTCGACAAGTCTCTTTTCCAGATCCACCAGCAGCATCTGCTCGGATCAATTTTAGCCACACCTCCAGCAGTCGAACCCCAACCCATAGTAGTGTCGGACGATGAAGATGGAGATTGGCTCAGTCTTCGTCCTCCCGGAGAGCCCCAGCAAGGCCAGTCCTCTGCATGACCTCAGTCACGCAGTGAGATGATTCTGCGAGTAGGTCAGTCAGTCGGTTCATCCCCGATATGAGGATAGAACTATGTACCCTGGAGTGAGTAGTTTTGTTTAGCACGTAGAGCGCTCGTGCTTTGTTGTATGCTTGTACTGTTTGTAACCTGTAATGTGTTTGTGTATGCTTGCTTGCTTTTGATTTTTTTGTGCTTGTTTTTGTTTGTCTCTCCATCAAACAGAGATGTTTGACACGGATGGCAATGTGTGCTAACAAGATTTTAATCAGTAGATCACATACACTAAATAACATTGGCTCGTCCCGAGTCTTTAATAAAATGCGCGCTCATGTAGGTATATGTATGCCAGGAGTACATATACCCACTAGCATTCAAACACCTTAGTATTATTTGTCTGATGTGTTTTTCATTGCATGTTTATTGCACCTGTGTGTTAGTTTAGACTGCATTGCATACTGCACACATACCAGGTTCACCCACGAGTACATTTAGGGCATTACTCGGGGAAACGCAAAGTCACATCCCTATTTATATCTGTGCATACCCCATGGTGCCAGATTTTCCAAACCCAGCGTCTCGAAGAGGCATTTTCATCTGGCCATTTCTCGTCCCTAATTCTTTTTCGTTAACCCAATTTCGTTTCCGGAGAAACGTTGCTAGCTTTATTTCACTCGATCTAGTACAACCCCGCGATACAGATTTCAACTCCAATTCTACCACGACACCTACATTTCATGGAGAAATCCACGGAATTTATCCATACCCCGGCATGATTCCTGAGCTAGCGCAGCCACCTCACCCGTATCCGAACCCCACCCTTGCCTCTACCTTGCGTGGCGCAGACAGATCGCCACCACCGCTCGCCCGTAGCACGCGATTACTCTGCCGGCGCGATGCGTCGGAGAGTCAAGCGTGGCGGAGGACCACCACGTGCACCATCTTCTTCCACATCTCAGGCCACCGCAGCTGGCCGCACGTTGCCTCGAGCTTGCTCGTACCTGATGATCGTTAGCAGGATGATCGATGAACCAATCAGCATGCCCAGCAGCGCAGGTAGGAACCACTGTAGCGCCATCAGGAACACAGCCTCGCCGAAGGAGCTCGGCTCGATCTCGTCCAAACCGAATAGGTAGTAGAGCGGCATTGGGTTTGTGCGTTGGAGGAGAGCCGCGCTGCCGTTTTTATAGCCCAACTCCGTGTAATGGCGAGTGAGGTCCAGGAAAATCGCTCGCCGCCGATCACCGGCGCCCGTGAGGCTAATCCATGCAAGGCCGACAAGGTGCTGGCCCGCGACGTGAGTGCTCGCTGTACCGGCGCCGTGCATGCCGCGCACAATGACACTAGGGTCCTCATCGCCCTAGGAGCTAGATGTGCGCTGCGCCAAGACGCACGCAGAGCAACATCATAGGAGAAGCAGTTAGCCGGAGGTAGAAGGAGGCTACCAGTGGGCCCTGGACCCATGTGTCAGCAGGTGAAACCACTGTTCATTGGGGTGCATCCAGCATTTTTTGGGAGTCTGATCTCGAGTGCCCCTAGCCGTGGATATAACCGTGTTTGCCCATATCTCTCCCTGGGTTTACCACTTATCGGTGCCCCAACTCGTTCGAGTCCGACCAAAGGGTTAAAATTAACCCAGAGGTTTTTCCCTAGAGTAATTATATTTTCTATTATGCTGTAACCCTAGGAATCTCGAGGACCTGATTCTTATAAGGGGGGGGGGAAGGTTTGTAACAGCCCCAAAATTGGGTTATCAATTTTTGAGCTGTTATTCCTTCTTGGCACTCATTTTAAAAAATTTCTCCTGAGTTTGTTGAATGACTCTGAGAAATTCTTTTCATTTCCAACCTTTCAAAACCTTGCTCATCTCTTTGTCAGTGGGCAAGACCTCTTTTGCATCATCTTAAATTCTCTCAAACCCCTAGTTCCAATCTGTGGAATTTGAATGTGCCCTTAGTGAATACAAAGGAGCCATCATTTTCCTCGATCTGTTGATCATCCCATCTTTTCCTAGAGACCCTCGTATCCTCCTGATCCTTGGATATGCAAAAATATTGCCAAGTCCCATGCAATATTTTTGAATTATGATTTATTCCTTTTCTTGCCTTTCTGAGGAATAAAATCCAAAGGCATATCTAGTCCTCTCCTAAATTCATGAGAATTGGTGGAGTTGATATTTATGTCTAATCCAAGCTCTGGAAAATATATTGGCCATAATTAAATAAGGAAAATTGCCTTTTCCTATTTAATACCAATATTACATTTCTGCCATTTTCTAAAGGAACTACTATTTTTATAGCAGAGAAAATTCCCACGTAAATTGTGGAGCTTGTCCTTGCTATATAATCACTAGTTCCATTCTTATCTCATGTTCCTCAGTTCAAAAATTTGGCACATGATCCAATGCAAGTTTCTGCCTTCTCTGAAATTTTGCAAAGGAAGTGCCTTATTCCTAATTCCTATTGAGCTGCAAATTGGCAGGGTGATTAACCATGATAAATCAACCATTAATACCAAAGATGAGCTCAATCCATTCATCCTAGCTCCCTGTGCAATGTTTCAAAGTTCCTAACCAGAATGCAACTTTGTGAAGGAAGTACCTTCATAGAGGTTTCAAATGGGATGAAACTTTTCCATCCTCTCAAGTATTCCAAATCATTATCCTCCACCCAAATTCAGTTCATTTCATTGAACTATGTGAGAACAGGAGCAATTCTTTGATTCTGTCCCAATTTTCAGTTTGTGAAGCAAGTATATTTTATCTTGCTCCATTATGGCTGAAAATATTTCCAGGTCTTCCCCTCTCCATATAACCCATCTCTAACAAATTTTGGCTCATTTCATGTAGCCAATATTTTCCTGGATTTCCCAAACTTTCTGGTCAGATCCGATGCTTGTGAAACAAGTACCAATTTGGCAAGTCCATTTGGTATGATATTTTCGCAGCATCTACATATGACCAAATAAGGAAGCTTTGCCCAGTTTTAGCCCAATCCATCAATCCTAGTGAGTGTTCCTTCCTCATTTAGCTTCTGGGCCAGATTTGGCAGTTGCACTGCAACTATGCTAAATACTTGCCCAAATCCAGTCCAACTTCCCAGGACCGCAATCCTTGCTATCCTAAACCTCCTAGATAACCAGTTTTGCCCTCAACCTCTCTGTGTTGATCACGAGGATGTTGCCAAGTTTGCAACAACAAACTTGTCGAGCCTGTTTCCCACTGCTCACTACACCTCTGCCCGTGCCATCACCTCATATTTAATGAGCTTTGGAAGGACTTCTCTGATGACAAGGTTTGGCACTTAGTTGATGACCAGAGAGCGCGATGTCGGTGGTGACCACGGGGCTATGCCAGCCAAATCGGTGGTCTGCTCACTATTGGCCATGGTGGCGCCGCTCCGTGCTGTGGGTCGTCCAAGCTTGTCACACGGCTCCCCCTTGACGTCCTCTTCCCTCTGGACAGCTAGCCCCCTTCATTTTCTTCCTCGTCAAGCCGTCGTCGTCGCCGCACAATTCCTGCCCGTGTGCACCGTTGCTTCCTCGCTCTTGTCCCCTTCCCCCTCTCGTTCGCGAGCGCCCCTCGTCTCCGTGAGCCCCTGCGCATTGTCCACACCCCCCTCGTCGCGTTCCCGTTGCTTCCCATGGGCTTTGGCCGCGCATGCATGACGCCGGCGCGCGGACACGTTGCCGTGTCGCGTGTCGCCTCGCCCTCCCTCTAGAGCTCGTCGCCGCGGCTATAAGTAGTGACCCGGAGCCTCCTCGCAGTCCACAACCCCTCCCAAGCCTCTCCCCCGAGCTCCCAAGACTCTCTGTACCCTCTCCATCGCCATGGCCGCCGCCTCGGTTTTCTTTGATTCTGGCGATGCCGCGCTCCCCTCGCCGTTCCTCCACCACCATTGCCACTCCTGTAGTCCGTAGAACCTCCCCGTAGCCTTGCCCACCCAGTTTCCCCATCGGAGCTCCCTGTTCGCCGGAGTCCGGAGCCCCTCTCCGCCGTGAGCCTTGTTGCTCCTTCTCCCGTGCTCCTCGCCGGCATCGGACACCACCACGGGATGCGCCTCTCGCTCCTAAGCTCGTGGATAGGTCGGCCGTCGTCTGAGGCGGCCGGAGCCACCGGCAATCGCCGTCGAGGCGGGCGTCTCCCTCGGCCAGGTGCGCGGACGCGCGAGAGCAAGAAGAAGCCAGGCCAGGCGGCCCCACTCTGCGGGACCCACCTGTCGGCGAGAGGCGGGCGTGGCCCCGCTGGCCACGTCGGATAAGTGGACGCGCCCGCCCATCAAAGCCATTTCCCTGCTCCGAAAACGCGTTCCTTGTGAATACGCTTTCCTAGTCAGAAAACGTATTCCCTGGGCACTTCGCCTCAAAATACGTTTCCTTATGTGGAAAGCGTATTCAGCCCAAAGGCACGTTCAGTTTTTCCTCCAGGGGCTTATTTGCTGAAAAAAATTCACCGATATGTCCCTGAGCTTCAACCCTCCGTATCTTTTTACCCGTAGCTCCAAATTAGGTGATTCCAAAGCCCACATCTTTGTTTCATCCAGCCCATTCTGATTGAATCATTTTCACCATGTTTGCACATTTTGAAGATGACCATTTTGCCCTTGCACGTAAACAGCCCCCTCCGAGAGAGAACTGTTTCCGACAAATCTTTCCGCCATTGTTCCACACTTTTTCCTGAGTAATCCTCGACCCCCAGGCAAGCCAACCTCTTATCATGAGCCCCGAACTTGCATGTTGACTTTGCTGGTACCTCGTGTGTGTGCTTAGTTGCAGTAGTTTTTGTCTGTTTCGTCTGCCGTTATTTCAGTTGTGATATATGTTAGTACTGCTTGCTTACCTCTCATGATAGCTTTTGCCATGCTAGTTATATTGTTGTTGATAATATCATGCCTCTATCTAGTTTAGTTCATGCCAGTAGTCTTGATGTTATGATGATTTTGTTGCACCGTCAATAAGCTAGTATCTAGTATTGTTATGTTTCATATGCTATAACTGTTCACTAGAGTAGCTTGATATTAGTTAATGCATTTGTTTGTTGCATGTTCATCGTTGCATTCTTGTTCAATATGCTCATAATGTTGATTATGGTGGAGAAGTTAATAATATGACTTAATAACAAACCTCCTCCGCCATCACTGGGATATCTTAGTGCCACCAAATCAAGCTTTCTCCAGTGCAACCACATTTACCTTGTGGGAAGGTCCTAGCTGGGTCTATTGTCATGCCTCTCGCCGGTGCCTCCCGCGAGGGAAGGTTATGTGCGCGCTTACCCTGATCAGGTAGGCGGACATAAGCCTTGTGTGCCCGGGTTTGGTTTTGAGCTGATGTCCCCGTTTGGGACCGTTTTGCCACGACGGTGGCCGTTGGTACCTTTGGTAGGTACGGGGCCACCCAGGACTGAACCCTTAAGGGGTGTTGGTCGGAGTGGCCGGGAGAGTGTCATGGCAGTAGATCGGTTTTGTCGAAATGCTTTGGTCCGCACATATGGGAGTGCGAGACCAGGGTTCCGTAGTGTGGGTAAAGTGCGCTACCTCTGCAGAGTGTATTCAATCTATCGATAGCCGCGTCCTCGGTCATGGGCACAGGTTCGTAGTAGGTCACACTATCAGGTCTCGGTCGAAATGGAGGATAAATCAGCTAATAAATTATGTGATAACTAAGATGTGATAACTAATGTGATGGCTTGGACTATGAAATAATCGTGAGAAGTCACGATGATGAGTTGATATGACCCCGAGACGAGGTCTCGGTAAGTCATGATTGTGCTCCGAGGAGCCGTGGCAGAGTAAGTGATTGTTGCATAAGGTTATTACAACATGTCTTCATGGGAGGTAACTGGTAGTTTATTTTCAGCATAGTTTTGTGATGCCATGCCATGTTTTGATATGATATGATTTCCTGTTGTTATGTTAGAAGTAAGTTTGATATGCCATGATAGTAGATGCTATGATGTTGTTCATGCCTAGTTGGATTTATGATTCTAGTTAATATCATGCCATGCTTAGAAGTTGTGTTGGAGTAGTTTGTTGCATATGCTTGGTTCTTGCTTTGTCATCTGTTTGTTTGGATGCTATGTATTTGGTTGTCTTGCAAGTACATTCAATGTATTGACCTGGCGTGTCATGCCAGTTTTGTAGGTCGTTCGCTTGTTCCGTCGTGCTAGGCCGTAATCTTGCCAGTCCTGTGCGTTATGGAGCCCCGCCTTAGTGAGACGCTGCCAAACCAAGACTTCCACCACCATTTATATGGACTTCTGCTGCCATGTAAATAGCCTTAGGGCTATGCCAGAATATTGTATTCATCAATGATGTAATCTTATACAGATGTATTTGATGAACATTATTATACCTGGAATGCTGTATCATGGACCTGTCGTGTGTCAGGTGTAATCCTGGGCTGACGTGCGAAGGCCCCCTGCTCCATGCAGATCGGGGTGCCACAAAATTGCATCCAGTTCTTGCAGCAACGTGCGGGATGCCATCTCTTGTTTAGCTAATTAGCCTTCATTAGAGAAAATTGACTCAATGAATACAACACATTTGAGATTATTTAGCTGTACAAGATATGTTCGTGTAACAGACACATATACCCTGCTTTAGAGGAATTGATATAAAAGTACTTAATAGTAATTATTCTAAATCAAAGGATGTAACCTGATTATAATCTTATACTACAATATTTATAATGCTTTATGTAGACTTCATCGTTTGAATTTATATGTCTATGTTTTAATGGGTTCTCTGATTTCTATAGAGAGAGAGACACTGTTGACCGCACTAGTAATTATCTAATATACTCTATTTGTTCCGAAATACATGACATATTATATATATGGACACAATCTCTAAACTGTAAAATTTGACAAATATTTTTATTTCTATATTAGTAAAAATGAAACTAATGGCCGACAACCACATTCAAAGACATGAAGGTTTTCAAAATATGATAAAGACAATAAATAGAGGAGGCTAGGTTTTCAAATCTGGCATGCTACCACTAGTAGAAAAAGGGTCTAATAATCAGCTCTTTAGTCCCGGTTTGTATTTGAGCTCAAAATAACTCTTAGTTTTCATATGTAGGTGTGGTTTACTTAGTGCCTTCCCATCTCCGTCCTAACCACCGTCGATCGTCCGCACCGACCCATCGCCGGCATCACCTTGTGGTGAGCCTCTTGTTATTATGTTTTTTATATATAAAAATCGTGTTTGTGTGATTTAGATATATAGTTACTTGCATAATTATCTTACCCGTACATTGTTTGTTATACATAGTGCCATGGTTTTGATATCCGTCCCCGTCGGCCCTCGTCCGTGTTATGATTCAGATGTGGTATATTCTCTTTTAAAACTATTTGTTTCATTTCGTGTTTATGGCAAATTACGCCCATCAAGTTGACATAGATGTTTTTATCTAGGAGGTATGTGAACCGGAAATTCCAACCGACCCTATTGTGGAGAGGTTAAATTTAGTTGAAAGAGAAAATGAGTACTTGAAAGAAAAATTGAAAAGAATTGAGGGGGAGAAGATGGAATTGGAGTTGCCTGTTGCCGATGTCGTCGATGATCACAAGATCAAGATAGACAAAATGCGCTTAAAGATTAGAAATATTAGAAAATATGGCATTGATAGTGAGGCTTGGTATCGTTATGTTATTGGATCAATTGTTACCTTAGTTGTGATCTTTATCACATTTTTTGTTGCATTTAAATGCTTTAGATAGAGAGTTATTTGTATGTTGCATCTAAGTGTTGTATTAACCAACTTGTATTAATCTGGTCTTTTCGGTGTTGTGTAATGAAGATGAGCCGGCAATGGATGTATGATGACCAATGCTCTCCCCAGTTCATTAATGGCGTGCATACTTTTCTACTTGCGGCTGAGGCAAACAAGCGGGCGGATGGTTTTATGCCTTGTCCATGTGCTGGCTGTAAGAATGATCGGAATTACTCTAAGTTAAAAACCATTCACATCCACCTATTTGAGTCCGGTTTGATGCCCCACTATAATGTTTGGACCAAGCACGGAGAAAGAGGGGTTATGATGGAAGACAATAAAGAATAAGAGGACGACGACAGCTATCCTGACCATGGGTTCCCTGAATACGATGGTACAACAATGGAGGAAGAAGCTGAGCCAGCAAAGCGGGAAGAAGCTGAAGAAGAGGCATCAGATGAGCCCGCTGATGATCTAGGTCGGGCCATTGCCGATGCAAAGAGAAATTGCGCAAGTGAAAATGAGAAGAAGAAGTTGCAGTGCATGTTAGAGGATCACAAGAAATTGTTGTACCCGAATTGCGAAGCTGACAAGAAAAAGCTGGGCACCACACTGGAATTATTGCAATGGAAGGCAGAGAATGGTGTATCTGACAAGGGATTTGGAAAGTTGGTGGTAATGATAAGGAATATGCTTCCAAAGGACAACGAATTGCCCGAGAGTACGTACGAAGAAAAGAAGGTTGTCTGCCCTCTAGGGTTAGAGGTGCAGAAGATACATGCATGCCCTAATGACTGCATCCTCTACAGCGGTGAGTACAAGGATTTGAACACGTGCCCGGTATGCGGTGCATTGTGCTATAAGATTAGCCGCGATGACCCTGGTGATGTCGACGGCGAGCGCCCCAGGAAGAATATTCCTGCCAAGGTGATGTGGTATGCTCCTATAATACCACGGTTGAAACGTTTGTTCCAAAACAAAGAGCATGCCAAGGCGATGCAATGGCACAGAGAAGACCGCAAGAAAGATGAAAAGTTGAGAGTACCCGCTGACAGGTCGTAGTGGAGAAAAATCGAGAGAAAGTACAGGGAGGAGTTTGTAGGTGACGTAAGGAACGTATGGTTTGGTCTAAGCGTAGATTTCATTAATCTTTTTGGGGAGCGGAACAGCAACCATAGCACATGGCATGTGACTCTATGCATGTATAACCTTCCTCGGTTGTGCATGAAGCGGAAGTTCATTATGATGCTAGTGCTCATCCAATGCCCTAAGCAACCCGGCAACGACATTGATGTGTACCTAAGGCCATTAGTTGAAGAACTCATAGGGTTGTGGAATGGAAAAGGTGTACGTGCGTGGGATGAGCACAAAGCGGAAGAATTTGACCTAAAGGCATTGCTGTTCGTGACCATCAATGATTGGCCTGCTCTCAAGAACCTTTCGTGATGCATAAACAAGGGATACGGCGCATGCACGCACTGTTTGGATGATACCGACAGTATATATTTGGATAATTGTAGGAAGAATGTGTACCTGGGACATCGTCGATTTCTTCCGAGCAGGCATCACGTAAGAAAGAAAGTCAAGCATTTCAAAGGTGAGGGGGATCACTGGACGAAGCTCGCCACCGTATTGGTGCTGATGTACATGATATGGTCAAGGATTTGAAGGTAATCTTTGGAAAGGTACCTGGCAGACAACCTGTTCCGAATGACGCTGACGGACGCGCACCCATGTGGAAGAAGAAATCTATGGGACTTGCCCTATTGGAAAGACCTAGAGGTCTGCTCCGCAATCGACGTGATGCACGTGACGAAGAATCTTTGCGTGACCCTGCTTGTCTTCCTGGGCGTGTACGGGAAGACAAAAGATACACCAGAGGAAAAGGAGGACCAGCAATGTATGCACGGAAAAGACGGCATACATCAGGGTCATGCCAGCTACGCTCTTACCAAAGAAGAGAAGGAAGTCTTCTTTGAATTTTTGCTCAGTATGAAGGTACCATCTGGCTTCTCTTCAAATATAAAGGGAATAATAATATGGCAAAGAAAAAGTTCCAGAACCTAAAGTCTCATGACTGCTGATAACCCAGAAGTATATGGGATCACAACAGTTTTCGAGGGTAGAGTATTCAACCCAAATTTATTGATTCGACACAAGGGGAGCCAAAGAATATTCTCAGGTATTAGCAGTTGAGTTGTCAATTCAACCACACCTGAAAGACTTAATATCTCCAGCAAAGTATTTAGTAGCAAAGTAGTACGGAAGTAACGGTAACGATGGAAAAAATTAACAGTAGCAGTTTTTCTAGCAATCGTAACAGTGGCAATGGAAAAGTAACTAAGCAAAGATCAATATGTGAAAAGCTCGTAGGCAATGGATAAATGATGGATAATTATGTCGGATGCGATTCCTAATGCAATAGTTATAACATAGGATGACATAGAACTAGCTCCAGTTCATCAATGTAATGTAGGCATGTATTCCGAATATAGTCATACATGCTTATGGAAAAGAACTTACATGAAATCTTTTGTCCTACCCTCCCGTGGCAGCTGGGTCCTATTGGAAACTAAGGGATAGCAAGGCCTCCTTTTAATAGAGTACCGGACCAAAGCATTAACACTTAGTGAATACATGAACTCCCCAAACTACGGTTGTCGGTGTCAAAACCGGCAGATCTCGGGTAGGGGGTCCCGAACTGTTCGTCTAGGCGGATGGTAACAGGAGACAAGAGACACGATGTTTTTACCCAGGTTTGGGCCCTCTCGAAGGAGGTAAAACCCTACTCCTGCTTGATTAATATTGATGATATGGGTAGTACAAGAGTAGATCTACCACGAGATCTGAGAGGCTAAACCCTAGAAGCTAGCCTATGGTATGATTGTTGTTCGTCCTACGGACTAAAACCCTCCGGCTTATATAGACAGCGGATAGGGTTAGGGTTACACAAAGTCGGTTAAAATGGTAGGAGATCTACATATCCAGACGCCAAGCTTGCCTTCCACGCCAAGGAAAGTCCCATCCTGACACGGGACGAAGTCTTCAACCTTGTATCTTCATAGTCCAGAGTCCGCCAACGGTGATAGTTCGCTATCCGGACACCCCTAATCCAGACTCTCTCAGTAGCCCCTGAACCAGGCTTCAATGACGACGAGTCCGGCGTGCATATTGTCTTCGGTATTGCAAGGCGGGTTCCTCCTCCGAATACTTCATAGAAGATTTTGAACACAAGGATAGTGTCCGGCTCTGCAAAACAAGTTCCACATACCACCATAGAGAGAATAACTTTTGCACAGATCTGCTGACGTATTCCGCGGCGTGACATCACACCACGGCCAGGCCCTTATACAAATCATTTTTACTGTTCCACCTCAGCGCGTTTAGTGAGGCGGTTTCCTTGGCACGTCTTAACAGAGCGAAGATCGTGCCCCCTTATTCCGGGATTCTCATCAATACGGGCGTGGGTAACCCAGTCGTGCCCGTTGGCGCGCCTCCTCCATCGAAGGCGAGTCCCGAACGGTCACGGGGAGGGCTCTTGGTATTCAACCTCTTTATAACGAGACCAAGGCCCGCTCCTTTCTTTCAATCTCAATCGAATTCGCCCCTCGCTTTGAGTTCCAACATCCAAAGCTCCAGATTTAGGCGCTCCGGACCTTCAACGATGTCCGGCTCTGACCTGCACGGCCGGTGGATGTCTTCCTCCGTCACGGAAGAAGATGTGCTAAAGCTGAGAGACGCCAGGTATCTCACCGGAGAAATTTCGCATAGGCTGCCTGCCCAAGGGCAGGTTATTCCCACTCCCGAGCCTGGTGAGAGCGTGGTATTTGTGACTCACTTCCTTCGGGGTTTAGGCTTCCCGACGGACCCCTTTGTGAGGGGGCTCATGTTTTATTATGGGCTGGAATTCCATGACTTGGATCCGGAGTCCATCCTCCACATCTCGTCGTTCATTGTCGTATGAGAAGCCTTCCTCCGCATTACCCCTCACTTCGGATTGTGGCTCAATACCTTCAAAGTGGAGCCGAAGATGATCAAGGGGCATCAGGCAGAGTGTGGAGGGGCTATTATAAGCAAGAATGCGGACGCTCCATGGCCCGAGGGCTCTTTTCAAGAGGAGCTCAATTTATGGCAACAAGAGTGGTTTTATATCACTGTTCCCAGGGGCACCAAATGGGTGGCGCCACCTACCTTTCGCTCGGGTCCTCCACCGCGGCTGGCATCATGGGTCAATAAAGGGCTTGCCTGGGGGCCGTCCAAGGACGTGCCCTTGTTGCAGGGCCGTATTCGAGACCTCTTAGAGAGAGAGATCAATCTGGTTGTAGTAGCGTAGGTCATGCTGATTCGTCGCATCCTGCCCAGCAAACGTCGCCCCCTCCGCCTGTGGGAGTTCAATCCGGATGGACCACGAGCTCTTTAACATTTTATGGGCGCAACGCCCATGGAGATGTACCAACTGTTCTTTGGATCACAAGCAATGTGTCCGGACTGAACCGAGGACGTAGGACTGAGCTGCAATCGCCCGGATACTCAAGTAAGTAGTCCTGTACCTGGACATGCTATCCGCATATTTATCACACTTGCCCTTAAAAGAGCTATCCTTTAAACAGGAGTGGATAGCAAAAGCAAAGCTGATCAGGTGTCCGGCCCCCCTCCCTAAGACCATGCCGGATCCTCAGATAACTAAGATGCTAGAGGTCAGGCTTTTGAAGAAGGCGAAGGGGGGAACAAGGGAACTACTACCTCCGCGAAGGAGGATATCAAGAAAGGGGGGATCGAGAATCCCTCCCTCGAAGGGGAGAAGAGGACCGCTTCTGAAGATCCGTAGACCAAAGCCTCGAAGCGGGGGAAGAAATCTTCACCAGAGGGTCCTGCAGCGGGAGATGCCCCGGCCGTATTGTTTCCCCAAGGAGATCAGCCCTCCAGCGAGCCGTGAATAAAGGGGGGAGTTTTTTTCTTTAAGAGAGAGACATCCCCGTTTTATTTCTGAAGGTAACCAAAAATTTACCTTGTAGTTCGGATCTCAGCCCTTCACAGTAGAGCTCGTCTTCACGGGATCTTGATCCGGAGATGATGCAGAGCGAAATGCCTCCGCCTGCCGTACCGTTATGCGAGGTGGACGACCCTGAGGTGTCATCGCGGAGGGCTCCTCCGAATCTGGCGGGGCCAGAAGGCAGCCGTATGTCCCCTCAAAGTCCTCCGAGTCCGGACTTCGAAAAAGGCCACCGGACGAGTCCGGCACCAACGGGTGTGCGGTCGGAGGAGCTGAAGGATCTGCTCGGGCGAGCGTCTATCTCGGAAGATCACCGTACGTTTATGGGTACGGTGATTTAAAGGATTCCATCCGCTGAGAGCGGATTGCATGAAGCCGTCGTAAGTTTACTGACGGGTTTTGAGTAGGGCTGGAATTCAAGCCGAGTCGAGCCAGCTCGGCTGACGCGCTAGAGCTCGTTTCGTTAACGAGCTAGCTCGACTCGACTCGTTACTATCACGAGCTCAAACCCAAGATTGGCTCGACTCGTATAACTCATGAAATGGCTCGTTTAGCTTGTTAAGCTTGTTTAAGATATAAACATAAAGCCCTCAAATATAATAAAAATGATTATGTATATATTAAACATATATATCACTAAACAATTGTAATTTTCTTGTAACGCGTGAGTCTCCTAGAAGGCTAGGCCTTCAACTGCTCGGCCTTGGGTTGTGCGCCTGTAACGTAGGCTGTTTAGTGGCTGATCTTTCTTTGTATTGGGAGTGGCTGATCTATTGTACCGAGCCTAATGAGTTACACGAGTACTCGTGAGATTGGCTCGTTTAACTTGGTCTATAAATGATCTTAAACTAAAGCTCGGCTCGACTCGTTATTCTTCGAGTTGGAGTCGATTCGAGCCGAGTCACGAGCTACTTGTTTAGCTCGCGATCTTCGAACCTTTTTTTGCCAGCCCTAGTTTTGAGGTATGCAAAATGATGTACCTTCTGACAGTTTTGCATATAAAATGCGCCCTGTATAGATAGTATCCCGTGAGACTTGGTGCGGTGTCAAAAATGACGGCGCCGAGGATCATAACCCTGTGTATAATATGCGCTCTTCCTATGTAGGTGGCGGTTGCCCGTGGCTAGTCGGGCTGATGAATTTGCCGAATCAAGCGGCAACTTGACGTGGCGGATGCGGACATCACGCTTGTTAATAAGCGGCTTGACGAGTCACAAGGTATGCAACTTCTCCGCAGACACCGGTAAGGGAGTTTGACGCCCATGCCTTACGACATGTATGCTTAATGCAGATGGTGCCGCTGCTATGGAGAGCTCTTCATGAGCTCGCCGAGCCAAGGAGCAAGCCGTAAAAGTGATGCGGCTGCTTTAAAGGCGGCCGCAGAGCTAAAAGCCGAACAGGCTGCTCACTGCCGAAGCAAGGAAGAAATGGCCGAGATGGCCGTGAAATTGAAGAATGCTACTGACCGTTGCGAGCTTCTTTAAAAAGAAGATCGAGCGAAACAAGAAGATCTGAAAAAGGCCGCCACCGAGGCAAAGGATACTCGCTCTGCAATGAGAGCTATGAAGGAGGAGCTACGTCAGGCCGGAGATATTGCGGCTGGAATCCCCTTTCTGTTGTGGAGGAAATTCACGGATCCTAAGTATGCTCAATTGGACCGGCTGTAGGGTGCGGAGGATGCTTATCTAGACTTGGCGGCGAGTGCCGCAGACGCGGCCAAACACTTCCGAGGTCAAAAGGATCACGGAATGGAAGAGCTTTTTTGGTCGCAGTTCCATAGTCCGGAGCGTCCGCTTTCATTAACCGATCATTCGGCCGAATGGGCTGAGCTGAATAGGTTGTCCAGACTTGCCATGAAGGCTGTCGTGACTCATTTGTGGCCGAAAAGGCCCAAGCCAAAGAGTTATTTTGGCTTGGTGCAACAGTTCCTTGGTGCGGTGCCGCATATCGATGCAATGAAGCGGTTAACATGCATAGAGGGTACGCGGATGGCTCTTGCCCGTGTCAAGACATACTGGGCGGAGATGAAGGCCACCAAAGTTGCATCCCAAGATTCGGGCAGGTTGAAAATTGCCGAGCACTATTTTGAGGAAGTCCCGCAGGCGCTGCTTAATAGAGATGCAAAGGTTTGAAGGATATTATGCTTTAATGACATGTATGATTTGTGAAAACAATGTTTCAATATAATATAAGAGCTTTTATACTAGTGCGTTCAAGTATTAAAGCACCTCCTATGTGGCCTGTGATGTATCTGTATATAACCCGAAGATGGCAGTCTTGGCTTTAGCCCCACGCACATAGTGCGGGGTGTTTGCAAAAGGCGATTTTCACACTTAATCCAACGCCTTGGTCCTGTGAAGGAGGTGATAGCATAGCAAACTAGGCAACCGGACTATAATGCTTTATCACTTTCACTTAGCCATAGGAGTTCGATGGTGGGGCTACTATATAGCCCCTAGGGGCACCGCGCTCTCCCGATTTTGGGGCGCGTATGTGCCTGACCGGGAAACGGTCCTTCGTTAATGCGGGGGAATTCTAAACATTCCGGTGGGTCATCGAGTGGTTGACCAGTCTCATGCTATATCATGACAGTCAGTTTTAGCTTTCTCCACTGAGGTGCTCAACCCAGCTCAACCGGGGCACAATCGCAGTGGTTCTCCCAGCGCTACCTTAGCCGATATAACGAAACGTAAGGTACCAAAACATGGAAGCCGGGCAAACCCAACATTTGACCAAAGACATGATTCGGAGCTGATGCATATAAGGCCTAACTCGAGACGCCGAACACTCCCTAAGGTATTCGGTCTTTATGAAAACGGGAAAAATAATGCCCTAAGCCCCTGGTGTCCAGGTATGCGCAAAAATTCTGGTGCGGCCGATGCCAAAATGCCAGCCTCCTCCTCGGTTATAGCAAGAAACCGGGGGATGTGTATCAACAAGAGACAGTAAAAATGGTTTACACAGGGTCTTAATCTGAAAATAATCCTTGCAACGGGTCCCTACTGCATGTCCGCGCCTGTTTCTCCGTTGTGCTGTATCCTGGACGGGTGTAGCACGGTGTTCATCTGTGAAAGAGAAGAACTTAGTTGAAGAAAAAAAGATCATGTGAAAAATGTACTTTATATTAAATAAACAGAGTACGGTTCGAAAAGTGAATAAAATTGAGCTTTATTGTCTCTTGTTGTACATGCGTGCAGCCCCTTGTATGGGGATATGCCGCTAGTAGGCCTTTATATGTTTACGCCGGACTCATCTAGCCATGTCCGGGGTTCGAATGACCTATTCAAGTGCTTTGATTAGCGGAGTCGGATTAGTGTGGGGCTGTCAAGGCAGTCTCACGTTCTTCCGTGCTCGAGTAACACTTGATACTCCCTTTTAATAAGATGATGCCGCGTGGACCAGGCATTTTAAGTGTAAGAGATGCATAATGCGGTATCGCGTTAAAGCGGCGGAAGCTTCACGTCCCAAAGAGTGCTTGATAGCTACTTTTGAATGGGGCGATGTGGAAGGTTAACTTTTCGCGGCGGAAGTTGTCGGATGACCCGAACACAACTTCTAGCAGTAGGGAGCCCGTACAACGGGCATATCGGCCTGGCATTACCCCTTTGAAGGAGGTGTTGCTATGGCAAATTTTCGTTGGGTCTATCCCCATTTTGCGGATTGTGTCCTGATATAGCAGGTTTAGATCGCTACCTCCGTCCATTAGGACTTGTGTAAATTGGGGTCCGTCGATTATAGGATCTAATATCAAGGCAGTCCATCCTGCGTTCCGGATACTTCCGGAATAGTCCTGATGATCGAACGTGATTGGTTTTGACAACCATCGTTGGGACTCTGCTGGGATAGACCGTGTGGCGCGTGTTTCTATGGGCACCGCTCTATTTTTCCCTTTTGTCACTTGAAGTGAGTTCACTGTTTTGACTTTTTGTGGGAAATTCTTTTGTTTTCCAAAGGCTCGCTTAGGGGTTCATCATCGCCCTCGCTTGGTGTGTCGAGTTCTTGTGTTCGGCATTGAGTTTGCCGAACTGCTTGAAGACCCAACAATCTGTGGGTATGGTTTGCGTGCTTCCCCGAGTAATCGTGGATTTGGCATATTTTGTCCAAGATTTTGTTTAGGTTGGATAGCTCGTCATTGTTGTCCTTGAGGGGCAGTTTTTATGATTCTGCCGGAGCTTACGAATCCGGCGTTGACCGCCGTGATCTTTGGGTTGTTTCCCTTTGTCCGCGCTGGTCCTTGCTGCGTGGTTTTCCATTTCCATCCCCGACTTCGGATGTACTTGGGTTGTCGGTACTGCATCTTGCCAGCCAACTATCCTCTCCCCGCAAAAGCGGGTCATGAGGCTTGTTAATGCAGCCATTGTTCTCGGCTTCTCTGGCCGAGGTGTTCTGGCGAGCCATTCGTCTCGGACGTTGTGTTTGAAAGATGCTAAGGCTTCGCGTCCTGGACAAATGACTATTTGGTTCTTTTTGATGAGGAACCTGTTCCAGAATTTGCGTGTCGACTCCGGGTTGTTGAGTTTTGTGACTTAGATCGTCTGCATCCGGAGGACGGACATAAGTCCCTTGAAAGTTTGCCCGAAAAGCATCCTCGAGCTCTTCCCAACTTCCAATGGTATTTTCAGGGAGGCTTTTGAGCCAATGCCGGTCTGGCCCTTTGAGCTTGAGGGGTAAGTATTTTATGGCGTGGAGATCATATCCTCTTACCATGTGTATGTGGCGGATGTAATCCTCAATCCAGACTCCAGGGTCTGTTGTTCGGTCATATGCCTCTATGTTTACGGGTTTGAATCCCACTGGGAATTCGTGATCCAGCACCTCATCGGTGAAACACAGGGGGTGTGCGGCACCCCTATATTTGGGTGTGCCGTGATGTTCGGATATTTGGCTTGTTTCCTTGCTTACTAGAGCTTGCTTTCTTGGCCCGTAGATAGATCTAACTGGGCCATCTTTTTGATGCGAATCCTTGTGTGGATCGCGTGCCGGCTTGTGTGCGGTGCTGCTTGCCGCTCTCTGTTTGCCATGGGGTCGTCCATCCGACCGGGTGGCCTCCTTGTTTTTTGATTGTGGGGGCTCTACGGCCTCCTCATCGAATTCGGGCAGTAGTTTTCTTTGGGTAGTTTCTTTGTTCGGGCGATCGTCAGCCAGATTTGTCTCATGGTGTTGAGTACTTTGCTCCATCTGATTCTGAGTGCATCTTCCGCTGTTTTGAGCTTCCGCTTCTGCTTTTTCAGGCTACGTGTTGTGGCGACGAGCCTTTTGTGGAGGTTCTTCTGCTCCAACAATTTGTTCGGCATGAGATCGTCCGGACTGTTATCTTCGCCGGGGACGGGTTGTTTATCCAAGTTGTCCTGTTCGGATGGTTGCTCGATAGCATGTTCGTCGTCCACCAGTTCGCCCTGCTCTATGGCGGGTCTGTGTGGTTGCCGTCTTTGTCGAGGCGGGACTTGGTGCGGCATTTACGTTGCCGTTTTGACTGCTTTTCGAGGGGTTTATCCTTCGCAGCGTCCCATTGTTCCTCGTCGTCACTTCCTTTAGGTGTATCCACCATGTATACATCGTGGGATGAGGCGGCTGTCCAGTATCCTATAGGTGCTGGTTCATGGTTGTCTCCTACATCGTCGTCCATACCGTCGATGTCTTCGGAGTCGAAATCGAGCACGTCGTTTAAGCTTTCGACGGTGGCTTCAAAGTGGGCGGTGGGTGGGCGTTGAATTTCTTCGCCGTCCGCATCTCAACCTTCCCGACCGTAGTCCGCCAGGCTCTCCGATAAAGAGAGCGACTTTAGTGAATTCAGGATGTCGCCAAAGGGCGAGTGCCGAAAGATGTCGCCGGCAGTGAACTCCATGACCGGGCGCCAATCGGATTCGACAAGGTGGGCGCGAAGGGTTCGGAGTCCGGAGAGGAGTCCGGCACCTTGGAGTCACGGTCTTCGCAAAGGACAAGGATGGAGTTCGGCTCAATCCCGTAGAGATCGTAGCCCCCGAGGAGGTGTCCAACAACTCGTCCTCGATCGGCGGAGTCGGCTCCGAGCTAAGGGTCGGAGCGGACACTGGTGCAGCCTCCAGGCAATCGCTCGCGGCGTAGCTAGATCGTGCCCATCGAGACAGTGCGGCGCGCTTGGCTGTGGCTCGAATCCGTCGAAGATCAAGTCTTCGCGGATGCCGGCCGTGTAGTTCAAACTCCCAAATCTGACATGATGGCCAGGGGTGTAGCTTTCGATCTGCTCCAGATGACCAAGTGAATTGGCCCGCAGTGCAAAGCCGCTGAATACGAAGATCTGTCCGGGGAGAAAAGTCTCACCCTGGACCGCGTCGTTGTTGATGATCGAAGGAGCCATCGGGCCTAAGGATGACGACACAGAGGAACTCTCAATGAAAGCACCAATGTCGGTGTCAAAACCGGCGGATGTCGGGTAGGGGGTCCCGAACTGTGCGTCTAGGCGGATGGTAACAGGAGACAAGGGACATGCTGTTTTTACCCAGGTTCGGGCCCTCTCGATGGAGGTAAAACCCTACTCCTACTTGATTAATATTGATGATAGGGTAGTACAAGAGTAGATCTACCACGAGATCTGAGAGGCTAAACCCTAGAAGCTAGCCTATGGTATGATTGTTGTTCGTCCTACGGACTAAAACCCTCCGGCTTATATAGACACCGGATAGGGTTAGGGTTACACAGTCGGTTACAATGGTAGGAGATCTACATATCCAGACGCCAAGCTTGCCTGCCACGCCAAGAAAAGTCCCATCCGGACACGGGACGAAGTCTTCAACCTTGTATCTTCATAGTCCAGGAGTCCGGCCAACGGTGATAGTTCGGCTATCCGGAAACCCCCTAATCCAGGACTCCCTCAACGGTCATCACCGGGAGTGGTCCCGATAATTGTCAGTTCGGGGTTGCCGGATCATAACACATAGTAGGTGACTATTGACTTCCAAGATAGGATCAAGAACTCACATATATTAATGAAAAGATAATAGGTCCAGATCTGAAATCATGGCACTCGGGCCCTAGTGAGAAGCATTAAGCATAGCAAAGTCATAGCAACATAAATCTTAGAACATAATGGATACTAGGGATCAAACCCTTACAAAACTAACTCGATTGCACGGTAAATCTCATCCAACCCATCACCGTCCAACAAGCCTACGATGGGATTACCCACGCACGACGGTGTGCATCATGAAATTGGTGATGGAGGATGGTTGATGATGATGATGGCGACGGATTCCCCTCTCCGGAGCCCCGAATGAACTCCAGATCAGCCCTCCCGAGGAAGATTAGGGCTTGGCGGCGGCTCCGTATCGTAAAACCCGATGAATCTTTCTCTCTGATTTTTCCTCCCCAAAAGTGAATATATGGAGTTGGGATTGCGGCCGGTGGAGTCCCAGGGGGGCCATGATGCAGGGGGCGCGCCCCAGGGAGGCGCTCCCTGCACCCTCATGGACTGGGTGTGGGCCCCCTGATGCTGATTCTTTCGCCAATATTTTTCATTAATTCCAAAACGTGTCTCTGTGGATTTTCAGGTCATTCCAAGAACTTTTATTTCTGCACAAACATAACACCATGGCAGTTCTGTTGAAAACAACGTCAATCCGGGTTAGTTCCATTCAAATCATGGAAGTTAGAGTCCAAAACAAGGGCAAAGGTGTTTGGAAAAGTAGATACGTTGTAGACGTATCAACTGCCACGTGATTATGACGCAACTACTTCCGGTTGCATTGAGGGGGCTTCTACCGGAAAACGTTCGATTAGCCATTGTGAAGCTATGTGCATTCCTCAATACAATCTCTCAGAAGGTAATGGATCCAGAAATCATACCAAGGTTAGAGAATGATTTGGTGCAACGTCTTGTCAGTTTCGAGTTGGTGTTCCCACCATCCTTCTTGAACATCATGATGCACGTCCTAGTTCACCTATGTGATTGATACGTCTCCAACGCATCTATAATTTTTGATTGTTCCATGCTATATTATATTCTGTTATGGACATTATTGGGATTTATTGTACACCTTTATATTATTTTTGGGACTAACCTATTAACCGGAGGCCCAGCCCAGAATTGCTGTTTTTGCCTATTTCAGAGATTCACAGAAAAAGAATATCAAACGGAGTCCAAACGGAATGAAACCTTCGGGACCATGATTTTTGTAACGAACGTGATCCAGAGGACTTGGACCCTACGTCAAGAAAGCAACCAGGAAGGCACGAGGTAGGGGGGCGCGCCCTCCACCCTCATGGGCCCATGTTGCTCCACCGACGTACTTCTTCCTCCTATATATACCCACGCACTTCAAACTACCAGACACCGAGCCAAAACCTAATTCCACCGCCGCAACCTTCTCGTACTCCGTGAGATCACATCTTGGGGCCTTTTTCCTGAGCTCTACCGAGGGGCATCGATCACGGAGGGCTTCTACATCAACACCATAGCCTCTCCGATGATGTGTGAGTAGTTTACCTCAGACCTTTGGGTCCATAGTTATTAGCTAGATGGCTTATTCTCTCTCTTTGGATCTCATTATAATGTTCTCCCCCTCTCTTGTGGATATCTATTTGATGTAATCTTCTTTTGCGGTGTGTTTGTTGAGATCGATGAATTGTGGGTTCATGATGAAGTTTATCTATGAACAATATTTGAATCTTCTGTGAATTATTTTATGTATGTTTGGTTATCTTTGCAAGTCTCTTCGAATTATCAGTTTGGTTTGGCCTACTAGATTGATCTTTCTTGCAATCTTGCAGTGTCCTTTCCCAGTGACAGTAGGGGCAGCAAGGCACGTATTGTATTGTTGCCATCGAGGATAACAAGATGGGGTTTATATCATATTACATGAGTTTATCCCTCTACATCATGTCATCTTACTTGAAGCGTTACTCTGTTCTTTTGAACTTAATACTCTAGATGCATGCTGGATAGCGGTCGATGTGTGGAGTAATAGTAGTAGATGCAGGCAGGAGTCGGCCTACTTGTCGCGAACGTGATGCCTATATACATGATCATACCTAGATATTCTCATAAATATGCTCAATTCTGTCAATTGCTCAACGGTAATTTGTTTACCCACCGTAATACTTATGCTCTTGAGAGAAGCCACTAGTGAAACCTATGGCCCTCGGTCTCTTTTCCATCATATTAATCTTCCAACACTTAGCCATTTTTATTGCCTTTTATTTTACTTTGCATCTTTATCATAAGAATACCAAAAATATTATCTTATCATATCTATCAGATCTCACTTTCTAAGTGACCGTGAAGGGATTGACAACCCATTTATTGTGTTGGTTGCGAGTATTTTATTTGTTTGTGTAGGTGCGACGGACTCGTGCGTGGCCTCCTACTGGATTGATACCTTGGTTCTCAAAAACTGACGGAAATACTTATGCCGCTTTACTGCATCACCCTTTTCTCTTCAAGGGAAAACCAACGCAGTGCTCAAGAGGTAGCAAGAAGGATTTCTAGTGCCGTTGCCGGGGAGTCTATGAAAAAGTCAACATAACAAGTACCCATCACAAACTCTTATCTCTCGCATTACATTATTTGCCATTTTCCTCTCGTTTTCCTCTCCCCCACTTTACCCTTGCCGTTTTATTCGCCCTCTCTTTTTCCGTTCGCCTCTTTTCCGCTTATTTCATTGTTATGGCTAGCTCGGTCTTCATCCCTTCGTCTCCCGACTTTGAAGTCCTCCACTTCAAGCAAAGACAAGGGGAAAATTTAAAAGATGCTTGGTTTAGGATGCTCGAATCTTATCGTAGTTGCAATATAGAGGGAGATTTTAAAATCTTGCTTCGCAATTTTTATGTTGGGCTAACCTTGCCCCATAGACAACTCCTCGATTTTTCTGCCAAAGGTAGTTTTATTGATATTGATCCTGGCTTAGCTTATGAAATTATAGAGGGGATAGTGGGAGTACTCCCCCTACAAAAAGGATCATCCCTTACCCAAGAAGAGACTCAAATTCTACAGAAATTATGTGAATTACAAAAAAAATTTGAACCTCTTAAAAGTATTGGTGGGAATATCAAGTGCATGAATAATCTGATTACGCTTTGCAATAAGCGGCTAGATGCTTTAGATAAAAGGATCACCGAGCATAACTCCATTAAGAATTTGCTCACCAAAGATGGCAATACCTAGATCTATCCTTGCTATTATGCCTAGCTAGGGGCGTTAAACGATAGCGCTTGTTGGGAGGCAACCCAATTTTATTTTTAGTTTTTTGCTTTTTGCTTTTGTTTAGGAATAAATATTTGATCTAGCCTCTGGTTATATTTGTTTTTATGTTTTAATTAGTGTTTGTGCCAAGTTTAACCTATAGGATCTTCTTGGATGATAGTTATTTGATCTTGCTGAAAATTCCAGAAACTTTCTTTTCACAAAAACAATTGTTAAAAATCACTAGAATGTGATA
Source organism: Aegilops bicornis (assembly GCA_021605145.1). NCBI lineage: Eukaryota > Viridiplantae > Streptophyta > Magnoliopsida > Poales > Poaceae > Aegilops > Aegilops bicornis. The sequence continues at coordinate 164,736,387 of CM038675.1, read as the reverse complement.
AATACTGATTCCAATTGCTGCTGATCAATAAAAAAATTCTAGGTCGTCCTATTTTAGCTGAATTTCTGGAGTTCCAGAAGTTTGCGTTAGTTACAGACATTACTACGCATCGCTCGCTTTTTGACAGATTATGTTTTTCGTGTGTTGTTTGCTTATTTTGATTAATCTATGGCTAATAAAATAGTTTATAAACCATAGGGAAGTTGGAATACAGTAGGTTTAACACCAATATAAATAAAGAATGAGTTCATTACAGTACCTTGAAGTGGTGTCTTGTTTTCTTTCACTAACGGAGCTCACAAGATTTTCTGTTAAGTTTTGTGTTGTGAAGTTGTCAAGTTTTGGGTGAAAGATTTGATGGATTATGGAATAAGGAGTGGCAAGATCCTAAGCTTGGGGATGCCCATAGCACCCCAAGATAATCTAAGGACACCTAATAGCCGAAGCTTGGGGATGCCCTGGAAGGCATCCCCTCTTTCGTCTACTTCCATCGGTAACTTTACTTGGAGCTATATTTTTATTCACCACATGATATTTGTTTTGCTTGGAGCGTCTTGTATTATTCCAGTCTTTGTTTTTAGTTTACCACAATCATCCTTGCTGTACACACCTTTTGAGAGAGACACACATGATTCGGAAATTATTAGAATACTCTATGTGCTTCACCTATATTTTTTGAGCTATATAGTTTGGCTCTAGTTCTTCACTTATATCTTTTAGAGCACGGTGGTGGATTTGTTTTATAGAAACTACTTACCTTTCATGCTTCACTTATATTATTTTGAGAGTCTTAAAACAGCATGGCAATTTTCTTTAATTATAATATCATGAGAAATTTGATACTAGATAATTGTTTTGAGATATAAAGGTGGTAATATCATAGTTGTGCTAGTTGAGTAATTGTGGAATTGAAAAATACTTGTGTTGGAGTTTGTGATTCCCGTAGCATGCACGTATGGTGAACCGTTATGTAACGAAGTCAGAGCATGAGGTATTTATTGATTGTCATCCTATGTGTGGCGGTCGCGATGGTTAACTCCTACCAACCCTTCCCTTAGGAGCATGCGTAGTTGTACTTTGCTTCGAGGGCTAATAAATTTTTGCAATAAGTATATGAGTTCTTTATGACTAATGTGAGTCCATGGATTATACGCACATTTAACTTTCCGCAATTTTCTAGCCTCTTCGGTACCGTGCATTGTCCTTTCTCACCTTGAGAGTTGGTGCAAACTTCGCCGGTGCATCCAAACCCCATGATATGATACGCTCTATCACACATAAACCTCCTTATATCTTCCTCAAAACAGCCACCATACCTACCTATTATGGCATTTCCATAGCAATTCCGAGATATATTGCCATGCAACTTTCCATTGTTTCATTTATCATGACACGCTCCATCATTGTCATATTGCCTTGCATGATCATGTAGTTGATGTTGTATTTGTGGCAAAGCCACCATTCATAATTCTTTCATACATGTCACTCTTGATTTATTGCATATCCCGGTACACCGCCGGAGGCATTCACATAGAGTCATATTTTGTTCTAAGTATTGAGTTGTAAGTAAATAAAAGTGTGATGATCATCATTATTAGAGCATTGTCCCAAGTGAGGAAAGGATGATGGAGACTATGATTCCCCCACAAGTCGGGATGAGACTCCAGACTAAAAAAAAGAGTCCATAAAAAAAGAGAAAAGGCCCAAATAAAAAAATGAGAGAAAAAGTGAGAAGGGACAATGTTACTATCCTTTTACCACACTTGTGCTTCAAAGTAGCACCGTGATCTTCATGATAGAGAGTCTTTCATTTTGTCGCTTTCATATACTTGTGGGAAATTTCATTATAGAACTTGGCTTGTATATTCCAATGATGGGCTTCCTCAAAATGCCCGAGGTCGTCGTGAGCAAGCAAGTTGGATGCACACCCACTTAGTTTCTTCCGTTTGAGATTTCATACACTTATAGCTCTAGTGCATCCGTTGCATGGCAATCCCTACTCCTTGCATTGACATCAATTGATGGGCATCTCCATATCCCGTTGATTAGCCTCGTTGATGTGAGACTTTCTCCTTTTTTGTCTTCCCACATAACCCCTACCATTATACCTTATTCCACCATAGTGCTATATCCATGGCTTGCGCTCATGTATTGCGTAAGAGTTGAAAAGGCTGAAGCGCTGCTAAAAAGTATGAACCAGCTTGCTTGGCTAAAACCGGGGTTGTACATGATATGAATATTCTGTGTGGGGAAGATGGAGCATAGCCAGACTATATGATTTTGTAGGGATAACTAGCTTTGGCTATGTTATTTTGATAAGACATAATTGCTTGGTTAGCATGCTTGAAGAATTATTGTTTTTATGTCAACATTAAACTTTTATTTTGAATCATATTAAATCTGGACATTCGTGCCACAATAAGAAGAATTACAATGAAATTATGCTAGGTAGCATTCCACATCAAAAAATCTGTTTTTATCAATTACCTACTCGAGGACGAGCAGGAATTAAGCTTGGGGATGCTTGATACGTCTCCAATGTATCTATAATTTTTTATTGTTCCATGCTATATTATATTCTGTTTTGGACATTATTGGGCTTTATTATACACTTTTATATTATTTTTAGGACTAACCTATTAACCGGAGGCCCAGCCTAGAATTGCTATTTTTTGCCTATTTCAGAGTTTTGCAGAAAAAGAATATCAAACGAAGTCCAAACGGAATGAAACCTTTGGCAATGTGATTTTTGGAATGAACGTGATCCAGAGGACTTGGACCCTACGTCAAGAAAGCAACTAGGAAGGCACGAGGTAGGGGCGCACCTACCCCCCAGGCGCGCCCTCCACCCTCTTGGGGCCCATGTTGCTCCATCGACGTACTTCTTCCTCCTATATATACCTACGTACCCCCAAACTACCAGATACGGAGCCAAAAACCTAATTCCACCGCCGAAACCTTCTGTACCAGTGAGATCCCATCTCGTGGCCTTTTCCGGAGCTCCGCTGGAGGGGGCATCGATCACATAGGGCTTCTACATCAACACCATAGCCTCTCCGATGATGTGTGAGTAGTTTACCTCAGACCTTCGGGTCCATAGTTATTAGCTAGATGGCTTCTTCTCTCTCTTTGGATCTCAATACAATGTTCTCCCCCTCTCTTTTGGAGATCTATTCGATGTAATCTTCTTTATGGAGTGTTTGTTGAGACCGATGAATTGTGGGTTTATGATCAAGTTTATCTATGAACAATATTTGAATCTTCTGAATTCTTTTATGTATGATTGGTTATCTTTGCAAGTCTCTTCGAATTATCAGTTTGGTTTGGCCTACTAGATTGATATTTCTTGAAATGGGGGAAGTGCTTAGCTTTGGGTTCAATCTTGCAGTGTCCTTTCCAAGTGACAGTGGGGCAGCAAGGCACGTATTGTATTGTTGCCATCGAGGATAACAAGATGGGATTTATATCATATTGCATGAGTTTATCCCTCTACATCATGTCATCTTACTTAAAGCGTTACTCTGTTCTTTTGAACTTAATACTCTAGATGCATGCTGGATAGCGGTCGATGTGTGGAGTAATAGTAGTAGATGCAGGCAGGAGTCGGTCTACTTGTCGTGGACGTGATGCCTATATACATGATCATACCTAGATATTCTCATAACTATGCTCAATGCCGTCAATTGCTCAACAGTAATTTGTTTACCGACCGTAATATTGATGCTCTCGAGAGAAGCGACTAGTGAAACCTATGGCCCCCGAGTCTATTTTCCATCATATTAATCTTCCAACACTTAGCTATTTTAATTGCCTTTTATTTTACTTTGCATCTTTATCATAAGAATACCAAAAATATTATCTTATCATATCTACCAGATCTCACTTTCGTAAGTGACCGTGAAGGGATTGACAACCCCTTTATTGCGTTGGTTGCGGGGATTTTTTTGTTTGTGCGAGGGGCTCGTGCGTGGCCTCCTACTGGATTGATACCTTGGTTCTCAAAAACCGAGGGAAATACTTACGCTGCTTTACTGCATCATCCTTTCCTCTTCAAGGGAAAACCAACGCAGTGCTCAAGAGGTAGCAGTGATACATCTCCAACGTATCTATAATTTTTTATTGTTCCATGGTATTATCTTACCTGTTTTGGATGTTTAATGAGCTTTATTATGCACTTTTATATTATTTTTGGGACTAACCTATTAACCGAAGGCCCAGTGCAAATTGTTGTTTTTTTGACTATTCCAGTGTTTCATAGAAAAGGAATATCAAACGGAATCCAAACGGAATGAAACCTTCGGGAGTGTTATTTTTGGAACAAACGCAATCCATGAGACTTGGAGTGAACGTCAAGGAAGCAATGAGGCGGCCACGAGGCAGGGAGGCGCGCCCAGGGGGTAGGCGCGCCCCCACCCTCGTGGGCCCCTCATGTATCCCCCGACTGACTTCTTTCGCCTATATATACTCATATACCCTGAAAACATCCGAGAGCACCACGAAGCCCTATTTCCACAGCCGCAACCTTCTATACCCGTGAGATCCCATCTCGGGGCCTTTTCCGGCGCTCCGCCGGACGAGGAATCGATCGTGGAGGGCTTCCACATCAACGCCATGGCTTCTCCGATGATGTGTGAGTAGTTTACCTAAGACCTTCAGGTCCATAGTTATTAGCTAGATGGCTTCTTCTCTCTCTTTGGATCTCAATACAAAGTTCTCCTCGATTCTCTTGGAGATCTATTCGGTGTAATTCTTTTCTGCGGTGTGTTTGTCGAGATCTGATGAATTGTGGGTTTATGATCAGGATTATCTATGAACAATATTTGAATCTCCTCTGAATTGTTTTATGTTTGATTTGGTATCTTTGCAAGTCTCTTCGAATTATCAGTTTGGTTTGTCCTACCAGATTGATCTTTCTTGCAATAGGAGAAGAGCTTAGCTTTGGGTTCAATCTTGCGGTGCTCGATCCCAAAGGATGTAAAGGGAAACGACACGTATTGTATTGTTGCCATCGAGGATAAAAGATGGGGTTTATATCATATTGCTTGAGTTTATCCCTCTACATCATGTCATCTTGCCTAATGCGTTACTCTGTTCTTATGAACTTAATACTGTAGATGCATGCTGGATAGCGGTCGATGTGTGGAGTAATGCTAGTAGATGCAGAATCGTTTCGATCTACTTATGACGGACGTGATGCCTATATACATGATCATGCCTAGATATTCTCATATGTATGTGCTTTTCTATCAATTGCTCGACAGTAATTTGTTCACCCACCGTAGAATTTTCTATCTTGAGAGAAGCCACTAGTGAAACCTATGGCCCCCGGGTCTATTTTCTATCATATTAATCTCCCTACAACAAGCAATTTGTGTCGCAATTTATTTTGCAAATTTTACTCTCCAATCTATATCATAAAAATACCATAAACATTTATCTTATTATCTCTATCAGATCTCACTTTTGCAAGTAGCCGTGAAGGGATTGACAACCGCTTTATCGCGTTGGTTGCAAGGTTCTTATTTGTTTGTGCAGGTACGAGGGATTTGCGTGTAGTCTCCTACTGGATTGATACCTTGGTTCTCAAAAACCGAGGGAAATACTTATGTTGCTTTGCTGCATCACCCTTTCCTCTTCAAGGGAAAACCAACACATGCTCAAGAGGTAGCAAGAAGGATTTCTGGCGCCGTTGCCGGGGAGATCTACGTACAAGTTAAGACAGACCAAGTACCCATCACAAACTCTTATCCCTCGCATTACATTATTTGCCATTTGCCTCTCGTTTTCCTCTCCCCCACTTCACCTTTGCCGTTTTATTCACCCTCCTTTTCGTTCGCCTATTTTTGCTTGCCCCTTGTGTGCTTGTGTGTTGGATTGTTTGTCGCGATGGCTCAAGACAATACTGAATTGTGTGACTTTTCCAATACCAACAACAATGATTTTCTTAGCACTCCGATTGCTCCTCTCTTACCGATGCCGAATCTTGTGAAATTATTGCTGCTTTGTTGAATCTTGTCATGAAAGATCAATTCTCTGGCCTTCCTAGTGAAGATGCTGCTACCCATCTAAACAACTTTGTTGATTTGTGTGATATGCAAAAGAAGAAATACGTGGATAATGATAATGTTAAATTGAAGCTATTTCCGTTTTCGCTTAGAGATCGTGCTAAAACTTGGTTTCCGTATTTATTCATGGAATAAGTGCAAAGATGTTTTTATCTCTAAGTATTTTCCTCCCGCTAAGATCATCTCTCTTAGAAACGATATTATGAATTTTAAGCAACTTGATCACGAGCATGTTGCACAATCTTGGGAGAGGATAAAATTAATGATACATAATTGCCCTACACATGGTTTGAATTTATGGATGATCATACAAAATTTTTATGCTGGATTGAATTTTGTTTCTAGAAATCTTTTAGATTCAGCCGCGGGAGGCACTTTTATGGAAATCAATTTAGGAGAAGCTACTAAACTCCTAGACAATATTATGGTTAATTATCCTCTATGGCACTCTGAAAGATCTACTAGTAAAAAGGTTCATGCGATAGAAGAGATTAATGTTTTGAGTGGAAAGATGGATCAACTTATGAAGTTGTTTGCTAATAAGAGTGTTTCTTTTGATCCTAATGATATGTGTTTGTCTGCTTTGATTGAGAATAATAATGAATCTATGGATGTGAATTTTGTTGGTAGGAACAATTTTGGTAACGACGTGTATAGAGGAAACTTTAACCCTAGTCCGTATCGTAATAATTCCTCTAATAATTATGGTAATCCCTACAACAAATCTTATGGAAATTTTAATAAGATTCCCTATGATTTTGAGACTAGTGTTAAATAATTTATGACTTCTCAAAAGAATTTCAAATCTTTGCTTGAAGAAAAATTGGCTAAGATTGATGAATTGGCTAGGAACGTGGATAGAATTTCTCTTGATGTTGATTCTTTGAAAGTTAGATCTATTCCACCTAACCATGTTATCAAAGAATCTCTCAAAGCTATGAGAATTTCCATTGATGAGTGGAAATAAAGAATCTCTAGGATGCGTGCTAAAAAAGATTGCTTTATGAAAGCGTGTTCTTCTAGTTTTCATGATAATAAGGATGAAGATCTAAAAGTAATTGATGTGTCTCCTATTAAATCTTTGTTTTCCAATATGAATCTTGATAATGATGGGACTGGAGATGATTCAACTTTAGTTAGAAGGCGTCCCAATGATTCAGAGTTTTTAGATCTTAATGCAAAAATTGGTAAAAGTGGGATTGAAGAGGTCAAAACTTGACATAGCAGTGAACCCACTATTTCGGATTTCAAGGAATTTAATTATGATAATTGCTCTTTGATATATTGTATTTCCTTGTTGCAATCCGTTTTAAATTCTCCTCATGCTTATAGTCAAAATAAAGCTTTTACCCAACATATCGTTGATGCTTTAATGCAATCTTATGAAGGAAAAATTGAATTAGAAGTTTCTATCCCTCGGAAACTTTATGATGAATGGGAACCTACTATTAAAATTAAAATTAAAGATCATGAATGCTATGCTTTGTGTGATTTGAGTGCTAGTGTTTCCACGATTCCAAAAACTTTTTGTGATGTGTTAGGTTACCGTGAATTTGATGATTGTTCTTTAAATTTGCACCTTGCAGATTCCACCATTAAGAAACCTATGGGAAGGATTAATGATGTTCTTATTGTTGCAAATAGGAATTATGTGCCCGTAGATTTCATTGTTCTTGATATAGATTGCAATCCTACATGTCATATTATTCTTGGTAGACCTTTCCTTAGAACGACTGGTGCAATTATTGATATGAAAGAAGGAAATATTAGATTCCAATTTCCATTAAGGAAAAACATGGAATACTTTCCTAGAAAGAAGATTAAATTACCTTATGAATCTATTGTGGGAGCCACTTATGGATTGCATGCCAAATACGATAATACCTAGATATATTCTTGTTTTTATGCCTAGCTAGGGGCGTTAAACGAAAGGAAAATGTTTGGTGCTGTCACACTGATACGTCTCCAACGTAACTATAATTTTTTATTGCTCCATGCTACTTTATCTATTGTTTTGGACTATAATGGGCTTTATTTTCCACTTTTATATTATTTTTGGGACTAACCTATTAACTGGAGGCCCAGCCCATAATTGCTGTTTTTGGCCTATTCCAGTGTTTCGAAGAAACGGAACATCAAACGGAGTCCAAACGGAATGAAACCTTCGATAACGTGATTTTCTCACCGAACGTGATCCAGGAGACTTGGACCTTACTCTAAGGAGTGCCAGAGGCGGTCACGAGGGTGGGGGGTGCGCCCCTCCCCCCTAGGCGCGCCCCCCTGCCTCGTGGGCCCCCTGACGCTCCACCAACGTACTCCTTCCTCCTATATATACCTACGTACCCCCAACAGATCGGAGACGGAGCCAAAAACCTAATTCCACCGCAGTAACTTCCTGTATCCACGAGATCCCATCTTGGGGCCTGTTCCGAGCTCACGGAGGGGCATCCACCACGGAGGGCTTCTACATCAACACCATAGCCCCTCCGATGAAGTGTGAGTAGTTTACTTCAGACCTTCGGGTCCATAGTTAGTAACTAGATGGCTTCTTCTCTCTTTTTGGATCTTAATACAATGTTCTCCCCCTCTCTTGTGGAGATCTATTCGATGTAATCTTCTTTTTGCGGTGTGTTTGTTAAGACCGATGAATTGTGGGTTTATGATCCAGCTTATCTATGGAAAATATTTGATTCTTCTCTGAATTCTTTTATGTATGATTAACTTATCTTTGCAAGTCTCTTCGAATTATCCGTTTGGTTTGGCCAACTAGATTGGTAGTTCTTGCAATGGGAGAAGTGCTTAGCGTTGGGTTCAATCTTGCGGTGACCTTACCGAAGTGATGTAAAGGGTTGCAAGGCACGTATTGTATTGTTGCCATCGAGGATAACAAGATGGGGTATTTATCATATTGCTTGAATTTATTCCTCTACATCATGTCATCTTGCTTAAGGCGTTACTGCTGTTTTAACTTAATACTCTAGATGCATGCTGGATAGCGGTCGATGAGTGGAGTAATAGTAGTAGATGCAGAATCGTTTCGGTCTACTTGTCACGGACGTGATGCCTACATACATGATCATTGCCTGGATAACCTCATAACTATGCTCAATTCTATCAATTGCTCAACAGTAATTTCTTCACCCACCGTAGAATACTTATGCTCTTGAGAGAAGCCAGTAGTGAAACCTATGGCCCTCGGGTCTATTCTCATCATATCAACCTCCATCACTTTATTTACTTTCTTTGCTTTTACTTTTTACTTTGCATCTTTATACCAAAAATACCAAAAATATTATCTCTATCAGATCTCACTCTCACAAGTGACCGTGAAGGGATTGACAACCCCTAAGTGTTGGTTGCGAGTAGCTATCGTTTTGTGCAGGTACGAGGGACTTGCGCATAGTCTCCTACTGGATTGATACCTTGCTTCTCAAAAACTGAGGGAAATACTTACGCTACTCTGCTGCATCATCCTCTCCTCTTCGGGGAAATCCGACGCAAGCTCGAGACGTAGCAAGAAGAATTTCTGGCACCGTTGCCGGGGAGGCTTACGCAAAAAGTCAACATACCAAGTACCCATCACAATCCCTATCTCTCGCATTACATTATTTGCCATTTGCCTCTCGTTTTCCTCTCCCCCACTTCACCCTTGCCGTTTTATTCGCCCTCTCTTTCCCAATCTCCTCCTCTTTTTCCCTTTGCCTTTTTTCCTTTGCCTTTTGTTTGCTCGTGTGTTAGTTTGCTTGTTCGTCGCGATGGCTCAAGATGCCACCAAATTGTGTGACTTCACCAATAGCAATAATAATGATTTACTTAGCACTCCGATTGCTCCTTTTGCCAATACCGAATCTTGTGAAATCAATACTGCTTTGTTGAATCTTGTTATGAAAGATCAATTCGCCGGCCTTCCTAGCGAAGATACCGCTACTCATCTGAATGGCTTCGTTGATTTATGTGATATGCAAAAGAAAAAGGATGTCGATAATGATGTCGTTAAGTTGAAGCCATTTCCTTTTTCGCTTAGAGATCGTGCTAAAGCGTGGTTTTCATATTTGCCTAAAAATAGTATTGATTCTTGGAACAAGTGCAAAGATGCTTTTATCTCTAAGTATTTTCCTCCCGCTAAGATTATCTCTCTTAGGAACGATATTATGAATTTTAAGCAACTTGATCATGAACATGTTGCACAAGCTTGGGAGAGAATGAAATTAATGCTACGTAATTGTCCTACTCATGGTTTGAACTTATGGATGATTATACAAAAGATTTATGCCGGATTGAATTTTTCTTCTAGAAATCTTTTAGATTCGGCATGGGAGGCACTTTTATGGAAATCACTTTAGGAGATGCTACTAAACTCCTAGATAATATTATGGTTAATTATTCTCAATGGCATCTTGAAAGATCTACTAATAAAAGGTGCATGCTATAGAAGAAATCAATGTTTTGAGTGGAAAGATGGATGAACTTATGAATTTATTTGCTAAGAGTGTTTCTTCCGATCCCAATAATATGCCTTTATCTACCTTGATTGAGAATAATAATGAATCTATGGATGTGAATTTTGTTGGTAGGAATAGTTTTGGAAACAACGCAGATAGAGGGAATTTTAATCCTAGGCCTTATCCTAGTAATCCTTCTAATAATTATGGAAATTCCTACAACAACTCTTATGGAAATTTGAATAAGATGCCATCTGAATTTGAGAGTAGTGTTAAAGAGTTTATGAATTCGCAAAAGAATTTTAATGCTTTGCTTGAAGTGAAATTACTTAAAGTTGATGATTTGGCTAGGAACGTCGATAGAATTTCTCTTGATGTTGATTCTTTAAATATTAGATCTATTCCTCCTAAGCATGATATCAATGAGTCTCTCAAAGCTATGAGAATTTCCATTGATGAGTGCAAAGAAAGAACCGCTAGGATGCGTGCTTCCAAAGATGCCTTTATTAAAGCGTGTTCTTCTAATTCCTATGAAAATCAAGATGAAGATCTAAAAGTTATTGATGTGTCCCCTATTAAATCTTTGTTTTGCAATATGAATCTTGATGAAACTGAATATGATCTTCCTTTACCTAGAAGGCGTTCTAAGAATTCGGAGTTTTTAGATCTTAATGATGAAATTGATGAAAGTGGGATTGAAAGAAATAGAAATCTAGATGTTGCAACCCACTATATTGTATCTCAAGGAATTTAATTATGAAAATTGCTCTTTAATTGATTGTATTTCCTTATTGCAATCCGTGGTAAATTCTCCTCATGCTTATAGTCAAAATAAGGCTTTTACCGAACACATTGTTGATGCCTTGATGCAATCTTATGAAGAAAAGCTTGAGTTGAAAATTTATATCCCTAGGAAACTCCATGATGAGTGGGAACCTACTATTAAAATTAGAATAAAAAATTATGAGTTTCATGCTTTGTGTGATTTGGGTGCTAGTGTCTCTACTATTCCCAAAACTTTGTGTGATTTGCTAGATTTCCGTGATTTTGATGATTGCTCTCTAAACTTGCATCTTATGGATTCCACTATTAAAAAGCCTATGGGAAGAATTAATGATGTTATTATTGTTGCAAATAGGAATTATGTGCCCGTAGATTTTATCGTTCTTGAAATAGATTGCAATCCTTCATGTCCTATTATTCTTGGTAGACCTTTCCTTAGAACGATTGCTGCAATTATTGATATGAAGGAAGGAAATATTAGATTCCAATTGCCTTTAAAGAAGGGCATGGAACACTTTCCTAGAAAGAAAATAAAATTACCATATGAATCTATCATAATAGCCACTTATTGATTGCCTACCAAAGATGGCAATACCTAGATCTATCCTTGCTTTTATGCCTAGCTAGAGACGTTAAACGATAGCGTTTGTTGGGAGGCAACCCAATTTTATATTGTGTTTTTTGTTTTTGGTTCTGTTTAGGAATAAATAATCCATCTAGCCTCTGTTTAGATGTGGTTTTATCTTTTAATTAGTATTTGTGCCAAGTTGGACCTATTGGATCTTCTTGGATGATAGTTATTTGATCTTGCTGTAATTTCCAGAATCTTTGTGCTTAGTGCCCGAATTGTTAAAAATCACCAGAACGTGATAAAATACTGATTCCAATTTCTGCTGATCAATAAACAAATTTTCCAGATCATCTAATTTTGGTAGAATTTTTTGGGTTCCAGAAGTTTGCGTTAGTTATAGATTACTACAGACCGTTCTGTTTTGACAGATTCTGTTTTTCGTGTGTTGTTTGCTTATTTTGATGAATCTATGGCTAGTAAGATAGTTTATGAACCATAGAGAAGTTGGAATACAGTAGGTTTAACACCAATATAAATAAAGAATGAGTTCATTACAGTACCTTAAAAGTAGTATTATGTTTTCTTTCTCTAACGGAGCTCACGAGATTTCTATTGAATTTTGTGTTGTGAAGTTTTCAAGTTTTGGGTGAATTCTTTTGATGGATTATGGAACAAGGAGTGGCAAGAGCCTAATCTTGGGGATGCCCATGGCACCCCCAAGATAATCCAAGGAGACCAAAAAGTCAAAGCTTGGGATGCCCCAGAAGGCATCCCCTCTTTCGTCTACTTCCATCGGTAATTTACTTGGAGCTATATTTTTATTCACAAACATGCTATGTGTTTTGCTTGGAGCGTCTTGTATTATTTGAGTCTTTGCTTGCTAGTTTACCACAATCATCCTTGCTGTACACACCTTTTGAGAGATCCATATATGAATTGAAATTTGATAGAATACTCTATGTGCTTCACTTATATCTTTTGAGCTTGATAGTTTGCTCATAGTTCTTCACTTATATCTTTTGAGCTTGATAATTTTTGCTCTAGTGCTTCACTTAGATCTTTTAGAGCACGGTGGTGGATTTGTTTTAAAGAAACTTGATCTCTCATGCTTCACTTAGATTATTTTGAGAGTCGTTAATAACATGGTAATTTGCTTAATGTTAATATACTTGGTATTCAAGATATGTGAAACTTTCTTTTGAGTGTGTTGAATACTAAGATAAGTTTGATGCTTGATAATTGTTTTGAGATATGGAGGTAATAATATCAAAGTCATGCTGGTTGAGTAGTTGTGAATTTGATAAATGCTTGTGCTGAAGTTTGTAAGTCCCGTAGCATGCACGTATGGTTAAAGTTGTGTAACAAATTTGAAGCATGAAGTGTACCTGGCTTGTGCATCCTTATGAGTGGAGGTCGGGGACGAGCGATGGTCTTTTCCTACCAATCTATCCCCCTAGGAGCATGCGCGTAGTACTTGAATTTTGATGACTTCTAACTTTTTGCAATAAGTATATGAGTTGTTTTGACTAATGTTGAGTCCATGGATTATACGCACTCTTACCTTTCCGCCATTGCTAGCCTCTTCGGTACCGTGCATTGCCCTTCCTCACATCGAGAGTTGGCGCAAAATTCGCCGGTGCATCCAAACCCTGTGATATGATACGCTCTATCACACATAAACCTCCTTATATCTTCCTCAAAACAGCCACCATACCTACCTATTATGGCATTTCCATAGCCATTCCGAGATATATTGCCATGCAACTTCCACCATCATCATCATGACATACATTACTTTTGTCATATTGCCATTGCATGATCATGTAGTTGACATCGTATTTTTGGCAAAGCCACCATCAATTATTTCCATACATGTCACTCTTGATTCATTGCACCATCCCGGTAACCACCGGAGGCATTCATATAGAGTCATACCTTGTTCTAGTTTCGAGTTGTAATCCTCATGTTGTAATCAATAGAAGTGTGATGATCATCATTGTTAGAGCATTGCCCAAATAAAAAAAATAGAGAAAGGCCCAAAAAAAAGGGCAATGCTACTATCTCTTTTTCCACACTTGTGCTTCAAAGTAGCACCATGTTCTTCATGTAATGAGTCTCATATTTTGTTCTTCAAAGTAGCACCTCGTTCTTCATGTAGTGTGTCTCATATATTGTTCTTCAAAGTAGCACCATGTTTTTTTCATATAGTGAGTCTCATAAGTTGTCTTTTTCATACTAGTGGGAATTTTTCATTATAGAACTTGGCTTGTATATTCCTACGATGGGCTTCCTCAAATGTCCTAGGTCTTCATGAGCAAGCAAGTTGGATGCACACCCACTAGTTTTCTTTTGTTGAGCATTCATAGCTCTAGTGCATCCGTTGCATGGCAATCCCTACTCCTCATGTTGACATAAATTGATGGGCATCTCCATGGCCCGTTGATTATCCTCGTCAACGTGAGACTTTATCCTTTTTTGTCTTCTCCACACATTCCCCATCATCATATTTTATTCCACCCATAGTGCTATATCCATGGCTCACGCTCATGTATTGCGTGAAGGTTGAAAAAGTTTCAGATTATTTAAGTATGAAACAATTGCTTGGCTTGTCATCGGGGGTATAGAAGTTGGGAACATATTTGTGTGACGAAAATGAAGCATAGCCTAACTATATGATTTTGTAGGTATGAACTTTCTTTGGCCATGTTATTTTGAGATGACATAATTATTTTGATTAGTATGCTTGAAGTATTATTATTTTTATGTCAATATGAACTTTTGTCTTGAATCTTTCGGATCTGAATATTCATATCACAATTAAGAGGATTTACATTCAAATTATGCCAAAGTATCACTCCGCATCAAAAAATTCTCTTTTTTATCATTTACCTACTCAAGGACGAGCAGGAATTAAGCTTGGGGATGCCTGATACGTCTCCAACGTATCTATAATTTTTGATTGCTCCATGCTACTTTAGCTATTGTTTTGGACTATAATGGGCTTTATTTTCCACTTTTATATTATTTTTCGGACTAACCTATTAACCGGAGGCCTAGCCCAGAATTGCTGTTTTTTTGCCTATTTCAAAGGTTTCAAGAAACGAAACATCATACTGAGTCCAAACGGAATGAAACCTTCAACGTGATTTTCTCACCGAACGTGATCCGTGAGACTTGGACCCTACTCCAAGGAGTGCCAGAGGCGGTCACGAGGGTGGGGCCGCCTCCCCATGGGCGCGCCCCCGCCTCGTGGGCCCCCGACGCTCCACCGACGCATTCTTCCTCATATATATACCTACGTACTCCAACAGATCGGGACGGAGCCAAAACCTAATTCCACCACCGTAACTTCCTCAGATCCACGAGATCCCATCTTGGGGCCTGTTCCGAGCTCACGAGGGGGCATCCACCACGGAGGGCTTCCACATCAACACCATAGCCCCTCTGATGAAGTGTGAGTAGTTTACTTCAGACCTTCAGGTCCATAGTTAGTAGCTAGATGGCTTCTTCTCTCTTTTTGGATCTCAATACAATGTTCTCCCCCTCTCTTGTGGAGATCTATTCGATGTAATCTTCTTTTTGCGGTGTGTTTGTTGAGACCGATGAATTGTGGGTTTATGATCCAGCTTATCTATGGAAAATATTTGATTCTTCTCTGAATTCTTTTATGTATGATTAACTTATCTTTGCAAGTCTCTTCGAATTATCCGTTTGGTTTGGCCAACTAGATTGGTAGTTCTTGCAATGGGAGAAGTGCTTAGCTTTGGGTTCAATCTTGCGATGACCTTACCCAGTGACAGAAAGGGTTGCAAGGCACATATTGTATTGTTGCCATTGAGGATAACAAGATGGCGTATTTATCATATTGCATGAATTTATTCCTTTACATCATGTCATCTTGCTTAAGGCGTTACTCTGTTTTTAACTTAATACTCTAGATGCATGCTGGATAGCGGTCGATGAGTGGAGTAATAGTAGTAGATGCGCACTGCTTCGGTCTACTTGTCATGGACGTGATGCCTATATACATGATCATTGCCTGGATAACCTCATAACTATGCTCAATTCTATCAATTTCTCAACAGTAATTTGTTCACCCACCGTAGAATACATATGCTCTTGAGAGATGCCACTAGTGAAACCTATGGCCCTCGGGTCTATTCTCATCATATCAACCTCCATCACTTTATTTACTTGCTTTGCTTTTACTTTTTACTTTGCATCTTTATACCAAAAATAACAAAAATATTATCTCTATCAGATCTCACTCTCGTAAGTGACCGTGAAGGGATCGACAACCCCTAAGTGTTGGTTGCGAGTAGCTATCGTTTTGTGGAGGTACGAGGGACTTGCGCGTAGTCTCCTACTGGATTGATACCTTGGTTCTCAAAAACTGAGGGAAATACTTACGCTACTGTGCTGCATCATCCTCTCCTCTTCGGGGAAATCCAACGCAAGCTCGAGACGTAGCACACACCGGCCGAACGCTTGGCCGGTCACGGCTGGCTAGCGACACAAGTGCATGGGGCCACGCTAGCCACACGTTCCCGTGAGGCCGTGACCCATCCAGCACTCCCTCCCATCAGTTTTTTTATTCCGTCCCATCCTTATCCACTCCCTTCTAGCATCTTCTTCCTCATCACATATCATCGTAAAATTCCATCCACCTCTCGACTTTGCCTGAGCTGTTGTGCTCTAGATCCATACCAGGCGTCCACGAGCTTGTTTTCGAGGGGGTCAGGTAGAGCTACAAGAGTGGTAGGCGGAGGGGAGCTGGTCTACACCAAGATATTGGGAGGCGGAGGGGCGGCACGGCGACTAGCTGCACAGCAGGATGCAAGCCGCGACTGTGCTACTACATGATTCAACCGGCGGGATGAGGTGCCGCAACCCCTGGCTAGAGGAGCTACAACCGAGGCGTGTTCAAGCTGCATCCAGTGACTGCCGCCAAACGGCTAGCTACAAATGACGGTTCCCCGAGCTGCAACCGCCCGTTGGTCGAGCTGCATACCGCGACACACCCGACGGTGAGCTGCAACCGTGCAGTACAAGCTGATGCAGGGGGACGGCGACGACGAGCTGCAACAGGAGATCTGGATTACTGGATCTGGCTTTGCTAGAAGAAGTGTTCTTTTGCTGGAACTAGCTAGTAATCCTTTTTGCTACAATCTTTTTCTTTTGTTTGCTACAATCGAATCAATGGGAGTCACCTTGTTGTATTTTTTGCTGGAACCAGCATTTACTTTTGCTGGAACTAGCAATTTTTTTGTTACAATTAACCACCGAATTTCTCCTGTTGAGATTGATTTTGCTGGCACCGATGTCCTTTTTTGCTGGAACGTTATAATGTTTTTGCTTCAACCGAACATTGAGGATTTGATGCTTTTTTATGTCTTTTTGGCAACAGCGACGGTGCTGTGATTTTTGTTGCAAATGGCGGCAGGAAAGCTACAACCGCGATCGATTTTCTATAACCAGCGATAACGATAACTAAGTGTGGCGGGCAGCGACGTGCTGCAATTTTCGGCGAAGACGACCCACCATTTTTTGTTCATGCAGCGGGCAACAAGGGAAGCTTCTACGGGCGCCGGGATTTTTTGTTGCAACCGTGGGGGGGGGGGGCTCCTGGAACTTCGGTTGTTCGGGATCGAGTATGGCGGCAAGCGGCTGGGCGTGGTTATCGGTGTTGGGGCGGGGTGGGGGTCATGATCCGCGCCATTGGTGCGGCTCTGGTGCGCGGGCACTTGAGAAGAAAGAAAGAATTAAGTGGGGAGGAACAAGACGACACAGGTGGCAGATCTGACGGCCACCTACAGCTATATCGTGTGGCCGCGGTGTGACCGGCCCAAATTTGGGCCGGTGCACCGACGCCTATTAGTGCCCTAAACGATAGCGCTTGTTGGGAGGCAACCGAATTTTATTTTTGTTTCTTGCTCTTTGTTCCTGTTTTTTAATAAATAATTCATCTAGCCCCTAGTTAGATGTGGTTTTATGTTTTAATTAGTGTTTGAGCCAAGTGGAACCTTTAGGATAACCTACGGTAATAGTTAATTTGATCTTGCTGAAAAACAGAAACTTCTGCGCGCACGAGATTCATTTTCATAAATCATAGAAAACGTGCTTTTCAGTTGATTCTTATTGCAAAAGATTAATAAACAAATTTCTTAGGACTTCCTAATTTCTCAGAATTTTTGGAGTTCCAGAAGTATGCGTTTGATACAGATTGCTGCATCGCTCTGCTTTTTGATGATTCTGTTTTTAGTGTGTTGTTTGCTTATTTTAATGAATCTATGGCTAGTATCGGGGGGGTATGAACCATAGAGAAGTTGGAATACAGTAGGTTTAACAGCAATATAAATAAAGAATGAGTTCATTACAGTACCTTAAAGTGGTGGTTTGTTTTATTTCGCTAACGGAGGTCATGAGATTTTCTGTTAAGTTTTGTGTTGTGAAGTTTTATGGTTTTTGGGTAAAGATTTGATGGATTTTGGAACAAGGAGTGGCAAAAGTCTAAGCTTGGGGATGCGCAAGGCACCCCAAGGTAAAATTCAGGACAACCAAAAGCCTAAGCTTGGGGGTGCCCCGGAAGGCATCCCCTCTTTTGTCTTTGTCTATCGGTAACTTTACTTCATGCTATATTTTTATTCACCACATGATATGTGTTTTGCTTGGAGCGTTTTGTACGATTTGAGTCTTTTCTTTTTAGTTTACCACAATCATCCTTGCTGTACACACCTTTTGGAGAGACACACATGAATCAGAATTTATTAGAATACTCTTTGTGCTTCACTTATATCTTTTGAGCTAGATAATTTTGCTCTAGTGCTTCACTTATATGTTTTTAGAGCACGGTGGTGGTTTTATTTTATATAAATTATTGATCTCTCATGCTTCACTTAAATTATTTTGAGAGTCCTTTAAAATAGCATGCTAATTTGCTTTGGCTATAAAAATTAGTCCTAATATGATAGGCATCCAAGATGGGTATAATATAAACTTTCATATAAAAGTGCATTGAATACTATGAGAAGTTTGATACTTGATGATTGTTTTGACATATGAAGATGGTAATATTAAAATTGTGCTAGTTGAGTAATTGTGAATTTGAGAAATACTTGTGTTGAGGTTTGCATGTCCCGTAGCATGCACGTATGGTAACCGTTGTGTGAAAAATTTGAAGCATGAGGTATTTCTTTGATTGTCATCCTTTGTGTGGAGGTCGGGATCGCGCGATGGTTAACTCCTACCAACCCTTCCCCTAGGAGCATGCGTGTAGCATGACTTGTAGATTTTTGCAATAAGTATGTGAGTTATTTATTACTAATGTTGAGTCCATGGATTATACGCACTCTCACCTTTCCATCATTGCTAGCCTCTTCAGTACCATGCATTGCCCTTTCTCACCTTGAGAGTTGGTGCAAACTTCGCCGGTGCATCCAAACCCCCGTGATATGATACGCTCTACCACACATAAACCTCCTTATATCTTCCACAAAACAGCCACCATACCTACCTATTATGACATTTCCATAGAAATTCCGAGATATATTGCCATGCAACTTTCCACCGTTCCATTTATTACGACACGCTTCGTCATTGTCATATTGCCTTGCATGATGATGTAGTTGACATCGTATAAGTGGCAAAGCCACCATGCATAATTTATCATACATGTCACTCTTGATTCATTGCCCATCCCGGTACACCACCGAAGGCATTCACATAGAGTCATATTTTGTTCTAGTATCGAGTTGTAATCATTGAGTTGTAAATAAATAGAAGTGTGATGATCATCATTATTAGCGCATTGTCCCAAATAAAAAAGAAGAAAGGCTAAATAAAAAAGGGAAGGCCCAAAAACAGAAAAAAGAAATAAAAAGGGACAATGCTACTATCCTTTTTCCACACTTGTGCTTCAAAGTAGCACCATGATCTTTATGATAGAGAGTCACTTGTTTTGTCACTTTCATATATTAGTGGGAACTTTTCATAATAGAACTGTCACGACCGGTTTTCCAATAAAAAGCTTATTGAGAAACGGACCTTTTGAGTCCAGTACGAGGAAAAATCCGCCTGACTGGTAGACAAAATCTTGATACAATAAGATAGTAGCATTAGAATATATTACAGGGTCAAGCTGGGGTGCTCAACCATTTATTACAAGCACGCCAATAATTATGCATAATGGCGGATATGACACAATGGAGTGGTGGCATACTACTGACTCGAGGTAAAGTGGTGGTGGAATAACACAATGGAGTGGATAACATGACTCCTACACTGGCGGCTCATCGAGCGTCGAGGTGAGTATCGATGAATTTAGTTGGGTAGCGGAAGCGGAAGTAACATAGTGACCAATCCAGGGTCGCACGAGACTGACTGGGATTCCTCTAGGCGTACTCGCTATCGAACTCTTCATCCATGAGACCGCCTTCGTTAGCATCTAGCCAAATCAACAAGCCAGGTGAGTACTTTGAGAGTACTCGCAAGACAGTTCGGACATAAGATATAACAAATGCATGCATGAATGCGTCATGAGCAATTAGTGTGGTACATCCAAATGAGGAAGTAATACGACATTAATTAGTAAGAAGAAAGACAAGTGGTAGTAAAAATAACTGGAAACCGATCGGGTGTCTGAAGCGATGCCTCGAAGGGTGAACAAGTAAATAAATCATGCCACAGTAGGGCGTCTGAGCGACACCACATAAAGGGCTTATGTTGAAAATAAAAGACATGCGTGCCCGCGACGTCGGGCGACATCACGTAAAGGGATTATATTAAAGTAAATGGCAACAATGCCGCAGTCGGACGTCGGAGCGACATCGCAGAAAGGGCTTATATCAAAAGTAAATAATAACAATGCTGCAGTCGGACGTCTGAGCGACATCGCAGAAAGGGCTTATAACAAAAGTAAATAATAACAATGCCGCAGTCGGACGTCTGAGCGACATCGCAGAAAGGGCTTATAACAAAAGTAAATAATAACAATGCCGCAGTCGGACGTCTGAGCGACATCGCAGAAAGGGCTTATATCAAAAGTAAATAATAACAATGCCACAGTCGGACGTCTGAGCGACATCGTAGAAAGGGCTTGAAATTCACTTTTCATATCGGTTAAATTGCAAGAAATAGTGCTCATAGGAAGATATTCAACACATGATAATAAACGGGTTTGTCCATCCACATGAAATAAACATTTAACACTCATGTGGTTCTTAGGAGTTTCTGTCACCGAGACTGACACTTGACAAGATAAGATGAACACAGTACTTGGACATGGATAAGATGATTTCAAGAATTATTGACTCTGCAGAGTTTGTACTAAAATTATCCACAGCCAACGGATTTCCGTAGTCACGAAGGACTAGTTCCGTTTACGGTATTTCGGAGGAAACAGCTAACCAAGACACACCCATCCCACCTTACGCTGCCGTGAATCACCCGGACAGCGTTCAAGAAAAACTTTGAGACGGGAGATCACAATCTCGAATAGCATGGGATCAAATTTATATATCGCGTGCTCTAAGGGTGCCCCCCTCTTGGTCCCAATCGGAAACACCCATGCCCCCTGACCGGATGATAGGCTTTAATCCAGGGCCATGGAACCCTCATCCCGGCCTCTCGATTTGGTGTGTACCAGAAAGCGGTTTGCAACTTACTAAGTCGTATCCCTTGCGGAAAACATGTGGTAGCACGGAAGGGGAAACAGACGGGAACTGGATTGATTCATATTGACACTGGGTCAAACGGTCTGGCGTAAGACTGGCATGCTACAACACTGCCATCTTACCCATTCTCATGCCATCTCATGGCCATGCAAACTCACATCCAACAACTCATGGATTATCGAAATCCACTTGTCTCCACTTTGCATGTAATAAGACATTCATCGAGATGCTCCAAAAACATGCCATGGAACTACTTAATGCAAACATACCAAGACACTCATCATATCAAAGGTTCAAACATGCTTGCCTGGTTCGGAGTAGTCGGGGCCGAGCTCGGTGAAGTTTGCTGTTCCGTCACCTCCTTCGGTATCTCCGTGCTCAGTGCATCATTCCGCGTCGGTGGGTGGTGGTGGTGGTCGCCGGCGAGCACCACGTCGACGGCGGCCCTTGCTCCGGCGGACAGCGGTTCGGGTGGAGTTTGATATCGCCGGAGAGTGCGGAGTGAATCAAGGTGGAGGCCGAGGTGGAACGGGGCGGCCGGAGTTGGGGGAGGAGACCTCCTCGAGGTCCTCCTAGTGGCCTGGCGGAGTGTTGGTGAGGTGCAGGGATGGTGTGTGCTCGAGGGCGAGCTCGGGGCCCCTTTTTATAGGCGATCCGAGGTGATGGCCGTGAACGGAGTTCTCCGGCGAAGGTTACGGCGGCGCAGGGCTTGGTCGGGGTGGTTTTGCGGTTGAGCGTCATCGTGGAGGTCCACTGGCTCCATTTAGGTACTAAACGCTCTTGGATTAGAAGCTTTGGGGGGTTTTCGATGGAACGGGGCGGCGCGGGCCCATCGGCGGCAGAGGGTGTGACCTGTGCTTGCCGGGCCACGGCGACGGTGCCGCGGGAGTGCGCTGGCACGCATGAGCCATGCGGAGGGCCAGGAAGCAAAGGGCGGCGCCGGGTGGCGTGGCGAGCAGGATCAGGCCCTCGCTGGCCGCCACGGGTGGCGCAGCCACCACAGAAACCGCCAACGCCGGCGAGGCTCGCCGCCACCGACGCCAGCATCCGTCCAAGGGGGCGTGCGGCGCTCTGGCCAGGGAGGAGGGGCCGCGCGCAACGCGCCAGGGCGCACTGTTGACAGGTGACCGATCTCTGACGACACTGAACTTCTGAAACTCTGAATTTCTCTGAAAGTGCAAAGTAACAGTGCAGGCCAGGTGTTCGACAGAATGCTTTTGGCATGTGGGGATTTTTCCTTGAGCTGATTTTTGGTGGAATGGCATCTCATTGCAACTGGGGGCTGCCTGAATTTTGGTGGAATTTTTGGAGAAGTGAAGATATGAATTTCACCAAATTTGACAAATCTGGTCCAAACTTGCAGAAGCTGAAACTTGAAAATTTTGAAAAGAAGAAGAGTGGATCTTGATGGTTCTAGGTTGTGGGTGCTAGGGACTATCCAGAGGAGTTAGTTTGAGATCAAAGTTTAAAGGCAATTAGGTACTTGGTTTGCAAATCACCTAGGCTCAAAATAATGGACATGATGGTTTTGGGGAAAGAAATAAATGAAATAAAATCCAAAAATGAGTTGGACTTGTTGGGACATAATATTTGGATTGCCCCAAAGTGGAAGGAGGGGTTTTGGGAAGATTTACCACATGAGGCATGGTAAAACCATGGGTGGTTTCCAAAATGAGAGAAGACCCAAAACTCCTAGGGTTTTCTGTTAAAAGAAAATAAATACCAAAAAAATAAATTTGAGAAGGGGAGAATCAGAAGAAGGTTTTTAATAACCAACACCAGAGTTGAAGAAGGTGCCAAAATAAAATACTTTGCCAAAGGGAAAAGTTTTGAGAGGGAGATTTTTGGAAGAAATTAAATGACCTTCTTAAAAACCAACAAAGTTTTTGATGAAAACCAACTAATTTTTTTTTGGAGTTTCACAACACCTACCCCCTTAGGAAAAATCTCGTCCCCGAGATTTCAGCTGATCCTCAAATAAGTGTGGGTGCTCTGTCCGAAGAAAATCCTCCCTTTCCCAAGTGGCTTCACTCTCGGTGTGATTGCTCCACTGAACTCTGAAAAACTTGATGGTTCTCCGTCGGGTCTTCCTTTCAGACTCCTCCAAGATTTTTATTGGATGCTCCCGATATGTGAGGTCTGGATGCACGTCAATGTTTTCATGGGGTACCTGTTTCTCTGGGTTGCTTACGCACTTCCTTAACTACGAGACATGGAACACGTCGTGGATGTCGGATAAATCTTCGGGTAAGTCTAGCTGGTAGGCTACCGTGCCTCTCCGTGCCACTATGAAAAATGGTCCGATGAATCTTGGTGCTAGCTTTCCCTTAATCTTGAATCGTTGCAGGCCCCTCATAGGAGATACTCGTAGGTACACAAACTCACCGGTTCAAACTGACTTCGATGTTTTTGATCGTAGTAACTCTTCTGTCGACTTTGGGCTGTCTTGAGTCGATCCCTAATCACCTTAACTTTATCTTCTGCCTCCTTGAGCATATCTGGGCCAAAGATATGGCTGTCTCCGGTTTCTGACCAATTTAGCGGGGTACGACATCTCGGCCCGTACAGAGCCTCAAATGGTGCCATTTGCAGGCTTGCTTGGTAACTGTTGTTGTATGCAAACTCTGCGTATGGTAAGCTTTCCTCCCAACTGGTCCCATAGGTGAGGACACATGCTCTCAGCATGTCTTCTAGAATCTGGTTTACGCGTTCAGTTTGTCCATCAGTCTAGGGGTGATATGCGGTACTGAACGCCAGTTGAGTTCCCAGAGCTTGTTGTAAGTGATCCCAAAATCGGGAGACAAAATGAGTGCCTCTGTCCGATATTATTGTCTTTGGGACTCCATGTAAGGCATTTACACGGAAAGATAAAGCCTAGCAAGCTTCCGAGTGGTGTGGGTTGTCTTCACGGGATGAAGTGTGCTACTTTAGTCGATCTATCGCTGATGACCCAAATGGCATTATCTCCGTGCCGTGACCGAGGTATCCCAACAATAAAATCCATTCCAATCTCGTCCCATTTCCACTCGGGTATTTTATTTGGCTGTAAAAGTCTGGCCGGTTTCTGGTGCTCGGCCTTGATGCATTGACAAGAGTCACAACATGCGATGAACGTGGCTATGTCCCTTTTTAGACCGTGCCACCAATATTTTTCCTGAATATCCTTGTACATTTTTGTCCCTCCAGGATGGATTGAATACGGGGCGGTGTGGCCTTCAGCTAAGATCTGTTGTTTAAGGTCCTTGACATTTGGTACGCAAAGTCTATCTCCGCATTCACAATATTCCTTGCTTATCGATAACGAACTCTGAGGCCTTGCCCAAACTCACCTTTCGTTTTATGCCTTCAATGCTAGGGTGTCCATGCTGAGCCTCTTTAATCTTTTCCATCAGGGTAGGTTGTATTTCTAAATTCGATACGCTGCCTTTGGTGACTACCAGCAAGTTGAGTTTAGCAAACTCCTGCCGAAATTCAGGTCTCGTGTTCGGCAGTCAGTCGTTTGGGCTAGGTTTCTGACTTAGAGGGTCTGCCACTACATTTGCTTTTCCTGGATGGTAGTCGATTCCAACGTCATAATCCTTCACTAATTCCAACCAGCGTCGTTGCCGTAAATTCAGTTCTGGTTGTGTGAAAATATACTTGAGGCTCTTATGGTCCGTGTATATTTCACAACGATTTCCAAGTAAAAAGTGTCTCCATTCCTTGAGTGCATGAATAACTGCTGCTAACACCAGGTCATGAGTAGGATAATTTTCCTCATGCTTGCGAAGTTGTCTGGAGACATATGCGACTACCTTGCCTTCTTGCATCAACACGCATCCGAGGCCCTTCCGGGATGCGTCGCAATACACCTCAAAATTCTTGTGTATGCCTGGCACAATTAATACTGGCGCTATCATTAATTTCCTTTTTAATTCTTGGAAACTTTTCTCGCAAGCTTCCGTCCATTCAAACTTCTTGTCTTTCTTGAGTAGCTGCGTCATTGGCTTTGCTATGGTGGAGAATCCTTCAATAAATCTTCGCTAGTATCCTGCCATTCCCAAGAAACTTCAGACGTCTGCTACCGGGCTGGTGGTTTCCAGCCTGGCACGGCCTTGACTTTTTCCGGTTCACGGCAATACCTTCTTGGGTTAGTACGTGGCCCGTAAAACCTACTTGCCTTAGCCAAAACTCACACTTGCTGAATTTAGCGTACAATTGATGTTTCCTGAGTTCCCCTAGTACAATTCGGAGATGTTCAAGTGCTCTTCCGGGTGTCTTGGAGTATATCGTAATATCGCCGATAAATACCACAACAAACTTGTCCATAAACTTCATAAATACTTTGTTCATGAGGTGAAAAAATATGCGGGGCGTTCGTTAGTCCAAATGGCATTACGGTGAACTCATATAATCCGTATCTGGAGGTGAATGCCGTCTTGGGAATATCTTCTGGTCGTACCTTTAATTGATGGTATCCCGACCTCAAGTCGATTTTTGAGAATACCTTGGCCTAAGCGAGCTGATCAAATAAATCATTTATCCGTGGCATCGGGTGTTTGTTCTTGGTTGTGACCATGTTAAGCGCTCGATAGTCTATGCACAATCTCAGTGTTCCATCCTTCTTTTTGGCAAATAAAATTGGTGAACCCCAAGGTGAGGAGCTGGCTCGTATATATCCTTTGTCCGGGAAGTCGTTTATTTGCTTCTTCAGTTCTACCAACTCAGATGGTGCCATTCTGTATGGTTTCTTGTATATGGGGCGGTTCCGGTGCTAGCTCAATGCTGAATTCTATCTCTCGGTCCGTGGCATGCCGGGTAGTTCTTCGGAAATACGCCCGAAATTCACACACCATCGAACCTTGCTTAATTCAGAAATATCCACCTTGTTCAATCTCGGTTGTCGGGATATTTTTCTTTCTTTGGCTGAAACCTTTATTGTCTTCCCGTGGTGGTGGGTGAGAATCACGATCCGGTTGAAGCAGTCAATAAAACCTTTGTTGGTGGTTAACCAATCCATCCCTAAGATGACATCCAGTCCTTTATTTTCCAACACAATAAGATTGGCGTGAAACTTCAACCCTTCAAACTCAATAACCACACTTTGGCAATAACTCTGGGTAACTTGCTTAATCCTAGGGCACTTGACGATCATAGATTTTTCCAAGGGAAGCATCGAAAAATTATTTTGCAAGGCGAAACTTTTCAAAATGAATGAGTGAGAAGCTCCAGAATCAAACAAAACCATGGCAGGTATTGTGTTGACAGGAAACGTACCGAGTACGATATTTTGGGCATTCTACGCTTCCTCTTTGGTCACGTGGTTCAGATGACCCTTCCTGTGGTTGTTATTTGGGTTGAAATTGTTGCGCTTTGGCGCCGAATTATTGCCTCCGTTGTTCGGCTTTGGGGTCGAGTTCCTTGGCTTGGGGCACTGCTTGGCATAGTGCCCTTCTTCTCCACGAGCGTAGCAAGTAACGCCTGGGCGGTATGTGAACTCCTTGTCCCTTGCATGGAAATTCTTGATTGGGCGTGAGACGTTTGTCGTGGGTTTGGGTGTCCCACCTTTCTAAAAATCTGTCTTGCTGCGGTGGTTGCGAGCATGATTAGTCTGGTCCCTTTTTCGCTTGCGGAAATCTTCTAAGCTGCGTCTCTCATTTTACAAGGTAATGGCCTTATCCACCAGCGTTTTAAAATCTGGGAAGGTGTGCACAACCAGTTGGCATTTAAGCGCGGGCGTCAGACCTTCTAGGAATTTTTCCATCTTCTTTCTTTCAGACATACGCTCCTCGTTTGCGTAGCGAGACAACGGAGTAAACTGACTGTTGTATTCTGACACCGTCATTGTCCTTTGCTTGAGGTCATCAAATTCTCTCTTTTTGATCTTCATAAGACTCTTAGGAATATGTGCCCCACGAAAACCTTCTTTGAACTCCTCCTGTGTTATATTATTTTCGCTAGTGCATGTGTAGGAAATTTTCACACCACGATGCGGTTGCTCCAAGGAGATAGTGCGGTGCATATAACACTTTCTCAAGATCTGAACACCGGGCAATAATTAATTTTCTTTCCATGTCTCAAGCCAGTCCTCGGCCTCAAGAGGTTTGTCAAGATGAGAAAATGTTTGGGGACGCGTCTTCAGAGCTCGATAACTTTGATTGCTGCCGACATCGCCCACGGTAATTTCCCATATTGATGACTTGGTTCATCATTTCCTCATGTTGTTGCTGACTTTGCTTATAAAGACGGCACATTTGGGAAAGTGCTGTTTCACTGTCCTATTGACTTGACTGCCCCTGTGTGAAATTGTTGCTTGGTTGTGTGCCATAATTTTCCTTTGACGGAGTTGGCATGGAGCGCGTCCAAGGACAAGACATTTTTCACTCTGGGGATATATTTTATAAAACTCATAAGAAAAGAAATTGAGTCGCAAAAGTCAATGAGTTCATGAAGACGGAAAAAGTCTTAAATGCTCCAAGACTATTAAGAGAATAAACGTTTGCGCACGGAGAAGGACTGCTCATTACATATCTTACACGCAAGTAGTAATTATACAATACATCACTCAGGATATGCGTACATATACCTGACATGTTATTTAGGCTAGTGCACTTCTCCCAGTTCCTACATGATGCGCAAACAAGCTACTTCTCACAGCCTATGTACATATAAACATATCGCATAAGTCGGTACATCACATGGCGGCTAAGCGTGCATCAGTCGGAGATGGTAAGGATTTCCCTTGGCCTGCCGAGGGTGAGGCGCAGTGAGGCTGGGGACTCAACCTCCTCCTCGCTAATAGGCTCCAGACGTGAAGTGCTGCGCTGAGTTGGTGGAGCGGGCGCCCTATGCGGGACAACACGAACATGAGTGGGCGCAAGGGGTGGTGCAGAACGAACTGGAGTAGGCGCAATGACTTGGTTGAACTCCTCAGTGGTAGGCAGGCGACGAGTAGCGGCGAGAGTAGTAGGTGCAAAAGATGCCGATGACGAGACGAAAGTCAGTGGCGGTTCGGTGCGCAGGAGCTCCCTCCTGTTGGCGGCACAGCCATGGACTGAGTCCATGCGGGCAGCCACAAGTTCGTCCACCAGGATGTCGAAGGCTGCCTCCAGAGCCCGGAGATACTCGATAAGCATCTCAAAAGCCTCGTCTCGCTTCTCCTCTCGGGGCAAGAGAACACGTAGTGACAAGTGTATGGCACGTGACATGGAAGGTAGCGGTAACGACGGGTCTTCACCGAAGGAAGGACATTCCAGAGACGAGCTATCGCCTCACGGGCTGCCATCTGCATCGCATGCTTCTCCGTAGGCATGGCTCTCCCCAAGAACCGGAAACGGCGTAACTCAACACGCCCTCCCTTGAATTGCACCTCGGCCTGGTGCATGGTTAGACTGTCATTGACCTTGTGCCGAGAGAGTGTGAAGACTGGGTGCATAGATGGCCCCATCACGACTTGGACGATGAAGGAGAGATGCTTGATGAACCCATCAGGCATGTTGGCGAACATCTGTGACTCGCAGTCGTTGCCAGCCATCTACAAAAGTAGACAAAATTCTGAGTGGTCAGATCATAAATTTATGCTGACTGTCAGAAATTGACTACATTTGTAAAAAAAGAATTAGCTCTATTATTGAGAAACCGACCTTTTGAGTCCAGTACGAGGAAAAATCCTCCTGACTGGTAGACAAAATCTTGATACAATAAGCCAGTAGCATTAGAATATATTATAGGGTCAAGCTGGGGTGCTCAACCATTTATTACAAGCACTCCAATAATTATACATAATGGCGGATATGACACAATGGAGTGGTGGCATACTACTGACTCGAGGTAAAGTGGTGGTGGAATAACACAAGGAGTGGATAACATGACTCCTACATCGGGCGGCTCATCGAAAGCGCCGAGGTGAGGCTCGATGAATTTAGTTGGGTAGCGGAAGCGGAAGTAACATAGTGACCAATCCAGGTCACACGAGACCGACCGATTCCTCTAGGCGTCGGACTCGCTATTGAACTCTTCATCCATGAGATCGCATTCGTCAGCATCTGGCCAAATCAACAAGCCAGGTGAGTACTTTGAGAGTACCCGCAAGACAGTTCGGACATAAGATATAACAAATGCATGCATGAATGTGTCATGAGCAATTAGTGTGGTACATCCAAATGAGGAAGTAATACGACATTAATTAGTAAGAAGAAAGACAAGTGGTAGTAAAAATAACTAGAAACCGATCGGGTGTCTGAAGCGATGCCTCGAAGGGTGAACAAGTAAATAAATCATGCCACAGTCGGGCGTCTGAGCGACACCACATAAAGGGCTTATGTTGAAATTAAAAGACATGCCTGCCACAGTCGGAAGTCGGGGAGACATCACAGAAAGGACTTATACTAAAAGTAAATGACAACAATGCCTCAGTCGAACGTCGGAGCGACATCGCAGAAAGGGCTTATATCAAAAGTAAATAATAACAATGCCGCAGTCGGACGTCTGAGCGACATCGCAGAAAGGGCTTATTACAAAAGTAAATAATGACAATGCCGCAGTCGGACGTCTGAGCGACATCGCAGAAAGGGCTTATAACAAAAGTAAATAATGACAATGCCGCAGTCGGACGTCTGAGCGACATCGCAGAAAGGGCTTATATCAAAAGTAAATAATAACAATGCCACAGTCGGACGTCTGAGCGACATCGCAGAAAGGGCTTGAAATTCACTTTTCATATCGGTTAACTTGCAAGAAATAGTGCTCATAGGAAGATATTCAACACATGATAATAAACGGGTTAGTCCATCCACAGGAAATAAACATTTAACACTCATGTGGTTCTCAGGAGTTTCTGTCACCAAGACTGACACTTGACAAGATGAGATGAACACAATACTTGGACATGGATAAGATGATTTCCAGGATTATTGACTCTGCAGAGTTTGTACTAAAATTATCCATAGCCAACAGATTTCCGTAGTCACGAAGGACTAGTTCCGTTTACGGTATTTCGGAGGAAACACAGCTAACCAGTACACACCCATCCCACCTTACATTGCCAGGAATCACCCTAGACAGCGTTCAAGAAAAACTTTGAGACGGGGAGATCACAATCTCGAATAGCATGGGATCAAATTTAAATACGCTGCTATAAGGTGCCCTCTCGGTCCCAACCGGAAACACCCATGCCCCCTGACCGGATGATAGGCTTTAATCCAGGGCCATGGAACCCTCATCCCGGCTCTCGATTTGGTGTGTACCAGAAAGCGGTTTGCAACTTACTAAGCCGTATCTCTTGCGGAAAAAATGTGGTAGCACGGAAGGGGAAACGGACGGGAACTGGATTGATTCATGTTGACACTAGGTTAAACGGTCTGGCGTAAGACTGGCATGCTACAACACTGCCATCTTACCCATTCTCATGCCATCTCATGGCCATGCAAACTCACATCCAACAACTCATGGATTATCGAAATCCACTTGTCTCCACTTTGCATGTAATAAGACATTCATCGAGATGCTCCAAAAACATGCCTTGGAACTACTTAATGCAAACATACCAAGACACTCATCATATAAAAGGTTCAAACATGCTTTCCTGGTTCGGAGTAGTCGGGGCCTAGCTCGGTGAAGTTTGCTGTTCTGTCACCTCCTTCGGTATCTCCGTGCTCAGTGCATCATTCCGCGTCGGTGGGTGGTGGTGGTCGCCGGCGAGCACCACGTCGATGGCGGCCCTTGCTCCGGCGGACGGCGGTTCGGGTGGAGTTTGATCTTGCCGGAGAGTGCGGAGTGAATTGAGGTGGAGGCCGAGGCGGAACGGGGCGGCCTGAGTTGGGGGAGGAGACCTCCTCGAGGTCCTCCTAGTGGCCTGGCGGAGTGTTGGTGAGGTGCAGGGATGGTGTGCGCTCGAGGGTGAGCTCGGGCCCCTTTTTATAGGCGGTCCGAGGTGATGGCCGTCAACGGAGTTCTCCGGCGAAGGTTACGGCGGCGCAGGGCTTGGTCGGGGTGGTTTTGCGGTTGAGCGTCATCGTGGAGGTCCACCGGCTCCATTTAGGTACTAAACGCGCTTGGATTAGAAGCTTTGGGGGGTTTTCGACGGAACGGGGCGGCGCGGGCCCGTCGGCGGCAGAGGGCGTGCCTCTGTGGCTGCCGGGCCACGGCGACGGTGCCGCGGGAGTGCGCTGGCACGCATGAGCCACGCGGAAGGCCAGGAAGCGAAGGGTGGCGCCGGGTGGCGTGGCGAGCAGGCTCAGGCCCTCGCTGGCCGCCACGGGTGGCGCAGCCACCACAGAAAGCCGCCACCAACGCCAAAGATCCGGCCCAAGGGGCGGCAGCGCCTGGCCAGGGAGGAGGGGTCACAAGAACGCGCCAGTATGCGCTGCTGATGGGGTGATCGATCTCGACGACACCGAACTTCAAACTCTGAATTTCTCCGAAGTGCAAAGTAACAAGGCAGGCCGTGTGTTCGGCTGTAATGATTTTGGCATGTGAGGATTTTTCCTTGAGCTGATTTTTGGTGGAATGGCCTCTCATTGCAACTGGGGGCTGCCTGAATTTTGGTGGAATTTTTGGAGAAGTGGAGATATGAATTTCACCAAATTTGACAAATCTGGTCCAAACTTGCAGAAGCTGAAACTTGAAAATTTTGAAAAGAAGAAGAGTGGATCTTGATGGTTCTAGGTTGTGGGTGCTAGGGACTACCCAGAGGAGTTAGTCTGAGATCAACGTTCAAAGGCAATTAGGTACTTGCTTTGCAAATCACCTAGGCTCAAAATAATGGACAGAATGGTTTTGGGGAGAGAAATAAAGGAAATAAAATCCAAAAATGAGTTGGACTTGTTGGGATAGAATATTTGGATTGCCCCAAAGTGGAAGGAGGTGTTTTGGGAAGATTTACCACATGAGGCATGGTAAAACCATGGGTGGTTTCCAAAATGAGAGAAGACCCAAAACTCCTAGGGTTTTCTTTTAAAAGAAAATAAATCCCAAAAAAATAAATTTGAGAAGGGGAGAATCAGAAGAAGGTTTTTAATAACCAACACCAGAGTTGAAGAAGGTGCCAAAATAAAATCCTTTGCCAAAGGGAAAAGTTTTGAGAGGGAGATTTTTGGAAGAAATTAAATGACCTTCTTCAAAACCAACAAAGTTTTTGATGAAAGCCAACTAATTTTTTTTGGAGTTTCACAAGAACTTGGCTTGTATATTCCAACAATGGGCTTCCTCAAATGCCTTAGGTCTTCATGAGCAAGCAAGTTGGATGCACACCCAGTTAGTTTCTTTTGTTGAACTTTCGTACATTTATAGCTCCAGTGCATCTGTTGCATGGCAATCTACTCCTTGCATTGACATCAATTTATGGGAATCTCCATAGCCCGTTGATTAGCCGCGTCAATGTGAGACTTTCTCCCTTTTTTGTCTTCTCCACACAACCCCCATCATTATATTCTATTCCACCCATAGTGCTATGTCCATGGCTCACGCTCATGTATTGCGTGAAAGTTGAAAAAGTTTGAGAATATTGAAGTATGAAACAATTGCTTGGCTGAAATCGGGGTTGTGCATGATTTGGATATTTTGTGTGACGAAGATGGAGCATAGCCAAACTATATGATTTTGTAGGGATGAGCTTTCTTTGGCTATGTTATTTTCATAATACATAATTGCTTAGTTAGTATGCTTGAAGTATTATTGTTTTTATGTCAATATTAAAATTTTGTCTTGAATCTTTCGGATCTGAACATTCATGCCACAATAAAGAGAATTACTTAGAAAATTATGCTAAGTAGTATTCCACATCAAAAATTCTGTTTTTTATCATTTACCTACTCGAGGACGATCATAAATTAAGCTTGGGGGTGCTTGATACCTCTCCAATGTATCTATAATTTTTTATTGTTCCATGTTATATTATATTCTGTTTTGGACATTACTGGGCTTTATTATACACTTTTATATTATTTTTGGGACTAACCTATTAACCGGAGGCCCAGCCCAGAATTGATGTTTTTGCCTATTTCAGAGTTTCGCAGAGAAAGAATATCAAACGGAGTCCAAACGGAATGAAACCTTTGGGAACATGATTTTTGTAACGAACGTGATCCAGAGGACTTGGACCCTACGTCAAGAAAGCAACCAGGAAGGCACGAGGTAGGGGGCGCGCCTACCCCCGGCGCACCCTCCACCCTCGTGGGGCCCATGTTGCTCCACCCACGTACTTCTTCCTCCTATATGTACCTACGTACCCCCAAACTACCAGATACGGAGCCAAAAACCTAATTCCACCGCCGCAACCTTTTGTACCCATGAGATCCCATCTCGGGGCCTTTTCCGGAGCTCCGCCGGAGGGGGCATCGATCACGGAGGGCTTCTACATCAACACCATAGACTCTCCGATGATGTGTGAGTAGTTTACCTCAGACCTTCTGGTCCATAGTTATTAGCTAGATGGCTTCTTCTCTCTCTTTGGATCTCAATACAATGTTCTCCCCCTCTCTTGTGGATATCTATTCGATGTAATCTTCTTTTGCGGTGTGTTTATTGAGACCGATGAATTGTGGGTTTATGATCAAGTTTACTGAATCTTCTCTGAATTCTTTTATGTATGATTGGTTATCTTTGCAAGTCTCTTAGAATTATCAGTTTGGTTTGGCCTACTAGATTGATCTTTCTTGCAATGGGAAAAGAGCTTAGCTTTGGGTTCAATATTGCGGTGTCCTTTCCCAGTGACAGTACGGGAAGCAAGGCACGTATTGTATTGTTGCCATCCAGGATAACAAGATGGGGTTTATATCATATTGCATGAGTTTATCCCTCTACATCATGTCATCTTACTTAAAGCGTTACTCTGTTCTTTTGAACTTAATACTCTAGATGCATGCTGGATAGCGGTCGATGTGTGGAGTAATAGTAGTAGATCCAGGCAGGAGTCGGTCTACTTGTCGCGGACGTGATGCCTATATGCATGATCATACCTAGATATTCTCATAACTATGCTCAATTCTGCCAATTGCTCAACAGAATTTGTTTACCCACCGTAATACTTATGATCTCGAGAGAAGCCACTAGTGAAACTATGGCCCCCGGGTCTATTTTCCATCATATTAATCTTCCAACACTTAGCTATTTTTATTGCCTTTTATTTTACTTGGCATATTTATCATAAAAATAACAAAATATTATCTTATCATATCTATCAGACCTCACTTTCGTAAGTGACCGTGAAGGGATTGACAACGCCTTTATTGCGTTGGTTGCGAGGAATTTATTTGTTTGTGTAGGTGCGAGGGACTCGTGCGTGGCCTCCTACTGGATTGATACCTTGGTTCTCAAAAACTGAGGGAAATACTTACGCTGCTTTACTGCATCACCCTTTCCTCTTTAAGGGAAAACCAATGCAGTGCTCAAGAGGTAGCAGTGATACATCTCCAACGTATCTATAATTTTTGATTGTTCCACGCTATTATATTACCTGTTTTGGATGTTTAATGGGCTTTATTATGCACTTTTATATTATTTTTGGGACTAACCTATTAACCGAAGGCCCAATGCAAATTGTTTTTTTGCCTATTTCAGTGTTTCGCAGAAAAGGAATATCAAACGAAATCCAAACGGAATGAAACCTTTGGGAGAGTTATTTTTGGGACAAACACAATCCAGGAGACTTGGAGTGGACGTCAAGGAAGCAACGACGCGGCCACGAGGCTGGGAGGCGTGCCCAGGGGGGTAGGCACGCCCCCACCCTCATGGGCCCCTCATGTCTCCCTCGACTGACTTCTTTCGCCTATATATACTCATATACCCCGAAAACATCCGAGAGCACCACGAAACCCTATTTCCACCGCCGCAACCTTCTATACCCGTGAGATCCCATCTTGGGGCCTTCTATACCCGGAGGGGGCATCGACCGCGGAGGGCTTCTACATCAACGCCATGGCCTCTCTGATGATGTGTAAGTAGTTTACCTCAGACCTTCGGGTCCAGAGTTATTAGCTAGATGGCTTCTTCTCTCTCTTTGGATCCCAATACAAAGTTCTCCTCAATTTTCATGGAGATCTATTCGGTGTAATTCTTTTTTGTGGTGTGTTTGTCGAGATCCAATGAATTGTGGGTTTATGATCAAGATTATCTATGAATAATATTTGAATCTCCTCTGAATTCTTTTATGTATGATTCGATATCTTTGCAAGTCTCTTCGAATTATCATTTTGGTTTGGCCTACTAGATTGATCTTTCTTGCAATAGGAGAAGTGCTTAGCTTTGGGTTCAATCTTGCAAAGGTTTTCGATCCCAAAGGATGTAAAGGGAAACAACACGTATTGTATTGTTGCCATCGAGGATAAAAAGATGGGGTTTATATCATATTGCTTGAGTTTATCCCTCTACATAATGTGATCTTGCCTAATGCGTTACTCTGTTCTTATGAACTTAATACTCTAGATGCATGCTGGATAGCGGTCGATGTGTGGATTAATAGTAGTAGATGCAGAACCGTTTCGATCTACTTGTCACGGATGTGATGCCTATATACATGATCATGCCTAGATATTCTCATAACTATGCACTTTCTATCAATTGCTCGACAGTAATTTGTTCACCCACCGTAGAATTTGCTATCTTGAGAGAAGCCACTAGTGAAACCTATGGCCCCCGGGTCTATTTTCTATCATATTAATCTCCCTACAATAAGCAATTTCTATCGCCGTTTATTTTGCAATTTTTACTATCCAATCTATATCATAAAAATACCAAAAACATTTATCTTATTATCTCTATCAAATCTCACTTTTGCAAGTGGCCGTCATGGGATTGACAACCCCTTTATTGCGTTGGTTGCAAGGTAATTATTTGTTTGTGCAGGTACGAGGGATTTGCGTGTAGTCTCCTACTGGATTGATACCTTGGTTCTCAAAAACCGAGGGAAATACTTACACTGCTTTGCTGCATCACCCTTTCCTCTTCAAGGGAAAACCAACGCATGCTCAAGAGGTAGCAAGAAGGATTTCTGGCGCCGTTGCCGGGGAGATCTACGCACAAGTCAAGGCAAACCAAGTACCCATCACAAACTCTTATCCCTCGCATTACATTATTTGCCATTTGCCTCTCATTTTCCTCTCCCCCAATTCACCTTTGCCATTTTATTCGCCCTCTTTTTCGTTCGCCTCTTTTTGCTTGCCCCTTGTGTGCTTGTGTGTTGGATTGTTTGTCGCGATGGCTCAAGATAATACTGAATTGTGTGACTTTTCCAATACCAACAACAATGATTTTCTTAGCACTCCGATTGCTCCTCTTGCCGATGTTGAATCTTGTGAAATTGATGCTTCTTTGTTGAATCTTGTCATGAAAGATCAATTCTCTTGCCTTCCTAGTGAAGATGCCGCTACCCATCTAAACAACTTTGTTGATTTGTGTGATATGCAAAAGAAGAAAGACGTGGATAATGATATTGTTAAATTGAAGCTATTTTCGTTTTCGCTTAGAGATCGTGCTAAAACTTGGTTTCCGTATTGAATCATGGAATAAGTGCAAAGATGCTTTTATCTCTAAGTATTTTCCTCCTGCTAAGATCATCTCTCTTAGAAACAATATTATGAATTTTAAGCAACTTGATACGAGCATGTTGCACAATCTTGGGAGAGGATGAAATTAATAATACGTAATTGATCTACACATGGTTTGAATTTATGGATGATCATACAAAAAATTTATGCTGGATTGAATTTTTCTTCTAGAAATCTTTTAGATTCGGCCGCGGGAGGCACTTTTATGGAAATCACTTTAGGAGAAGCTACTAAACTCCTAGATAATATTATGGTTAATTATCTCAATGGCACACCAAAAGATCTACTAGTAAAAAGGTTCATGCGATAGAAGAGATTAATGTTTTGAGTGGAAAGATGGACAACTTATGAAGTTGTTTGCTAATAAGAGTGTTTCTTTTGATCCTAATGATATGCCGTTGTTTTCTTTGATTGAAAATAATAATGAATCTATGGATGTGAATTTTGTTGGTAGGAACAATTTTGGTAACAACGCGCACTACAAAAAAAAGACACATCCGTGACATTTTGGGCCGAAGGAAAAAAATTATGTCATACATATGACACTTCTATGAAGATAATTGTGACAAAACCCGGTATAATCATAGATGTGGTGGGATCCTACTTCTTTGACAAAAAATCATGACAGAAAATGGGCTTTTCGTCCTGGGCGAGCCGGAGACGCAGCTGCATGACATTCTTTGGGCCGTCCATGACTGAAAAAACCGTGGTAGAAGCGAGGGGGAGGAAAATTTTGGTGAGTTGCCGGTTACGGTGGGAGAGTGATGCGCGTTTCTCTCGTACGTACGCGCGTGTGTGCGAGGCGTTGGCTCTAACTAAAGCCGAGCAAGGCGTTGGCTCTAACTGAACCTGAGCGATTGCACTGCAGGCTACGCGTTACTAAACCCGAGCGATCGATCGATGGCTATTAACTGAACCCGATGGACCGATTCCTTCGCTACTGCTGCTAACTGAAGCCGGTCGATGCTGCCTCTGGGATGAACAGTGAGTGTTGCGGGGGGGGGGGGGGGGTTGGATCAACAATGTGCGGTGGCGTTGCCTCTGGATGAACAGGAACCCGTGGTGTGGAGGGCTGGATGAACAGTAGGGGTGGCCGTGGAGGGGTGGTTGAACAGGACCCCGTGGTGTGGAGGGCTGGATGAACAGTAGACGGTAGAGGGGCGCCCGTGGAGGGGTGGTTGAACAGTAGCCAGTGGAGTAGCGCATGGTGGAGGCTAGATGAACAGGAGCCCGTGGAGGCTGGAGGAGGTCGACGGTAGCCCGTGGAGGCTGGAAGAGGTCGATGGTGGAGATGAACAAGATCCCGTGGATTCCCTGCTTATGCACGCCACACCCTCCCGGCGAACATGACCCCTGCTTTGACCGTAGGAGGTCCGTTCGTCTGCTTTTGGCGGTACGCCACACCCTCCCGATCAATAGGACCCTGCTTCGACCGTAGGAGGTCCGCTTTCTGCTTTATGCGGCACGCCACACCTCCCGATCAACAGGACCCCGTTTCGACCGTAGGGAGGTCTGCTTCCTCCGCTTCTGCGGCAGACGCCAGCCTCGTTTCCATCGCCTGTTCCGTCCAAGCGGGTTGGCTCCCACGCGTTCCGTTGCCTCCCGATGAACACGACGCATTCTGTTGCCTCCCAATGAACACGACGCATTTCGTTGCCTCCCCATGAACACGACGCATTCCGTTGCCTCCCCATGAACACGAGCCCTCGCCGTACGTATGCGCGACTAGGCGTTCGAGACCCCGCCCATATGTACACATACGTGGTCGTATTTTCTTTCTTGCACCCTGGCCGCTGTACGTACGTGTACATGCTACGTGCGCGCCTCTACTACGACACATACGCGCCTCTACTACGACACGTGCGCGCCTCTACATCGACTAGTATATATGTACTTACAAGTTCGCGACCAGAATGACAACGCTATGTACGCTTCGACAAGGTGGGTCCCAACTGTCAGGCAGTTCCTTGCGTGCGAAAATGTAGCTGGGGGGTCATAGCAGTCAGAGGGGCGAATCGTTTTTTTTTGCCAGGACGCACTTCCTTTGCGTGCGAAGATGTAGATGGTGGGCCCTAGCAGTCAGGGGGGCGAAACTTTTTTTTGCCCGGACGCACTTCCTTGTGTGCGAAGATGTAGCTGCTGGGTCCCAGCAGTCAGGGGGGCGAATCGTTTTTTTTACCTGGACGCACTTCCTTACGTGCGAAGGTGTAGCTGGTGGGTCCCAGCAGTCAGGGGAAACGTTTTTTTCGCTAAATATGGTGGCCCGTCCGGTGGGTCCCCGCTGTAAGATGGAGGAATAATTATTTTGCGCGTAATAAGGAGGCACTTCCTTGCTGCGGCCGTGGACCCAGCTGTCAGCCTCTCCACGTACAATCCACGTCCCATGGAAGCCGTTCCTTGACCATGTTGACCACGCCACGCCGAGAGCACCAGGGCAGTGGACGACAGCGAGGCCTAGGAAGGGGACGACAAGGAGCCGGGGAAGACGCGGCAGTGGATGCCCACGCGTAGAGGAGTACGAGGGTTCACTGGTTCGCTGCGGTGTGAGGCTGCCGTCGCCGCAGAATAACAGGGGGTGGGTGAGTAGAGGGATGCCCTGCCAGCGGTGGGAGTAGTAGGGGCGGTGAGGCCTCCGCCGCATCGCAGCCGGCCACGGGAGGCAGGAGCACGAGGCACGATCGGCGCTGGTTTGGGCGGCTGGAGCAAGAAGACTAGAGGTTGAAGAAGCACTACGGTCGTTGGATGGACATCGTACGGTCACTGGAGCTAGAATCGTGCATATTGACTAACTTGACAAAGCCCTCCGTCCCCGTCCACTTAGTAGGCCCACAAGTCAGCCTGCCACTATACTGGGTCCCAGCTAACAGGGGGAGTATTCATTTGTTTGTGCGTGATAAGGAGGCACTTCATGCATTTAAGATATAATCGTGGGTCCGAGCTGTCAGAGCCGGCCGCGGGGAGGAGGGAGCAGGCAGTCCCGCCGGCGCTTGTTTGAGCGGCTGGAGCAGGAAGAACAGAGATTGAAGAAGCACGACGGCCATTGGATGGCCATCCAACAGTCACTGCTTGTGTGTCAACCTTTTTTTTAGGAAAGCCTCAAATATGTGGAAAACAGCATACAACCCATCTGCCATTATTTTTAATAATTTACAGCCCATTTGCTAATTCTTAAGGTTTTTTTGGAGCCCATATTCTTTTTGTTAGCATTACAGGCCATATCGTGGCCACAGTTAAAAACTTATACGAAATTTTGCAT
Organism: Aegilops bicornis; assembly: GCA_021605145.1. Lineage (NCBI taxonomy): Eukaryota > Viridiplantae > Streptophyta > Magnoliopsida > Poales > Poaceae > Aegilops > Aegilops bicornis. The sequence goes on along the minus strand of CM038675.1, from coordinate 164,696,078 downwards.
ATTTCCATGCGGTCCAAACTGTTTTTAATCCCAAAATTTCGACTCACATTGAAACTGATTTTAAAAATAAATGTATATCAATATAAAATCCAACAAATTCTCCATGCATAAAAATTAATGTAATTTAAAATCTCAAAATGAAAAAAAAAATATTTGAAACTAATCACGGTTTGATGTGTTTTAAAATGTACAACCCATTTCTCATTCTTGAAGGGCCATTTTCTCGGCCAAATGATGAAAGCTCTCCTCGTCTTGAAAGATTTGCAGCCCAACAGGCCTGACAAAGCGACTTACTTGGCAAATCACAAAAAAACTGGGCGGTGGCCGTGGACCCAGCTGTCAGCCTCTACACGTACAGTACTCTCCCGATGAAATGTCGTCGACCACATTGACCACGCCGCGCCGAGAGCACCAAGGTGGTGGACGACGGCGAGGCCTAGGAAGGGGATGACGCGGAGCCGGGGAAGACGCGGCAGTGGATGCCCATGCGGAGAGGAGTACCAGGGTTCACTGGTTCGCCTGCGATGTGAGGCTACCGTCGCCGCAGAGCCTGGCTAGCGGTGGGAGTAGTAGGGGGCGATGAGGCCTCAACGGAAGCACAGCCGGCCACTGGAGGCAGGAGCAGGCGGTCTCCCCGGCGCTGGTTTGGGCGACTGATGCAAGAAGATCAGCAATTGAAGAAGCAGCAGGACCGTTCGATTCAAATCCAACGGTTACTGCTGCTAGAATCGTTTGTTGACTAAGTTGACAAGCCCTGCGTACGCGTCAACGTAGTAGGCCCACAGGTCAGCCTCCCAACCGGTGCGCCCCAGATGTCAGTGGGAGCAATCATTTTTTTTCGCGTAATAAGGAGGCAGTTGATTGCGTGCGGCCAGGCCAGCGGAGGGAGTAGGGTGGGCCGGGGAAGCCCGCCCGACATCACAGCAGGCCACAAGAGGAGGGAGCGGCAGTCCCGCCGGCGCTAGTTTAGGCGGCTGGAGTAGGAAGATCAGAGATTGAAGAAGCATGGCGGCTATAATCGTGTGTTCACTGACAAAGCCTTGCGTAAACAAGTCAGCATCGAAATATGTGGCGTGTATAGCCCATTTGCTATTATTTTTATAATTTTTACTCATTTTCTAATTCATATGGAATTTATTGCAGCCCGTTTTCCATTTTTAGAATTGCCGGCCATTTTCTGGTCAATACCAGGGTCAAAAAATTAACTAAATATGTGGGAAATTTTTGCTGGGGAACGAAATATTCTTAATCCAAATATTAATATCCATACTAAAACAAATTTAAAAATAAGTTAGTACTATGTCATGTTAAATACAATGAAATACGTATAAGATATCAGTGAAGAACAAAATTATAAAAAAACTAATATCCCATTTGCTCGTCTTGAAAGATTTGCAGCCCAGTAATTCGGAGAAAACAAATAGGCCTAGCTTGGGTATTCTTCAAAAAGAAATACTGGGCTATCTATTTTCCCAAAGAACTGGTGCATGAGCATTTAGCTTTATTTATTTATTTACTTATTTATGTTTAGGAGACCATGAGCATGTACCTGGGCCGGATTCATGTGAGAGCGTCCCTTCCAGTTAATTATGGGCTTCTCTATTGGGCCTTCATCAGTGGGCTGCATGTTATCAACAAGCGGAAAATGTGTTCCGTACAAAAATAGTATGAGCTACGTACGGTACGGGGCACTAAAGGATCGTTGCTTCAACGACCTCCAAAACATTGTGTTTGTCGTTCTAACAACACATTTATATTCAACCAACAAACAAAATATACTACTGATTGTACATTGAAAACAGCAGCAGCAAAGAACCAGGGCTGGGGTGAAATGTATAAAGAGCAGGCCGTAAGAGTGAAGACGCATCTCTCTCTTCCAAACCAAACATCAGCCATCATTACAAAAGGGCTACCAAAAAAGAACAAGTGTATGCATCAAACTAAATAAAGATCCTACTACACCAAGTGTACGCATCTAACTAACTGGCTCAGTTAGACGTTACTATTTATTAAGCTGTGGAGATTGGCTGACGGCTTGAACCAGATGGGTGCCTGACAGGGGAAACTCCAGCCAGCAGGTCGAAGTCTGATACTTGCGACCCTCTCTCCTACTTTGGGCTGCAGAGCGTGGCGGCGCATATCAGGGTATGGTGCATGTAGAGACGCATGGTACGTTGTGTACACACAGTTTTGCTTGATGAACGAAACCGCGCTGCCACCATGATCCTTGCCGTCGGTGATCTCCTGGTTAATCAGATAATTCAGTCCAACAAACAGAGAGCGTGTGCCAAGGCTACTTACCAGCCTCTAGTCAAAAATTCCTGAAGGCCCAGAGAAGCCGGATCCCGCTCAAAGACCTTGCAAAGGATCGTGATTGTATTCCGCGAAACAACACGTTGATGCGTCGAACGATCATCAATCTTTCGCCATCGCTTGATCGAGCCAGATCCACCGCAATCGCCATGCCGCTTTTCTTTGAAAGGTTCTCGGGATTAGGAAGGGTAGGGACACCAAAGCGCCTACAACATCATATCAAGTTGGAGTCAAATAAAAAAGGGCTCTTGATTTAGTCAATGTTAAGAACACCATGTTATGAGCATGAATATTTTTTCAGTAAATGTTGACAGTAATATAAGCAAGCCATCATGATATCATAGGAAAGTAACATACTGCTGTAACAGCCGTTTGCAGCGATGACTGGAGTAGGCCAACAATACGTCCAGCCATAGAAGGAGTCGACAGCGTAAACGAAGCCCTTGTGTTCAATGGCATCAGAGAACCATGGAGGATGTATGATCCTGCGATGGACGTGCAGATTTATCCACTTACCGCAGTGACCTGTCAGATAGGCGAGACCGCGGTTGAAGAACGCAATTAGCCTGAAATCTTTATAATTCCCAAATCTTGTGGGCACTTGGCAGATTACAACCTTGAGCAAATCAAACTTGTTATCATGTTGGCTACTGTAAGATTCCGAGTATTCTGGGCCGCGATGCCAAAGCAGTGCAGTGTCAATCGAAGGAAGGGGGATCAATCGCCAGGAGTAGACCTCTAGGAGCATCCAGCTGCCGCGACCGTCGACGAGCACTATCCAAGACGTGTTCATGCTGACCCAGTACATACCGTTAATGTAGCTGAGGCTGACGGGGATCGGATCACAGTGAAGGGAGTTGATGCTCGCCATCCTACGATCGTTATGCTGCGTGACACACCGTTTCTGAAGATCAGGTGACATCAGCAAGCAAGGAGCTGGCTTAAAAAGCTCCGTCCTGAGGGCTTTGAGTAAACGGTACAGCCCCGACGAGCACGCGGCAAGCAGCATGGTACTGAGATTGTCCACACGCGAAACAATGAGCTTGATTACCTCTGTGGGGAGCGAATTCCAGCCACTCTTTCGGCGGACGTTGCTCGGTTCTGCCATTGTTAGTGCTTGGGTTTCGGACGAGGGGGGGAGGCGCCTTAGCAGGGATGGAAGCTTGGACGAGATTATGTGCGGACAAAGATGCAGAAGCGAATATGTGCTGCGGGAAGTGGACAGGTGATGATGACTACAGCACACCGCTTGACTTACGGGACACATACCAGCAGCGTGGGGTCATATCGATGCCGACAACTTGCTTGAGTGATCACAAGATCTGGTACTCCCTACAAGCATTACCTACTACAGACTATGCCCTAGCTTGCTAGAGTAGAGTAGTAGAGTAGGACTCTGCTCTACTACTAGCACCGGAGGAGTAGTATATTCTAATCTAAAATAATTACAAACTTCGATGCCCGATCGTGGAACGACTACGAACCGTGCTCAAAGACCGTGTCTACGTGGTGTTTGGACTTATATGCAAAAAAATAGCAAGATGCCCGTGCATTGCACGGCACACCATCACCACCAACTCGGCTTTTCTCTACTCCTACTCCTATAAAAGACTCAGTTGGTGATGATGGAGGCGAGGAGGCGTGTTCAGCCAGGCGGGCAGCGGACGGTGCAACACTATTCGATTTGTTATAAAAACAGTTCTTGTAGAGATAGAGACATAGGGAGGAGCACGAGGTAAGGCCTTATCTGTAAATGTGGAGAGAGGTGCAGGTATCTTTTGTAAAATTATCATAGTTGGCTTTATATCCGTCAGATATAGATCAGACGGTCTATATTACAAGATGGCAGGCAAACCATCATCACCAACTCGGTTTTCTCTAAGAGTAGATATATATAGATATAGATAGATGGAGACTAGGGAGTACTAGTAAGGACACCATCTACAGCTTCGTGTGCTACTCCTGCGCTCCATTCGTCGGCCGCAACGTCCCCTATAGCCACTCCCTCCTGCGCTCCATTCGGCGGGTGCTGTTGAAATCTGGGAGCGCACTCTCGCGACTGCTGGCAGCCACGACTTCACCGATGACGACTTCTTCCCCAACCTCGGCAACCTCTTCCTCAATGACATGGGCGACAACCTCAACGCCAACGGTGCTCCTCCCGTTGCACCGTATGTGTTTATGTCCTTCCTATTCGAAATCGTGGTAGAATTCATGTTTCTACTATGTATCCTACAACTATGCTAGTCCACATGATTAGTTTCATCTCTGTTATAGCCGTCATGATTTATTTTGTGCTTATTCGGATTAAATCTTGTAGTAACTTGCTCACATATTCAACTAGCGCAACGTCCCCTATAGCCACTCCCGTTTCATGGACGGCCTGGTCGATGCCTCCAAGGAGCCCTTCGTCCACTGCTATGAGTGCCCGATGCCGTTTTGTGGCTCGCCGGCGGACATGGTGCATCACCTCACAGATGCGTGCAGCGGTCACTGCTGGCCCATGGCGGAGAACATCAAGTACGACACGTGCTACCGGTTCACCATGCCGGAGTCGCTGGAGGATCACTGCCGCCCGCTAGTTTCGAAGGAGGACGGCAGCGTCTTCCTCTTGATCGTGGGCACCGGCGAGGCCCGCGCAAGCCGCCGCCCCGTCTTTGTAGCGTGTCGTGGGCGCTACCGACGCCGATTAATCGACACGCAGGCAGATGTACGGGTGCAAGGTCAATGTTACTACCCCTCCGGGTCACGTGGGCGGCGAAACCGGCCTCATCGGACAGACTTGGAATCTGAGGAGCTGGGACTATCCCGCCAATGTGGACTTGGAAAACCCATGGCATCTGTTCTATCCTTTACCCACCGACTCGATGGACGTGGACTCCAAGGAGGTTCACCTGGACATACGCATTATCAAGTGCACATAGAAAACATGTAGTGTCTGTGTGGGCGCTTATGGCCCGTGTCTTTGCCGCTTTTGATTCTGTAAGCTTGTCGTTAAACTTGAGTGGCTTTCGCTGCAGTCCTTCCTTTGAACTGCTCCTCTCAGTGAGCTGATGTAAGACACTTTGGGTTTCATTTGATAATGGAACCGGGGGGGAGCCTCCCTGTTCTTCCAAAAAAAATACACATTATCAAGTTAAATGTTGATCATTAGTCTTCGCTAAATGTAATCCGCTGTCTAAGCATGTGGAGACTTCCATGCAGGATCTTGCTCTATTGGAGTATCGCGCATGAATAAAAGTGTATATGTTTATGGTTTAGTCTAGAATCTTCCATGTACGAATTTTTACTACAGTACTGGTGAAAGACTTACGATGAACCATTTCTTACATCTCCTCTGCCCGCTTGCAAGTCATCCTGATTTAATCCCTCCGTCTAGGTGTATAAGGGCATGGTTAATATTACTTAATAGTATAGCCAACTGTTGACTATAAGAAAGTGACATGTCATCTCAGAGCCAACATGTATAACAATCGATACTCAAAACTAATTCTAAAAGATCATTTCTTGCAAAGCCCAATAAGCGTTATTTCTTCACAAGTTTTGGATGCAAGGTTGAAAAGTTGAACGCTTTTGTTTGCACCGGATGTTTCACCCGGATGTTTGTGAGCTCTAGAGATGAGATAATATCCGAAGAAACCTATCGATACCAAGTTACACATGAGATGACCCCCACATCCTTTGTCAAAATAAACAACTCACCGATCAATGCATTTCACTCTTGATTGCAACGCATACGGGCACCTTACTACTATAGATTAGTACGACCAAAAATTGAACTAACATTATATATAGTACGATAAATACTGATGCATGTCACCTAAAATTATATCATTCAAAACTATGTTCAAATACGAATCCAACGATATAGTTTTTGTTGACATGCACTAACATTTTGTCGATTAAATCTTCAACAAATTCAATGGGGACTAATAAACCACGACCGATGTAGTACAAGTGCAGAGGGCGGCGCTGCACAAGAGTCTCACCTCTCACCCCGCTCGTGGCGCGGCAGTAAAGCCGTCATATCACAAAACCCAACCACTCCCAGTAATAAATGTCCTGGTAAAATAAACGGACAAGCAACCATCACATCCCTCCGTCTTTTTTGCATTTCATCTCTCTGCATTTACTTTCTCCGGTTCATGTCCGACGCTCGATCCCTAGCTAATACTCCTAGGGCTAGTTCGTTTGGCGGCTTCCCCAGCTTTTCCCACTAGACTAGTCACAGTGGAGAGTAACAATAAGGAGCCTCACTCATTTATTTGGGCTTCTAAACTACTACTCCGTCCTGGTTTATTCCTCACCATTGTAATTTGTGCTAAATTTTGACCAAAGATTTAACTGATAAAATGTTACTCAAAACAGTTAGGCGCGGTGCATCTAGGTGTGTAAGTCATCTTACAAAAACCAAATAATCCGAAAACACTTAGGCGCGGTGCATTAACTTCTACCTTGTTTCTTGTTTGTTGACATATCAACCAATAAGAGATAAAGAGTGTGCATGCTTTTAATGGCTTGAGATATCAAACACGACATGCAGTGGTTAGTTCATTGCATGCAATACTATTAATTAGAAATAAACATTAATGTTTCTCGTTTTCTCCTCTTCCTTGGTCACGGTGCACAGAGAAATAACCACATAGAAGGAAGCTAAAAGTAAACAATCAAATGAGCATTTTTGCATTTGTTTTGCATTGAATCGTTTCACAAGCTTGACTAGTGTTGTTTTTCCACTTTTACAAAAACCGCATCGTAATGTTCAAACGTGCATTTGCACGTACATAAGTAATAGTAGTACTCCTTCCGTCTAGGTGTACAAGTCTTCCCTCCTTCTTGGTCACCGTGCACAACCAAAGATGACTTATTGACCTGGACGGAGGGAGTAGCATAGTCTGCAAGCATATATCGAGAGAGACGTGTAGTCCGATAGTATATAGTAAAGTTTGTGCTATATGCACGTACTTGCAAAATGTGTAATAATACAAAACGTTTCCAAACTTTCCCTTTTACATACTTAATTAAGGATGCTAAAAATTCCTGAACGTTCGGGATTTATCATTTGCGTCCCAAAACTAATGAGATCGCCTTATGAAACAAAAATTATACTCCTCCTAAAAGCCACGACGCTTGCAGGAGCGCTTGTGGCGCACCACGAGTGCCCTGGTGCGCGGCCGTTTCCCAGCGCGCCGACACAACGCCTCTTCCTCAGCCTCGCAACTCACGAGGTGATGATTGGCGGCTTGCCGGCGGGCGAGAGTGATCTCACCGGTGTGGTGATCCGGCACCAACACGTACTCCTCCTGGCTGGAAGCGTGCATCCGGTCCATGTACCGCCAAGCGTAGATGAGGCGCTTGGGCCCGACTGCACTCAGGGCGTCGGCACGGGCGTCCTCCGCCACCCTCACGGCCCTCACATGAGCCTTCTGCCAAAGAACCAATTGCTTGACTCTCTGGGACGCGACATATCTCCCAGAAAGCTTGCTGTGCGGTGCGCTTCTCTTCCTCGGCCTTCTTCTCCGCCTCTATTTTGGCGCCCTCTGCAGGAGGCAAAGCCTCCCACAAGGCGACATCCATTTCTTTCCAAAGCTCCTCAAGGCTAGGGGGGCTCGGCGAGCGGCGCGGCATTCTCCTCGTAGCGGGGAGCCGATGCGTCCTCCGACGCGCGTGCTGGCGAGATTGAGAACGCCGACATGTCCACCTCGACGCGTCGCGACGAGGAGCAGAACACTGACGTGTCCTCCTCGACTAGTGGCGGCGAGGAACGGAACGGTGATGCGTCGCGTCGTGGCGAGGAGCGGAACACCGACGCGTCCTCCTCGACTAGTAGCGGCGAGGAATGGAACAGCGACGCGTCGCGTAGCGGCGAGGAGCGGAAAACCGGCGCGTCCTCCTCGACTAGTGGCGGCGAGGAACGGAAAGGCGACGCGTGACCGTCCGCGCAGTGCAGCGAGGGGCTCCTAGGGCTTGGGAGGGGAGATGCCATGGTGGTCGACATGAGAGGGAGGGGGAGGAGATAGCAATGAACGTGACCGTGAGGGGGGGGAGATAGCGATGTCGTGGGAGGCGCAGCATTTATAGCGAGCAATGGCACACCTGCGTATGATATGGACTGAGCTGCACTGACTTAACTGCAGGTCCAGTTGCATCACTGACATGTGGGCCAGTACACTGCTGGGAACGTATGTCAGTGACCCAATGCACCTGAAGCTAAGTAAAAGCTATGTGGGCATATTTGTTGGAGTAAATTACGGGGGAGCGAAGGGGTGGAAATATTGCTGGTCACAACGGATTGGACGAGCGTGGGGGGAGGAGAGTCATGCATGAAGATTTTTTCACATGGGGTGGAGTGGTGGGACCGCCGGAGGGAGACGGAGAGTTTGGCAGGCATATTGTTTCCACACATGGAGAGGAAAAGATTTGGAGACGAACGGGCTTCCTGCAGGTATGGGGAACGGTGCATAATAAGTCATCTTGCATGCCGGGCTAGGTATAGTCTCAAGTCATTAAAACATACACGCCCCACACATGTTCATATTTCAAGGTGCACTAAATTATTGCATGCGATGATTAAGGCTGGCCATCATGGTGGTATCTTAGCTGGTACACGGGAATAGCAAACATGCTGATGTGGCAAAGAATTAAAGAAGAGAGGGGGGTTAGACTAACTAGTGTTCATGCATGCATTGGTAAACACATTTTTTTGTGAAGAATGACAACATTAGTTGAGTACTTTTGCAGACTTCAAAAACTATTCCACCGCCTCTACTATCTTGCTAAGAGTAGGTGAAATTTTTGAGTCGAGCCCTTTAAACTAGAAGGAAGGTAGTGGTACTCTAATAGCTAGGTGTGTAAGTCATCTTACGAAAACCAAATAATCCCAAAAAACGTAGGCGCAGTGCATTAACTTCTACCTCGTTTCTTGTTTCTTGACATATCAACCAATAAGAGATGAGGGTGTGCATGCTTTAATGACCTAAGACTATCAAACATGACATGCAGTGGTTAGTTCATTGCATGCAATACTATTTAATTAGAAAATAAAAATTAATGTCTCTCGTTTTCCCCTCCTCCTTGGTCACGTGCACAGCCTAAGATGACTTACTCACCTAGACGGAGGGAGTATCAACATTCACAATGTCAAATCAATATTTTTACACTCATTATAAAACGTAGTTCTTATACTCATTATAATCAGTATTTGTAGATATTGATATTTTTAGTATAAATTTGGTCGTGGGATTTCATTGATGCCTGTCAAAGCGTGGAGGAAGCGGAGCTTAGGGCTTGCATTGCCGATCTCTACATAGGTATTTCTCTTCATAATCCTGTAATTTTAGAGACTGATTGTGCTTTTGTGGTAGCGTCTCTTGCATCGGGGGACTATGGAAGGTCTGTTATGCGTGACCTGAAGATGAAAGCGTTGAGCATCTTGAAGTTGATCAACAATCTTCAATTGTCAAAGATTAGCCGTTCGGCCAATAAGGTGGCACACTTAATTGCTAAGTATAGCTTTGACAATAGATTAGATGGTATTCTTGTAAATAACATACCGCCCTGTGTGGTGAATATTGTATCGAATGAGTGTACTGGTGTGGCTGGTTAATTAATATGAGGTGATGTTTAAAAAAAGTATATATTTGGTCAAACACTTTGCAAACGGTTGACGGGAGTAAAAAGGACCAGAGGGAGTATCATGCATGCGGAGTAGGCAAAAAAAAATTCTCATTTTTAGTTGGTCGAAGTCTCAAAGGGCGCGGCCGCGCGAGGGAGGCGAAGGTCGTGGGAGGCGCGACGGTTGATGGAATTAAGTGAAGTTACATCCACGCGCCGGCATGGCGTGCGAACAGGCAGAAGCTATACCGTCAGGCCTACGATATGGGTCTAGTAGACATGACATCTAGTGGGTCCCGCATAGTTCTCGAGAACTCTTTGGGGCTTGCAGCCGTTATCCACCGGGCAAGCCAGCAACCCCACGCCGTTCAGACGCCCTACTGGTCCCGTCTTCTACCTCACAACTGTTATCTCCCCGTCGTCCGTCCTTTCACATTAGTTCGCTCCCAGTTTTTGCGGGGTACAACAGTTCAACTTCTCCTAACCCTCCTCCAAAATCCATGGCCTCCCAAATCTCCATGGTCGCTGCTGAGTACCAGGTTAGAGCCATCACCTGTGATTAGTTCATCGTCATCTACACACGTGGATCCACGACGGTGAAAGCATGGCTTGCTCGCTTCCTACGCATGTTCAACAGTTCAACGGATGAGTGGGTCGCTGGCTAGATGTTGAGTACACCACAGTCCTGGGACGAGAGAAGGATCTAAAGGACGAAGAGAGGAAGAAGCCCGCCCTGATCCAGGTTTGCATACATAACATTTGCTTGGTCTACCACATATGCCATGCTGACGTTGAGTGCCAGGATTTTAAGAACTTCCTCAAGGACAAAAGAGTGAAATTCGTTACTGTAGGCTTTAAGAACGACAAAGAAGTACTGCGTCAGATAGGTCTCGTTGTAGGCCAGCCCTTCGATCTCCAGAAGGCAAGCCCGGTGTCCTCCTCTCAACCTTCAATGTTGACCCTGGCAGCAGCCATGATTGATCCTTCGTACGCTAAACTGAAGAAACCTCATCACTAGTTTCATCATGCATGGGAGTCGAAGACATTAGATGAAGATCACATCCTATACGCAGAAATGGATGCCTACCTTTGTTTAAATATTTATATGGGTTGGATGAAGAAGCAGAGCCTAGTGTCCGGTTCAAGCAAAGAAGCGTCAGCGAAGAGGAAGAGGAAGAGGGACGAGGACGAAGTCGAGGACGTGGACTCGGACTCCGAGTAGGTGGCAGTGCCGTCGCTCATGCTGGTTCTACTGCAGTGTCAAGCTGACTAGTTGCTTAGTTTATTTTCAAGGGTGTGTTGTGCTGAGGCCCCAGCAGAACTATGTTTATGTTCTTTCTCATTATTTGAACTGTTTAGTACGTAGAGTAGTACTAGTACTATGTCTTACTACTGTTCTTCTTGTAGTTGGTACTACCGCCGTACCTTTGTGTTCCCACTATACTTTATATGTTCGTACTAGTAGTATAATTTGGGTCAGCCGATTTGTGAAAGAAGTTCGATGGAGCAAAGGAAGAACACGACAGAAGAGGTGGAAGAAGCCCTTCTAGCCATCCATGTTGCATCAAACGACTCACATGAGTCGACTGACCCAAATTGCTCCTTCAGATTGCAGGATCCACGTGGCATTCAAGGTTTCAAAGGTAGATTCCGTGTCCGCAACCGGTTTGCTGGCTCGACGCGCGCGTGACCGGCTTCCGCCGCGACACCCACCATGCGCGCCTCCTCCACGCGGGCGGAGACGACAATGACACGCTTGTTCCTCCTCGCCGGCGTGCTGGAGCACGCGCTCGTCCTCCTCTTCGTACACTGCGTGCATAGACGCGGCTCCACCAGCTGCTCGCGTGCTTGGCAGGGCGGCGACATGGCGAGGAGGGACTGCAGACGGCGTGAGCGGGCGAGCCTTCGGCTTCATGGCATAGGGATGGCGGCGACACGACGGTGATGGGCGAGAAATTGTTGGCCGGAGCAGGCGGGCGCCGGCATGCGCAACGGCGGCGACGGCATATTGCTAAGTGCGCGTATGGGACCTTACTTTAGTTTTATATGAGGTTGGTCAAACTTAAAAGAAAACCGTACTAGTACACGTAAACATTAGACTTAGGCAGCGCTTTTTTTTGAAGTTAGTACCACAGCCATGATACGGAATCCTGTGCAAGCGCGTGAACTGCGGCATGATCGATCGAACGGTGCGTCACCGTGTCGCGCTCGAAGGAGATCCACCGAACCTTTTTGTGTGTGTGAAAACAATCCTCGAATATTACTCAACTTTTTTTTCCTGGGAAAGTTCTTGGCGCTGCAATATTTTTATATATTTGAATTTAGCTCCAGTTTGTGTTTATTTGGATTTGGACGTTTTAGGTGCGCCCTAGTTTTTCTAATACTTATTTTGTGTGTCTGACTAAGAGAGAACGTGTGTATGTGTCCATATGTGTGTTGTGGCGGAAGGGCAATGTGGAGACGGTGTGCGTGTGATACAGACATAGAGAGGTGTGAATGTGCAAACGATCATGCATGAGTGAGACATAGAGAGATGCCGATCGTTGTGTATACATGAGAGAACGGTCTTCTAGTTTACTTGTGTGTGTGTGTGAGAGAGAGAGAGGAGCATCCGTAACACAACAACCATCTCTCTCGATTCGTCCGTCCCTCGCACGATCGCATGCAACATATGCATCAACGCGCACATTTTGACATCCTCACTTGGCCCCTGCCCACCTCAAGGCCCGCACAATCTCTTCGTGAATACCCATTTCTCTCCTTAGGTTTGTTTTCGCTCAATATCTGACACACACACACACACACACGCACCTTGTGTACAAGGCACAACACACACACACACACTCCCCCGAGCACGCAATTCATCCCCATCCAAGGTTATACGGCGGCCACTCTCGCTTGTGCTTCTTTGCACCCCAACATGCACAACACCTCAATCTTCAAAGAGGGCATCGAGCAGATCGAAGACGGCGACCACACCGCACTAGAGAATGCGGGGTCATTTGGAAGCAGGGTGATGTGACGACGGTTGACTGACTCCTCCCCCCCCACCCTATCTCTCTCTCTCTCTCTCTCTCTCTCTCTTGCACAAAATTACCAATCCCTCTCTCCCCTGCACAAAATTGTCAATCCCTCAACCCATGAGATCCTTCCCCTCTCGTCCATGTTTTTCCAGCTCTCTCATCAAACATGTTGTCTCTTCTCCTTCCACATATACAGAATCACGTATATTACATGTCTCCATCTTTCTCACAGACCTAACTTCTTCCTCTCTCTTTCTCTCTCTCTCTCTCTCTCTCTCTCTCTCTCTCTCTGTGTGTGTGTGTGTGTGTGTGTGTGTGTGTGTGTGTGTCTTGTTAGGTTTGTCTCCTACTCTCTCGTCCACATACATACAATCTTTCCCGCCCTATCTGCTCCATCTTCAAAAGCTCTCTCTGCACGTTTCATTCACACAATGGGATATGTCAAAATGTTGCTTCTATAATGGCTGATGTAGAGTTTTGGTTGGTTTTGTTGCATCCTACAAAGTAATAACTATGAAATGCATTTAGATTCTCATTTGACTGGGATTATGTGAGTTTGAGCATGTTGTGAAGTACTATAGACCTTGTATACATCTTGGGATTCGACAATGATTGTAACTATTGAATTGTATAGACCATTACATTCAAGTCAATAGCCTAATATATTTATTTCACAATTTCAACAAATGATTAGTTCACTACAAACTAAGAAAACAAATGTGTACTCCCTCCATTTTTATTTAAGTCCGCGTATTAGCATTGGTCAAAGTCAAGTTTTGTAACTCTCAGAAAGCTTATAACAAAAAATATTAACATATACAATAACAAATAAATCCATTAGATTCATTATTGAATGTACTTCCACATCATACATATTTGTTAGGGTAAATGTTTATATTTTTATATAAACTTGGTCAAACTTTAGGAAGTTTGACTTTGGTCAAACCTAATATGCAGAGTTTACTACTACTACTCGCTAGTTGCTTAGCCGAATCACTCAACACGCCACACGGGGAGTCCAGTGTCACAAAATTTTGAGGTCGGCGGAAAAATCTCCCGCGACCCTGATTCGAGCAGTGGGAAGTTACCATCATAGCCTTCGGAATAGGCCTACGTATGACGCTTGGTAGGGGGCTGTTTTCATAACTTCGGGCTCACCCTACCCAGCCAGCCCCACCCCGGCACCCAGAGTAGTACACCTGAATACTCCCCATTTTCTATCCCCACCGTAAAATAGACTTCTCCACGGCACCGCAACCTTCGTGCTCCTCCCCTTTACATCGGCGCACTCGTCCATCGTAGCGCATCTGCCTCATCGACGACCTCGTACGCCGCACTGGAGCCGGTCCACCGTCGTCGTCCTAGACGGAGCCACTTCCCCGGCATCGTCTTCCACTGTCTCGGATCTGCTTCCCGTAAGCCGACGCCAAGCGCAGAAGTACCACCGTCGTGGACAATGAACTGACTCCCGTTGCCGACCATGACTCACAGAGGCCGCCGCGACCATCGTTCTCCTCCTCGATTGGTAATGTGTGTGTTGAATCACTTAGCAGTACATGTGCAGTTCCAATTTTGTTCATACCTACCCTTCAATTTTCCTGGGTGCTATTGTTCCCGTAAAAGTAATTGGTTATAGCCTCCATTGTCCAATAGAATATCAGCTTGTAATTGTGCGTCGCTCCTGTATCGCGCTGTGCTTGGTAGGTTTTTCATCTGCAACCAGTAGTGTGGCAAATGATGGAAAGGTTTTTAGAACTAGCAAGATGCCCATGCGTTGCATGCATCAAGATGCATTTGTATGAGTAGTTTATCTTGTGGGAGAAAAGGATGAACGAGGGAAGGCCTTATTTCCAAATCTGGAGAGGGGTATCACGATCTTTTTGCAAAATTCCCATTTGTTTCCTTCCTATTTGTCAGATATAAATCGGACGGCCTGTATTGCAAGAAAAAAAGTATAGAGAAAAAAATTAGACAGTAAATGAGGTAGAGATAAATATTAAATATTAAATATAAAATAAATATAACCGTAGAGAAGAGAGTAGAGATAGCAGAGATGTCGGGAAAGGATCGCGCGCGCGCGGGAAAAAGCGGCTGGGCGTGCGCTAGTTTTGGCGCGCGGCGTCCGGCACGCTTTATAAAATCCAACGCCCTCCCACCGCTCTGTGCCTTGCCACCGCTCTGTGCCTCGCCATCGCTCTCTCCCCGCTCTTTTTCTCCTCGCCGCCGCCGCGCCACCATGCCGCCGCGTCGCCGGGAAACTTGGGGATACCATGGCGTCCGTGCACACCCCTCCGGCGGCTTCTCCACCCAGATCCGGTTCCGCGGGATGCGCCTCGGCCTCGGCAATTTTGACACCGCCACCGAGGCCGCCCGCGCATACGACGCGGCGGCGTGGCGCCTCCGATGGCCTCATAGAACATTGAACTTCCCCAACGTGCCGACACGGGAGTGGGCGCAGGAGCTTGCGCCTCTGCCACGGCTTACCACCGACGAGGATCGTCGCGACAACCGGAGGCGGGAGCACCGTCTCGGCATCACCGAGATGGACGAGGAAGCCATTGCGTTGTGGCGCCAACACTTCCCGCAGGAAATCATCAATGAGCGCGAGTTCTACTCGCAAAGGAGGGCGGAGAGGGATAAGAGGAGGGCTGAGCGAGCCGCCTATCGCGAGGACAAGCGTAGGCGAAAAGAGGTCGCTCAATTCAACATGAGGCTAGGAGCAGCGTCGCCCTGGGAATCCGACAACGATCGGTATCTTCACGCCTCTGATCGGGCGTCGGAGGACGACATTACCGAGGAGCAGTCGGACGATGAGGAGTAGTTGAATTATCTTTTTTGTATCTATCTATGCTGAGAACTATCATCTACTCTCTAGTATCTACTTCTCGATCTCAGCATTGTAAACGCTTTTTTAAAGCGCCACGCGTTGCGATTCTATTGGAGATGCTCTAACATGGCAGACGAGTACTTTAATGTTGCCCACAAGATGCGCGAGTATTACTTGTAGTATTTTTCTTGCCATGATGAGATTTTGAAACCATGAGTGTGAACATGCAGAGGAGCAATGAAGACCAAACACGGGATATTCGGGACATCTTCAAGGAGCATGGCAAGTTAAAGAGGAGCTGCACCGAACCTGTAAAACAAGCTTTGGTAAGTAACACCCTTTAAATTACTTTTGTTTAGCCTCATGTTCTCCGATGTGTATATGTTGTAGTTTCTGTTTCTCTTAAGCGTGGTGTTCTTCGATGTGTAATAAGAAGATTCTTAATCGTCCTAATGCTTTCGTTTTTAACTTGATGTAGGAAGTGGGTGTTCTCACCGTGTAGTCTGTTTTTATATTTCTTTTCCTTTTGAATTTACTTCTCCAAGTCCTGTTTATCTGGCTTCTACTAAATGGATCTAGGTTTCTCTGAGTATTGATCTAAAAAAGAAGTAACTTCATGTCAGGATGCAGTTCCTGCAAGGAGGGAAGTATGGTCAACCTCGAGATCATGTTTCCAAAATGAGGCTGGATTACACACAAGGTGCCAAGTCCCTAATGATGCTGGATTAGACACAAGGTGCAAATTCCCAGATGATGTTGGATTACACACAAACCAGGTGGAGTTGTCAGATGTTAGTGTCCTCGTGGCATTAGTAAAGGCTGAAAGAAAGCATGCAACAGCCCTTGAGAATGTAGCTAAGTTCCTGAAGAAGCGGAAAGAGCAATCAGATGATCTCTTCACCCAAGCCAAAGAAGAGATGGAAGAAGCCAGAAATAAGCTAGCAGAGGCAGATGCTATGCGTCTCCTGCTATCTAAAACTGTTGTCAATACAAAATTTCCTTCATAATAGCTAGGTTCAAATGTTTATCCAGTCGGCATGCCTGTTGTGATGTCTGTGCATCTACTGATGTGGCACAAAATGTTTTTTTTCGGGTCATGTAATAACAGCAATTACTTTCCAAATAATAACAGATGAAGCATTGGACATGGTATAGTTCACGCGCAAGCCCGACATTCCAAGTCCAACTTCCACATCAAACTCATGTTCACACATATATGCACATTCATACATAATGTCCACAACCATGATTAACTTCAAAGCCAAAAAATGTGAGGAGAGTTATAAATAAAGAAAAACCTCTACTAGTTCCTGCTACCAGTGCGAGCACAACAAGTCAAGACCATGCGTAAATTAATTATATTTTAGTCATTTTTGTGTTCTAAAATGCCTGCCGGCTCGCGGAAGGACGTGTTGCCGGCACACGCGCGGATTCAATGAAGGCATGTGGGGCAGTCTTAAGCTGGTTGCACGCGGCGAGGAGGCGTGCTCAGCCGGGCCTGTAGCGAGTGCGGTCCTCTTGGCCGGCGCGTCGGTTCAATGCCTGTGCTATGAGAGGTCGCGTCCGTGTCAGAGCAATCACTCCCTCCAGTCCTTTTTTGTTTGGGTATAACAAAATCTCGTTTTCCATTCACATTTTACAAGTAAAATTCATGGACAAACTTTGACCCAAAGTACGATGGGGACTAGTAAACCGTAATGGAGGTAGTAGTTTTTTAATCAAAGAAGGGTTTCCCCTTCCGATTCTTTGAAAACCAGCATCTAAATCTAAACCATAGTATTTGCCCTAGAACTACCAGGTTCAACATCTCGTAACATAAACCCATACAACCATACGCCAAGGAGGTACGTAGTACTATGAATTCCATTTTCGCTCCATACCAATCGTTCTAAAAACTACTTACAACTTATAACGTGCCATTTAAAATAGGAACTCTTAACCCCGCTAAAAAACGATATTTTAAACATGGCTACTCAGTCTGTGGCAACTGGCGAGCCACCGCGCTCCAAGTCGTTCACCTGTGGTCCCGACCATCAACTCCTACAAAGGTGCTCCACCACGTACCCGGTACCCGCGAATGCAGCAATCATGCACCTAGGGTTTTAGGGTTTATTTTATAACGTCGCCTTTACGTAACACTCATGTGTGCGAGACAGCGAGAGGCCGACTGCGTGCGTGCGCCTCTTCTCTTTGTATACGTACTCCACCATTTGTCTGGTGTCCAAAAAATTATAATAACTACTAGCAATGTGCCAATGTGTTGCCACACGATCAAAGTAGATTAATATATATTCACCAATTTGATAAAAAAAAGTCTAGTTTTGAAATACATATATCACTAAAAATATGTTATGTTTCACTCAAAATATATTCCTTGGCGGTTTTGATGAGATAAGGGAGGCATGTTGTTGGTTTCAAGATTCGAGAAGTGGTATATGTCTAATTTCTACTCTTACTAGCAAGATGCCCGTGCGTTGCATGGAACATCAAAATCTCGTGGGAGAAAAGGATGACTGAGGGAAGGCCTTATATGCAAATGTGTTGAAGAGTGTGGATAAATTGCCATATTTTCCTTCCTATCCGTCATATATAAATTGGACGACCTACATTGCAGGATGGCAGGCCCACCATCATCACCAACTCTATTTTTTATCCCTACTCTTATAAAAAGCATTGTTGGTGATGATCGTGTGCCTGCCATCCTGCAATATAGGCCGTCCGATCTATATCTCGATTTAATAGGAAGGAAACTATGGCAATTTTGGTAAAAGATACCCACACCCCTCTCCACATTTGCAAATAAGGTCTTCCCTCGTTCATCCTTTTCCCCCACAAGATAAACTACTCATACAAATGCATCTTGATTTTCCGTGCAACGCATGGCATCTTGCTAGTTGTTGCAAAAAGCCCATGTGTGTGTGAGAGAGAGGGAGAGTGGAGGAGGACGGAGTGCATGTGTGACAAAGACACAAGTAGTGTGTGTGCGATAGGTATCAGCTTAAAATGAGGCGATAGTGTGTTGTGCACGATCGAGAGGGCGTGTCTCAAGAAGGGACGAAAAAACTACATAGATACAAGGAGCGAGAGAGAGAGATGTATGCGATGGTGGAAGCATGAGTGTGCGGGTGTATAAACCTATCTAGAGGCTAGCTAGTTGATAAATGCTTGTGAGAGAAATACGAGTCGGGGTGCGAAAGCGAGAGTTTTGTGTGTGAGAGAGAGAGACGGTAGTCGGCAAGGGGGGTGGAAGCAGGAGTTGTGTGTGTGTCTGTGAGAGAGAGAGAGGAGACGGTAGTCGGGGTTGTCTGATCAGTGTCGGTCTGGGATGGAGATGAAAAGGAGACCGCAACAAATGTTGTGTCTACAGGAGAGAGAGAGAGAGTAATTTTAGTGGTATGAGTCATATATAGAGACATATAGGGTGTGTGAGAGAATCCCATAGAGAGAAAGACAAAGTGAAAGACGAGTGGAGACTGTGTGTGGCGGTGAAAAAGAAAGCTTAGGTACCGAGTGATACCAGAGAACAGTAGAGACGTGAGAGATAATGAAAACCATGTAATGTATAATGATAGGGAGAGTGTGACACTTCTCAAGGGAGACGTCGAGAGACCATGTTTGCGAGGATAGGAGAAACATGAAGTGAGCGTGCGGGTAAGCTGGAGAAAAGAGAGTGATGGCTACCTGAAGGAGCATGCATGCGAGGGAGATGGGCGTGAAAGGAGTGAACAACAAAGGGATTCAAATATTTGAATTCGAGATGATGATACATGTAATCCATACTCGAACCAAAATTGATCTATCAAACATGCATACTCATATGAATTCACGCACATCTATGTTATTTAATATGTAGATATTACTGATCCATACATTTTAGTAGAACATAATTCTGTTAAATTTTTTCGAATTCAACCTTAAGATTTCGAGATCGTTGTATTTGTAAATCATATTATACATATAAAGGAGCAGAATTCTTTGTTGTGTTTTTGAAAGTATATATGTAAAAAAATGATGTATATAGAATGTAATTCCAATTGAAAATGGATCCTGCCCGAAAAAAATAGTAGAATACAAACGGGATTCAAATTGAGTTGGCACGGTAAACATGCACTGTGCAAAATTTGAACGAAGCGGGGAAAGTCGCAGAATCACCGAAACCAAAATCTGCGAGATGGAAATCACTATCGCCTATCCTCGCCAAGCAAAGCCTATCTCGCTGGATTTGTATAGGTTTCGATAGGGTAGGTTTGTAATTTCACCCAAACGTGACGTAACCGCCTCTCACCCGGATTCATACACGGTGGGCACCAAAACATAGTGTGCCCTCGGCCGAAATCGACTCCCTCCCCGATTCATATTCATACACGATGGGCGCCAAAAACAAACTCTCGTCGGCAAATATTCGGTGTATGCGAGATTACCGTCCTATCCCCAACCGACTAATGTTGCTGTGATGTAGTAGAAATTTGAAACGGGGGCTAAGTTTGTAAATTTCCTCGCATTTGAGACAAGCGAGCCCTGACTACATGGTTCCCCCTTCCTCTCTACCTCCCTTTTCACCATTCGGACTCCGTGGGCGCCAAAACACCCTCTCCACCCCACCCTCCTCCGTCCGCCGCCGTCCGCCACCCCATCCACCGCCGTCCTCCTCCACCATGCCGGAGCTGATACCCCGACGCCGCCGTCCATTACAAGAGATCGACCTCTCTCATCCATGCCTTCGGACCGGGATCCTTGCATCCCGTCCTCTCGCTTCATCCCTGCCGTCGTCCACCTTGTCGGCGCCGCTCCTACGACCGTCTCGTCCACCGCGCCCCACCGCCACTGTCTACCCTCCTAGGTCTGCTTCCACGCCGCCGACAACCATCGCTACCGCAGCACCGTCACATTCTCACCAGATGCGTACACGGCGCCGCACCAGAGGCGGTACTCTTTCGTATCTGCTCAACTTATTTATCGCAGCAAGAAAATAGATCGCCACCGCTTTACTCTGATTTCTTGTCTTGGTTGTGAAGTTGCCTTTGTCCGGTTTGCACCTTCAGATCCGCCATGGCACGCTCAACACTATACTCCCAATGCTTATGGTTTTCCCTTTATATTCCACACTATTTAAATCACAAGAGACTAAATTTATTAATTGGGTCACCGATTTTTCAGAGCTCACGGAGTTCGCCTGTGCGATCCAAAGGGGCGCGGTGGTTGTGGGGCCTCACGAACAAAGAAAACTTCGGCCTTGGTGGGGGGTGGGGTGGCGGAGGAACACAGGCGGTGGGGGCGGTGGTCCGGCCGGTGGCCCGCAAGGTGTTCTGTATGGGAAGAATCACAGACGAGGAAGAAGAAGGGTTAGGAGACGTAGGATCTTCATCCAACCGCCTGAAATGGTCGAGAGACAGCTGGGAGTTGCATTCTTCATGCGCTCTAGTTCATCATGTGTGGGCACTGCGCAACCAACATTTTATTATCCAAAATTTGCTTGCTCTTCTTTACCATGTTCGATAGATCTGTGACACAAAACGTAGGACCGACTCCAGCAGACTGTACCCATACTTCACTGGCCACACCACTAGCCCCACCACACAGGACCTGCACTCCAGCAAAAGGTATACCGATTTCATTTGCCATAGCACCAGCTGTACCACGTAAAAATCTCACTCCAGAAAAGTACAAAGCAAGTCCACCGGCTGAAGACCTATCCCAACTGCAGAGACGGCCAATTCCTGCAGATTGGAACCCCATTCCATTTATTCCCAGTTTAAAAGACAATGCTTTCAATGTTGTTAGGGACTACATGCATTCCCATCATGGGAAAATTATTGTGAAGACAAACACCATTTTCACATCTTCCTGTCCAACTTACGTGTAAGTGCTATTATTCATGGTTATTATTTTCTTGTTTTCCGCTGATTGAACACATCAATGATTTACATTACATTGTTGTAACTAGGCGAGGGTCAATCTGGATAGTCATGACGAGGAAAGCTTCCTTGTGCTTTTCAAGGAAGCATTGCAGCAGTATCAGTGTTACCTGAGGAAATCAGACTTTGGTGGCAAATCTATAAACGAATTTCCGGTGAAGTCTCCTGTGCTAAATTTAGAAGACATTGAATGTAAAAACATTGTTATGTACTGGTCTCGTTCCCAGGATGAGGTACTGTCTATGAAATCACATGACAATTTGAACTTCTACTTTTCCGCATGTGCCTTACGGATCTTGTTTGCAGGAAATCTGCTCAAAGAAGAATTCCGGCTTGAAAAGAACGACAGGATATCGCAAATATGTTGCCCGCTGCTTTGCTCTTGTTAGTACCTGTTGTCCTGTATCATTGTACTTGCATACATACCTGGTTCATTATGTGACAGCAGTATGCATGATAGCTTGCTTATCAATTGTTCGCTCCAAATTCTTCAGTATCCAATGCCAATGTTTTTTTAGCTCTGCATTGTTCTTGTAGGTACATGATGTCCTTTATCAGTGTACTTATAATGATAGCTAGTTGTTCATGTACCATCACTCTGCATCTTATTTTCCTTTGCCCTCCATTTTCTACACATCAGATCTATATTTACTCTTACCATAAGGTTGGTACTAAAGAAGTTTAGCTGTGCATTGCTCTTGGCTGTACCTTTTGCCTGTATCGCTGCACTTACATTTATAGCTACTTGGTTATGTAACATCACTCTTCATCTTATCTTAAATATTCTCTATTTTTTCATATATTATCACATCTATATTTACTCTTAACAAAATGTAGAATAAAGGCAATGCTTATGAAGAAGATTCCGTGGTAAACTTCTTGAATTGCCCCCCCCCCCATCAGCATGGACAAGGCCTTTATAGAGCCTATCTTCACCAATAATGTAAGTTTTTCCATCTCAAGCCTTCAAACTTTGTTGTATATATTTGGTTATGCATGACTACAACAGCTATTTATTTTTGGTCTTTGCATCAAATTGCATGTTTAAAGTTTATTATGTACTAGTTCATAAACAAAAGTTTGTGCTTTCTCAATTTAAGTTTTCAGTTGTACAACCAAGTTCCTTATTCATACCATGTAAATTAAAGTATACAGAGCAAGTGATCTTCTTTTGCACTGCATGTATGCTTCTGTCCTTCATCTGTAATCCAGTGGTGTGGTGAACCTACCCACTATAGCACAATGTCATATTCTGCACTGTCTTAACTATGAACAATTGTTGGGGACCGTAGCAGAAATTCAAAATTTTCCTACGTGTCACCAACATCTATCTATGGAGAAACCAGCAACGAGGGGAAGGAGAGTGCATCTACATACCCTTGTAGATCGCTAAGCGGAAGCGTTCAAGAGAACGGGGTTGAAGGAATCAGATTTCGTCGTGATCCAAATCACGGAGATCCTAGTGCCGAGCAGACGGCACCTCCGCGTTCAACACACGTGCAGCCCGGTGACGTCTCCCATGCCTTGATCCAGCAAGGAGAGAGGGAGAGGTTGAGGAAGACTCCGTCCAACAGCAGCACAACGGCGTGGTGGTGGTGGAGGAGCGTGGCAATCCTGCAGGCTTCGCCAAGCACCATGGAGAGGAGAAGGGAGAGAGGTAGGGCTGCGCCAGGAGAGGTCAAACTCATCTCTGTTGGCAGCCCCAAAACCCTCAAGTATATGTAGGGGAGAGGGAGGGCTGCACCCCACCTAGGGTTCCACCCCTAGGCGGCGGCCAGCCCAAACCCATCTAAGGTGCGGCCATGGGGGGAGAGGGGAAACTTGCCCCCCACGTTTGGTGGGTGCGCCCCCTCCCCCAAACCCTAGGCGCCTTGGGCCCTTGTGGGGGGGCGCACCAGCCCACCTGGGGCTAGTCCCCTCCCACACTTGGCCCATGCAGCCCTTCGGGGATGGTGGCCCCACTTGGTGGACCCCCGGGACCATCCCGGTGGTCCCGGTACGTTACCGATAAAACCCGAAACTTTTCCGGTGACCAAAACAGTACTTCCCATATATAAATCTTTACCTCCGGACCATTCCGGAACTCCTCGCGATGTCCGGGATCTCATCCGGGAGTCCGAACAACATTCGGTAACCACATACAAACTTCCTTTATAACCCTAAGCGTCGCCAGACCTTAAGTGTGTAGACCCTACGGGTTCGGGAATCTTGGAGACATGACCGAGACGTTCTCCGGTCAATAACCAACAGCGGGATCTGGATACCCATGTTGGCTCCCACATGTTCCACGATGATCTCATCGGATGAACCACGATGTCAAGGACTCAATCGATCCCGTATACAATTCCCTTTGTCTAGCGGTATTGTACTTGCCGAGATTCGATCGTCGATGCGCCGATACCTTGTTCAATCTCGTTACCGGCAAGTCTCTTTACTCGTTCCGTAACACATCATCTCGTGATCAACCCCTTGGTCACATTGTGCACATTATGATGATGTCCTACCGAGTGGGCCCAGAGATACCTCTCCGTTACACAGAGTGACAAATCCCAGTCTCGAATCGTGCCAACCCAACAGACACTTTCGGAGATACCTGTAGTGCATCGTTATAGCCACCCAGTTACGTTGTGACGTTCGGTACATCCAAAGCATTCCTACGGTATCCGGGAGTTGCACAATCTCATGATCTAAGGAAATGATACTTGACATTAGAAAAGCTTTAGCATATGAACTACACGATCTTTGTGCTAGGCTTAGGATTGGTTCTTGTCCATCACATCATTCTGCTAATGATGTGATCCCGTTATCAACGACATCCAATGTCCATGGTCGAAAGCTGTAACCATCTATTGATCAACGAGCTAGTCAACTAGAGGCTTACTAGGGACATGGTGTTGTCTATGTACACACACATGTATCTGAGTTTCCTATCAATACAATTATAGCATGGATAATAAACGGTTATCATGAACAAGGAAATATAATAATAACTAATTTATTATTGCCTCTAGGGCATATTTCCAACAACAATGTCATATCATTCTACTACTCCCTCCGTCCGAAAATACTTGTCATTGAAATGGATGTATGTAGATGTATTTTAGTTCTAGACACATCCATTTTGATGACAAGTAATTCCGGACGGAGAGAGTATTATTTAAACCGTCTCTTTATTTGCCAATCTGAAATGGGATAAATTGATAGCACACTAACCATTGATAATTATGAGTTCTTGATCTGTAATCCAGTGGTGTCGTGAAGCTGCCAACTCCTTCACAATGTCATTTCCTGCCATGTCTTGACCTGAACAATACCATATTGTGTTAATGCAATTTTAAACTGTGTCACTTTATTCGTCAGTAAGAAATGTGATGAATTGTCAGCACTTATACTTTTATGTGCAAAACCTGTCATCTGTCTGCTTGTTTATCCTTCAGAGTGAGGAAGATTTAAGTGTTGAACATGCGAAGTCTCATCATCTTGCTTTCGGTGCTTGCTGCAGCTCCCTAGTAGGGCTAACCTTTCTTGAACTCTATTGAAGTGCTGTCGGTTTTGTATATTATTTTGTCGGCGTGTTTATTTGCACTGGTGGCGATCTTTGATGCCCAGTGTATGTAATCTGCTGTCTGCTTGTGCTTTATTATCATAGTGGCGAACTTTGATGCCCAGTGGATGTAATATGCTGTAATTTCTTTATTGTATAGTCTAGGTTTTTTCTTATTCACGATGCTGCAGTTATTTTACTGTCTTCGCAGTAAACCGGCCAAACCGTAAAATTACGGTACATAATCGGGCCGTCATGCAATCACGATGTAGGTTGGGCCTGAAACGTGCCGAACAGCTAACGGGCCGGCAGCAGCCCGAAATGAACTTCGGCCCATGATTGTGCGAATCAAATCACGGGCTTTTAACAGGCCAAAATTGTCTCGGTCCTTGTTTGGCCCAATCAGATATCGGCTGCGAGCAGGCCGGATGCAAACCGGGCCGTAGTTAGGCCCAACTATATGACGGGCATTTAACAGGCCGAAATTAATATAGGGCCGAAATGTTAAACGGGTCCTTAAGAGGCCAAAACTAATGTCAGGCCGAATTACTAAGTGGGCCTCTAGCAAGTGGGCCCAAAAGCATAGTGTCCAGTTGACGGGCCGAATCTGATATGGGCCATAATTGAGCCCATAGCCTCTTAAAGGGCCGTACCTGATCTGGGCCGTAATTTGGCCCAGAACGTGGTAGGCTTTTATGTTGGGTAACGTAGCAGAAATTCAAAATTTTCCTACGTGTCACCAAGATCTATCTATGGAGAAACCAACAACGAGGGGAAGGAGAGTGCATCTACATAGCCTTGTAGATCGCTAAGCGGAAGCGTTCAAGAGAACGGGGTTGAAGGAGTCGTACTCGTCGTGATCCAAATCACCGGAGATCCGAGTGCCGAGCAGACGGCACCTCCGCGTTCAACACACGTGCAGCCCGGTGGCGTCTCCCATGCCTTGATCCAGCAAGGAGAGAGAGGAGAGGTTGAGGAAGACTCCGTCCAGCAGCACAACTGCGTGGTGGTGGTGGAGGCGTGGCAATCCTGCGAGGCTTCGCCAAGCACCGCGGGAGAGGAGAGGGAGAGAGAGGTAGGGCTGCGCCAGGTAGAGATGAAACTCTTTTGTATGCAGCCCCAAATACCTCAACTATATATAGGGGAGAGGGAGGGGCTGCGCCTCCCCTACGGTTCCCACCCCAAGGGGTGCGGCTGCCCCCAAAACCCATCTAGGGTGCGGCCAAGGGGGGAAGAGGGGAAACTTGCCCTCCCAAGTTAGGTGGGTGCCCCCCTTCCCCAAATCCTAGGCGCCTTGGGCCCTTGTGGGGGGGGGGGGGGCGCACCAGACCACTTGGGGCTGGTCCCCTCCCACACTTGGCCCATGCAGCTCTCCAGGGATGGTGGCCCCACTTGGTGGACCCATGGGACCCTCCTGGTGGTCCCGGTACGTTACCGATAAAACCCAAAACTTTTCCGGTGACCAAAACAGGACTTCCCATATATAAATCTTTACCCCCGGACCATTCCGGAACTCCTCGTGACGTCCGGGATCTCATCCGGGACTCGGAACAACATTCGGTAACCACATACAAACTTCCTTTATAACCCTAGCGTCATCGAACCTTAAGTGTAGACCCTACGGGTTCGGGAATCTTGCAGACATGACCGAGACGTTCTCCGGTCAATAACCAACAGCGGGATCTGGATACCCATGTTGGCTCCCACATGTTCCACGATGATCTCATCGGATGAACCACGATGTCAAGGACTCAATCGATCCCGTATACAATTCCCTTTGTCTAGCGGTATTGTACTTGCCCGAGATTCGATCGTCGGTATGTCGATACCTTGTTCAATCTCGTTACCGGCAAGTCACTTTACTCGTCCCGGACTCGTCAACGACATCCAATGTCCATGGTCAGGAAATCGTAACCATCTGTTGATCAACGAGCTAGTCAACTAGAGGCTTACTAGGGACATGGAGTTGTTTATGTACCCACACATGTATCTGAGTTTCCTATCAATACAATTATAGCATGGGTAATAAATGATTATCATGAACAAGGAAATATAATAATAACTAATTTATTATTGCCTCTAGGGCATATTTCCAACAGTCTCCCACTTGCACTAGAGTCAATAATCTAGTTCACATCGCCATGTGATTAACACTCACAAGTCACATCGCCATGTGACCAACATCCAAAGAGTTCTGGGTTTGATCATGTTATGCTTGTGAGATAGGTTTTAGTCAACGGGTCTGCA
The DNA here is from genome assembly GCA_021605145.1 of Aegilops bicornis. Lineage (NCBI taxonomy): Eukaryota > Viridiplantae > Streptophyta > Magnoliopsida > Poales > Poaceae > Aegilops > Aegilops bicornis. Next base: position 164,668,595 of record CM038675.1, on the reverse strand, counting down.
ATATTCAGATCCCTATATACTTCGCAAATATCTAGGTCATATTGTAAATGTTGCTTCCATGCTCCACTTGGAGCTATTCCAAATGGTTGCTCCACTATACGTATCCGGTTTGCTACTCAGAGTCATTCGAATAGGTGTTAAAGCTTGCATCAATGTAACCCTTTACGCCGAACTCTTTATCACCTCCATAATCGAGAAACATGTACTTATTTACTCCAAGGACAATTTTGATCATTGTCCAATGATCCATTCTGGATCATTCTTGTACCTCGACCGACTCATGGCAAGGCACACTTCCGATGCGGTACACAAAGATAGCATACTATAGAGCCTACGTCTGAAGCATAGGGGACGACCTTCGTCCTTTCTCTCTCTTCTGCCGTGGTCGAGCTTTAACTCTTAACTTAATACCTTACAACTCAGGCAAGAACTCCTTCTTTGCCTGATCCATCTTGAACAACTTCAAGATTATGTCAAGGTATGTGCTTATTTGAAAGTATTATTAAATATTTTGATCTATCTTATAGATCTTGATGCTTATTGTTCAAGTAGCCTAATCCAGGTTTTCCATTGAAAAACACTTTTCAAACAACCCTATATGCTTTCTAGAAATTCTACATCATTTCTGATCAACATATACTCATCAGAAATTCCATAGTGCTCCCACTCACTTCTTTGGAAATACAAGTTTCTCATAAACTTTGTATAGACCCAAAATCTTTGATCATCTCATCAAAGCGTACATTCCAACTCCGAGATGCTTACTCCATTCCTTAGAAGGATTAATGGAGCTTTGCATACTTGTTAGTGTCTTTCATGATTGTCAAAAACCTTCTGGTTGTATCACATACAACCTTTCCTCAAGAAAAGCATCAAGGAAACAATGTTTTGACATCCTATATGCAAGATTTCATAAATAATGCAAGAACGGCTAATCGAATTCCAACAGACTCTTAGCATCGCTACGAAAGTGAGAAAGCCTCACCGTAGTCAACTCCTTGAACTTGTCGGAAAACATCTTTAACGACAAGTCGAGCTTTCTTAATGGTGATACTTACCATCATTGTCTGTCTTCCTTTTAAAATCCATCTTTACCCAACGTCCTTACGACCATCAAGTATTTCTTCCAAAGTCATGGATCCTCTCTTGGATGTTATGGCCTCGAGCCATTCGTCGGAATCCGGGCCCACCATCACTTCTCCATAGCTCGTAGGTTCATTGTTGTCTAGCAACATGACCTGTAAGACAGGATTGCGTACCACTCTGAAGTAGTACGTGTCCTTGTCGACCTACGAGCTCCGGTAGTGACTTGATCCGAAGCATCATGATCACTATCATCAGGTTCCACTTCAATTGGTGTAGGTGCCACATGAACAACTTCCTATGCCCTGCTACACACTGGTTGAAGTGATGGTTCAATAACCTCATTAAGTCTCCACCATCCTCCCACTCAATTCTTTCGAGAGAAACTTTTCCTCGAGAAAGGACCCGTTTCTAGAAACAATTACTTTTGCTTCCGGATCTGAGATAGGAGGTTTACCCAACTGTTTTTGGGTGTCCTATGAAGATGCATTTTATCCGATTTGGGTTCGAGCTTATCAACCTGAAACTTTTTCACATAAGCGTCGCAGCCCCAAACTTTCAAGAAACAACAGCTTAGGTTTCTCTAAATCATAGTTCATACGATGTCATCTCAACGGAATTATGTGGTGCCCTATCAAAGTGAATGTGGTTGTCTCTAATGCCTAACCCATGAACGATAGTGGTAATTCGATAAGAGACATCATGGCATGCACCATATCCAATAGGGTGCAGTCATGATGTTCGGACACACCATCACACTATGGTGTTCCAGGCGGTGTTAGTTGTGAAACAATTTCCACAATGTCTTAATTGTGTACCAAACTCGCAACTCAGACATTCATCTCTATGATCATATCACAGACATTTTATCCTCTTGTCACGAAGATCTTCAACTTCACTCTAAAATTACTTGAACCTTTCAATAATTCAGACTTGTGTTTCATCAAGTAAATATACTCAACATCTACTCAAATCATCTGTGAAGTAAGAACATAACGATATTCATCAGATGCCTCAACACTCATTGGACTGCACACATCAAAATCTGTTACTTCCAATAAGTTGCTATCTTGTTCCATCTTACTGAAAACGAGGCTTTTCAGTCATCTTGCCCATGTGGTATGATTTGCATATCTCAAGTGATTCAAAATCAAGTGAGTCCAAACGATCCATCTGCATGGAGTTTCTTCATGCGTATACACCAATAGACATGGTTCGCATGTCTCAAACTTTTCAAAAATGAGTGAGTCCAAAGATCCATCGACATGGAGCTTCTTCATGCGTTTTACACCAATATGACTTACATGGCGATTGCCACAAGTAAGTGGTACTATCATTACTATCTTATATCTTTTGGCATGAAGATGTGTATCACTACGATTGAGATTCAATAAACCATTCCTTTTAGGTGCAATACCATTGAAGGTATTATTCAAGTAAACAGAGTAACCATTATTCTCCTTAAATGAATAACTGTATTGCGATAGACATAATCCAATCATGTTTATGCTCAACGCAAACACCAAATAACAATTATTATAACACCAATCTCGATGGTAGAGGGAGCGTGCGATGCTTGATCACATCAACCTTGGAAACACTTCCAACACATATCGTCGACTCACCTTTAGCTAGTCTCCGCTTATTCCGTAGCTTTTATTTCGAAGTTACTAACAATTAGCAACCGAACGGTATCTAATACCACGGTGCTACTAGGAGTACTAGTAAAGTACACATTAACATAATGTATATCCAATATACTTCTATCGACCTTGCTAGCCTTCTTATCTACCAAGTATCTAGGGTAATCCTGCTCCAAAGGGCCGTTCCCCTTATTACGAAGCACTTAGTCTCGGGTTTGGGTTCAACCTTGGGTTTCTTCACTTAGAGCAGCAGCTGATTTGCCGTTTCATGAAGTATCCCTTCTTGCCCTTACCCTTCTTGAAACTAGTGGTTTCACCAACCATCAACAATTGATGATCCTTCTTGATTTCGCGGTGTCAAACATCGTGAATATCTCAAGGATCATCATATCTATCCCTGATATGTTATAGTTCATCACGAAGCTCTAGCAGCTTGGGGGCAATGACTTTGGAGAAACATCACTATCTCATCTGGAAGATCAACTCCCACTCGATTCAAGTGATTGTTGCACTCAGACAATCTGAGCACAAGCTCAAGGATTGAGCTTTTATCCCTTAGTTTGCAGGCTAAGAAAATGCGTCGGAGGTCTTATACCTCTTGGCGTGGGCATGAGCTCGAAATCCCAATTTCAGCCCTCGAAACATCTCATATGTTCTGCGACGTTTTGAAAACGTCTTTGGTGCCTCAATTCTAAACCGTTTAATCGAACTATCACGTAGTTATCAAAAGCGTGTATGTTCGATGTTACATAACATCCACATACGACGTTTGGGGTTACGCACCTTGGCGGTGCATTAAGGACATAAGCTTTCTACTGATCGCATAATCGCCATCACAACTTTCAACTATATTTTGTCTAGGAACATATCTAAAACAGTAGAACTATAGCGCGAGCTATGACATAATTTGCAAAGGGCTTTTGACTATGTTCAGGATAATTAAGTTCATCTAATGAACTCCCACTCAGATAGACATCCCTCTAGTTATCTAAGTGATTACATGATCCGAGTCAACTAGGCCGTGTCCGATCATCACGTGAGACGGACTAGTCATCATCGGTGAACATCTTCATGTTGATCGTATCCTCCATACGACTCATGCTCGACCTTTCGGTCTCTTGTGTTCCGAGGCCATGTCTGTACATGCTAGGCTCGTCAAGTTAACCTAAGTGTTTCGCGTGTGTAAATCTGGCTTACACCCGTTGTATGTGAACGTAAGAATCTATCACACGATCATCACGTGGTGCTTGAAGCAGCGAACTTTCATAGCGGTGCATAGTTAGGGGGGACACTTTCTTGAAATTTTAATGAGGGATCATCTTATTTACTACCATTGTTCTAAGCAAATAAGATGCATAAACATCATAAACATCACATGCAATCAAATAGTGACATGATATGGCCAATATCATTTTTCTCCTTTTGATCTCCATCTTCGGGGCTCCATGATCATCATCGTCACCGGCATGACACCATGATCTCCATCATCATGATCTCCATCATCGTGTCTCCATGAAGTTGTCTCGCCAACTTATTACTTCTACTACTATGGCTACCGGTTAGCAATAAAGTAAAGTAATTACATGGCGTTTGTTCAATGACACGCAGGTCATACAATAAATTAAGACAACTCCTATGGCTCCTGCCGGTTGTCATACTCATCGACATGCAAGTCGTGATTCCTATTACAAGAACATGATGAATCTCATACATCACATATCATTCATCACATTCTTCTTGGCCATATTACATCACATAGCATACCCTGCAAAAACAAGTTAGACGTCCTCTAATTGTTGTTTGCATGTTTCTGATGGCTGCTATGGGTTTCTAGCAAGAACGTTTCTTACCTACGCAAAACCACAACGTGATATGTCAATTGCTATTTACCCTTCATAAGGACCCTTTTCATCGAATCCGATCCGACTAAAGTGGGAGAGGCGGCACCCGCTAGCCACCTTATGCAACAAGTGCATGTCGATCGGTGGAACCTGTCTCACGTGGAAATGCGTGTAAGGTCGGTCCGGGCCGCTTCATCCCACGATGCCGCCGAATCAAGATTGGACTAGTAACGGTAAGCATATTGAACAAAATCAACGCCCACAACTACTTTGTGTTCTACTCGTGCAAAGAATCTACGCATAGACCTAGCTCATGATGCCACTGTTGGGTAACGTAGCAGAAATTCAAAATTTTCCTACGTGTCACCAAGATCTATCTATGTAGAAACCAACAACGAGGGGAAGGATAGTGCATCTACATACCCTTGTAGATCGCTAAGCGGAAGCGTTCAAGAGAACGGGGTTGAAGGAGTCGTACTCGTCGTGATCCAAATCACCGGAGATCCTAGTGCCGAACGGACGGCACCTCCGCGTTCAACATACGTGCAGCCCGGTGACGTCTCCCATGCCTTGATCCAGCAAGGAGAGAGGGAGAGGTTGAGGAAGACTCCGTTCAGCAGCAGCACAACAGCGTGGTGGTGGTGGAGGAGCGTGGCAATCCTGCAGGGCTTCGCCAAGCACCGCGGGAGAGGAGGAGGGAGAGAGGCAGGGCTGCGCCAGGGAGAGGTGAAACTCTTGTGTATACAGCCCCAAATACCTCAACTATATATAGGGGAGAGGGAGGGGGCTGCGCCTCCCCTAGGGTTCCCACCCCAAGGGCTGCGGCTGCCCCCAAAACCCATCTAGGGTGCGGCCAAGGGGGGAAGAGGGGAAACTTGCCCCCCAAGTTAGGTGGGTGCCCCCCTTCCCCAAACCCTAGGCGCCTTGGGCCCTTGTGGGGGGGGGCGCACCAGCCCACTTGGGGCTGGTCCCCTCCCACACTTGGCCCATGCAGCTCTCCGGGGATGGTGGCCCCACTTGGTGGACCCCCGGGACCCTCCCGGTGGTCCCGGTACGTTACCGATAAAACCCGAAACTTTTCCTGTGACCAAAACAGGACTTCCCATATATAAATTACCTCTGGACCATTCCGGAACTCCTCATGATGTCCGGGATCTCATACGGAACTCCGAACAACATTCGGTAACCACATACAAACTTCCTTTATAACCCTAGCGTCATCGAACCTTAAGTGTGTAGACCCTACGGGTTCGGGAACCATGCATACATGACCGAGAGTTCTCCGGTCAATAACCAACAGCGGGATCTGGATACCCATGTTGGCTCCCACATGTTCCACGATGATCTCATCGGATGAACCACGATGTCGAGGATTCAATCAATCCCGTATACAATTCCCTTTGTCTAGCGGTATTGTACTTGCCCGAGATTCGATCGTCGGTATTCCGATACCTTGTTCAATCTCGTTACCGGCAAGTCTCTTTACTCGTTCCGTAACACATCACCTCGTGATCAACCCCTTGGTCACATTGTGCACATTATGATGATGTCCTACGGAGTGGGCCCAGAGATACCTCTCCGTCACACGGAGTGACAAATCCCAATCTCGATTCATGCCAACCCAACAGACACTTTCGGAGATACCTGTAGTGCACCTTTATAGCCACCCAGTTACGTTGTGACGTTTGGTGCACCCAAAGCATTCCTAAGGTATCCGAGAGTTGCACAATCTCATGGTCTATGGAAATGATACTTGACATTAGAAAAGCTTTAGCATACGAACTACGATCTTTGTGCTAGGCTTAGGATTGGGTCTTGTCCATCACATCATTCTCCAAATGATGTAATCCCGGTATCAACGACATCCAATGTCCATGGTCAGGAAACCGTAACCATCTGTTGATCAACGAGCTAGTCAAACTAGAGGCTTACTAGGGACATGGTGTTGTTTATGTGCCCACACATGTATCTGAGTTTCCTATCAATACAATTATAGCATGGGTAATAAACGATTATCATGAAAAAGGAAATATAATAATAACTAATTTATTATTGCCTCTAGGGCATATTTCCAACATTTTAACGGGCCGGATCTCATATGGGCCACTATTAGGCCCGGAACGTGGCAGGCCATTAATGGACCGGATCAAATATGGGCCGGCATTTGGCCCAAAACATGGCAGCCAGTTAATGGGCCGGCCTACTAGGGCCCTCAAATTCTTGTGGGCCTACAGCTGGGCCGGCCTGTTAATGTCGGCGAAATCTCGTGGGCCTTTAGCCGGGCCGGCCCATTATGATCCGCAAGAATCTTGTGGGCCTTTACCTGGGCCGGCCCATTATGGCAAAAAAATCTTGTGGGCCTTTACCTGGGCCGGCCCATTATGGCCCGTGAAATCTTGTGGGCCGTTAGCTGGGCCAACCCATTATGGCTCGCAAAATCTCGTGGCCCTTTAGCTGGGCTGGCCCATTATGGTCCGCAAAATCTTGTGGGCCTTTAGTTGGGCCGGCCCATTTAAACTTGATGGGCCGGTCCACGTGTCAACATATCATAGGCGTGTCTCGCCCATTAGATGAGTGACACCTGTGCCAGCGCGGACCTGACACGTGTCTCCTCCAGCCAATGATGATTTTACACGTGGAAAATCCCCATTGGTCGGGGCTGTTAACGGGTTAACGGATCCAAAACCCAACCCGGTAGCTTAACGGCGTTCCGTTACGGTGGATGCCACATGTCGGTCACCCTTGACGAAAGCACTTCTGTGACGCGCGATTTATCGTCATGGAAGTGGACACTTCCGTGATGATAATTTTGGTAATGTCATGGAACACTCCTACGGCCACAGTATGACTATCTTGATTCTGTCATAAATTTGTCATGGATGTACATGCATGACAAAAAACGCGACCTACTGTGACAAACACGTATCATCACGGAAGTGTATTTTTTTGTAGTGGCGCATAGAGGAAACTTTAACCCTAGGTCGTATCCTAGTAATTCCTCTAATAATTATGGTAATTCCTACAACAACTCTTATGGAAATTTTAATAAGATGCCCTCTGATTTTGAGACTAGTGTTAAATAATTTATGATTTCTCAAAAGAATTTCAATGCTTTGCTTGAAGAAAAATTGCCTAAGATTGATGAATTGGCTAGGAACGTGGATAGAATTTATCTTGATGTTGATTCTTTGAAACTTAGATCTATTCCACCTAAGCATGTTAGCAATGAGTCTCTCAAAGCTATGAGAATTTCCATTGATGAGTGCAAAGAAATAATCTCTAGGATGCGTGCTAAAATAGATTGCTTTAAGAAAGCGTATTCTTCTAGTTTTCATGATAATAAGGATGAAGATCTAAAAGTTATTGATGTGTCTCCTATTAAATCTTTGTTTTCCAATATAAATCTTGATAATGATGGGACTGGAGATGAGTCAACTTTAGTTAGAAGGCGTCCCAATGATTCGGAGTTTTTAGATCTTAATGCAAAAATTGGTAAAAGTGGGATTGAAGAGGTCAAAACTTGACATGGCAGTGAACCCACTATTTTGGATTTCAAGGAATTTAATTATGATAATTGCTCTTTGATAGATTGTATTTCCTTGTTGCAATCCGTGTTAAATTCTCCTCATGCTTATAGTCAAAATAAAGCTTTTACCCAACATATCGTTGATGCTTTAATGCAATCTTATGAAAACTTGAATTAGAAGTTTCTATCCCTCGGAAACTTTATGATGAATGGGAACCTACTATTAAAATTAAAAGTAAAGATCATGAATGTTATGCTTTGTGTGACTTGGGTGCTAGTGTTTCCACGATTCCAAAAACTTTGTGTGATGTGTTATGTTTCCGTGAATTTGATGATTGTTCTTTAAATTTGCACCTTGCGGATTCCACCATTAAGAAACCTATGGGAAGGATTAATGTTGCTATTATTGTTGCAAATAAGAATTATGTGCCCTTAGATTTCATTGTTCTTGATATAGATTGCAATCCTACATGTCCTATTATTCTTTGTTGACCTTTCCTTAGAACGATTGGTGGAATTATTGATATGAAAGAAGGAAATATTAGATTCCAATTTCCATTAAGGAAAAGCATGGAACACTTTCCTAGAAAGAAGATTAAATTACCTTATGAATCTATTGTGAGAGCTACTTATGGATTGCATACCAAAGACGATAATACCTAGATCTATTCTTGTTTTTATGCCTAGCTAGGGGCGTTAAACAATAGGAAAACGTTTGGTGCCGGCGCATCGGCCGAACGCTCGGCTGGTCGCGGCTCGCTAGCGACACAAGTGTGTGGGGCCACGCTAGCCACACGTTCCCGTGAGGCCGTGACCCATCCAGCACTCCCTCCCATCAGCTTTTTTATTCCTTCCCATCCTGATCCACTCCCTTCTAGCATCTTCTTCCTCGTCACATCTCATCGGAAAATTCCATCCACCTCTCGACTTTGCCTAAGCTGTTGTGCTCTAGATCCATACCAGGCGTCCACGAGCTTGTTTTCAAGGGGGTCAGGTAGAGCTACAAGAGTGGGAGGCGGAGGGGAGCTGGTCTACACCAAGATATTGGGAGGCGGAGGGGCGGCACGGCGACTAGCTGCACAGCAGGATGCAAGCCGCGACGATGCTACTACATGATACAACCGGCAGGATGGGGAGCTGCAACCCCTGGCTAGAGGAGCTACAACCAAGGCGTGTTCAAGAGGCATCCAGTGACAGCCGCCAAACGGCTAGCTACAAATGGCGGTTCCCCGAGCTGCAACCGCCCGTTGGTCGAGCTGCATACCGCGACACACCCGACGGTGAGCTACAACCGTGCAGTACAAGCTGATGCAGGGGACGGCGACGATGAGCTACAATAGGAGATCTGGATTGCTGGATCTGGCTTTGCTGGAACAAGTGTTTTTTTTTGCTGGAACTAGTAATCCTTTTTGCTACAATCTTTTTCTTTTGTTTGCTACAATCGAATCAATGGGAGTCACCCGGTTGTTATTTTTGCTGGAACTAGCAATTTTTTTGTTACAATCAACCACCGAAGTTCTCCTGCTGAGATTGATTTTGCTGGCATCGATGTCCTTTTTTGCTGGAACCTTATAATGTTTTTGCTTCAACCGAATATTGAGGATTTGATGCTTTTTTATATCTTTTTTGCAATGGTGACGGTGGTGTGATTTTTGTTGCAAATGGCGGCAGGAAAGCTACAACCGTGCCCAGATTTGCTATAACCAGCGATAACGATAACTAAGTGTGACCGGCGGCGACGTGCTGCAATTTTCGGCGAAGACGACCCACTATTTTTTGTTCATGCAACGGGCAACAAGGGAAGCTTCTACGGGCGCTAGGATTTTTTGTTCCAACCGTGGGGGGGGGGGGGGCTCCTGGAACTGAGGCTGTTCGGGATCGAGTATGGCGAGCAGCGGCGAGATGGCGAGCTTATCAGTGTTGGGGCGGGGTGGGGGGTCATGATTCGCGCCGGTTGTGCGGCTCTGGTGCGCGGGGGCTTGAGAAGAAAGAAAGAATTAAGGGGGAGGAACAAGACGACACAGGTGGCAGATCTGACGGCCACCTACAGCTATATCGTGTGGTCGCGGTGTGACCGGCCCAAATTTGGGCCGGTGCAACGACGCCTATTAGTTCCCTAAACGATAGTGCTTGTTGGGAGGCAACCCAATTTTATTTTTGTTTCTTGCTTTTTGTTCCTGTTTAGTACTCCCTCCGTCCTATAATGTAAGACGTATTTTGACACTACACTAGAGTCAAAAAACGTCTTACATTACGGGACGGAGGGAGTAATAAATAATTCATCTAGCCTCTAGTTAGATGTGGTTTTATGTTTTAATTAGTGTTTGAGCCAAGTGGAACCTTTAGCATAACCTACGGTAATAGTTAATTTGATCTTGCTGAAAAATAGAAACTTTTGCGCGCACGAGATTCGTTTTCATAAATCACAGAAACGTGCTTTTCAGTTGATTCTTTTTGCAAAAGATTAATAAACAAATTTCTTAGGACTCCCTAATTCCTAAGAATTTTTGGAGTTCCAGAAGTATGCGTTTGATACATATTGCTACAGACTGTTCTGTTTTTGACAGATTCTGTTTTTCGTGTGTTGTTTGCTTATTTTAATGAATCTATGGCTAGTATCGGGGGGTATGAACCATAGAGAAGTTGGAATACAGTAGGTTTAACACCAATATAAATAAAGAATGAGTTCACTATAGTACCTTAAAGTGGTGGTTTGTTTTATTTCGCTAACGGGGATCATGAGATTTTCTGTTAAGTTTTGTGTTGTGAAGTTTTCAAGTTTTTGGGTAAAGATTTGATGGATTTCGGAACAAGGAGAGGCAAAAGTCTAAGCTTGGGGATGCCCAAGGCACACCAAGGTAAAATTCAAGGACAACCAAAAGCCTAAGCTTCGGGATGCCCCGGAAGGCATCCCTCTTTAAATCTTCGCTCTATCGGTAACTTTACTTGATGCTATATTTTTATTCACCACATGATATGTGTTTTGCTTGGAGTGTCTTGTATGATTTGAGTCTTTTCTTTTTAGTTTACCACAATCATGCTTGTTGTACACACCTTTTGGAGAGACACACATGAATCAGAATTTATTAGAATACTCTATGTGCTTCACTTATATCTTTTGAGCTAGATAATTTTGCTCTAGTGCTTCACTTATATGTTTTTAGAGCACGGTGGTGGTTTTATTTTATAGAAATTATTGATCTCTCATGCTTCACTTATATTATTTTGAGAGTCCTTTAAAACAGCATGGTAATTTGCTTTGGCTATAAAAATTAGTCCTAATATGATAGGCATCCAAGATGGGTATAATAAAAACTTGCATATAAAAGTGCATTGAATACTATAAGAAGTTTGATACTTGATGATTATTTTGAGATATGAAGATTTTAATATTAAACTTGTGCTAGTTGACTAATTGTGAATTTGAGAAATACTTGTGTTGAGGTTTGCATGTCTCTTAGCATGCATGTATGGTAACCGTTGTGTGAAAAATTTGAAGCATGAGGTATTTCTTTGATTGTCATCCTTTGTGTGGAGGTCGGGATCGCGCGATGGTTAACTCCTACCAACCCTTCCCCTAGGAGCATGCGTGTAGTGCATGGTTTTGATGACTTGTAGATTTTTGCAATAAGTATCTGAGTTCTTTATGACTAATGTTGAGTCCATGGATCATACGCACTCTCACCTTTTCATCATTGCTAGCCTCTTCGGTACCGTGCATTGCCCTTTCTCACCTTGAGAGTTGGTGCAACCTTCGCCGGTGCATCCAAACCCCCGTGATATGATATGCTCTATCACACATAAACCTCCTTATATCTTCCTCAAAACAGCCACCATACCTACCTATTATGACATTTCCATAGCCATTCCGAGATATATTGCCATGCAACTTTTCACCGTTCCGTTTATTACGACACACTTCGTCATTGTCATATTGCCTTGCATGATCATGTAGTTGACATCGTATATGTGGCAAAGCCACCATGCATAATTTATCATACATGTCACTCTTAATTCATTGCCCATCCCGGTACACCGCCGGAGGCATTCACATAGAGTCATATTTTGTTCTAGTATCGAGTTGTAAATAAATAGAAGTGTGGTGATCATCATTATTAGCGCATTGCCCCAAATAAAAAAAAGAAGAAAGGCCAAATAAAAAAAGGGAAGGCCCAAAAAAAAGAAAAAAAAGAAAGGGACAATGCTACTATCCTTTTACCACACTTGTGCTTCAAAGTAGCACCATGGTCTTCATGATAGAGAGTCTCTTATTTTGTCACTTTCATATACTAGTGGGAATTTTCGTTATAGAACTTGGCTTGTATATTCAATTGATGGGCTTCCTCAAAATTCCCTAGGTCTTCGTGAGCAAGCAAGTTGGATGCACACCCACTTAGTTTCTTTTGTTGAGCTTTCATACATTTATAGCTCTAGTGCATCCGCTGCATAGCAATCCCTACTCACTCACATTGATATCTATTGATGGGCATCTCCATAGCCCATTAATATGCCTAGTTGATATGAGACCATCTTCCTCCTTTTTGTCTTCTCCACAACCACCATTCTATTTCACCAATAGTGCTATGTCCATGGCTCACGCTCATATATTGCATGAAAGTTGAGAAAGTTTGAGAATAAGAAATTATGAAACAATTGCTTGGCTGAAATCGGGCTTGTGCATGATTTGAATATTTTGTGTGATGAAGATGGAGCATAGCCAAACTATATGATTTTGTAGGGATGAACTTTCTTTGGCCATGTTATTTTGAGAAGACATGATTACTTTGTTAGTATGCTTGAAGTATTATTATTTTTATGTCAATATTAAACTTTTGCCTTGAATCTTTCGGATGAACATTCATGCCACAATAAATAAATTACATTGATAATTATGTTAGGTAGCATTCCACATCAAAAATTATGTTTTTATCATTTACCTACTCGAGGACGACCAGGAATTAAGCTTGGGGATGCTTGATAAGTCTCCAACGTATCTATAATTTTTTATTGTTCCATGCTATTATATTATCTGTTTTGGGTGTTTAATGGGCTTTAATATGCTATTTTATATTATTTTTGGGACTAACCTATTAACCGGAGGCCCAGTGCCAGATTCTGTTTTTTTGCCTATTTTAGAGTTTTGCAGAAAAGGAATACCAAACGGAATGAAACCTGTGCGATGATCTTTCTTGGACCAAAAGTAATCCAGAAGACTTGGAGTTGAAGTCTGGAACTCCACGAGGAGGCCACGAGGCATGAGGGTGCGCCCAGGGGGGTAGGCGCCCCACCCTTGTGGGCCCCTCGTAGCTCCACTGACGTACTTCTTTCGCCTATATATACTCTTATACCCTAGAAACATCAGGGAGAGCCACGAAACTACTTTTCGACCGCCGCAACCTTCCGTACCCATGAGATCCCATCATGGGGCCTTTTCCGGTGATCTGTCGGAGGGGGAATCGATCACGGAGGGCTTCTAAATCAACACCATTGCCTCTCCGATGAAGCGTGAGTAGTTTACCACAGACCTTCGGGACCATAGTTATTAGCTAGATGGCTTCTTCTCTCTATTTGATTCTCAATACAAAGTTCTCCTCGATGTTCTTGGAGATATATTCGATGTAATACTCTTTTGCTGTGTGTTTGCCGAGATCCAATGAATTGTGGATTTATGAACAAGATTATCTATGAATATTATTTGGTTCTTCTCTGAATTATGGATCTGATGAATTGTGGATCCGATGAATTGTGAATATGATTTGATATCTTTGCAAGTCTCTTTGAATTATCGGTTTAGTTTGGCCTACTAGATTGATCTTTCTTGCAATGGGAGAAGTACTTAGCTTTGGGTTCAATCTTGCGGTGTCCTTTCCCAGTGACAATAGGGGCAGCAAGGCATGTATTGTACTGTTGCCATCGAGGATAAAAAGATGGGGTTTATATCATATTACTTGAGTTTATCCCTCTACATCATGACATCTTGCTTAATGCGTTACTTCGTTCTTATGAACTTAATACTCTAGATGCATGCTGGATAGCGGTCGATGTGTGGAGTAATAATAGTAGATGCAGAATCGTTTCGGTCTACTTGACACGGACGTGATGCCTATATTCATGATCATTGCCTTAGATATCTTCATAACTATGCGCTTTTCTATCAATTGCTCGGCAGTAATTTGTTCACCCGCCGCAATACATGCTATCTTGAGAGAATCCACTAGTGAAACCTATGGCCCCCGGGTCTCTTTCCTATTATATTACGTCTCTTTTATTTACATCGCATCTCGTTTACTATTTTGCAATCTTTACTTTCCAATCTATACAACAAAAATACTAAAAATATTTACTTTACTATCTCTATTAGATCTCACTTTTACGAGTGACTGTGAAGGGATTGACAACCCCTTTATTGCGTTGGTTGCAAGGTTCTTGATTGTTTGTGCAGGTACTAGGTGACTTGTGCGTTGTCTTCTACTGGATTGATACCTTGGTTCTCAAAACTGAGGGAAATACTTACGCTACTTTGCTGCAGCACTCTTTCCTCTTCAAGGGAAAACCAACGCATGCTCAAGAGGTAGCAGGGGGGGACCTTTAGTCCCCACCCTTTAGTGCCGGTTACAGAACCGGCACTAAAGGGCCTTACGAACCGGTGCTATAGCCCGGTTCTGCACTAGTGTACACCAATCATCAATCACGGTGACATTCCCAACCATGTGGTGTTTTTCTGCTCTTACTCTATAGACTATACTTCCTACATAATGTTTATGGCGCTACACGTATTCTTGATGTTGTGTAAGGATCTCTGAGATATACTGTTCTACCGAGTATACTGATGTTGTATTCCCATTCCGCAATACCTCACATTCCTAGTCTATTAGAGTACGTGAAAGCACTATTTAGCAACGGTCACCTAGTTTTGTATGGCATTTCCAAAAGAAAAGATCTGGGATGGCCTAGATGCTACCACATCTTATATATATCCATCGGTCTCCCTTCACCTGCCCTTTTATGAGAAGAATTACTGCCCTGTTATGTTGAGGCTTTGCTTTTGTACGCACTTCCTTTAATAGTGTTCTGGATCTCAAAGCAAATTTTGTACTTCATGAGTATGAAAAGCTACTTTGGATTTTCTACATTTTTGTTACAAATCAGATTTTTTGATTTGGCTTTAGGTCAGATTTATGTCCACACAAAAAAAATCTTTATCCTATAGAACTAACATGTGGTTGAATGGATAGGAGAATGGTGGTATCTATAGCCCACCACAAATCAAACCGCGGGCTTGATACGTATGTGGATGTCTCATAAAAGCGGTGGCGGGGCGCGGGGCACGCGGCGGCGAGCCTCGGCGGCGGTGGCGGCTGCGCTGAGGCGACTCCAGGCGTGGCGCTGAGCTTGGATCCATCGCGGATCTGATCCTGTGGGCGCGGCCTAGGCCTCCCTGCTTCGGCCGGCGGGTCTCGGTGGGGGCTTCTCCGTCTTGAGATCCGCAAGAGGGATCATCCAGATCCCGGCAAGGACGGCGGCGACCCGTGCACGAGAGATGGAGGTCTTCGATCAGATCTGGGTGAAAACCTGCTATTGGCTATTGCCAAGGCCAGCGATGGCGACGCTGTCTGCGTCGTTCCCTTCCTGAAGGCATCACCGTGGAGATGTTCAAGGCCACTCTCTGCTACCTCAGGGGGAAACCCTAGATCAGTAGATCGGATGACGGCGGCTCTCTGGTGTCGTTTCCCCGCCGGGGGCGTCATTCTTGGAGGAGCACACGGACTCGAGGGAATAGAGGACGGCGACTTTGGTGGAGCGGTGCTTCATCTTACACAATGATGGTGGCGAATCTCGACGGCATGGTGATGTGGAGACTCGGTGCCTGATGCGCGGAGATGGACTCGTGCAGGAGGAGGATGCAGTCTGGCGTCATGGGGGAGTCGATGGTTGAGTGGCCATACAAGGTAGAAGCCGCAATATGATCAGAAGATGGACCTGTGGAAGATGGCGGCGACGACACGAAAGTCGTCGACGGATTGTGCCCCAGACCCGGTATGTGTCTCGGCTGGGGCTTCCGAATATGTTTCGGCTTTCGGCTTTTGATGTTAGGCTTAGGTGAGTGGTTTGGGTAGTGGCCCAGCTAGCACCCCTTCATCATTTTGGATAGGAGTACACTAGTAGAAAACAGGGCTTTCGTCCAGGCCAGTTTAGCCCATTAGTCCTGGTTCAATCCAGAACCGGGACTAATGTGAGCATTTATCCCGGTTCGTGCGGCTAAGGAATTAGTCCCGGTTCACTGTGCCCTTTAGTCCCGGTTTGTGCCTCAAACCGGGACTAAAAATCTTGATACCATTAGTCCGGTTCATGCCTCAAACCGAGACTAAAGAGTAGACCTTTAGTCCCGGTTTGAGGCATGAACCTGGACTAATGGGGTTGAGACCTTTAGTCCCGGTTCGTGCCACGAACCGGTACTAAAGGTCCCATTTTCAAACTCTACCCCCCCTGGATCGCCTTTTCAATTTTAAAACAAATAAAACAAAATGATGGAAATGTCAAAAAAATAAATAAAAGAAAATAAGTTTTTTATATGAAAAATCATCTACTCGATATGTTACATCCAAATTTAACAGGGGGAACCCCGTTAAACATTTTCAAAATCCTCAAAGACCTAACAGAAAAAAGTTACGGGGCTTTTAATATCTAGAGTGGAAAAATCGAAAAAATTTCAAGCTGTGGTCAAATAATGGTCAAACCATGGTCAAACTAATTATTCTAGAATATTAGTGTTACTAAATAATTTGTTCAGTTATTTTGAATTTTGGTCAAATCTGGTCAAACTGTGGTCAAACTGTGGTCAAACAATGGTCAAACTATGGTCAAACTATGGTCAAACTGTGGTCAAACAATGGTCAAACCATGGTCAAACTAATTATTCAAAATAACTATTGTTTTCTAAATAATTATTGTTTTTGAAAACAATAGTTTGAAACTCAAACAGTGAAATGTGTCAATTCATGCTCAAGCAAAATTCCTGAGGGTTAATAGGATTGACATCTTAATATTGTCAGGAAAACAACCAGTGCAGACTTGAAAACGAGGGAGAATAGAACCCGAAAGTTAAGCGTGCTCAGGCTGGGGGAGTGGGAGGATGGGTGACCGTTCGGGAAGTTAGGTGATTTGGAATGGTGAGGGTGATTAGAGAAGAAGATAAATTGAGCAGTGATGAGGGGTGCTGATTAGAGATTAGGGGTTAAAATAATTCAGAAATTTGAAAATAAAAAATTATTCAAAAAAATTTCAAAAAAAATTTCAAGAAAAAATTAAAAAAAAAATCATAAAATTTCCATCAGTCCCGGTTGGTGTTACCAACCGGGACTAAAGGTGGAGCCCCACGTGGCCGCGGCCTTTAGTCCCGGTTCTGGATTGACACATTTAGTACCGACCCTTTAGTCCCGGTTCACCAACCGGGACTAAAGGCCCTTACCAACCGGGACAATAGGCCCTTATTCTACTAGTGGTAGCGGCATGTGTTGCCAAGACGGTGGATTCAGGCACATTGTTGTAATACTTTATAAGGTCCTCGAGAATAACCAATAAAGTGGCCGTATGCATCTTCCAGATGCAGAGGCCGGGGGTCATCCTCCTTTTCTAAAAAATAAAGGCGAAAAATTCTTAGTGCAGACTCTTCGGGTTGTGCACCTAGTCTTGACCCCGACCAGTCTCCCCATCTGGGATTTTTGAATTTTATATTGCAGGTAGGGGCCCGTCACCATTCGTACTTGTGCCACCGTAGGGGAGGGACGGAGGTGTGGAAGTGGTGAAGGAAGGCATCCCGCCGGTAAACATCGGCAGACAGTGAGAGGCTGTTGAGCGGCCGAGCAACTACTGGTGAGCTGCGTGGGAGGGGCGGCGAATTACAGAGGAGCGGTGGGAGGAAGGATAGTGTCGAGATGCAGCGGAGTCCGACGGAACTCTCCCATCACGCATGCCACCAGCTAGTACTGTTCCATAGTGGCAGAACGAGCGATCGTCGTGAGGCGCTAGGGAGGTATGGCGAGCTTTCCGGAAAATTCGTTTCTGAGCTCAGGCTCATTTGAACTTGATATCTTAGCCGCCCAGTCACATGTAGATTCGCGTCACAACTCGTATTCCATCTGGTATTCTCACTGTATGTGATATAGCAATGATGTGGGCCCTGGCTCATTTATTGCGGTAGGCGTCCTCACCGTCCGGCCGGAACAGCCAGTCCCCCGCGGCTCATCTCTAATACTGAGCCATCATGTTCCGTCTGCAACTCACAAACTGCCTGACACAACACTAGCCGTCCTTCTAGATCCGCTGGCACTTTAGGTCCGACTTCAAACATTTCATGGAAATTTCAGGGAAATGCTGCGACTTCACCATTCCACTAGCACTTTACGTCCAACAATACACATTCAAATCCATTGTCCACAGAACCCACACTTGGGTTTTACAAATTCACAGGCGCGAAAACCAAAAGTGACAAACTACACTAGGGAACACACGAGCAACAGGGTCAAAAGATAGGGCCGCCCTGCAACTATTCTGACTTCATCCCCTCAGTCCACGATTTCGAGTCACAGGAAACATTGCAGGTCACCCTGATACTCTCTCATAGTCACGATCTCATATTCGAGACTTTTCCGCAGGTGATAAAACAATATCTGCGCACACAAATGAGATCACATATTACTGTAACCTATGTTCATCACAAGATGTAGGTACAGCCCATTGAACTCATGGATGTAGTGCACAATGTAAACACCGCTCTCCTCCACTGGTGGAAAAACAGGCTTCCGTCCAGCCCCATAAGTCGCGAAGCTGTAGGAACCGCGACTAATGGGACCTTTAGTCGCGGTTCTGGAGGTGAACCGCGACCAAAGGCATGGGCCCAGGGCGCTCGGTGGCCAGCTGGCGCACGTGAGGGTCTTTAGTCGCGGTTTGCTAGGACAACCGCGACTAAAGGCTCTCGCACTTTTTAGTCACGGTTTGCCGTGCCAACCGCAACTAAAGCCCTCCCTATATATACCCATCCAGCAGCCAACACTTAGCCATTTGGAGCCATTCTCTTCACAAGTGGGTGTAGGTTTGCTTTTGGTTCCTCTTATGCACATAAGGTGTTTGATGAAATGCCCCAAGAGCATGAAACAAATATATATTGTATATTCCTCTTGAATTCTTTTTGGTTCTAATTTCAAATTTGTTTGAAATTGTACATTCATATGCATGTATGTAGTACCGTAGAATATGTGAAACTCCTTCAAAATTAAAATAAAGCACAAAAGAAATAAAACAATACAAATTAAACAGAAAACAATACAAATTAAAAAGAAAACAATACAAATTAAACAGAAAACAGGTTTGGGGGGGCTAAAACCCTAAACTGCGGCGGCTTTTAGTCGCGGTTGGCCAGACCAACGCGACTAAAAAATGAAGACATGAGAATGCAAAACCGCCAAAAAACCCTTTAGTCGCGGTTGGGCAGGCGACCATGACTAAAAGGTACCTTTAATCATGGTCTCGTCGCCAACCGCGACTAAAGGGGGGCTATAAATACAAGGCTCGATTCTCGTCTTCTCCGATTCGATTCTACTTTGTTCGTCTCTGCCCGCGCCCTCGGCGCCGCCCGCCGTCGCCCTCGCCCTCGGCGCCGCCCGCCCGTCGCCCTCGCCCTCGGCGCCGCCCGTCGCCCCTCGCCCTACAGCGCGCCGCCGGCCTTGTCTTGCCGCCTCGCTCGCCGCCCTCAACGCCGCCGACCGGCCTCCTCGCCCACAGCGCGCCCGCCTCGCTCGGCCGCCCTCGGCCTTAACTGGTAGTGCATCCGGCCAAGGCCACCTCGGCTACTTCACATGCGCGCGCTCTCCAACGCCTCGACCCATTCTTGGGCTCACGCGCGGACGCCGCGCCATGACGCATCACCCTTCCTTGGCTTCTCCGGCGTGCCGCGTGAAGCGGCGGCGCGTGCCCGGCGGTGGAGGCCGGCAATGGATAAGTGGCAGTGATGGCCGGCAATGGATAAGTGGCAGTGGTGGCATGTATGTAGTACCGTAGAATATATGAAACTCCTTCAAAATTAAAATAAAGCACAAAAGAAATAAAACAATACAAATTAAACAGAAAACAGGTTTAGGGGGGCTAAAACCCTAAACCTGTGGCGGCCTTTAGTCGCGGTTGGCGGAAAGAACCGCGACTAAAGGTCCTCCGCCCCGACGGCCGCCTGGCGCCCACGTGGACGGGCCGTTAGTCGCGGTTCTTAAGCAGCCGCGACTAAAGGTGGAGGGCATTAGTCGCGCTTATTTGGTCGCGGTTGCCCAACCGCGACTAATGACAGTTGCGAACCGCGACCAAATGCCTTTTTTTCACCAGTGCTCCCTGTCAACAAATCATTAGTCCAACACCAATATCTTCTATACTACCGTACATTCCAAAAATTGCGCTTGGCATTCACTCACCTTGTACAAGGATCGCGATGGGCCACCAACGGATAGACAGAAGTCCATCCGTCCACGTCAACCAATCATCCACAGAATATGTCGTTGAAGCATTGTCAGAATCAACACTGGGATCTCTTTGCAAAGGCACTGTGTTTCGTTTCCATCTCGTTACTGGGGTGTGTCTCAGTCGGGTCCAACACCCTGAAGATCTTCTTCTCTGTGTCCAGGATGTACAAGGACCAGCAATCCATGCAGTACACCGGGAACATAAAACTGAAATTAAATATTTGCAGCATAACTACGTCGATGTGAGGGCATCCGGACTGAATGTCCATATGGGAGATCTACGGGTTTACCTTTTTTAGCCACTCAATCTTGTAGTGTATATCTCATTAGCTTGAAGTCCATCTTACGGATTTAATCCCGGTCAACTTTGCCATCTCCACAGCTCTGTTCTGATCTGCAAAGATTGTCACCACAACTACTAAGCAATATGAAAATGCAAGCCAATCAGAACTAAAAATACTACTTAACAAAATATGTAGAGTGCACAACTTTTTTTCAGGAACATGTAGAGTGCACAACTGGTGAGTATTGTTTTCAGAGCCGGGCCACCCGTCATCAAAAGTTCTGCAAACACCGACTCAAAACCTTTTCCTTGCTCGTCCACACCAGCCAATATAATGCTCTGAAAATGGTTCTTCACCCCAAGAAAAAGACTAAAAGGTATGCATACGAGAAGCTCTTAGAGCAAGTACAATAGTCCTATTCAGCAGGCTGCAACGGAGTCCACGCCAGCAAAAATCTGAGCTGGAGAGAAAAAAAAGAAAGGAGAGAGAAGGAGCCGGCTGTTCGTGAAGCGACGGGCTAAGGGCATCTCCAGCCGCGCCCCCAACAGGCCCTCCCCAGGCGATTTTGCCGCGCCGGCGTCAATAAAAGGCCCCAGTCGCGTCCCCAGAAGCCCGTTTTTCACCGGCTCGGGCCAAAACTGATGCCGGCGGACCCGAGCCAAACCAGCGCCACAGAAGCGCTTGGAAGCACAAGCGAAAAAAGCGCGTGGGCCCGCCCTGCGAGCGACCGAGGGCCTTTTCCGCCGTTCTTGGCGCTTTCCTCGCATCTCTCCTGCTCGCCTTCCTCCCGCCATTCTCTCCCTTTCTCCCGCCAAACCGCCTCCGCTCGCCCGCGAAGAAGCACGCCATGCAGCGCTAACCTTGATTGGCCCGTGGCCCGGCGAAGCGAGAGGAAGCCGAGGGAGCCGCCATCGAAGCCACCGGCCTGTCGAGCGCCGAGTGGAGGGTGGAAGTTCAGCGGCCTTGAAGCGATCACCGCCGGCGGTGAACAGGACCATACCAAGAAGGCCCGCGACAACGGCGGCGGCAGCGGCGTCTTCCTCATCGGTCGACCGGTGAGGATGAATCCACCCGTCGTCAGCCACGCCCAGTACGCGCCCTGGGGACCGCAAGGCGCCGGATCTCCATGGGGTCCATTGTCGCCCGGCTACGCCGACGGCGACGCGCACGGTGGGTTCAATCCAAACGTGACCTTCCCTCATGGTCACCCCGCTACGCGCACGCCCTCGCCCGCCTTCGTCGGCGTGCAGTACCCTCCATACAACTACTCGCCGCCCGCCGCCTACGCGTCCACACCGACGCCACATCTCTACCGTGGACCGCTACCCTTCTCGCACCTCGGCGACGCCGACAACACGGGAGCCGACATGGACGACATCATCGCGGCAGGATCGACCGCGGCCGCCGCGTCTCCCGGGTTCGCCACCCAGGACGACGTGGTGGACCTCAGCGGCAACATGGAGGCCGAGCTCGGCTACGTCTACGGCGACGACGCGCAGGAACCCGAGGAGGAGGAGGACGACCAGGAGGAGCAGGAGGAGGAGGACGCCCACGCCCACACGGACGCCAAGCCCGAATGACGCGTCTACATCGCCGCCCAGCAGTGCCGAAGCCGCGCCGACGAAGCCCAGCATCGAAGCAGCTCCGACCCCGACGAGCCCGCGCACGCCGGCTCCGCCAACGCCTGGAGCCGACACCGCCGAGTGAATCGCCGTGCGCACGCGATCGCCGGATTCTGTTTTTTTGTAACGCCAGACTACGTATGATCGCCGGATTTGCGGCGTCTTTTGAGAGCGGGAACGACCAAGTTTAAATTTTCCACATCCACAGGGGCGTAGCGTGGGGGCGTGGATCGAGCTAGGTCGCCCCGAGGCGAACTAAGCGCCCGGCACGCCCGTGCCGCGGATTTAGGCGCCTGGGGGCGAGCGGAGATGCCCTAAGACACAGAACACGAGAGCCTTCCGCCCGCTTGCAGCCCGATGCGAGCGCTAGCGCCGCCGCTTCCAATCCCGTGCGTCCGATCCCGTGCGTCTCCCTTGCCTCCTGAGCTTCTCCTTCCACCTCCGCGCGCGAAATCCATCTTTCCCTCGCTCCAAAAATCTTAGTGCGCGCCAAATCGAAGCTTTAATAAAGTCTCCAGCTTCCCCCAAATCGCCACCACCCCAGACCCTAGAACAGCCGCCGGCGCCGCATCAAGGAGATGGGTCAGCAGTCCAAAAGGACGCGTGCGCCGGCGCCTCAGGTCGTCCCACCGTCGCTGCCTCAATTCGTAACGCCGTTGATGCCGCATCTCGTCCCGCCGTCGGCGCCACACCTCGTCCCGCCGCCGTCGGCGCTACACCTCGTCCCCGCCACCACGCCAGCCCGGACCAGGTGCCTCGATTCCTCCACGGCCACCAAAGGCAGCGGCGGCCTCTGCATTGGCTCATACCAAGGCGCACAATGCAGCTATATTCCAGTTCTCCTATCACCCACATTGAGAATGTGGATGATAGGGGAACTGGAATATGGCTGCATTGCCTAGGAAGAGAGTTCGAATGACCTGCCTAGATGCTGCCACAAACCTCATATATCTACCCACAGGGCCCCACTTCACCTGTCCTCCTTTTATTTGAGCAAATACTATCCTTTTATATACCTTTTATATTGAGAGCCTGTTCTCGTATGCCCACCTTTAAATAGTCGTGCGAATATCAGAGCAATTTTGATACTTTGGGATTATGAAACACTACTACGAATGTATAATTAGACAATGATTACTTAATCGCCCTCTTCCTCCCGTGGAAATAAAATCATTACACCTGCCCCCAAATAGTTGCTTGATTGAGTCTACAAGTTAGCCGACACATTGATCCATTCCACTTGGAGATCCTCGCCTCTGCAGATTTCAACTCAAATGTGGACATAATCTCCGTAATGTAAATTTGAGCATATATTTATGTTTCCATGTTAGTAAAAGAGAACTTTTTCTGTAGAAAATTAAATCATACAATATCACTAAGGGCATCTCCAAGCCGACCCGTAAATTTCGCTCGGCATCCGTCCCCGGAGAGGGGACCAGTCTGCGGACACTGATGCCGAAAGCCATCAAATGCTGACCGCATACATTTCAACAACTGTTGAAACCAACCGGACATAACTCGTGTAAACCTGGCGGATTTTGTATTTTTAAATAAAACCAGACGATATTTCATCCTATGAACTAAAAATCTTAAAACAAAAACCCAAAACTACCCTATACTTGGCGGTGACCTCGTAGACCATGTCGGGCTGCCTGGCGCCTCCTCCTCCGTCATCGTCGCCGGATCCGGCGTCAAAGTCGTCGTCGTCGGGCATTGGGTGGCGGAAGGGGTTGGCATCGCGACGGGGCTTCCCGGCAGCCTCCTGACGCTCGCGGATGATCCTCCCGCTTCCTCCTGCGTCGTGCGCAGTGCTGCCGCGGCCACCGAGGACGTGGGTTGGGGAGAGGGTGGCGGTCGTTGGAGGAGTCAGCATTGGCGGCGGCGATCTTGCTGAGGGACCACTCCTTGCCATACTTGGCCATCTCCCCGTCAAGGCAGCGGAGACGACGACATTTTGCTGTCTCCATATGTCATCACGGAGCGGTCCAGGGGCCAGGCATACGCCAATTTCGGGTCCGCCGCGATATGTGGCGGCGGGACGTCCGAGTCCGTGAAATTGGACCCCTGTCCCGCCGGCGTTGCTCCCAGTCAGCGTACTCCTACGCCGCCATGGCGCTTCGGGACGATGAACAACTACCGCCGCCCCCACCGCTATCGTGGTAGTGGAGAATGCGACTACGCGCCTTCGCCTCAATCACATTAGGATGAGGTGTATGACTGTGAATGTTATGCGCAAGGACGTGCATTGATCTGGCTGCATATGGACGTTTGGGTGTGTGCCATGTCATCAATCCGTGGCTCCAAGGACTCCACCAATGACAATGCATCTCATTGTATCCTTCATTGTCCATTTTAAAAAAATTAAAAATAAATGAGTATAGTTTCAAAAAATCAAACCCTTTTTTATGGAGTTCTTTGATGTGTAATAGTTGCCACCAAAAATTACAAACTTGCAATCCCACATTTTTTTGACTTTATTTGCATTTTCGAGGTGATGTCTTTGACGTTCATATTTCAAACTCATTTACTTTTCTCGGATAAGGCCTAAACATAAACTCAAGACACAACTATGATTTTTGCACATAATTTTGCCAACTTCTTCAAATTTCACACACTTGCCGTTCAAATTTTAATTACTTTTGGGAAATCCAGATAAAGTCATTTAAATGTGTGAAGTAGCTACAAATTTAGAAAATCCATGAAACCTTGGAATTGTGCGTAAAATAAGGTCTATTTATTGTGAAAATTGGAGTGGTGCCATTTTGCACCCTTTTTTGTAATTGCTTCACACACAAAAAATACCCTTTTCGACACTTAAAAATGAAAAAGGATTGTTTTTGTACAAAAAAAATTACAAATCCTATCTTGCAACATTGTTTGTGATGGCAAGATTCACCAATGTGTCTAATTTTGGCACATTATAATAAGTCATGCAATGAATATGGCCATCACCTTTGTCCTTTCACATGAAATACATGAATGTTCATACAAAATAGCCCGTTTTGTGAAAGTTTTTTTTTAAGTTGTCATCTTGACACTTTGGTATTTTTTGTAGTAACTAGTACGCATAAAAGGATTCCATGCAGAAGGATTGCATTTTTTTAACTTGTATTCATTTTCTTTCATTTTTCCTAGACGGGTTCAAAATGGCCAGCATGCCTATTCATGGCAAGGGGTTGAAATTCTCAAAAATCTAAGTGGTTCTTCCATATAATGATTAGTTTTGTATCTAATTTTTTTTTGCTAATTTTTATGACAAAGCTATCACACAGTTGCAGTTCAAATTTGAATGACTTTCGGGAAATTGACATAAAGTCATTTAAATGTGAAAAAGTAGCTACAAATCTAGAAAATCCATGAAACTTGGGAATTGTGCATAAGATATGTTCTACTTAGTGTAAAAATTAGTGCTTTGCCATTTTGCACCCTGTTTTTTGTACTTGCTTCACAAAAAATACCCATTTCGACACTTAAAAAATTAGAAATGGTTATTTTTTAGAAAAAAGTTGGAAATTCTATTTGGCAACATTGTATGTAATGACAATGTGCACATGTTTGTCTAATTTGGGCACATTACAATAAACTATGCAATGAATATGGCCATCACCTTGGTCACTTGACTTGAAAGCCATGAATGTTCATACATGATAACCCGTTTTGTGAAAGATTTTTTTTTCAAACATTTCATATTGAAGCTTTGGTATTTTTCATCGCAACTAGTACACATAAAAGGAGTCCGTGCGAAAAGGATTGCATTTTTGAACTTGTATTCATTTTCTTTCATTTTTTCCGAGATGAGGTCAAAATGCCCGGCATGGCTAATCATGGCGAGGGGCTGAATCTCTCAAAAATCTAAGTGTTCATATGATGACTAGTTGTGTACCTAATTTTTTTTTTACTATTTTTTAGGACAGAGCTATCACACGCTTGCAGTTCAAATTTGAATTAGTTCCCGAAAATCGACATAAAGTCATTTAAATGTGCGAAAGTAGCTACAAATGTAAAAAATCCATGAAACTTTGGAATTGTGCATAAAATATGGTCTACTTACAGTGAAAATTAGAGTGGTGCCATTTGCACCATGTTTTTGTACTTGCTTCACAAAAAATACCCTTTTTGACACATAAAAAATGAAAATTGATTTTTTAAACAAAGAGTTAGAAAATCTATTTAACAACATTGTTTGTTATGGCCAGATGCACATATGTGTCTAATTTAGGCACATTACAATAAACTACGCAACAAGTATGACCATTGATAGGGTCCTGTAAGTCGTGTGCTTAAAGAGGGCACACGGCTTATTTTGTCCTGTCAGCTGAGTTCTTGTAGAGGAGACACGGCTTACATGACATGTAAGTTGAGACCCTTGACAAGGCACACGGCTTATACGTTGCTCCCTGACGGCGCCGTAAACGACCTCCGTTGCAGACACGTGGCAGATATCTTTGCCAAGTGTGCGCTATAAGCCGAGTGTTTTTTGTATAGATACTGTGTACAATATGTAAGCCGAGGGCTTTTCGGGGCACTCGGCTTATATTACACTATAAGCCGATAACATTTTGTTTGCCATGCGTTATTTCTCCCCCACATAAATCAAGTACCCGATGAATAGCTTACGGCTTACAAGCTAACACACAGAAAAACGAGATTTTTCTGTAGTGATAGTACATTGAAATACCACGCTGCTACATTCCAATTCCCCTACGCCCCACATTCCTAGTTGTCTACTAGAGCATGTGAGAGCACTATTGAGCAACGCTTGTGAGTTTTCTATGGCATTGCCAAAGAAGAGAGATCGAGTGAGCTGTCTAGATGTTGCCACACACCTGATATATCTATCCATCTGGCCCCACTTCAGCTGCCCTCCTTTCTCTTTTGATTAGAGTAAATACTGCCCGTTTATGTTGAGGATTTGCTTCCGTACGCCCTCCTTCAAATAGTTGTGCGGACCTAAAAGCACTTTTGGTACTTCGTGGTTATGAAACGCTATTATGGATGTATAGTTAGACGATGATACTCTGTCACCTCTTCGTGGCGTGAAAGTAAAATCATAATTCACGCCCACAAATAGTTGTTGGATTGAGTCTTCAAGTTAGTGGACACATTGATCCATGTCGCATGCAGATCCTCACCTCCTCCATCCATCTTCTATGTTTGCGTCGGTGTCATTTCACAAAATAGATTGATTTGTCATGTATAAAGTGACCCGCGCATACTAGAAATTTAAGACTCGCTAAGTATACTATAGATTAAGTAAAGAAGATGTCTGGCATATCAAAATTGTCTAGAAAATAGCCTACCTAGATTTTCTAAAACTAGCTCGAGCTTTAAACGTTCCTTGTCTAATTATCTATATACAACTAGGGAAAACCTTATAACAGAAATTTAGCAGTAGCGCGTGCCAAAAATGGGCGCTAATGCTAAATAGCATTAGCGCACGTGCGAAAACCGCGCTACAGATACAACAGTAGCAGTAGCGCGTGCACATGAAAAAGCGCTACCACCAACATTCCCATTGCTAAAACGATAGGCTACGCATAGCAGTAGCGGTCTTGAGAGAAGTGCGCTACCGCTAGGACATAAGTAGCAGCGCGTTTCACGCGGAGAGCGCTACTGCTAATGGAAATAAAATAAAATGAAAAATAAATGGAAAAGTAAATGAAAAAGGAGAAGGGAAAAAATAAAATGTAGAGCAAAATAAATGAAAAGGCGAAAAAAGGAGAAAAGTGTAGCAGTAGCGTTTGCTCGTAAGAGGCGCTATAGCTAACATAGCTGCAGCGCGTTTCCTAGACCCCGCTACACAAACAGAAAATGAAATAAGAAATATGAAGGAAATTACATAGCTATATCAGAAGCGCGTATTGTGAAAATCGCTATAGCTAACTTAGCTATAGCGCGTTTCGCGAAAAGCGCTACCGCCAAGTTTGACTTAACAAAAAAACCGTTTCCCCCCGGCCACCACTTCTCCCCCAAATCCCTCGACCTACACCGCCGCTGTCTGCCCGATTTGCTGTCGCCCCACTTCGCCGCCGTCTCCTGCCGACGTCGACGCCCCCGGAGCCACCAGAGCTGCCACATTGCCGACGCCAACGGAGCCGCCCCCAGCGCCACCGGAGCCGCGCGGCCTCATCAACGCCACCGGAGCCGCAGTCCACGCCACCGGAGCCGTAGTCGACGCCACCGGATCCTCCCTCGCCACAACTGCCTCCCTCACCGTCACCCGAGACGCCCCTGCCTCCTGCGCCACCACCGGAGCCATCCTCTGTAAGCCCCACCCTCCTCTCTCTCTCTCTAAATTAGTTAGGAAAAGAATTTAGTTAGGTTAATTTAGTTAGGAAACGAATTTAGATAGGGCTTTGACAGAGACGCCCCTGCCTCCCTCGCCACATCTGCCTCCCTCGCCGTAGGAAAAAATTGTATATGCTTAACTAGGGCTTTGACAGAGACGCCCCTGCCTCCCTCGCCACATCTGCCTCCATCTATATTTGGTTTTTGAATTGAGTTTCAGAGAGCATGAGATTTGTGAAGATTTCTTGAAGTGTCAAACACTAGGAGAAGCAAATTTGAAGTGGTCATGATATATGAAAAATCCTCAATTGTGTTTGCTTATTGATCATAATCGACATTGAAGTGGTTCGATTGTGCCCAAGTGGCCTTTTGTTGTTTCCAGGGAATGAAGCTGAGTGGCCTATGTTTTGCCAGAATGTTGATTCATTTCCGTTCCGACAAAATTCAGGTTCTCGATTTGTCCACTTTTTAGCAAAGGTCATGCCGAAATTTTCCGTGAATTTCGGCATATGACTTGTGCTACAAACTAGGACATATTGAGTGCCCGGGATTTGCCGCACCGGGAAGGAGTCAACGTTCTTGCAAAACAATAGGACTTTTTTATGTCATTATTCATTTTATTAGGTCTAGAATTAATTGACTAGATTTAATCATAGGAAACATGGCTAGCAACGATGAAGGACAGGGTTCTGGTGATTGCGACGACGTCTACCGGGCGGCAGACAAATTTTTGAGCCTTGCCGACGAGACTGAGATCGGCGCTGAGACTGAGATCGGCGCTCAGACTGAAACCGGCATCGAGACCGGCGCTCAGACTGAGACCGGCGCCGAGACTAGCGGAGCCGGTGTATAACCGAAAGCAAAGAGGCAACGGCTTCCTAACAAGCTCAGGACTACTAGACTGGTGGTCACGGAGGTGGACGATGGCAATTTTGAGGCAAAAGCGCCCCAGGAAGCACGCGCGTGCTACGACAATCAAATAGGCTGCATCGTACAGACAACCGCCACCATCAACCTCAACGGTGCCGAGAAACTACATAAGATAGATAATATGAGGACCTCCCTCCTAAAGAAGTTTCACCAGATATTCTTGTTCCTCGGCCGGAATGAAAAGGATTACAAAGATCCAGATAAGGACCCGACAATGAAGAAGATAAACAAACACGCCATGACCAAGTTTAGTGACGCTTTGGCCGCCTGGAAAACAAGGGTGAAAGCAAGGATCATCGACAAGAAGGAACCCTACTCCGAGATTGTAAAGGATAATTCGACAATCACGGAAGAGCAGTTTCAAATATTCAAGGCGGCTTGCGAGGCCGAAGCTGCCAAAAAAAGTCTAAGTACATGAAGGTGCTTCAACGGAGAAACATTGGGAGACACCACCTCAGAAGCCGTGGTTACGGAGGGAAGAGGTCCAAATGGGCCAAGGAGGACCCGGAAGCCGCGAGTCTGGGCATCCCAGACCCCTTGGCGGAGTTCACTGTCCCGCAGGAGCGTGACGTCCTCAGGGCTCGGCACCGTTGGGACCCAGTGAAAAAGGTTTTTGAGACGAACGCGGTCACGATGGAGTTCATCAGACTGTTGGTAATTTTAGTTTTTGATCAATTCGACTGCACGTTAGTCATATTTGTAAACGATCCTTGTGCCTTTTGCAGAGAGAGCAGCACAGGATTGCGGCCGAAAGCGACTCGCCGTCTGAGGCGTTGGCGAGGCCCAAGTGGGACACTCCATTCAACCAGGCATTACACATATTGAAACGGCTCCCGGTGGATACTCGACCGTCGTATGGACGCGTGCACGGTGTCGGAGATGGCGCCACGTGGAAGAAGTACTACAGTGAGACCAAGGAGGAGAGAAAGGAAAGACGGAGGTTAACCGAAGAAAACATCGACAAGAAAATTGAGATTGCGGTTGAGAAGAAATCATCTCAGACAGTCGCAACAGCGGTAGCTGCCGCAAAACATATGGTTGTAGATATGTCCACTTCCTTGGTTCCGGCCGTTTTCAATTGGACCAGGCAAAATCTAGAAAAAAATGCAGCGGACTTTCCCCTTGCTGACTTCTTGGGGAGTAGCTCGACTAGCGTTGCACTAGCACCTGCAGCTGCACCTGCTCCCCCACCGGCTCCCGCACCTGCTCCCGCACCGGACGTGCTCGGCGGTGCTTCTTCTTTGGCCGAGCTCGACGCCCTCACAGTATCTGTCACACCGGCCCCTTCAATAAATGTATAATCTCTCGTTTTCGTTGCCTTTCGGATGTCTCACGTCGCAGACTTTTCTTTGCAGGCTGACGAAACCCCGTGCACCATCTTGTACACCATCGGCAACCAGAAGGTGGACGTGGGGAAGGCGACGATAATGAAGCCGAAGGAACCATTGTTCCACAGCCGGCCGATCCCCCCGAACGTCTTCAAGGTTTCCGTGGCCGGTGTCAAACCGGGCCACGAGAATTTGCCTCCTCTGGTACTAGGGGGGATGATGACGAGACCCCGCGGCGGCTTGGTGATTGTTGCAATGGGTGGGTCCTGTTGTGGCCAAAGAGTCTGCTTCGTCTGGAGGCGGCTGGGAGTACACCCACGAGGACGCAGCCTCAGTAAGGTATGAACATCAACACCCCACCTACCCAATTAGCTCGGGTGTCGGGTTGGGTGATAGCGGACGAAGTAAGGAAGAGGCTCCATTAGTCGCTTATGACGTCGCCATGAATGAGGATGAGGATGACGATGGCACTCAACAGTATGTCTATACTGGCGCCCACTCAGGGTTTGAGCGTCATGAGTCGGTGCCTGAATTGCCGCCTCCTGAGGCTCAACGTATTATAGACGACCTTCCGGCAAAGAAGCCTAGGAAGAGAGCGAGGAAAGGCAAGAAAGCTGATTCTATGATCCAGCCGCCTCAGCAGCCTCGGGTTCAAGACCGTATAGATATCACCGGTGCGGATAAATTGCATATCCCCGGTCAACCAATCCTACCTGCAGCAGCGCTAAAGGCCAGATTCGGCGATCTAAGGAGTCTTCATGACGATGTGCTGCGGATAGAGAAAGGCCTCATCGCCTTGAAAGATCCAGGATACCCACTCTACGTGGTTAACGTTCCGCGGCAATTGTCGTACATCGACTTCTTCCCCGCGGATAAGTTCTTCCTTCGATTCGATTACATATTCGACATGTTTCACGTGAAGAAGCTGGATTTTATGTTTGTACGCCTTTATGCCTTGTACATGAACTACATCATCGGGGTTGAGCAGATACCTCATATCTGTGCCGCTGACCCGTACTTCATGCACGAGAGCTTCTTGGGAGTCTGCGCAAAGCACCATGAATACGCAAGGGACTACATAGTCAATTTCATGCTCGCCAATAAGAACAAGGAGGCGATTCTCGTGCCTTATGATCCCCTGTAAGTCACCCGCGCAGATATCCTTCCTTCGATTTCAATCATTCATTTGCACGGTGGAGGCTAATTAATTTGAGGTGCACTTATTTAGCGCAGTGGCAGGCGCGCCGTCCTCATGATCCTCTACCCCCGATACTCACACGCTCTTTACTTGGACTCGTCGAAGAACATTAACAAAAAAGATTACACCCACATCAAGGATGTTCTCGACAGTGCTATCTATCACTACGGCGCACGGGGTGGAGAGGTCAAGGACAAGAAGAGAAGGGACGGCAGGCCCGCCTTCGGCCATAAGACCGACTTCTGCTGCATCCAACAACCGAGTGATTCTCTTAATGATGTATTCTATGTCCTACACCACATGCTGGAGTACAGACGGGATCACCAGAACCTTCGCATGTCAGCTAAATCCGGCGATGCCCATATTCTGCAATGGGCAAAGAATGTAGGAGATATCGAGGATCATCGACTTCGAGCTGAGTTCTATCACATCCAGCGCGAACTTGCCCAAATCATCATGAAGAAGGTCGTCGAAAAAACAGGGATGTTCTACGAAGAAGGACAAATGTCGCGGGAAGACGTCCGAACACGGGTAGCCTCTCAGCGTCTCGACCTGAAGCCTTTCACTAGGCTCGGGGACTATCTCCCTGACTTGGATGGATGGCACGACATGTTGGAGTGATTGTCGATATATGACAATGTGTCCATTTAGTCCATACTTTATGTATGACGGAACTTTGAGTTATGCAAGACAAAATTTATTTGTGATGTAATTAAACCGTCCTCCTCGACTAGCGACGATCACTCTAGTTAGGGCATTTTTGGTACGATCAACTTTTTTATTTATGCTTATGATATGTTGCTTCTATTTTTGCCAAGTCTGTCTCTTTCTGTTGCTCAACTATATATGTTGCATATCATCGACTCATGTGATGATGCAGGTGCATAGATCATCGATGGCGAAGAAGTGCTACGCCAGGAGTATATATACGACGAGTGGCCGGAGTATCAGGCCCAGGTGTACCGGTTTCCGGTTTCCGAGCGACAGGCAGTAGTTAGTTTAGGTTCACGCTAATGCGAGAGAGGGATACGAACTCATGTACTGCATAGTTCCGCTCTCACTCAAAGTGATAGCTCTTCTCGCGTATATCATTGTTCAGATCGATGACGATGTAGTTGCAAGTAATCGATACTTGTATCACTATTTTTGAGATGATGACGACATACCACTTTGTGTTGGATGATGATTACAATGAGACTATTTGTATGTATATGCTATGATTATATTTATGGCCTCGCAGCCATTTGTATGTGTATCATGATGACATTTGTATCTGCTAAAGATTCTTGTATAAAGCACGCTAATGGAGAGCGTGGAGAAAGTTAGCAGCAACGTAACAGTAGCAGTAGCGCGTCCAGCCCAAGCACGCTAGAGCTATTAGCAGTAGCGAGCTTGCGCGAAGCACGCTGCTGCTACACTTGTATACCAGCAGCGCGGGCGCACACGCGCTGCTGCTAAGTGCTAGCTGTAGCGCCGGTCCCCGCGCTACTAATGTAACTAAAACCCGTGCTGCTGCTAGGCTTTTCCCTAGTAGTGATAGTTAGCATTTCGGAAACATATTGATTTATCATGTATGAAGTGAACCATGTATACTAGAAATTTAAGAAGATCGATTAAAGAAGAAGCTTGGCACATAAAAATGTTCTAGAAAAAAATCCTAGATTTTCTACAACTAGCTCAAGCTTTAAATGTTCACTAGATTATTGATGGCGCGCGTTGCCGCGCTCGTCAACTTTGGCAATAGAATTATAAGAATCTACAACGTGAAATTATTTTTTTCATAAAATCTAACCATACATTTCAAAGTAAAATGTAGATGCTCCTACTGAATGTTCCTTTTTGCACACGATAGCATGAGGTGTGTGTGGGGGAGGGGAGGGTGTTAGTTCAAGAGAATGATATTAGAGTACAAAGAACACACATATTTACGCATCTCTTCTATATAATCTTGGATAGTCTACAAAAATTCTCAGTTAGCCAGTTTTGAAACTTGAGAGGGCTATGTAACAACATTCCAAAACTGTTAACTTGAAGCAAAAATCAGGATTGGGACACTTTCTTCATAGCAGGTTGATGGAGAATGAGCAGCAAAGAAATAAGTATGACATATATAGACATGCAACTCTCAATCGATTAACTTTGATAAATAAAATATGAGGTTATGAAACTTAATAAAGGAAACAAAAAATAATAATTGTAACTGAGGCATCACAAATGGAGTTGATGCATGGCATCAAATTATCGGATACACATGTTCAAAGCTGTGAAATACATGTTGAAGCATAACAAAGAATTGGCTACATATATACCCAAACTGTACAAGTGAAGAAAGCACCAGCACCGATGGTGACAAGTAACTCGTGATACATCATGTTAACGGGTAATCCAACAAACAAGACATTTTTTTTCTCTTTAGCTTAATACATGCCTATTTTTCAAATATTATGGTTGTCATTGATACAAATCTGTGTCGAGAAATAATTCCTTCTATTTGTTGTATTTCCACATGTACCATGTTTTGAAGAGGTGCCACTTTATTTCAGCAGAGATGCGTTTGAGTTCAGTGACGTCTCTTGGAAAAATTATCACAAAGCAGATTGTTAGGACACCGAAAATAGATATATGAATTGAACGCATAAATTATGGTACCAATTTTTTTATTCGATATGCACTTACATGCCTAAATCCATTGTAAAAAGGCCAGCAATGGAATCCAACCAAACTACATGAGCAAGCTTTGTACACCTGCAAGTATTTTCCCTGGTTTAATTTGTTGCTGGAATATGCTAGGTGTACAGGACTGAAACGATTTTGGTTTACTTCCCAAAATAGCTGATTCTGATTATTTCATTGGTAGGAAACTGACAATTAATGTGGCTCATTTGCTGCACCTCACATAATGAATTTACTTAGATATATTTTATTGAAGCTGCATATTGGATCTGACCTGGACGTCTTCTCTATATATGTTGTGGAAGCTGCTTATTTAAATCTAACATGTTGTCGTCTCTAAATATGTTGGTGAACTGGAAGCAAGCCTGGAGTTTCTCGTTTAGTATTAAGCTTCCGGTGTCAGCTTGGCAAACACTTTCTAGTAAATGATTTGTTTCATCCCGAAGATATTCTGCATATTTGCCAAATATACTGGGCTAGAAAAAAACAAATTATGGAGGTAAGAGCATATGATGTACCTGATGCATACATAAAAGGAAGGAGCACAATTAATCACCAGGAAACATGCTAATCTATCCCGGAGCCATGGGTGAACTTCGCATAGGGATGCTGCAGTCGAACTGAAGAGTGGTTGGCCTCCACTTTACCAGTTTTCCTGCGTGGAAGTGAAAGACATACAATCAGGGGAACCAAAATCTATACATTCTGAATAGAAAGATGGTTAGTGAGCTAACCTTGAGACGACCTTTGACAACGCAATCAGATCCTCCATCTCTTAATTCAAATCAAATGCCTCATGTATTCGTAAATTCAACGATCCAAATATTAAAATTGAACAGTCTCGATGGATTTTAGATACAATCCATCATTTCTTTTCACTTTATTCAGGGAGAAATTTGGAATTGTCATTGTACTGATGTTATTATTCCATCTGTACATAATAGTTTCCACTTCATTCTTCCTAGATGCACAATACCTGCAGATTGTCATATCGGTACAAAAACTGGCATCAATAAATCAAGAGATTGTAGCTAGCAAGAAAGAGAAGACATTGGAACGCCGTGGGAGAGCATTCATTAGACAAAGATAGGGGAGAGGGGTAGAAACGGATTACCTGCAAAACAGCACGGTTATTATAGACGTAGGATGGTGCCGGAGGTGTCCCCTCGCAACGCATCGGCTGAACTGTGCGCCGCTACTTGGGACTAAAAATGAAGACCACTCCATGGTCTGGACACCGCCATCCCACAGGAGCACGCGCGACGCGGAAGGTGAAGGGGGAGCGCCGGGACCCATAAGGAAGAGGGAACACCGCTGCAGCATGAACCTGCGTCACCGTGGAGGAGGAAAGCTAGCCCGCTAAGATTGGATGTGACGAAGAAGGTGGGTTCTTGGAGGGTTTGGGCATCCGCATCGCCCAGTCACCACCAAGGGTTGAGGCAATAGGCAGAAGCCAATCAAATCAGGCAAGTAGTGGAATCAAGAGAAGGGTGACATCAATTTATACACTGGATTAAACATGCGTGCGGAAAGGTCCATAGATTAGTCTGCTCATCAAGAGCCACTATAATGCATCAACCCACCGAGATACTAAATATATTGGATCAAGCATGCGCGCGGTAAGATCGATAGATGATAGATTAGTCTGCTCTCATCAATGGACATTGTAATGTATTCACCCACGGAGATACTAAATGACGAGAAGGTGGTGATCTTGATGCAATCTACAAAAGGAAGCTGCACAAGTTATTAGATCAGAAAGAAGCTAGATCGACTGGGCGCCGTGAGTACGTGGCGGCGGAAGTGGCGCCGGTTCATGGACTGGACTGGATCGGCCTAGCGCCATGGAAGAGCTAGGAACCTTGGGAGTTGGGAGCCGGAGGCGGCGGCGACATACCAGGGTTCCCGGTGGAGAGAGACGAGAGGTCAGGGACAGGGAGGGGAGCGCCGCCACCGGCCAGCTGATGAGTCGCGCCAGGTGCTGCCGCATGAGCTCGGGGTCGTGGAGCGGCATACCGCACTCGAAGCGGCGACGGTCCGTGCCCCATCCGGCCGCCCGCTTCGCGTCGGCGCGCAACCGCCAATGCACTCCGCCGCAGTCGCATAACAGAGCAGGTCGCGAACGGGTGGTTTAGGGTTCGTCTCTGGCGTTTGACGCTGTGCGCTGTGTTGGATAGAAAAGCCCACGATGGTAGAAAAGGCCCAGTAGGCCAGTAGGCCCAATTGAATGTGAGACATCCAAAAAAGCCACTGGAGCAGCGGCCCAAAAAGCCCAGTCTTGACCTGGCGCCAGCGAGTTAAGCGCTGCGTCTGAGATTCAGGTGGGATTAGCAGCGATCAAACGGCCAAAAATGCACCAAACCAATGATCTAACGGCTAGAAATGCAAATGGCCTGAGAGGACTGGAAGGGTGCTCAGTTTTAATATATCTAAATTGTAACCATAGGTAGTTAGTAGCGGTATCATGAATATAGCCATGTCCGAATTGTTAGTTATGGCGTAGAGGAAGAGTAATGTATAATTAGTTTTCATCATGTATATACTCGATTGGTATTGTACTATTTCTCGTACTAGAAGTGAGTCATTAAGAACCTCAATACTAGCGCAGCTAGTACGGTAACAAATACGAGTCGAAAGAATACGAACAACCCTTAAGATGGATATCCTATATACCTAAATAGTTGATCTCCAATAACTCAAATGTCTTAATATGCAACTTTGCCAACTCACCATCTCACTATGAATACCCCACTAAATTTAATTCTCTCACCATGCCGCTATACTAACTCACCATGCCACTATCACTATGCATGACAAAAGTTACACCTTCACATGCACAATGAATGCATCTCATATTTGATAGATATTCTACAACTATATAATGATCATATACATAGAAAAAAGTGTACTTTAGTTTCAACTCTCACATTGTTAATCCAAATATAAAGTTTCACACTGCCAAATCTCGTAGGAAAAATCGCATCGAACTCTCACAGCAACGTGCGGGGTGCCATCTCTAGTATTACAAATTTGATATTATTTAGTTGTACAAGATATGTTAATGTAACGGCTCCCCCACTCGCCCGCTAGGGTTCCCACCCCCGCCGCCGCCGGCCTCCTCGCCTGCCCCCGCCGCCGCCGGCCGCTGGGCTAGCGCCTCCAGGCCCGCCCCGCTCTCCCCTCCCCTCTCTCCTTCCCCCAATCCCCATGGCTCCGCCTGTGGCGGGGGAGGGAACCTAACTGCTGCTGCCTCGGCGCTACCTTCTCCCTCCCTCCTTGCCCGGGCGAAGCCCCGTGGTGGCGGCGGCGGGGTCTCTTCCCCTGCTCGTGGGGCCGGCTGGGCGGCCTCCTCGAGCTGCGGCGCTGACTTCGCGGGGTTCAACGGTTCGGCGGCGGGCTCGCATAAAGCGGCCGGCTGGTGGCGGCGCGCCGACGCCCTAGGTCTCGCGGCGGCGGGCAGCGCTCCGTCTCGGGAGGTGGCGTGCGGTCGGGCTCCTGCTGGATCCGGCGGATCTTGTGGTGGGGGTCGGCCCGGCGGCGCGTGGCGGCGGTGGTGCGTGCTTTCGGCGGCTCGGCGCTATGAGCTCGCCGAACAACGCTGGTAGGGCAGCGGCCGGGCGTGGCCGTTGCTCCGGCCGTGGGCGGCGATGTGTGGAGGTCCGGCGGTGGTGGACTCCCGGTGTCGTGACGGCTTCATGGTGGCTTGGCGGATCTGCCTGCGGCAGCGGCCGGCTTCTCCGACATCGGCTTGTCTGTGATCGGACCGTTTCGGCCTTCACCCCATCTCATCGGCGCCCGGTCGCTTCTCCCTTCGAAGGGCTGGCCCTTTCCCAGCTGCGGTCCATCGCTCGTCTCGCGCCCGGTGCAGCAGGACCGAGCTCGTCTCGCTCACAGTGCCGCAGGACCGAGCTCGTCTCGCGCACGGTGCAGCAGGACTGACCTCGTCCCCGCCCCACGGTGCTGCAGGACCGATCTCGTCTAGCACTCCGGGCTGCAGGATGGGTCGATGGATGCCAACGTTGGTCGATCTATTGGGTCTCGACGCTGGGTGTGGGCCAGGGGTGCAAAGGTGGGTTCTTTTCTGCTCGTCTCTTTGGTTGGGGTAGCGGTGGGTCTCGGGTGCGGTGGTGTCAAGGTCTTGGATGCCGGGGCGGCGGCCCTGGTGGCGGTGCACGGTGCTCTTGGGCAGAGCCCGAGTCTTGGCGCCGCCCGGTGACCATGGGCGTGTGGGCGGCGTC
Source organism: Aegilops bicornis (assembly GCA_021605145.1). Lineage (NCBI taxonomy): Eukaryota > Viridiplantae > Streptophyta > Magnoliopsida > Poales > Poaceae > Aegilops > Aegilops bicornis. The sequence continues at coordinate 164,629,435 of CM038675.1, read as the reverse complement.
GTTGCCGGGGTGTAGCATTCGGAGGCGGTGAGTGTTGGCCGGGGTGTAGCGTTTGGTGGCGGTGAGTGTTGGCCGGGGTGAAAACCTGCTCTATCTTCGGACGGACCGGCGACGGCGAAGCTCGCTCCCTTCTTGAAGGCGTCGTCGCGAATCTCATCGCCCGTCGTGTGGCTCCGGGGGAAACTCTGATCCTCGGATCGGGTGGTGGCGGCGCTCTGGTGTCGTATCCTTCCTGAAGGCGCCGCCTTGGAGTCCACGGTTCGTTGTATGCGGCTTCATCTCTTCGTAGTAGTGTGCTAGGGGCGGTGTTGCTGCGCTCAGCGCTTTTGTATCTTGTCTTGGGTGTGTGTGGTGTTGGCGTGCGTTTGTTTTAGATGATATTGATCTTTGCTTTATATATAAAGCGGGGCAAAAGCCTTTTTGGTATGTTAATGTAACAGATACATATACCCTGCTTGAGAGGAATTGCTAGAAAAGTACTCACTTAGTCCCATAATATAAGAACGTTTTTCAAGCTAACAAAGTTTGGAAACCGTTCTTATATTATGGGATGGAGGGAGTACTTGATAGTAATTATTCTAAATCAAATGATGTAACATGATTATAATTTAACACTACAATATTTATAATAATTTAGGTAGACTTCACAGCTTGAATTTATTTGTCTATGTTATAATGGGTTCTCCGAGATTGGCTTGATTTCTTTATTGAGAGAGAAACACTATTGATTGCACTACTAATTATCTAATACATACTCTATTTATTCCGAAATACATGCCATATTTTATATATGGACACAATCTCCAAGTTATAAATGTTTGAAAAATATTTTTTTATTTCTATATTTGTAAAAATAAACTACTTTAGAGGAACATCTAACAGTACATTTTCAATACCGAATATAAATATTTTTTAATTTAATAATTGCCATACATAAAGTTCTTTTTTTTTTTGCCAGAACATAGTTCTTTTTCAATGTAACAGGCATGCGCTCTCTCGGTTTCATTAAGATATGGATAATAAAAAGAGTATAGAGTTATTTACAGAGAGGTGAGACAACACAACAGAAGGACTACATTGTAGCGGCCTTGGCCCTCATCCACTAACAAAGATCCTCCTTCACCAGGTAAGCCACATTCAAAGACATGAAGGTTTGATTATACACTTTCAAGTTAAAATCATGTATATTTTGTAATAGAGATGTCAACAATGGACAAGAAGCAAATACCTCAATGGCTTGCTAACATATGTAGTATTACTTCCTATAAGATTTTGAATGCAATTGTAAAATATAATAAAGACAATAAATAGAGCAGACTAGGTTTTCAAATCTGGCATGCTACGCCAATCATCAATCACGGCGACATTCCCAACCATTTGGTGGTGGCCAATTCACTTGTGCCTGCTCTTACACTATACTTCCTACACAATGTTTGTCGCGTTACACATATTATTGATGTTGTGTAAGGATCTCAGAGCTCTATTGTACTACCGAGTATAGTGATGATGCATTCCCATTCCGCGACACCTCAGATTCCTACTCTATTAGAGCACGTGAAAGCACTATTTAGCAACACACACCTAGTTCTGTATGGCATTTCTGAAAGAAAAGAGATGGGATGGCCTAGATGCTACAACACCTTATCCATCGGCCTCCCTTCACGTGCCCTCCTTTGAGAAGAATTACTGCCTTTTTATGTTGAGGCTTTGCTTTTGTACACACTTCCTTTAATAGTTGTGTGGATCTTAATGGAACTTCTGCCCTTCATGATTATGAAACGCTACTTTGGATTTTCTAAATTTTTGTTACGAATTAGATTTTTGATCTAGTTTTAGGTCAAACTATGTCCGTACGGAAAAAAAATATGTCTGTCCTATAGAACTAACATTTGTTTGAATGGATGGAGGATGGTGGTCCGTATAGCTCATCACAAATCAAACCGCGGGTTTGATACATGTGTGTGTGTGTCTTATAAAGGCGGAATGTTCTTTCATAAATCTTAGTACCCGCCCACTCAGTCTTTGGAAGTGCTCATTGATATAGTGTATAGATATAATGTATGTGTGCGTATTTGTGACGTACGGGTGAATGTATATGCGTGTGTGTGTGAGTATCTGTGTCTGTACAGTGCTTCTAAAAAATTGTCCGTCCAATTCCTCGAATCTCAACACCTTGTGGGTTTCTTTTTTGTTCAAGCCACACGCATGTTTTGAGGACCTTCGGGTTGCGGGTTTACTCCACCTAGTTTTGACCCTGTCTCCCCATCTGTGATTTTTGATTTTTCTATTGGAGGTAGGGGGACGTCTCCCTTCGTCGTACTTGTGTCACCGTAGGGGAGGGAGGGAGGTGTGGAAGTGGTGGAGGAAGGCTTCCTGCTGGTGAGCATCGGCATGCAATGAGAGGCTATTGAGGGGTCGAGCAGCTGCTGGTCAGCTGCGTGGGAGGGGCGGCGAATTAGCGAGGAGCAGCAGAAGAAAGGACAGTGTCGGGATGCAGAGGAAGCCGAAGGAACTCTCCCATCTCGCATGCCACCAACTAGTGTCGTTCGACAGTGACAGAACAAGCGATCGTCGCGAGGCATGAGGGATGTACAACGAGCTTCCCCCCTTTTCCTCTCCCCATCTTTTATGCTCAGCGGCTTTTGTCTTCTCTGTCGACCGGGTTTCGTGTGGCCGCGCCCTCACACTTCTCTCCGCGTGTTCGCAGCTAATCAATTCCCAATTATCCTCGCCCAAATCATCAGTAGGTTTGCTAAGCATTTTGTTTTCATTCGACAAAATTGATCGGGGAAACGACCCCCTCCTGCTCGGAGGAACTGGACTGTTGTATGTGATTCAGCTGTTGTCGGTTATTTTTTTATTCTCCATGGTTGTGTGAGTGTTGATTTGGGGGAGAAACAATATCAGTAGTATCTCTCGTACCGCCAATTAGCATGCAAAATTGAATTTGGAGGTCAATGCATTCAGATATTATGGAGACCATAATTGTTGGGGTTCAAATTGTCTTTTCCTCTGCATTGCTAATATTTACACGGAAGAACGACTAGCGCAGGAAGTCATATAAGACTGTAGCGATGCCTAGGTGTAAGAAAAACAAGAAAACGGAAACGATCAAAAGAACAATGCACAAACTACAACAACGACCATCAGCACCAATGAACAATGCACAAACTACAACACGGACCTTCAAAAGAACAATGCATAAAAGGTTCTCCAGTGGCAATGCCTCAAACAACGGAACAATGCTCAATGCCACATTGCATCCGGATGTAACCACCGAAGCCAATATTCTGTATTTTCACCCTGAAGATCAAGTCCGAGCAGCTCCGAGCAATGCCTTCATCAAGGTACCAAAATGAAGAAACGCCGACACTATACAATACCTAGGGTCCGAGATAGGAGTTTCACTAGGATCTCAAGATCGGGTACTCTGGAAGCACCACCTAATCGAAGGTATCATGTCCTTCCACCACAACTTTCTGCGATCTCAACAGCTATCTGCATGCACAGTCTTGATGTGAGAAACCACGCATGTGATGACAATGCCCGCACAAGTAGACAATCAAACTGTGATAAGAGACGGTTGTCACAAAAGGCTCTGGACATCAAAGGTCACTGTCACACATGTGACGAATATTGAACAAGGCCAACAACACCTCCAGAATCCTAATTCGGGATGCTTTGGTAGTCTCGCATTGTTCTCACGAGTGACAATCCTGGCAGATTTGCATCAGACGACATCGTCACACGCCACCTCTTGCTCAGACATCCTCGCTTGTGGCGGCATAATCTGTCAACTAACAATAAGGATGATCTCTGTTGCCGCCGGATTTGAAGGTCCACGACCCTCTGGTCCGTCGGAGCACCTTCCAGCCGCCACCACACCAAAGAGGGCAGATCCAGCGCGCTAGAGCAGCTGTCACCAGCACCAGGGGCGTGCTTGAGCGGAGGATCACCTCATGGGGACACAGATGGCCACTCATGTCGGTTCACCGCTGCCACCCCGTGAACCTGCACACGAGATCGCGGTCGCGGCCTCAGTGTATAACCAAACTTCTGTAATGGCCAGGTACCTCACCACCAGTGAACGCTAGCCACTCCCGGCATGACACCGTTGTTAGAATTAACCTTGTTGTTTTGGTTTTTCATTACATTTACTTGGTAGTGACATGCACGTAGACATGCTCAACCATTAGGCTGCGGCCATACACTCACGTAGAGATGAGATGACGTGTGTGTACAAGCTAGTGATGAGTAGGTAGTCTGCATGGATGTGTTGGTTAGCAAAATGGGTACAGCTCCGTAGAGTCACAGTGACCGAGTCCAGTGGCAGATCAACGTGGAGCTAAAAGCGGACGCAAACAGTTGTGACGTGCGTCAAGTGTGCCGTGGGCAAGCTCATGGTTGTTGCAAACTTGGAGGTGACTCAAGCCTGTACGCATGTGTGCTGTTCGTGGAGTGATTAGTGGGTCAAGCTGTTAGTGGCTTGACCGTGTGTGCTGCATGCAGAACTATGTGGGCGTGCATGCAAGGTAGTGGTTAGTGGAGTGCGTTTTGGCTGGGTTAGTCCGGCTACTTAACTCCATGTAATCAAGTTCATTGTCAAGAGAGTAAGAGAAACGAAAAAGGCACAAGTTGTGCGGTGCCACAAAATTTCATGCGTCCTCTTCTTCTACCTCTAGCACATGCATGTTTTCTTGAGAGAATCCTTGAGCTAAGAGAGTTGCAAGGTAGCGAAGAAGCGGCGCTGCGAGAGGTGGCGCCAACAATTGGCATCAGAGCCTTGTTGATCCGAGGTGACGGTGGCGGCGCGGCGGACTCCATGTAAGGGGGACGTCAGCAGCGCAAGGTGGACGCCGTTGGCGGCGCGATGCTGCTAGCGGTGGGTCCGTGTCTTCATCATCGTCGAGCTGCGTCATGAGCGATGGAGAGAGGTGTGTTGCCCGGTAAGTTGCGGCACCGCTGGCAAGGTGATGATGGCCATGGAGCGGAGGCCATTTCCACGAGGAGTTCCATGTCCGAGTCGTCGACAAGGTGCGTCATCGTCGACATCATGAAGGCGAGTCACCGGCGAGTTGCGGCACTGGTGGCGAACATGGAGACGAGTCACCGGTGACGACCATGGAGGCGAGTCACCGGCGAGGTGCGGCACCGGTGGCAAACATGCGCAACGAGCGTGCCATGGCGTAAAGGCATTGGAGGTGTGTACCTCTCGAAGCCAACGGCGACGGTGTCAATCAGCATAAAAAGATGGCATTCGCGGCCATCTACGTGTTGCACCAACGACATCGACGACGAGCCGGCGCTGCTTTGAAGGTCGCCATGAGGGTGTTCTAATAAATGGCAACAAGGTTAAGGGGGTGATTGTTAGAATTAACCTTGTTGTTTTGGTTTTTCATTACATTTACTTGGTAGTGACATGCACGTAGACATGCTCAACCATTAGGCTGCGGCCATACACTCACGTAGAGATGAGATGACGTGTGTGTACAAGCTAGTGATGAGTAGGTAGTCTGCATGGATGTATTGGTTAGCAAAATGGGTACAGCTCCGTAGAGTCACAGTGACCGAGTCCAGTGGCAGATCAACGTGGAGCTAAAAGCGGACGCAAACAGTTGTGGCGTGCGTCAAGTGTGCCGTGGGCAAGCTCATGGTTGTTGCAAACTTGGAGGTGACTCAAGCCTGTACGCATGTGTGCTGTTCGTGGAGTGATTAGTGGGTCAAGCTGTTAGTGGTTTGACCGTGTGTGCTGCATGCAGAACTATGTGGGCGTGCATGCAAGGTAGTGGTTAGTGGGTGCGTTTTGGCTGGGTTAGTCCGGCTACTTAACTCCATGTAATCAAGTTCATTGTCAAGAGAGTAAGAGAAACGAAAAAGGCACAAGTTGTGCGGTGCCACAAAATTTCATGCGTCCTCTTGTTCTACCTCTAGCACATGCATGTTTTCTTGAGAGAATCCTTGAGCTAAGAGAGTTGCAAGGTAGAGAAGAAACGGCGCTGCGAGAGGTGGCGCCAACAACCGTCACAGCTACGCAGCCATACCCACTGTACGTTTCCGTCGATCGCAGATCACGTCTCGCTGTTGAAAACTAATGGAGTGGCCACTTCCATGTTGCCGTCTTAATCAACTAGTGTTGAGACTTTGTCTGATTCTTGTCTCTAGCAGCGGCGAGGACAAGGGAAGAACGTGATCAGGGTGGCGGTCAATTTAGTTTTTGGGTGGCAGCGATGGTAAGGGAGGAAGGGGAAGAAACATTTCCTCCCAATTTTCATAGCCAGCTCGTCGAGAAGAGCATTTGCGGTACTTTTACAGTCGGTTCCACTTGTTATCCTCTTGTATTATCGGCATTAGTGACGAGTTTAGCTCGGTTGTCCACATAACGCAGATTATGCTGACCTATTATGTAATTATAGTGTTCTGATTTGTGCTGATATTCACTCTATCTTCCACCTCGTGGGTGATTTTCTTTGTGGTTTGAGCATCTAGCTCCATTGCCAGGCTCCAACCCCACCGAAAAACAATGACTACCAGGCCTTGGCGCTACAATGCCTGCCAATTCATTGCGTTCTTACTCGCTTTCTGCACAAAAATATAATAAGAGGCACCTGTGTTCGGTCCTACTGCCTAGTGCCTACACGTGCAGGTTGTTCTTCTGCGTTGGTATTGAAATGAAAACAAAAATATTAGAGCTTGGGCAGAGATTTAAAGACAGAGAGTAGTAGCATTATTTGAGAAAAAAGGGTTTTCCCCCGCTTTGTATTCCAAAGCAACCATCCGAACATCCAACGATAGGTGCTGGGGCGGAAGCAGCACAAGCACGCTCAAAAGAAAAGAAAAAAAAAGGAAAAGAAACAAATGCCGATAATGGCAGATCGACAAAAACGACGAAGCCTCGCGACCGCTGCGTCCACCGGAGATCGCCCACCAAGCTCCAAGACTCCGAAGCGCCGGTACCAATCAACACCTACAAGAAGGAACGCGATGACGACGACACTGCTGCCAAGGGTTTCCCCCGGTACGCGGTGAGGAGAGAGGAAGGGTAGCCCCGACGCCCTCCAGGAAGGTCTAGCGGCACCCTCAAGCGCCACCGCGTCGGTGTCGGCCAAACCAACAGGGATTTCTCCCGATCCCATCCTCTACCTCAGGCACTTCAGAGTTCGCCACCAAACCGACCACCACCCAGCGCCAACACGGACACGAAGCTTCCCACGCTGTCTCACCACAGCACCGCGAAGATGGCCTGCACAACGAAGAAGAGGAGCCGGGACTAGTGCAGCAGCACCGTCGGCATACGGGAGGGCCCCACCTCCACCGTCCACGACGGTAGCCGATCGGATGCCATAGCAGGAGCCTACCAGGCTCGTGGCCCCACAGGCCTGGCCGGGCCCTCAAAGGCCCGGACAGCTCCCGCCTCCGCGCAGCAGCTGGCATGCCGCCGAAGTCACTGTCCCAGTCCAAGCCGCTCCCTTGCCTCCCCACACAGAAGGCGTCGCGGTCACGCCGGAGTCGACTCGCAAGGACCCAAACGGGACCCTACGGGCCCAGATCTGGGCCGGGGACATGTCGCCGACCAACCAGCACCACCGGACCGCCCTGCCGCCAAGAGGCGGCACCACCACGGCGAGCGCCGCTGGCCACCGCACCAGGCCGCCCGACCGCCACCGGCCGAGCAGCACTGCCGCGTCCCGCCACCCCGGGAAGGAGGAGCACGCAGGGAAGGAACGACCCGCCGCCGCCGACACCACCCGGCCAGATCCGGCGCCCGGCCGTGGGGGGAGGGACGAAGGAGGGCGGACGAGGAGGGAGGCGCTGCCCGGCCGCCTCCCCGGGAGACAGGAGGCGGCTGGACGAGGAGGAGGGGAAAGGGGTTGGGAGGGCGAGGCGGAGCACCAGCCGCGCGAGCGGCGCTTAAATGGGGAACGGGAGCGGGAAGCGAAAGGCTGGGAGCGGGAGGCCCGGGCGGGCGGAGGCGGCGGGGAGGGCCTAGGGCCCACCGGCGGGGAGGGGGGGGGGGGGGGGAGGGAACCCTAGCGGGAGCGGGGGCGGAGTCTTAGCTGTGCCGTTCGGCTCAGTAGCATTATTTGTGTCACTATGCATAGCTTTTCAATAGGATAAAAGAGCTACTGAGAGTAGTAGCAAACGCCCATCAAGACTTCACTTCCCGTGCCACATATTGACATATATATAACTGATTTAAGCTATAAAAGTGCCTTTCTTTAGCTAGTAATCCGCTTGTTAGCTTTACCTTTCAGGGGCGGGGACCACACGTTACAGAATCTCATGGTGTATGCTACACTTGCAACTGAGCCACACACGTTTTCAGAAAACACGGAGTTCATGCCAAGTGGGAGCGGCCCATTCCATAGAACCCACTTCCAGCTGAACTCCACGAGCAACAGTAGACTAACTTTCTTGCTCCAGTGGTGCTGTATGCTGCAGCTTTCTTCTCGATGCCTCCCCGTCCTATTCTTGCTGCAAGCACAAGTGGTCTATTCGCCAATAGTAAAGCAAAGTCAACCGTTGGTAGATTATATGACATGCATGCCTCACTCTTGGTTTCTTTCCTAATCTCGAGCAAACAACTCTCGATCAAATCTCCTCAAGTGTCATATCTATTACAGAATGTGATACAGACGGATTGTACAAACGATATGTTCTTCAAGATCAGCTCCCGCAAATTTATACAGATGAGGAGTTGTACTGGTAGCAGCAAGGCCGGCAGGACTAGATCATGAAGAAGAGACTCCAAATACTACCTACTTCTGCTCAGGGCCTCTCTGCAGAATACCCAATTATTTTTCAAAAACAATAACATTTATTGTGTTGTCTAACGAACATAGTATAGCTGGATCATGAAACATTCAAGAAATGATGTCATATAGTAGTAGTTGGTTTTGATTCATGTTGGAAAACAAGATGTCTTGAGTTCAACTCCTCCTCACAGCTTTTCTTTCCTTTTATTCTGCTTTTAACCTTTCTGAGAAAAAAGGTTTTCCCCCGCTTTATATTATAAAGCAAATCTCCGATACACCCAGCACGCTGGAGCCGCAGCACAGAAAAGCCCAAAAGAAAACAAAAGAAAATGAAAGAGAAATGAATGCCGACACCGGCAGATCAACGACGAAAGGAAGACCGGCAACCGCTGCACCCTCCGACGAAGTGCCACCGCGCTCCCAGCATCTCGAAGCGCCTCGCACCAAGCAACACCTTCAAGAAGGAATGCGACACCGCCGCTGCTGTTGCCCGAACAAGTTCTAGGGTTTCCCCGGTACGCGAGGGATGGTGGGGAAGAGATATATCCGACGCCCCTCAGGAGGGTCCAATGGCGCCCGCAAGCGTCACCGCGTCGGTGCCGGACAAGCCGACAAGGATTTCTCCCGATCCACAACCACCACCATCACCCGAGGCACTTCGAGATGCACCACCACAACAGCCGCCCCACCAGCTTGTGCCACCACGGTTACCGGACACCCCCGCCGCCTTACTGGATCTGCCAACACGAGGCCCAGCTCAGGCAAGGAGACCCCGGCCACGGGAGCGAGCACAACTCGGACGGGGGGAGGGGACAACCTCCACCGCCGCAGCGGAGCCGACCGGACGCGGTGACGAGGACTTGCCGGGCCTCGACGGCCCGGCCGGGTCCACTTGGACCCGGACAATCCTGTCGCCACGCTGCAGCTCGCGAACCGATAAAATCCTCACCACCCGAGACTGCCGCCACCAAGCCATCATCAGGAAACGACGCCGCGGAACACCGAGCCAGCGGCCCACCCAAACCCAGATGGGGCCCAAAAGGGCCCAGATCTGGGCTGGGCGGGCGCCGCCAGCCACCAGCGCCACCGCGCCGCCCCACGGCCAACGGCCGCACCGCCGCTGCCGAGCACCACTGCGGCACGCGGCATCGCCGCTTAACGGGCCACACCGACGCCGCCGAGGAGCACCGCCGCCAGCCCCTACCGCCGGGCATGGGGGCCGCGCACGGGAAGGCCACGCCGCCAAAGACCACGCAGCCGAGGCCGGCGCACGCTGGCGGCGGGAGGAAGGAGATTCGAGGAGAGAGCCCGGAGGGGAGCGGCGGAAGGCTCCCCTGGCCGCCTCGCCCGGGAGCGACGTGGGGGGTACAGGAATGGGGAGGGGCGGGGAGTGGGAGAGGCGCGCGCGACGGCGGGCTCGGCCATGCGGCTCACATGGGAGCGCCCGGCGGCGCAGGAACCCTAGGCGGAGTAGGGAGCTCGGGGTCGAGCCTGGAAATTCCGAGCCTCGATCATCGCTTTTAACCTTTCTTTCTTGTATTTCTTTTTTTGTGTATTGTCTATAGATCCTCATTTCCTTTCTTCCATTTCCGTGATTGCATTATATATAGTTGAACCCTATTACATATCTTACATATTGTTGTTATTTTCATATGTCTCTCTACCTTGAGATATTTTGACATTATGAACTGCAAATATAAGCTACAATTATGTTTGTGTCAAATGCATTTATGACAAGGAGCATGTTTGCAATTATTCACCATGCTAAATATTTAGATGTATAATATTGTGTTTAATTAAAAATCAGAGAAGTTATTCACAAACGCTACTTTTTGTAACAGATCCGAACGACCTATAACCAATCGATCCTAATCTGAGTTCAGCTTTCTGATCGAGCCGCCTATCCCGTAAGTGAAAAACACATGTGGGACCTCTCTTTTTTTGGATCCGTTTTTTCATACGTGAGAACGGCTGCTGCTCCTGAGTGATTATGTTACCTCTATTTTCTGAATATTACATGTATTTTGTAGGATTCAAACCTTACTGTTGGGGTTTCTAAAGTGGACCAATGACCTACTGAACTAGCATTTTTTTTACTGTCTAATTGTTGAAAACTAATTATTTGACATGTTTTTTCCTACAGTTCTTGTAAAAAATATGTATTTTATGGGTTTATTCATTGCTGGTAGAGGTTATCAGTTGGGGATAACCTATAACATGCAATCACAAGTCATAGTATCAGTTCCTTCACGATGTACTTAAAATTCTAGGCGTGTTTTGTTTGTAGCCACACTTTGCCAAACTAGAATCTGGCAAGTTTTAACTTTTCTAGCCACTCTTTGGTTAGTGCCTAGGGCCTAGGGCCATACTTGTGGGGCGTCACTCTTCTCTAGCGCAATGCTTCATGCTGACATGTCCACTAGTAGAAAACAAGGCTTTCGTCCAGGCCAGTTTAGCCCATTAGTCCCGGTTCAATCTAGAACCGGGACCAATGGAGCTATTTGCCCCGGTTCGTGAGCCCAGGGGGCCGGCCGGGCCACGTGGGCCATTGGTCCCGGTTCGTCCGGACCTTTTGGTCCCAGTTGATGGGACGAACCGACCAATGGTCCTGGCTCCTGCCCACCACTATTGGTCCCGGTTGGTGGCATGAGCCCACCAAAGGCCTCCTTTAGTCCCGGCACATGCCACCAACCGGGGCTAATGGTGGTGCCTATATATAGCCCTCACAGCAAGAGCAGAGCACACCGCCTGCTTTTTCTGGCCGAGGGGGAGAGGGCTTGGTGGTGCTCTAGCTCACCTCCTATGCACACAAGGTGTTCGATGGAACGCCCGAGTCACACTACTTAAGGTTTCTCCTCTCCAAGCTCGACCGCCAAGCTCCATTTTTCTCAATATTTATCTAGGTTTAGCGGTCCGTCACGCCCCATCCCCTGCCTTTCATCGCCACGATCACCCGCGCCGATCTCATCGCCGGCACCACCGTGGTGAGCCTCTTGTTCTTATCTTCTTTCTGAAAGAAAAAATATTATTACTTGTTTGTTTAGATAGATACTTGTATTATTTTCTTACTTTTATTATTGCATCTTATATAGTGCGATGGTTTTGGTATCCGCCTCACGGCCCTCGGGCCCTGCCTATGATTCGGATGTGATATATATTATCTTTTCATAACTATTGGTTCATTTATTGTTTATGAAAATTATGCCACCAACGTGACATAGATTTTATTTATCTAGGAGGTTGTTGAACCGAAATTCCAACCGACCCTATTGTCGAGAGGTTAAATTTAGTTGAAGAAGAAAACAATTTCTTGAAGGAAAAATAAAAAACTTGAGAAGGAGAAGATGATATTGGAGTTGCATGTTGCGGATGTCGCCGATGATCACAAGATCAAGATGGATGCAATGCGCTTGAAGATGAGAAAGATTAGAAAATATGCCATTCATACCGAGGCTTGGTATCATTATGCCGTTGGATCAGTTGTTACCTTGGTTGCGATTATGATCGTATTTGTTTTCGCATTGAAATGTTTTACATAGTTTCAATGTATGGTTTAATTAATTTAGATGCTCTGCAGAGCTTTATGTTGGTCACTTAATTATCTATTCATGATGTTCTGTAATGATTTTTGACACACTTAATTATATATAATGCACGCAGATGAACCGGCAATGGATGTACGGTGACAGACACACCTCCGAGTACATTAAGGGCGTGCATGATTTTCTCAAGTGGCTGAGGCAAACAAGCAGAATGGTTTTATGTGTTGTCCATGCCCTATATGTGGGAATACGAAGTCTTACTCGACCGGAAAATCCTTCACACCCACCGCTTTACAAGGGTTTCATGCCACACTATAATGTTTGGACGAGGCACGGAGAAATAGGGGTTATGATGGAAGACGGCGAGGAAGAAGAGTACGATGACAACTATGTGCCCCTGAATACGGTGATGCTATCGAACATCAAGATGCACTGCATTTATGTGCACGATGGTGCTGGAACGGGCGAAGCTGCTGAAGATCAAGAGGAACCAGACGATGTGCCCGATGATGATGATCTCCGCCGGGTCATTGTCGATGCAAGGACACAATGCAAAAGTCAAAAGGAGAAGCTGAAGTTCAATCGCATGTTAGAGGATCACAAAAAAGGGTTGTACCCAATTGCGAAGATGGCAACACAAAGCTCGGTACCGTACTCGAATTGCTGCAAGGAAGGCGAGAATGTCATGCTCGATAAAGGATTTGAGAAGCTACCGAAAATAATGAAGAAGAAGCTTCCAAAGGATAACGAATTGCCCGACAAGACATACGCAGCAAAGAAGGTCAGATGACCTCTAGGATTGGAGGTGGAGAAGATACATGCATGCCCTAATGATTGCATCCTCTACCGTGGTGCCTACAAGGATCTGAACGCATGCCCGGTATGCGGTGCATTGCGATATAAGATCGCACGAGATGACCTGGTGATGTTGACGGCGAGCCTCCCAGGAAGAGGGTTCTTGAAGGTGATGTGGTATGCTCCTATAATACCATGGTTGAAACGTCTGCTCGTAAACGGAGAGCATGCCAAGTTGATGCGATGGCACAGTGAGGACCGTAAGAAAGACGGGAAGTTGAGAGCACCACGACGGGTCGCAGTGATGGAGAAAAATCGAGAGAAAGTACCGGGATGAGTTTGCAAAGGACCCAAGGAACGTATGGTTTGCTTTAAGCGCGGATGGCATTAATCCTTTCGGGGAGCAGAGCAGCAATCACAACACCTGGCCCGTGACTCTATGTATGTATAACCTTACTCCTTGGATGTGCATGAAGCGGAAGTTCATTATGATGCCAGTTCTCATCCAAGGCCCGACTGGCTTCTCGTCGAATATAAAGGGAATAATAAATATGCCAGAGAAAAAGTTCCAGAACCTAAAGTCTCATGACTGCCACGTGATTATGACGCAACTGCTTCCGGTTGCATTGAGTGGGCTTCTACCGGAAAACGTCCGATTAGCCATTGTGAAGCTATGTGCATTCCTCAATGCAATATCTCATAAGGTGATCGATCCAGAAATCGCATCAACGCTAAGGAGTGATGTGGCACAATGTCTTGTCGGGCCGAGCTGGTGTTCCCACCATCCTTCTTCAATATCATGACGCACGCCCTAGTTCATCTAGTCGACGAGATTGTCATTTTGGGGCCCATATTTCTACACAATATGTACCCCTTTGAGAGGTTCATGGAGTCCTAAAGAAATATGTTCAGAATCACAAGTAGGCGAAGGAAGCATCTCCATGGGCCATCAAACGAGAGGATGTCATCGGGTTTTGTGTTGACTTCATTCCTGGCCTTAAGAAGATAGGTCTCCCTAAATCGCGGTATGAGGGGAGACTGACCGAAAAGGCACGCTTGGAAGGGACTCAATAATATGCAGGACGGATATTCTTGGTCTCAAGCACACTACACAGCTTCTACGTAACTCTACCTTGGTGACCCCTATGTCGATGAACACAAGAACAGTCTGCGCCCAAACACCCGAGCGGGCGACGATCGGATTACATGTGAACACATCAGACTTTCAGCAGCTTGGTTGGAAACACGCCTCGAGAGGTGACAGCACTGCTTGTGATGAGCTGTACTTGTTGTCCAGGGACCATCTTCGATCGTAATGATTTGGAAAGGATACGAGATAAATGGGAATACATTTTACATGATTGACCAAGATGAAAAGAGCACCAACCAAAACAGCGGTGTCCGCTTTGATGCAGCAACCGACAAGGGAAATGACACATATTATGGTTACATAGTAGACATATGGGAACTTGACTACGGAGTAGATTTTAAGGTCCCTTTGTTTAAGTGCAAGTGGGTCAATCTGTCAGAGGCGGGTATTGTGTAGACCCACAGTACGGAATGACAACAGTGGATCTGAAAAATCTTGGGTACACTGATGAACCGTTCGTCCTAGCCAATGATGTGGCACAGGTTATCTATGTGAAGGATATGTCAACCAGACCGAGGAAAAGAAAAGATAAGGAAGCGAATACATCATACAATGAGCCAAAGCGCCACATAGTTCTTTTCTGTGAAAAAGGGACATCCACGGGAGTGGAGGGCAAGATGTATATGTCTCAAGAGTATGAAAAGTTTCATGAAATTCTTCAAAGTCAAGGCTGACCCAAGCATCCTGATAAACGATGAAGATTATCCATGGTTACGGCGCAATAAGCAAACGACACAAGCGAAGAAAAAGTGAAGACTTTCTCCCGCAACTATTATGATGATACCATTCCAACTTTGTAACAGACGAGTATGATACCATTGTTCGTTTAGTACTCACACCGGTTTATAAGCCTGTCCCTCTACACGCCTTGTTGAGCTCACAAACTTGTGATTCACACAAATTTCAAAGAAAACTAATGGCACAAACAGAAAGTTTATAATTTTGCTGACCTAAAAGCAAAAAGAATTAAAAAATAAAGCAAAAAACCAACAGAAAATAAATAATGCAAAAAACAAAACAAAAAAACTTGAAAAAAATAAAAATAGGAACAATAAGTATTTTGTTGTAAGTAGAAACAAAATAAAATAAATAAATAAAGCAAAAAAGTGTTTTCAAATTTGAAAACTAATGGCATTAACAGAAAGTTTATAATTTTTCTAAAACTAAAAGCAAAAAGAATTAAAATATAAAGCAAAAAACAACAAAATATAAATAATGCAGAAAACATAACAAAAAAACTGAAAAATAATAAAAATAGCTACAATAAGTATTTTGTTGTAAGTACAAACAAAATAAAATATTTTAAGCAACAAAGAAAACTTAAATAGTGTTTTCATTTTTGATAACTAATGGCACTAACAGAAAGTTTATAATTTTTCTAAAACTAAAAGCAAAAAGAATTATAAAATAAAGCAAAAAACAACAAAAATAAATAATGCAGAAAGCAAAACAAAAAAACTGGAAAAAATTAAAAATAGCAACAATAAGTATTTTGTTGTAAGTAGAAACAAAATAAAATAAATAAAGCAACAAAGAAAAAAAACAAAAAAAAGTGCCACCTACTGGGCCCCCACGGCTTAAATACGACTAGAAACCCTACCATGGGCCAGGATTCAGGCCCATGGAGGCCCATTAGGCCCACAGCATGATTGCAAGGTTAGGCCTGAAGCTGCAGCTGAGAGGAGCTCGAGTGGGTGGCGCAGCGCTTATAAAACACTCTCGAGCTCTCTCAACTAGCGAGGTGGGACTAAACTTTTCGGCGCGGGGCAGCACAAGGCCTTTGGTCCCGGTTGGTGGCACCAACCGGGACTAAAGGGGGCATTGGTCCCGGTTCGTGGCACCAACCGGGACTAATGCCCCCCTTTAGTCCCGGTTGGTGCCACCAACAGGGACCAAAGGCCGCCGCTTCCCGCCCTTTGGGCTATCGAATTTGGTTTGGTCCCGGTTGGTGGCACCAACCGGGACTAAAGGCATTAGTCCCGGTTGGTGCCACGAACCGACTAATGCTCAGTATATAAGCAACACTTGTGAAAATTTTCAGTTTCATCGCGCATTTGCCCCGACCGCTCTAACCTCCCCGACGCCGCTGCCCCGACGCCGCCGCCGCCGTCATTGCCGCCACGCCCACGCCTGCGTCACCATCACCGTCGCCCGCGCCCGTCGTCGCCGTCACCATCGCCGCGCTTCGCCGCCGTCGTCACCGCCGTCTGCCCGCCGTCGCCGCCGCACCGCATCTGCCCCAACGCTGCCGTCGCTGCCGTCGCCCGCCCGCCGCCGCCGCCGCTCGCCGCCGCCTCCAGCGACCTCGCCGTCGTCTAACGCCTCGACCTCGCCCGTCGCCTCCGCCTCCCGACCTCGCATTCGCCTCCTCGCGTCAGCCCTGCCTCAAGGCGCCACCTCTCGTGATCAGGCCGGCCCCGACATCGCCGTTGCCGACGCCCACAAAGGAGCCCCCCGCACCTGCCCTGCCGCCGCCACGCCACCGTATGATGTTTTTTGTTCATAGATGTGATGCTTTTTTCATAAATGCTCATGTATATATATTGATGTACGGATATATGTATGATGCTTTTTGCATATGTGTTGATCTAATGTTTTTTTTCTACATATATATGTGATGTTTTTTGTTCATAGATGATCATATGAATTTTTTGTTCATAGATATGATCATATATATGATGTATGCATGGATCGATGTGGATGGAATATATATGATGTTTTTTGTTCATAGAATATGATGTTTTTTTATTCATAGATTTTATTTTGTTCATGAGAGAGGCGGGACGCCGAGGAAGTTGTACTGTTTAGTTTTAGGGTCGTCGAGGAAGAAGGATAATAATGAAAATGAATAAAAGAGTAAGAAGTAAGAATGAGTAGATGAAGGAGAAGAAGTGGAGAAAAAATAAGAAGAGGAAGTAGAAGTAAAGGAGAAGAAGAAGGAATAGAGGAGAAGAAGAAAATATTCTATTTTTTCTTCTCCTCTATTCCTTCTTCTTCTCCTCTCTTTTTTTCTTCTATTTTTTTTCTTCTTCTTCTTCTTCTCTTTTTTCTTCTTGTGATTTCTTCTTCTTCTTCTTCTTCTTCTTCTTCTTCTTTTTATCGGGAACGAGGGTGTCGAGGATCGCTGAGGGGTCGACGGTCGGGAACTAGGCTAGAGGGTCGCGAGGGTCACAGAGGGGTCGAGGGTCGTCGAGGCCGGTCGAGGGTCAATGTTTTGAGGGTCGAGGGTTCGAGGGTTCTAGGGTCGAGGGTTTGAGGGTTCTCGGGTTCGAGGGTTCTAGGGTTCGAGGGTCATCGAGGGTTCGAGGGTTCGAGGGTTCTAGGGTTCAAGGGTCGAGGGTCATCGAGGGGCCGAGGGTTCGAGGGTCGAGGGGTCGAGGGTTCGAGGGTTCTAGGGTCGATGGTTCGAGGGTTCAAGGGTCGTCGAGGGGCCGAGGATTCGAGGGTCGAGGGTCGTCGGGGGGTCGAGGATCACCGAAGGGTCGAGAGGTTGCCTATTGTCAGAGTATTGAAGAAACCCATGGCTTCATCATTAGCTGGAAGTAATGGCATGATGGTGCAGTTCTCAAAGTTATTCTCGAACGGAGTCCGGATAGGATAATCCGCCTTTTGGTACAAATTTCAGCAAAGGCCTTCCAAATAGCGATATTCTAAGGCTCTTGCTGTACTTTGTACCAAAAGCGAATTA
Organism: Aegilops bicornis; assembly: GCA_021605145.1. Taxonomy (NCBI): domain Eukaryota; kingdom Viridiplantae; phylum Streptophyta; class Magnoliopsida; order Poales; family Poaceae; genus Aegilops; species Aegilops bicornis. The sequence continues at coordinate 164,611,507 of CM038675.1, read as the reverse complement.
TCCTATCTAGGATTCCTTTCCGTAATAACTTTGGAGAGCTTCAGCACCATCATGTGCCTCAAGTATTTTGCCTAATGATGAAGACATGGTTTTGTTGAATCCTTTGACACTAGACCCTAGAAGCGCCTCGACTAATGCCCTTGCTATCCTCGACCCTCGGCGATCCTCGACCCCTTGACCCTCGACCACTCAGCGATCCACGACCCTCTACCCTACATCATGCGCCGATGCCCACGCCACTTGTGGGACATATAGATGTAGTGTTCAACGTCGACCCTCCCGATAGCTTCAACACGTGGGGGAATCGATATTACCCCCTCCTTGAAGCGTTCTCGAGGCCACCCCCTAACCCTTGAAGCGTTGTCGATGCCACCCCCTAACCCTATTGTGATTAGCTAGCTAGTTCTACGTTTGCCACTAATATATCCATATCTGTCATGTTTGAATAATAATTGCCATGTTGTAAATATTTGTAGAAACTATGGACACCCCGCCACGAGGACGAAGCACAAGAAGCGTTGTTGAGGGACATAATCGCACAAGGAAGTGATGCCGTCTGCTCGTTGATGTTTCTCAACGACAACGATGGTCCGGAAGGAGAGGGTGAAGAAGCAGCTGGCTATGATTTACATGGCTCGATGACCCAATGCCGTGCAAGAAGGAGAGGGTGAAGAAGTAGACCGTGAGGACGGCTCGGTGATCACCAAACCGAGTCCGCCAGGTATATATATTAGTTAAGCCTGCTGACTAGCTCTCGCCTTTGTTTTGGTATGTACACATATTAATTAACTCGCCTTTGTTCTTTTTCTAGCCCTCCGGATCGAGCACAACTTCGGTAAAGAGATGAGGCCCAAGAAAAAGTTGAGCTCGGATGAAAAGTTTGAGATCATACAAATCAAGGCGACGGCCAACCGATTGAACCCTACCGGACAAAGAAGGCATTTGTTGCTCAATTCGGGTTACGGTTAGGGACAAGATCCCGATCAGCATCCACCAATGGTATAAGCCTAAGAACGAAGACCCCGAGGTGTCTTGTGTCAATGATATGCGTAAAAATGATCTTTGGACCGAGCTGAAGTCAAATTTTACCCTACCGCTAGAGGATGATCCGGAGAAGCCAGTAATAGAGCCATTAATCAAGTCTTTTGCTCTTAAGAAGATGGCAGAACTATTCAGGAATTGGAAGAAAGAACTCAATACGTATGTCGAAAAAAATGAGACACCAGAATTCAAGGGCAAATATGAGAAGATCGAGATGACTGCCCGCATTTGTGGCCTACAAGACAGCGGAAAAGAGTAAAAAGATGTCGGCGACAAACAAGAGAAATGTTGCGAAGAAGAAGCTTCACCATCGCATCGGGTCGTGGCTACCTCGTAGCCCGGCCTAAGTGGGCTAAGGCTGAGAATGATCTCGCTTGATAAAGGGATCAAACCGTAGACAATGAATCGCCAGACCGTTGCGGACTTGGTTCTTGGGGCGGCGGATCCTTGGACCCTATAACAGGAAGTGCATTTGGACGGATGAACAATTGGACATACCGGTCAAGAGGCTTCAGATTATATCAAAGCAGCGCAGCAAGGGAAGTTCGTTCCAGACAGGGAGAAGGACGAGCTCACAATGGCCCTCGGGAATCCCGAGCACCCTGGACGGACACGAGGCACGCCAGGCTCCGTTTCGTGGAAGGCTGGATTTCCGGACGCAGGGGGTTACAAAACCCATGAGAGGAGGAAGAAATCGAGCAGAGCCTAATGCAAAGCGCTGCACGAAAGGGTAATGGGGCTAGAGGAACGAGAAGAGGAACGAGAAGCAGCAGATCACAACAAACGACCAGCCGAAGCTTCCCCCGAAGCTACCCCGCCATCTCAGCGGAGAAGCAGTGTGGCTTCCACCGAGATGCTTCAGACAGAGCAGCATGCCTTGACGGCTCCTGCCAGCTATCCCGTGGATGCTATCACGGATGCTGAAAATTGCCACCTTATGGCACAATGGAGCAATTTGAAGGTCAAGGCGGCTGTTGGCTCTGTTTATCCTACTAAACCCGACTCAACTTTTCACTGCCGGCCGACTCCAGAAGGATATGCTAAGGTGATGGTCGATGAAATAAGGGAGGGATTTGAGGACCTCCGGCTTGACCACCCTACCGGTGAAGGGGAGTATCGGCTGGGTTCTGCTCTGAAGACTATATGCCTATGGTGGAAGGATCTCATCAACCTTCCGAACTGGACGCCTCCGCCTCCTCCTCCTCCTCCGGCGAGTCAGGGCACTCCGCCTCCTCCATCGCCTCCTGCTCCGACGAGTGACGGCACTCCGCCTCCTTCTCCGCCTCGTCAGCAAGGGCGGAAGAGACCCGCCGCCGCTCCGGCTGCTCCGGCGCGTCGTAGTCCTTCTCCTCCGCCTCGTAAGCAAGGAAAGAAGACATCCGCCTCCGTCATTACAGCCGGGCGTCTAGCAAGACAGCCAAAGGCGGAGGAGATAGATTCGTCCTTCTCTCAAGACTCGGAGAAGTTACCGTACGAGAGGAGCGAGGAGGAAAACGCTAAGATCGCGCAGACCGAAGTGGATGACTGGTTTCAAGGGTTGAAAGCAAAGAGACATCCACCTCCGGAGGAGAAGGTAGATCCGGTCAAAGCGAAGCACACTCTAGCTGCCCTGACAAAACCACCCAAGTCTCCGCCGAAAGGCAACTATGAGCGCATTATTGGAAAGGCATTTGCCGAAGCAGAGAGGTCGGGAAGTACTCTCAATGATCAAAGGATGAAAGAATGACGAGCTGGGAAACAAATTGCCCAGCTCGGCGAACAAGCCGGGCAATCGTGCCCCCACTCAAGGTGCTCGCTAGCGACATCGCCGATCCGAGGATGGTGCCCGGTTATGGCAATCCTGCAGATTACCTGCCCGACGATGTACATTATGATTTCTTGGAGGTGCAGATACAAAGATACGAAATCGGGAAGCCTCTCGTCAAAGATGAAAGCTCTCTATCAACGATGATGCTAAGATTGCATGATTGGTACATGAAAACCTGCAAAGAGTCCGATGGGAGGAGTACTTTGTATGTGAGAGTTAAAAGGAGCATGACCTCCTTGGAATTGAACTGCTGCCTATTCCATTTGAGGAGTTCTATCAGTTTTTCAATCAATTGGCCCTCGATAAAGCAACGGTCACCTGCTACATCGTCTGTAAGTAGTACTACTTACATCATTAAGTATCTCTATATAACTCAGCTCTTTCATTGCATGTATTTATAAATACCCTCACTATATTATGCAGATTGAAGATCGCCGAAATGAAGAAAAGACAAGTGGGTGATATTGGGTTCATTAACACATATCTCATTGATGCAAATGAGGTTAAATATCGTGCCGACGAAACCGAGGCCAACTTGCTACGATCGTTGGAAATAAATGAACACAAAAATATAATACTCTTTCCTTACAACTACAAGTGAGTGTTACTGTCTTGTGGCATATTCGGTTTCCTTATTAGTCCAGGTTATAGTAATGTAATATTGATGAGTTATGCATGCGCAATGCGCAGCTACCACTATATTCTCCTAGAGATTAAGCTTGAGCAGGAGTAGTAACTGTCTTAGACTCGAGACGAAAAAGATCCCAAGGAGTATGCGGACATGACCTGAAATGCTCGAGAAGTAAGTTAAATCGATCATTATCCACCATATCAGCAACTTTGTTCATTTCTCATATCAAGTAATTGTTTTCTTTGTATGGCAGGGCTTGGGGAAAATTCACCAAAAAAGGTCCGGGACTACCGAAGAAGCTGCAATTTAGACACCTGAAAGTAAGTACTATATAGTAGCATATTCCACGTGCATCTCCTAGTGATTCAAGCGCTAGTTTCATCAATACCATTTAGAATGCTTGCTAATTATCAGTTTGATTGACCTCTGTTTCTTGTAAAGTGGTTGTGGCAGGAACAAGGGAATGATTTCTGTGGATACTACGCTTATGCGAGTCCATCCGCCACACGACACTGTGAGAGGGCTACTCCGACAAACAATATGAAGTGCGTAAATAAAAATATTCACAATTTTATTTTATTACCATCATTTGTGTTGAGTTTCATTCATTCATATATATATGTATTGACCCCTTCTTAAAATTAGATGTTTCGGATGCGGGATGAACTACTAGCACCAGATCGCTGCGAAAGCAATTCAAGAGGAATTGGCGACATTCTTTCTTGACCACGTGATCGCTGAAGACGGAGAATACTATGTGGACCACGCGTCCGTATTGTAAAAGATAATTATTGTATATATGTAGCCGGTAGTGTCGGATAGATATACGAGAACTTGTTGTTCGACCAATCTCTCGGAGAAGGAGAGGTGGTCGATATCACTTCTCTCTGTATGCATATATGTTCATGACGATATTCTGTTTGCTTAATTACTAGCTAGCTAGCGTGTCTAGCTAGTCCTCTCTATACGTATGTATAGTACGAAGCGCCGACCAAGCACGGACAAAAGAGAGGACACTTTTCTCTATTAATTAGCTAGCTATAGCACAATATATGAAACACCTAAATTAACCCCCAAAACCCCCAAACCCCCCCTTTTCAAAAAAAAAACAAAACCACAGCCATAGAAATGTTGTGACGCAGGATGTTTATTGGTCCCGGTTGGTGCCACCAACCGACCAAAGGCCCTCCCGCCTCGGCTCACGGACAGGCCACGTGGAGGCCATCGGTCCTGGTTGGATTGAACCGGGACTAAAGGGCTGTAGAGTTAGTACCGACCCTTTAGTCCTGGTTCATAAACCGGGACTAAAGGCCCTCACCAACCGGGTCAATAGGCCCCTTTTCTACTAGTGGTCATAGCACACGCCAAATTTTGCATATGTTGTGGCAGGCTGGCAGCAGATTCGGGCACAATAAAATGTGTGGCACCTATACCGTTATCTATCCATGCCTGGTTTACAATATTGCAGAGTCAATAAAATTTTTATTTCCTTATGTTTCTTAGTCAATTCTGGAATAAAATAGTATAACAATAAAATTTGGAATTTTCTAATAATCAATAGTTTTATTTTGATGTGAGCAGGCAGATAAGTCATCAATGCTCGATGATAATTGATTATGTGAAATTTCTTCAGCTTCAGGTGAGGTGCGTGCATAAACAAGTTCATGAGTAGTAAATTTCACTGATGGTTGTCATTCTTCGTCATTTTATTTTCTCTAAAACAAATATTCCTGGTTTCCTGATTACAGGTCTTAAGCATGAGTAGGCTAGGAGCCCCTGAAGCAGTTCTTCCCCTCCTTGGAGAATCTCAAACTGAGGTACCAAACTTTCTTATTTGAATAAAGTGAATAGCTCCTTGTTGTGAGTCTATAGGCATCAAGAACATATGAAAGAAAACGACATGTTTTTTCACTTCAACTGTTGGTTGCACTACTTTATGGCCTTAATATTGAGTAGTCTTAGAGCTTGACTTCAATTGTAGTTAGAATTTATATTTAATTCTTTTGTGTTCTCCATGGCTTTCATTTGGTTGTGTGTTGTAAGTGCATCTAGTGCCACCCCTAGTTTGGTTTTGGAGTATTGACGACAAACGTGGTTGAGGGACTAATGTGTTTGTGAGAATTGCAGGATAACACAGGTAGTAGTCCCTTCTTGATTCGGTTTACCTACTGGAGATGACCCCTAAAAATGTATGAAGACATTGAAGACAATGGTGGTACGTGAAGATATTCACATTGAAGACTATGACATAAGAAGACATTGAGTGAAAACTATGGAGCGCGAAGACTTAGCTGTTTCGTCGTTTCTTTTCTTCTTTGTTGAGTCATAGGAACCACCACACTGTTAAGTGGGGTCCAAGTGATCAAAGTCAGAGTGACTGAAGTGATGCTCAACCAAAATCCTATGTCTTCGAGCAAAGACAATGAGAGCAAATCTTATCCAGAGTCGGATAAGTCAGCTTTACTTGTAGCCCAAGTCAAGCTGTCGCGTGTGTTTGAAATCTGACCGTTGTGGCACATGTCAGTTCCTTAGTGACCCAGGGTCATTTCGGACAAATCAGGTCGGATTGCCTAGTGGCTATAAATAGCCCACCCCCTACACCATAAATTGGTGGCTACTCAGAGTTAGTGCACGGGTTTTGTTGTTGAGAGCAACCCACCTCCGAAGAGTTTGAGAGAGAAATCCTTGTGAGGACAAAGCCCAAAACACCCAGAGCCCAAAGAGTGTTTGGCATCATCAAGTCTTTCTGTCCGCGTGAGCTGAAGACTTGTTACACTTGAGGACTGTGAATCCTCCAGCCGGTTAGGCATCGCGTTCTAAGCATCCAAGAGTAATTGTGGATTGCCGGTGAACGAAGTCTATGAAGGTTTGGAAGTCTACCTTGAAGACTTACCAGATTGATTCGGCGAGGACTGTGTGTCCTTAGCTCAAGGGGAATAAGGTGAAGACACGGTCTTCTGAGTTTAATCTCAGCCTCCCTAACTGCAGACGTGCAGCTTGTCACAACAATCGGAACTGGTCGAACAAATCCTTGTCTTCACAACACACCGTTCTATCTCTTACTCTCCTTACATACAGTTTGTCTTTGTGAAGTCATTGTCTGATTGCTCTACCTGTTTGACTTCACTATGTGACTACTTGTTCTGATTGGCTTCATACTATCTTCTATCCTGATCCTACTACCTAGCTGCTATTAGTCATCATGCTTTAGCTTCATACTTGTTTGTCTATGGCTTGTCTAGTGTAGTTCATCTTCCGCTGCATGTTTATAGGATTAGTTTTCATGTTTGTCTTTGAAACTTTCATGTTTGAAGACTTTCATAAAAATCGCATATTCACCCCCCCCCCCCTCTAGTCGATAACTAGCACTTTCAATTGGTATCAGAGCAAGGTACTCCCTTGTTCTGTGTGATTAGGTTTAACCACCTGAAGTTTTAGCTATGTCGACTGCAGGGATAATCAAAGTCTCCGCTGCGTGCCCTGTCTTCGATGGCACTGAATATCCCTACTGGAAGAATAAGATGCATATGCACCTTGAAGCCATTGATGTCGATCTGTGGTATGTCGTCAAGAACAACGTTCCCAAGACTGGTGAAGGTGTCACTCCTACTGATGTCAAGAAGTTCATTCAACTCGATTCTACTACAAAGAACATCATCTGTGGTCATCTGACCAAAGGGCAGTATGGCCGCGTGAGTGCTTTGCAAACGTCGAAGCTAGTCTGGGACTGGCTCTCCAAGGCCAATGAAGGCGTTTCAACTCAGAGAGATCAAAGAATCAGTGTCCTACGCAACCTCTTCAACCGCTTCAAGATAAATGACAATGAAAATGTCCAGCTCACGTTTGATCGTCTCATCGACATCACAAACGAAGCTTCAAGCTCTCGGCGCCACCGAGATTACTAAGCATGAAATCGCTAAGACGCTTCTGAGATCTCTTGACAGCTCATTTGACACTCTAGCTCTTATGATTCAAGAATGCCCTGACTTCAAGACACTCGATCCATCTGACATACTTGAGAGGCTTAACACACATGAGTTCTAGCTATCTGAGAAAAGAGATATTTATGGTCCAAACTATGGCCGAACTCGCGCTTTGAAGGCAAAGGCTGTTTCCTCATCTGAAGAAGAATCTGACTGTAGTTCCGGTGAAGCTGAAGACCTTGGAAAGGAGCTCGCTATGCTTGTGAAGAAGTTCCAGAAGTTCACTAAGAAGAAAGGCTTCAGAAAGTCTTCACGATCCAGCTCAAGAAATGATGAAGCTTCTTCCCATGACCACAAGAAGAGAACCACACAAGTGCAAGAAACCTGGTCACTACATCTCCGAAAGTGTCCACAGGTGGGACAATGAGAAGAAAAAGAAGAAGAGCGAGGAATATGATTCTGATGACAAGAAGAAGAAGAAATACTCAAAATCTTCTTCCAAGTCCTCTTCCAAGTCTTCAACACACAAGAAAAGTTCGTCTGCCAAGGCTCGTGCTTTTGTTGGCAAGGAAATGGATTCAGAGGAGGAGTCTGCTTCTGAGGAGGCAGAAGTGGTGGAGTCTGAGGAGGAATCTGACTCTGGCGTTGCAAGTCTAGCTCTAGCTTCAGCCTATGTTGCCAAGTCCATCTTCAACATCAAGACAATGTATCCATCACCAACGCCGATGCCAAGTGACAAGGAGGACTCCGCCCCACTTCATCGCTTCATGGTTCAAAGTGCCAAGGTAAACTCACGCGATGCTTACTTTCAAACTGCAAGTGAAGATGACTCTAATTGTGAATCCAAACCCAGCTACAAAACACTTGCTAAAATTGCAACTGAACAACAAAACGCTACGGAACATATTAAAAAATTGTTAGACAAAAGCGATGATCTGTTGGACGCTGAAATGACCCGATCTCAGTCCTTAATTGAAGATATAAAAAATCTTCATGTTAAGTACCAAGAGCTTGAAGGTCGTCATGAATCACTCTCAACAACCCATGAAAAGCTTTCCTATGATTATCTTCAAAGGAAGCAAGAACTTGAGAAGTTGAGACCGGCTCATGAAGATCTCCAAAAGGAAAACGAGTCACTTCGCGCTCAACAGATCAGTCCCGCTCAGGAAGGATTTGAACCACCATGTTTAAAATGTCTTGAGCATGATAACGCTAATTCTGTTGCTGAGTGTTCTACTGCTGCTACGGTTTCAATATCTTCAACCATCGATGTGGTAAATAACCCCTCTGCGGAGGATGCCACTGTTGTTGCTGATGAAAATGCTAGATTGAAGACATTGCTTGAAACAGGAATGTACAAAAGCCTCAAGGGGCATCAGACACTATGTGATGTCCTCAAAAGCAGATCCTGAACCGAAACCCTAGGAAAGAGGGTGTTGGGTTCGAGAGGAAAATGAATGTTGATGGTTCTTATCGAAGCCCCGAAAGCAGACTCCCCAAAACCACATGGGTTGCTGCAAAGGAACCTTCAATGGATCCATCCACCTTATCTAGATTTACTTGTGCTAACCCAATTGTTATTTATGAATCCTTTGATGCAAACTATAAACTGTTTAAGAATCAGAATGGTGAAGTGTTTGCCAGGTATATTGGTACTAACTGCAGGAATGGACCACCTATGAAGAAGATCTGGGTGCCTAAAGCGAGTATTGAGAATCTTCCTGTGAATGTCATCATGACACCTCCAATGAAGAAGACAAACACCGGACCTATGGCTTCATATGGCCCAAAGGCTTCATACAGATACAGGACTCATGAGAGTCGCCCTAACGCCAATGTTTTGCAGGAAAGACATACTCAGATGAATGAATATGAGTGTGTATCTTCAAACCGCTATGTTCACAAAACTAAGAATTTTTCTGCCCATTCATATGAGTATTATTCACCTCCTGCGAAGCTATTCGCTAGGGCTTCAAAGCCGAAGTTCTCAGATGCTGCACTTAGACTCATTGCTTCGAAGCCACCCCTGAAAATGTGGGTGGTTAAGAACACTTAACTCTCTTTTGCAGGGAAAGGTCTCCAGCCGGAAATCAAAGGCGTCCGATGCTATTGTGGGGACCTAAAACACATTATGGGACGCAAGATAAAATGCCCAAATGGTCTTACTATGTATTTCGTTTCTGAATCGCTTGCCAGTCATACTATCAGTCCTAACCTTGATTTGAGCTTTGATAATCCTCTTGTGCGTCAAATGTTTATGCTTCACAATACTCTTTGTGAAGCCTATCCTCCTAACTGCACTGTAGGGTACGACACCTCGTGCTTCAGAATGGATTATGGACAGCGGATGCACTAACCACATGACTGGTGATCAAAGTCTTCTCATGGACCCAACCTTACGTCCATGTGATAAAAGTCACATCACATTCGCTGACACTGGTAAAAGCAAGGTATTGGGCCTAGGTAGAGTTGCAATTTCAAGGGATCAGCACATGGACAAAGTGATGCTTGTTGAATCCCTTGGGTTCAACTTAATGTCTGTCTCAATGCTTTGTGACTTAAACATGATTGTGCTATTTGGAAAATATCGTTGCCTTGTACTAATGGAATCTGACAAGTCTCTACTCTTCGAAGGGTACAGGAAAGATGATCTGTACATGGTAGACTTCTCAGCAGGACCACAGATGGCCGTATGTCTTCTAGCAAAGGCTTCAGAGTCGGCTCGCATCGGGGCTAGGGCATGCTGGCATGAGGAACCTACACTCTCGCCAAGAAGAAGCACGTCATAGGCATCGAAGGCGTCAAGTTCAAGAAAGATCATCTATTTGGTGCTTGTGAAGTTGGGAAGATGACAAGGGCCAAGCATCCCTCGAAGACAATCATGACTACATCTCAACCTTTTGAGTTGCTCCACATGGTCTTGTTTGGTCCCACTCACTACTCTACTCTCAATGCAACTGCTTGTCTCTGGTTTCGTTATTGTTGATGATTATTCAAGATACACTTGGGTGCACATAATTCTCTTCAAGACTGCAGTGTAGGATGACTTCAGACGCTTCGCCAACCGCGCCATGAACAACTATGGCGTCAAGATCAAGCGTATTAGGAGTGACAACGGCACTGAATTCAAGAACACATGCCTCGACCTTTATCTTGACACCTTAGGCATCACTCATGAGTTTTCTGCTCCTTACACACCTCAGCAGAATGGCATCATGGAGCGCAAGAATGTAACCCTTATTGAGATGGCTCTGACGATGCTTAACGAATACAAGACTCCAAGGAAATTCTGGCCCAAGCCATTGATACTGCATGCCATGTCATCAACCGTGTTTATCTTCACAAGCTTCTGAAGAAAACATCCTATGAGCTTCTAACTGCTAAGAAGCCAAACATAAGCTACTTCAGAGTATTTGGTGCCAAGTGCTGGATCAAGGATCCACACCACACTTCAAAATTTGCACCGAAAGCACATGAGGGTTTTATGCTTGGTTATGGAAAGGATTCGCACTCCTACAGAGTCTTCAACCTCTTTCACTATAAAGTGGTTGAAACTGTAGATGTGCGGTTCGATGAAACTAATACGCAAAGAGAGCACTCGCCAAATGTGCTAGATGGAGTACCTGCCAGTGAATCAATCAAGCTAATGGGAACAAGAGAGATCATACCATCAGAGGCCCAGCCTGAAGAGGAACTTATCATCTCTACACCTGATCAACCTGAAGACATTGCTCAGCCTGAAGCTAATCCTTAATATGAAGACAATGATCAGCAAGAGCAAAGTCTTCGTCCGATTCATCCTCGGGTTGCTAATGAAGTTCAGATTGAGAAGATAATTGATAGCATCAATGCACCTGGTCCACTCACTCGTTCAAGAGCTACTCAAAGAGCAACACAGCTGACTAATTTCTGTGGACATTTTGCATTTGTTTCAATCTGAGAACCTAAGAAAGTCGATGAAACCTTCTTGGAACCTGAATGGATTCAAGCCATGCAAGAAGAGCTGCAACAGTTCAAGTTGAACAATGTATGGGAACTAGTCAAGCGTCCTGATCCTCGCAAGCACAACATAATAGGCACAAAATGGATATATCGCAACAAACAAGATGAGCATGGTCAAGTTGTCAGCAACAAAGCATGGCTCGTTTCTCAAGGATACACACAAGTTGAAGGAATTGACTTCGATGAAACATTTGCTCCAGTGGCTAGTCTTGAAGCCATTCAAGATACCGCTAGCTTACGCAAATCATCATAACATCCTTCTCAGATCAAATGGATGTGAAGAGTGCCTTTCTCAATGGAAAGATTGAAGAAGAAGTATATGTAGCACAACCGCTTTGGTTTTGAAGACCCAAAACATCCTCGATATGGTATACAAGCTCAACAAGGCATCAGATGGTCTCAAACAAGCCCCTCGTGCTTGGTATGACACACTCAAAGACTTCACGAAGAGCAAAGGCTTCAAACCTGGTTCTCTAGATCCCACTCTCTTCACGAAGACATATGATGGTGAACTATTTGTGTGCCAAATCTATGTGGATGACATTATCTTCGGCTGCACCAACAAGAAGTACAGTGATGAATTTGGTCACATGATGCAAGAACAATATCAAATGTCCATGATGGGAGAGCTGAAGTTCTTTCTCGGTCTTCAAATCCGTTAGCAACGCAACGGCATCTCCATATCTCAAGAAAAATATCTCAAAGATTGCCTGAAGAAGTTTGCAATGCAAGACTGCAAAGGATACACGACGCCAATGCCAACCAAAAGTCATCTAAGCCCCGACGCCAATGGTAAAGATTTTGATCAAATGGTATACTGCTCCATGATTGGCTCTTTACTTTATTTATGTGCATCTAGGCCAGATGTCATGCTTAGTGTTTGCATGTGTGCCCGATTCCAAGCGGCACCAAAGGAGTCGCATCACTTAGCTCTGAAGCGAATTCTTCGATATCTGGCTTACACCCCAACGCTAGGATTATGGTATCCAAAGGGCTCATAGTTTGATCTGGTTGGATTTTCGGATGCTGATTATGCTGGTGACAAGGTGGATCGCAAGTCTACATTAGGCACATGTCACTTTCTGGGTTGATCTCTTGTCTGTTGGTCTTCAAAGAAGCAGAACTGTGTATCACTCTCAACTGCTGAATCTGAATATATTGTTGTTGGATCTTGCTGCGCTCAGCTTCTGTGGATGAAGCAAACTCTTAAGGACTATAGCATCCATCTGAAGTATGTGCCACTCTACTGCGATAATAAAAGCGCTATCAAGATTGCTAATAACCCAGTTCAGCACTCGAAGACAAAGCACATTGAAATTCGTCATCACTTCCTCAGAGATCATGTTATGAAAGAAGATATTGATATCATTCACGTCAAGACAGAAGAGCAGTTGGCTGATATCTTCACTAAGCCCTTGGATGAGAAAAGGTTTTGCAAGTTGCGGTGTGAGCTAAATATCTTGGAATCCTCGAATGTCCTGTGATTAGGCACACATCCTAACACTTATGCATTTTGATGACTTAGATGTGCAACACACGAAGTAATGTATATCTTCAATCAATGAAGACATACACTCTAAGTGTGAATACATTAATGTGGAAATTGACTTCAGAGCGCCACGATAATTATGCTACCGTGTCTGGATCTAATACTTTCTATACGGTGGGTAACGCCACCACCAAACTCTTATGAAGTGTTTCCTCATGGCGCCATATTTGCAAAGTCTTCGCAATTGATTTAATTTCAACATTAATTTGACTTCGTGATTATTGATTTGGCTTTACTCTATTATTTATATATATATATATATATATATATATATATATATATATATATATATATATACTGTACTCTGTCCTCTACAGCATTCACTTATGGCTATGTCTTCTTGTTGAATCTTTTGAACTAAGTGAATGTGATCGGACCCTAACCTCTCTATGTTTTCTACCTCAAGCTCTATCTGTCCAAATCATATGCATTCTCATGGAAACTGTCAATGTCTTCTCTGCGTCCTTGTCAGCAGAAGATACAGAGACAAACATTTATATCTAGTTTTAATGACATATCCTTTTGCCTGAAACCCGGAGAATTCGGAACGACCACCCCGACAATCCAGGCGCGCGTGGGAACGTGGAACAACTCTCAATGCGTTGCATGTTCGCCATGTGTCCATCAGATGTGAACCGCCAGGGGCACCTGCGTAATTGCGCTGTGCTGTCTCTGTCCTTATAAATACCTGTCTCGTCTTGGTCAAAAATCCTTCTTCCTCCTTCGCCATCTCTCGCAAACCCTAGCACCTCCGCTAGCTCTCGACGACGCCGACGACGAAGCGCTTAGCTGCCACGACTTCCTCGACGCCGTCCTCACGCCGGCCGCGGACCTCGTCTTCTCCGCCGTCGCCGTAGGTGTCCGTCGCCAAGTTAGGGCACGGAAGATCGAACTGCTCGGCATCCATCTTCGCTCCGTCTAGCAGTTCTCCGTGTGGTAATAAAAGTTTACTTTTTACCGTCTTTTTGATCTGATAGATTCATCCTTTCCTACTAAAATTGGTTTCTAGATCTTCAAACCTGAATCTATCTCTTTCTGCATCTCATATTCTGCCTAGTATATTCACTTATGCTTCTTCACAAGTTAGATTCCTCACTAGTACTTATTCTTGGATTTGTACAACTCGAACCAACTCTCATCATATAAGTGAATGTCTTCGCGCTATGAGGTCAATGTCTTCAAACTGATTTATCTTCAAAATCTTCTGAGAATGCATATGACCTCTTCCCTTCCCTCGCACCTCTAATGCTGTCACAGGTACATGTCCGTGGGAGAATCCCTTGGTTCTCATAGTCTGCATTCGTTTGCAGAATTCTTGCAGAGTCACATCAACTCACCTGAAGCGAGTTCCCGCTGCATCAGCCATTTGAAGCCATTGCACGTACTGAAGCCCTTCAGTTTACACTTCATGGCAACTGAAAAGTCAGCAAGAAAGGGAGGCATACAACATCGTGGTAACACTTCCAAGGACTTACCTCCAGATTTGCACGAGATGTACAAAACTGACCCCGAAGAAACCTATACTGAACGCAAGAATCGAATCCAATGGATTCGAAGATATTGGGCAGAAGAATGGTTTAAATATCGCTTCATCACTGAAGAATATGCAGAGAAGAATGCCATCAAGGCACCCTGGGGTGATATTTTGTACAAAAATCTTCCACCCATGACTCAAGCTGAAGCTATTGAGCAAGGCTTCTATCCTTGCATGGTGCGCGGGCCACAACCTGAGAATGCTGACCTTCTTCACTGCTCTGGTGTCGTGAAGACAATCTGTTCAAGTGCAACTACCAGTTCGCCAAAGACTCAGCTGCAAAGAACAAGAAGGATCTAGGGCTTGACTTCAACCCTGGTCCTTCCTCACCTCGGGACAATGGCACCCGTGAAGCCAATGAGAACAGGATCGGCCCCTTCTACAACCTTGCTGGCCTCATCACTCATATTGTTGTTCAAGGTGCCAAAGTGGATCATTCTGATGATGATGCTGATACCGATGAAGCTCAAGCTCCTTCCCCTAAGCCGCAGAAGCAAAAGAAGACTAAAGCTTCAAAGTCATCTGCTACTGCAAAAGCTTCGAGAGTGAAGCCATTAACAACTGCCCCTTCTGCTCCCAGTAATAACTCTGAAGATCTCTCTCGCATCTCCATGAGGCGTGAGAAGCCACAGAAGACACCAGTTCAGCAACTGAGTCATGCACTGACACCTGCTGCCATTCTGAGGAACGAATCTGAAACCATTGACTTGTCTTCGGATGAAGAATTTGGTGAAGATGCTCTGGAGCAGCTGATCAAGAGCAAGCAAGAGGTGGACATCTTCAACGATCTGCCCCTCTTTGATGTAAACATTCTGAAGAACTTCATTGATGAGTGGTTCGATAATCAAGATCTCAGCTTTGATGACCTTCAGCTTCCCATTGGCGTCAGTGTTGCTTTCCAAGGCGCCATTGCTCCTGAGCTTACTCTGGCTCAGCGCATAGTTGAACTGAAGCAAAAGATAGACTTCAAGAAGGAACAGTTCAAGAAGCATGTAGCCAAGCTGAATGTGGCTGATGTGCAAAAGTTTAAGGTAATGCTTAATGACCTCAAGGAGTCATTTCGGAAGAAACGCGAGGAAGCCAAAGGCTCAAGAGAGCGCATGAAAGCACTCGCAGACAAATGCGTTCAAGCCTACAATGAAGCTGAAAAGTGCAAGGCACTTGGCCGCCCTGGCATTGACCCCTCAATGGCTGCCAAGAAAAAGAAGAAGTCAACTGAAGCACCACGGCAGGAAGAACCCCACATTGTCTTCCCTGCCAGCATGCGTGGCTCGAAGCCTAAGGCTCCTTCAGTGGCTTCTGAACAGAAGAAAACCAAGGCTGCTGAAGCCGAAGCCAGGAAGCGGAAAACCAAGCGCACCACTGATGAACCACCACCCCCCAAGAAGAGAAAACCCAAGAAGAGAGATCGAGCTGCTCCCACAGAGCCCCTTGTTGTTGAACCCCTTGCTTTTGTTCCCCCTCCGTCTGCAAACCAAGAGCATCAAATGATTATTCATGAGCCTGCTTCCACAGAGGCTCCTGAAGCTCAAGAAGTTCCAGTTGTCGACCCCATCGTGACTGAAGACATTGGTAAAGATGATGTAGTTCTTCCTCTGATCGAGCGCCCAACGGTATCATCGCCTGTTCAAAAGAACAGTGAGCTTATTCGTATTGGTCGTCCTTTGACGCCAATCTCACAAGATGCATCGTGGGTTGATCGCCCCCAGCAAGCAACCCCAAATCAAGACTCACCAAGTACACCCCAACCGTCACCTGTGCCAGTCATCAGCCCCATGTCCAATGATGACAACTACATGGCGACCTCACCGTCACCGAAGGCGTCGCCCATATTCCAACGGCTTTGCAGAGGACAGAGGCCATCCGTCTCCATGACCACCATCACAGAAGAAGCCTCCAACTTGTCAAGTTTAGTGGCACGTCAAGTGTTCCCTGAAGACAATCCTTCTGTGACGGTCCCTGTGTCTGAAGCCAATGCTGCTGAAGACCCTCCGGCTGCATCAGCCGGAGCAACACAAGAAGAAGAGCATGTCGCTACTCCCCCTACAACTCACGAAGAAGTTCATGAAGAGAAACTGTCTATGCCAAAACCTCCAGTGGAGGGTGAGAATCCTGAGGCTGCCACAAATGACATTCCTGAAGCCAATGACGTTGTCATGGCCGAAGCAAATGTGGAGCCTACAATGGCCAATGTACTAGTGGCCAATGAAGCCAATGAAGCCCATGAAGCAGATGAAGTCAATGCCGCACCTGACACAAATCTGCAGCCTGAAGTCAATGCCACTGCTCCTGTTCCGCCTCCAAGGCCACATACTATCGAAAGCAAGCATACAACTATGGCCAGCTTGTCACCGCTGATGGCCTATTCTCGATTCCTCCACCTGCTGCGGGTCCCCAATTTGATTACCATGTCGAGCACAGGCCTCGTGTTCGTAAGCCAAAGCCAAGACTGCCCAGATTTGTGTAATCGCCACTTCGCCAGGATCTTTCAATGTCAACGGCTTCACTGCACACAACACCTTCTTCAATAGCACAAAGAACCCCTACACCAAGCCCAAGATTTCATCTGATTGGTTCTGGAGTTATCAGCAGCGTAGCTATTATTCATGCATTCTGTACAACCAAGGCCGCATATTTCCGCATATGCGACTTGATACTGAAGCCATAGCTGGCCTGCCCTGCTTAGAAGAAGCTCTCGATTGCTTAAGAGAGGCTGGCTTACTAAATTTTGTCACTGATAAGGAGCACTGGAATGAAGAGTTGCTGCTTCAATTCTACGCCACTCTTCATATCAGAGGCTACAACAGGGATCCAAAGACTTGGGTCCTTGAGTGGATGACAGGAAATGTCCATCATGAAGCCAAAGCATTTGATGTCATTGAGCTTATCGGCCTTCCCACCTGTGTGATCTCTATGAGCCTGGTTGTCAGCTTCACACTGCAGCTTTGGAGAGCATCTTTCACAAGTCAGAACCCGACATGAGCCAGATGCTAAGCATGATGAAGCCATTGCCTCCAGATGCAGAATATCCTAAGGAGTTCTTTGTTGAAGACCTTGAGTATCTGCCACGCACGATCTATCACATCATTAGGCTTAACTCTCCGCCCATCAAAGGACATTCTCCACAGGCTAAGCTGGAAGGTGCAATGAAGACATTGGTCTTCCATATTCTTCATGGCAAATGCTTCAATGCACAAGATTTCTTCATCCGCCAACTAGCTGCATCAGGATCTAACATTTTTGGCTTGAAGTTTTATGCTCCATGGATCATGCGTCTGATCAAGCTTCACACTGCTTTCAACTATCAGCCATCTGCACGCAACCACATTGTCTTCTTGCCAGATGTCGATATGTCTGTTGAAGCCATCTATCCGTAGTCCCGGCAAGGAGCCACTTTATCTTCATAATGTTGATCGTCAGAGCTTCACTCAGCCCATCAAGGTGTGTCGGCTGCCACTCGAGTCTATCCGTTGGCTGGTACTACACGTGCACCTCACCGTGCCCAAACCAAAGCCACTGACAACACAATTGCTCAACAGCCTCGAAAGCGATCTCGTGTTCTCAATGACCGAGAGCTTCTCGTTGGCCTGCATCAGAAACAGGATAGGCATCATGATTGGCTTAAGCGCCAGATGCAGAGCCTCATGACTGACGTCAATCGCATTCGCAACCTTGCCACTAAAAATGCCTTTGTCGCGCATGAAACCTGTCGACGCACATGGAAAGGGCTGACGCTTATGTGTGTTGAGGAAGATCTTCAGGACGATGGCTTCTTAGAAAGATTCAAGTTTGATTCCACTCCGCCCAGAAAGGCTGTTCTGCGGCGCACTCCATCTCTTGAAGACTCAGAATACTCCTCTTCTGCTGCAACCGTGAATGCTCCTGTGATCGATGATCAAGATGATGCTACGTCGCCACCTCCAACACGTATCGACACTGCTCCAAGTTCGTCTGCACCGCCAAACCTCGACACCAACCATGCATCTTCTCCTACTCCTTCTGGGAATGAGTAGAGGCTCAATGTCTTCAACCCTTTTTGGTCCCATCGACAAAAGGGGAGAAGCTATGAGTTGATAGTCTTCAAGCGGGTTCATATGGGCGGTTGCTTTATATTTTGCCGAGTGTTTACAACTCTTGCTCTTGATACATTTGGTTCTCTGAGTTGTCTGCTACTTACTTGCTATTTTGTGATGCGATGATAAATTCCGCATGTGCGATGATAACTTCCGCACTTAACTCATTTAGCAGACGTCCATTTTCCATTATGAATGTCATTATCTTCGTTACATCGAATCATGCATGATGAATTATCTTCATAAGTTGAAGAGGATCTCCATAAGTAGAACCTGCCATGTGCATTTGCATTCCAAAAGCAAATTACTTATATGCACATCTTCAGGGGGAGCCTTTTGCTACTTATTAAGACAATACCTCATCCTTTACAATTTCACATATTTATATTCCCATTGAAAACTTCAACCAGTTTGTCATCAATCACCAAAAAGGGGGAGATTGTAAGTGCATCTAGTGCCACCCCTAGTTTGGTTTTGTATTGACGACAAACGTGGTTGAGGGACTAATGTGTTTGTGAGAATTGCAGGGTAACACAGGTATTAGTCCCTTCTTGATTCGGTTTACCTACCGGAGATGACCCCTAAAAATGTATAAAGACATTGAAGACAATGGTGGTACGTGAAGATATTCACATTGAAGACTATGACAGAAGAAGACATTGAGTGAAGACTATGGAGCGCGAAGACTTAGCTGTTTCGTTGTTTCTTTTCTTCTTTGTTGAGTCATAGGAACCACGGCACTGTTAAGTGGGGTCCAAGTGATCAAAGTCAGAGTGACTGAAGTGATGCTCAACCAAAATCCTATGTCTTCGAGCAAAGACAATGAGAGCAAATCTTATCCAGAGTCAGATAAGTTATCTTTACTTGTAGCCCAAGTCAAGTCGTCGTGTGTTTGAAATCGAATTGCCAGACATGTGTCGGTTCCTTAGTGACCGATACGTCTCCGTCGTATCTACTTTTCCAAACACTTTTGCCCTTGTTTTGGACTCTAACTTGTATGATTTGAATGGAACTAACCCGGACTGACGCTGTTTTCAGCAGAATTGCCATGATGTTGTTTTATGTGTAGAAAATAAAAGTTCTCGGAATGACCTGAAACTCCACGGAATATCTAAGAATAAATAATAAAAAATCCTCGCCAAAGATGAAGACCAGGGGGCCCACACCTTGTCCACGAGGGTGGGGGGCGCGCCCCTCCCCCTGGGCACGCCCCCCTACCTCGTGGGCCCCCTGGATGCCCTCCGACGCCAACTCCAACTCCATATATTGGCTTTCGAGTAGAAAAAAATCAGAAAGAAAGTTTTATCGCGTTTTACGATACGGAGCCGCCGCCAAGCCCTAATCTCTCTCACGAGGGCTGATCTGGAGTCCGTTCGGGGCTCCGGAGAGGGGGATTCGTCACCGTCGTCATCATCAACCATCCTCCATCACCAATTTCATGATGCTCACCGCCATGCGTGAGTAATTGCATCGTAGGCTTGCTGGACGGTGATGGGTTGGATGAGATTTATCATGTAATCGAGTTAGTTTTGTTAGGGTTTGATCCCTAATATCCATTATGTTCTGAGATTGATGTTGCTATGACTTTGCTATGCTTAATGCTTGTCACTAGAGCCCGAGTGCCATGATTTCGGATCTGAACCTATTATGTTTTCATGAATATATGTGTGTTCTTGATCCTATCTTGCAAGTCTATAGTCACCTACTATGTGTTATGATCCGGCAACCCCGAAGTGACAATAATCGGGACCACTCCCGGTGATGAGCATAGTTTGAGGAGTTCATGTATTCACTATGTGCTAATGCTTTGTTCCGGTTCTCTATTAAAAGGAGGCCTTAATATCCCTTAGTTTCCAATAGGACCCCGCTGCCACGGGAGGGTAGGACAAAAGATGTCATGCAAGTTCTATTCCATAAGCACATATGACTATATACGGAATACATGCCTACATTACATTGATGAACTGGAGCTAGTTCTATGTCACCCTATGTTATGAATGTTACATGATGAACCACATCCGGCATAATTATCCATCACTGATCCGGTGCCTACGAGTTTTCCATATACTGGTTTACACTTATTTACTTTTCCGTTGCTACTGTTATCATCACTACGAAAATACCAAAAACATTACTTTTGATGTCCTTACTTTGTTACCGTTACCACCACTATCATATTACTTTGCTACTAAACACTTTGCTGCAGATACTAACTTTCCAGGTGCGGTTGAATTGACAACTCAGCTGCTAATACTCGAGAATATTCTTTGGCTCCCCTTGTGTCGAATCAATAAATTTGGGTTGAATACTCTACCCTCGAAAACTGTTGCGATCCCCTATACTTGTGGGTTATCAAGACCTTTTTCTGGTGTCGTTGCCGGGGAGCATAGATCTATTCATTGAGTCACTTGGGATTTATATCTGCTGGACACTATGAAGAATTTGAAAGACGCTAAGACAACAATTTGTCCCTCAACTACGAGGGGAGGTAAGGAACTGCCATCTAGCTCTGCAGTTGATTCACCTTCTGTTAAGAGTAAGCTAGAGACACCTAAACCTGCTTCTGCTATGAATTCTGATATGTCGCATGTTATTGATGATGCCACTTCTGCTATGCATGATACTTATGATGAAACTACTTCTATGCTTGATACTACTGTGCCTCTTGGTGAATTTCTAGATGAACAAATTTCTAGATCTAGAGAAAGAGAAATTATTGAAACTGAACACGATGATGTTAGTAATGATGAAAATAGGCCTGCTATTCCTGAGGGTTACCTTTTTAATGCTGAATCTACTGAAGCTATTCTTGCTTGCCAGGATAGTCTTGAACGTGATAGGTTGCTAGTTAAATGGAGTAAAGAATCTTTTAGACGTAGGATGAGACCCGACCCTGCTTTTGCTACTTCACCTATTTGTGTTCCTGATCAGGATTATTATGATTTTTCTGTTGATCCAGATATAATTACTTTGGTTGAATCTGATCCTTTTTATGGCTATGAATCTGAAACTGTTGTGGCACATCTTCGTAAGTTAGATGATATAGCTGCCCTGTTTACTAATAATGATAGATCGCGCTACCTTTATTTACTCAAAATATTTCCGTTATCATTAAAGGGTGATGCTAAGATATGGTTTAATTCTCTTGATCCTGGTTGTGTGCAAAGTCCCCAGGATATGGTTTATTACTTCTTTGCTAAATATTTCCCTGCTCATAAGAAACAAGCTGCTTTGAGGGATATATATAATTTTGTGCAAATTGAAGAAGAGAGTGTCCCACAAGCTTGGGGGAGGCTTCTCAAGTTACTTAATGCTTTGCCTGATCATCCTCTTAAGAAACCTGAAATACTTGATATCTTTTATATGGACTAACCGATGCTTCCAGAGATTACCTGGATAGTTGTGCTGGTTCTCTTTTCAGGGAAAGAACACCAGATGAAGCTGAAATTTTATTGAATAATATGTTGACAAATGAAAATAATTGGGCACATCCTGAGCCAACTCCCGAGCCAGCTCCTGAGCCAATTACTGAGCCTATTCTTAAACCAACTCCGAAGAAGAGAGGTGTTCTATTTATCAGTCCCGAAGATACGCAAGAGGCAAAGAAATCTATGAAAGAAAAAGGTATTAAAGCTGAAGATGTTAAGAATTTACCTCCTATTGAAGAAATACATGGTCTTAATTCACCGCCTGTTGAAGAAGTATATGATCTCAATTACTTATTTATCAAGAACCTCTCGATATCCCGGCTACGGTAGTAAAGGTAAATTCTCTCTATAGATATGATAAAGCTGAAGTCCCTCCTACTAAAATTGCTAGTCAGTGCTTGGACGAGTTTGATGACTCTATGTTTAATCAAGATGACTTTAATGCTTATTTTGGTAGACAATTAAAATAGAATACCTTTATGATTAAACGCTTGAGTGATTATATGGCTGATATTAGAGGTGAACTTAAACTTGTTAGCAAACATGCTTCTATGGTTACCACTCAAGTAGAACAAGTACTTAAAGCTCGTAAAGAAGTACTTGATGAAATGAATAGTAAGAAAATGATTATATGTTAGAGTGGCTACTAGAACTCAGAGAATGACTCAGAACCTTTGTATCCTCAAGGCCACCCTAAGAGAATCGAGCAAGATTCTCGGAGAAATAATATTGATATGCCTAGTTCTTCTAAAAGGAAGAAAAATAAAATGATAGAACTGTGCAAACTTCTAGTGAACCTATTGTTGAACCACCGATAATCCAAATGATATCTCTATGTCTGATGCTCAAACACAATCTGGTAATGAACATGAACCTAGTGAAAATGTTAATGATGATGTTCATGATGATGCTCAACCTAGTAATGATAATGATGTAGAAGTTGAACCTGCTGTTGATCTTGATAACCCACAATCAAAGAATCAACGTTATGATAAAAGAGACTTCGTTGCTAGGAAATATGGTAAAGAAAGAGAACCATGGGTTCAGAAACCCATGCCTTTTCCTCCCAAACCATCCAAGAAAAAGGATGATGAGGATTTTGAGCGCTTTGCTGAAATGATTAGACCTATCTTTTCTGTATGCGTTTAACTCGATGTGCTCAAAACAAATCCTTATGCTAAGTATATGAAGGATATCATTACTAATAAAAGAAAGATACCGGAAGCTGAAATTTCCACCATGCTTGCTAATTATACTTTTAAGGGTGGAATGCCAAAGAAACTTGGAGATCCAGGAGTACCTACTATACCATGCTCCATTAAAAGAAATTATGTTAAAACTGCTTTATGTGATCTTGGAGCAGGTGTTAGTGTTATGCCTCTCTCTTTATATCGTAGACTTGACTTGAATAAGTTGACACCTTCTGAAATATCTTTGCAAATGGCTGATAAATCAACTGCTATAGATGTCGGTATTTGTGAGGATGTGCCTGTTGTGGTTGCAAACGTTACTATTTTAACGGACTTTTTTATTCTTGATATTCCCGAGGATGATAGTATGTCTATTATTCTTGGAAGACCTTTCCTTAATACTGCAGGGGCTGTTATTGATTGCAACAAAGGCAATGCCACTTTTCATGGTAATGGTAATGAGCATACGGTACACTTTCTGAGGAAACAACCTCAAGTTTATAGTATCAACTCTATTGGAAAAAATCCATCGATTATATTTGGAGGTTTTGAATTTCCTCTCCCTACTGTCAAGAAGAAATATGATATACTTATTATTGGGGGTGTCCATATCCCCGTTGAGGTAACATAGTGTTATTCGAAATTTCTCCGGTTCCATGTTAATAGGAATGAGTTTGTTAACAAGACTTGATCAACCTTGTTAGTGGATTCTTTTTGATGAGCATGAGATGGATGAAACTAGAAGCACAACCTTCTGTACCCTCTTTATATTCTCTGTTCTTTAGTAGGAATAAAGTAAAAATAGTATTTTTCTATCTGTCTCCCGACTTATCCGTGCAATATAAAAATATCCCGAAAATAAAAGTCCTCAGAATGCCATGCCAATTTAATATGATTTTTTCGGGAATATTTGAGGATTTTTAGTGCAAAAATTACCGCGAGGGGAGCTGCCACCTGGCCACGAGGGTGGAGGGCGCGCCCTACCCCCCTGGGCGCGCCCCCCCTGCCTCGTGGGCCCACGGTGGCCCTCCTCCACTTATCCCTACACCCATCTTCTTCCTCTGTCTCACACAAACTCGAAAAACCAACTCATGGTCGTGTTCCAGCCACTTTTGCTGTGATTTTTGATCTCCTTGCTCAAAGCACTTCTCGCAAAACTGCTTGGGGAGATTGTTCCTCGGTATGTGACTCCTTCACTGTTCCAATTAGTTTTTGTTCTAGTGCTTTATTCATTGCAAATTTGTCCTGCATAGGTGACCATGTTCTTGAGCTTGCATGTCAAATTTATATGGTTCCAAGTAGTTCTAATGCTTGATATATGCTCTAGGCACTTGTACGAGTAGTTGCTATCAGTTTTATTGAAGTTGGTGCACTTTTGTTTGAAGTTACTAAATTTTTTAGATTGTTTCAGAAATAATGAAGAAATTTTTGAGGGGCTCGTCAAGCCGAAGCTCTAAGGAGAAACAAAAGGAAGAAGAACAGAAGCCCAAATTTAATTACCAGATCGCGGAGGTTCGGCCGTGTGAATGGCCTTCCGATGACTTCTTGAGGAGAGCCGGGATTTATCAGGATTTCTATCTATTGATTGAGAACGCCGGCCTCACCAACTTCCTCCGCGACCAACATCATCAGTATCTCTTACTCACAAATACTTTTGTGCAGAACTTCTACTTTTTCCCTAAGAAATCACCTCCAACAGTAGAGTTCCATTTGTATGACGTTGTTAAGGAAATGCCATTAGCTGAATTTTGCGAGGTTTGCAAAATACCCTTTGAGGGAAACTTAGATGAACCACACCGTAATGAAGTAGAAGCTTTCATTGACACTATCACTGTGGGAGAAGCCAGGAAGGTTTCTGATGCAAGAATCACTAGCATACATTTTCCTGTTTTACGTTATTTTGCCTTATTTGCTAGTCGTTGCTTGATTGGACGCGGAAACTGTGGGAACCTTAGCATTCCTGATATTATCATTTTGTTCCATGGTTTATACCGCAATAACTCTGTTAGTATGGGTGGAATTGTTGCTAGACGATTAAGTCTGAACCGTAATAAGGGCCCCATCTTTGGGGGCATTTATGCTTCACGCCTAGCTGAATATTTTGAGATACCTATTAGGCATGAGGAGAAAGAAGAAACGGCGCTGCCCCGTGCTTATTTAGATTAAAAGAGTATGCTAGCCCATGATTTTCTTGTTAAGAGTCGCGAAGGGGAGCTTAAATATAAATTGTACTTTGATAAACATCACCCTGAGACTATTACTTTGCCTGCTCCCTCTTTGTTTAACTTGTCTACAGGTTCTTACATTGTTCCGTGGGCGGTTGTTCAAGCTTCATCGGAATCCTGCACCAGCCTCGAACCGGAGCCACAAGATGAGCCTCCACGAATGTCTGCTTATTCTTGGGATCCTGAGGCGGTTGCCACCAAAGGCGATCGAGTCCTCTTCATCACATTATGATCCCAACTATTCTTCATTGCAGTACGACCCCAGCTACACCTACGGGTATCAGCCAGGTTATCCCTGGCCATAGACCAACTTAGGCCAAAAGCCTAAGCTTGGGGGAGTACGTATTTCCCACCGACATTACATTTATGCTCACACACACTCATTGCTAGATGTCGGTGCTCATACTCTTTCACTGTAATATCCATGCTAGTTTATTTTCTTTTTCCTGCTTTCTTCTTGTGTTTTTAATAAACGTTAGAAAAACAAAAAAAATTAGTAGTAGTTTATTTCCTGCTGTAGTAGTAATAATTAAAAAGAAAACCCAAAAATATTTCCTGTTCTTCTTTTGCTTGTTGGGAGCTTTCCCGTGTAAATAGTTTTTATTTCCTTTCTTTTCTTTGGGGGTCAGTAGGAGAAGACCATATTGAAAATGCTTAGTGGCTCTCATATGCATTATTGTTTATCTAAATTAGAGCCCATATTACTTGTCTTCTCTCTTGAATTGAATGCTTGCAGATTCCAGCTTAGTCCAATGCACGTGCACTCTTATTTTTATTTACACCGTTCGGTCGTGCAAGTGAAAGGCAATAATGATGATATATGATGGACTTATTGGGATGAGAAAAGCTGGTATGAACTCGACCTCTCTTGTTTTTGTAAATATGATGATTCATCGCTCTGATTCAGCTATTATGAAGTAAACATATTTGCAATGACATTTAGAGATTATAGTTGCTTGTGCCATGCTTGATTAGCTATGAGTTATAATGGTTTACCTTGCATGCCAACATGCTATTAGAATGATTATGATATGGTATGATGGGATGGTATCCTCCATTAAATGAATTGAGTGACTCGACTTGGCACATGCTCACGCAGGTAGTCGAAGCAAATCAACATAGCCTTCATGATATTTATGTTCATGGTGGATTATATCCTACTCATGCTTATATTCGGTGTAAATTAATTTTAATGCATGTTTACGACTGTTGTCGCTCTCGCCTACGCTTCCCGCCTTTTGCTAGCCTTCACCTGTACTAAGCGGGAATACTGCTTGTGCATCCAAACTCCTTAAACCCCAAAGTTGTTCCATATGAGTCCACTATACCTTCCTATATGCGGTATCTACCTGCCGTTCCAAGTAAATTTGTATGTGCCAAACTCCAAGCCTTCAAATGAAATTCTGTTTTGTATGCTCGAGCAGCTCATGTGCAACTAGGGCTGCCTATATCTTCCATGCTAGGTGGGTTATTCTCAAGAGGAGTGGACTCCTCTCCTCATTCACGAGAAAGGGCCGGTAACCGGGATGCCCAGTCCCATGATCCAAAAAGATCAAACCAAATCAAAATAATTAAACAAAACTCCCCTTGGGACCCGTTGAATGTTGGAGGCACTCGTTGTTTCGAGCAAGCCATGGATTGATGCTTGTGGAGGAGGGGGAGTATAAACCTTTACCATTCTGTTTGGGAACTACCTATAATGCATGTAGTATGGAAGATACAACCATCTCATAGTTGTTGCGTTGAAAGTGAAAGTATGCCGCTCAAAATATAATTTATCTCTATTTCAAAATCGAGCTCTGGCACCTCTACAAATCCTCGCTTCCTCCTATGCGAAGGGCCTATCTTTTTAATTTTATGTTGAGTCATCACCCTTCTTATTAAAAAGCACCCGCTGGAGAGCACGCTGTCGTTTGCATTCATTATAATTGGTTTATTTTGGGTATGACTTGACTGGATCTCTTTTACCATGAATTACAATGTTTAGTCAGTCCTTGATCTTTAAAGGTGCTCTGCATTTATGTTTTGCAGTCTCAGAAAGGGCTAGTGAGATACCATTTCGTTATATCATGTTATGATTATTTTGAGAAAGTGTTGTCATCCGAGTTTTATTATTATGGCTCGCTAGCTGATTATATTATTGATATGAGTAATTGTGAGACCTACGTGTTATTGTGACTATGGTTAGTTCATAATAATTGCTGAAACTTGAATGCTGGCTTTTCCTGTTTACAACAACAAGAGCAAACAGAGTTTGTAAAAGTTTTTCTTTTTCTCTTTCAGTTTGTCAACTGAATTGCTTGAGGACAAGCAAGGGTTTAAGCTTGGGGAGTTGATACGTCTCCGTCAGATCTACTTTTCCAAACACTTTTGCCCTTGTTTTGGACTCTAACTTGTATGATTTGAATGGAACTAACCCGGATCGACGTTGTTTTCAAAGCAGAATTGCCATGATGTTGTTTTATGTGCAGAAAACAAAAGTTCTCGGAATGACCTCTCCATGGAATATCTTAGAATAAATAATAAAAAATCCTCGCCAAAGATGAAGACCAGGGGGCCCACACCCTGTCCACGAACACACCCTCGAAAATAAATTAAGCAACTAGTCAGCTTGACACTGCAGTAGAACCAGCATGAGCGACGGCACTGCCACCTACTAGGAGTCCGAGTCCACGTCCTCGACTTCGTCCTCGTCCCTCTTCCTCTTCCTCTTCGCCGATGCTTCTTTGCTTGAACCGGACACTTTGGCTCGCTTCTTCATCTAACCCATGTAGATATTTAAACAAAGGTAGGCATCCATTGTTGCGCATGTGATGTGATCTTCATCTAATGTCTTCGACTCCCATGCATGATGAAACTCGTGATGAGGTTTATTCAGTTTAGCGTCTGAAGGATCAATCATGGCTGCTGCCAGGTCAGCATTGAAGGTTGAGAGGAGGACACCGTGCTTGCCTTCTGGAGATCGAAGGGCTGTCCTACAACGAGACCTATCCGACGCAGGACTTCTTTGTCGTTCTTAAAGCCTACAGTAACGAATTTCACTCTTTTGTCCTTGAGGAAGTTCTTAAAATCCTGGCACTCAACGTCGGCATGGCATATGTGGTATACCAAGGAAACGTTATGTACGCAAACCTGGATCACGGCGGGCTTCTTCCTCTCTTCGTCCTTTAGATCCTTCTCTCATCCCAGGACTGTGGTGTACTCAACATCTAGCCCAGCGACCCACTCATCCGTTGAACTGTTGAACATGCGTATGAAGCGAGCAAGCCGTGCTTTCACCGTCGCGGATCCACGTGTGTAGATGACGATGAACTGATTGCCGGTGATGGCTCTAACCTGGTACTCAGCGACCATGGAGATTTGGGAGGCCATGGATTTTGGAGGAGGGTTAGGAGAATTTGAACTGTTGTACCCCGCAAAAACTGGGAGCGAACTAATGTGAAAGGACGGGACGACTGGGAGCGAACTGTTGTGAGGTAGAATCTGAGGGACGAGTAGAGGCGTCTGAGCGGCGTGGGGCTGCTGGCTTGCCCGGTGGATAAACGGCTACAAGCCCCCAAAGAGTTCTCGAGAACTATGCGGGACCCACTAGATGTCATGTCTAGTAGACCCATATCGTAGGCCTGAAGGTATAGCTTCTGCCTGTTCGCACGCAATGCCGGCGCGTGGATGTAACTTCACTTAATTCCGTCAACCGTCGCGCCTCACACGACCTTTGCCTCCCAGCAGTCGCGCCTTTGAGACTTCGACCGGCTAAAAATGAGCAATTTTTTTGCCTACTCCGCATGCATGATACTCCCTCTGGTCCTTTTTACTCCCGTCAACCGTTTGCAAAGTGTTTGACCAAATATATACTTTTTTTAAACACCACCTTATATTAATTAACCAGCCACACTAGTACACTCATTCGATACAATATTCACCACACAGGGTGGTACGTTATTTACAAGAATACCATCTAATCTATTGTCAAAGCTATACTTAGCGATTAAGTGTGCCACCTTATTGGCCGAACGGCTAATCTTGGACAATTGAAGATTGTTGATCAACTTCGAGATGCTCAACGCTTTCATCTTCAGGTCACGCATAGCAGACCTGTCATAGTCCCCCGATGCAAGAGACGCTACCACAAAAGCGCAATCAGTCTCTAAAATTAGAGGATAATTTAGTGCACCTTGAAATATGAACATGTGTGGGGCGTGTATGTTTTTAATGACTTGAGACTATACCTAGCCCGACATGCAAGATGACTTATTATGCACCGTTCCCCATACCTGCAGGAAGCCCGTTCGTCTCCAAATCTTTTCCTCTCCATGTGTGGAAACAATATGCCTACCAAACTCTCCTTCTCCCTCCGGCGGTCCCACCACTCCACCCCGTGTGAAAAAATCTGCATGCATGACTCTCCTCCCCCACGTTCGTCCAATCCGTTTTGACCAGCAATATTTCCACCCGTTCGCTCCCCCATAATTTACTCCAACAAATATGCCCACGTAGCTTTTACTTAACTTCAGGTGCATTGGGTCACTGACATACGGGCCCAGCAGTGTACTGGCCCACATGTCAGTGACACAACTGGACCTGCAGTTAAGTCAGTGCAGCTCAGTCCATATCTTACGCAGGTGTGCCATTGCTCGCTATAAATACTGCGCCTCCCACGACATCGCTATCTCCTCCCCCTCACGCTCACGCTCATCGCTATCTCCCCTCCCTCTCACGTCGACCACCATGGCATCTCCCCTCCCAAGCCCTAGGAGCCCCTCGCTGCACCGCGCGGACGGTCACGCGTCGCCTTTCTGTTCCTCGCCGCCACTAGTCGAGGAGGATGCGTGGGCGTTCTGCTCCTCGCCGCGACGCGACGCATCGCTATTTCGTTCCTCGCCGCCACTAGTCGTGGAGGACGTGTCGGCGTTCCGCTCCTCGCCGTGACGCGTCGAGGTGGACGCGTCGGCGTTCTCAATCTCGCCGGCACGCGCGTCGGAGGACGTGTCGGCTCCCCGCTACGAGGAGAATGCCGTGCCGCCCGCCGAGCCCCCCAGCCTTGAGGAGCTTTGGAAAGAAATGGATGTTGCCTTGTGGGAGGCTTTGCCTCCAGCAGAGCGCGCCAAAATAGAGGCAGAGAACAAGGACGAGGAAGAGAAGCGCACGACGCAACAAGCTTTCTGGGAGATCTATGACGCGTCCGAGAGAGTCAAGCAATTGGTTCTTTGGCAGAAGGCTCGTGCGAGGGCCGTGAGGGTGGCGGAGGACGCCCTTGCCGACGCCCTGAGTGCAGTCGGGCCCAAGCGCCTCATCTACGCTTGGCGGTACGTGGACCGGGTGCACGCTTCCAGCCAAGAGGAGTACCTGTTGGCGCCGGATCACCACACCGGTGAGATCGCTCTCGCCTCCAGGCAAGCCGCCAATCATCACCTCGCGAGTTGCGAGGTTGAGGAAGATGCGTTGTGTCGGCGCGCTGGGAAATGGCCGCGCACCAGGGCACTCGTGGCGCGCCACAAGCGCTCCTGCGAGCGCCGTGGCTTTTAGGAGGAGTATAATTTTTGTTTCGTAAGGCGATCTCATTAGTTTTGGGATGCAAATGATAAATCCCGAACGTTCAGGAATTTTTAGCGTCCTTAATTAAGTATGTAAAAGGGAAAGTTTGGAAACGTTGTGTATTATTACGCATTTTGCAAGTACGTGCATATAGAACAAACTTTACTATATACTATCGGACTACACGTCTCTCGAGATATGCTTGCAGATCGTGCTACTCCCTCCGTCCGTGTCAATAAGTCATCTTTGGTTGTGCACGGTGACCAAGAAGGAGGGAAGACTTGTACACCTAGACGGAGGGAGTACTACTATTACTTATGTACGTGCAAATGCACGTTTGAATATTACGATGCGGTTTTTGTAAAAGTGGAAAAACAGCACTAGTCAAGCTTGTGAAACGATACAATGCAAAACAAATGCAAAAATGCTCGTTTGATTGTTTACTTTTAGCTTCCTTCTCTGTGGTTATTTCTCTGTGCACCGTGACCAAGGAAGAGGAGAAAACGAGAAACGTTAATGTTTATTTGCTAATTAATAGTATTGCATGCAATGAACTAACCACTGCATGTCGTGTTTGATATCTCAAGTCACTAAAAGCATGCACACTCTTTATCTCTTATTGGTTGATATGTCAAGAAACAAGAAACGAGGTAGAAGTTAATGCACCGCCCCTAAGTGTTTTCGGATTATTTGGTTTTCGTAAGATGACTTACACACCTAGATGCACCGCGCCTAAGTGTTTTGAGTAACATTTTATCAGTTAAATATTTGGTCAAAATTTAGCACAAATTACAATGGTGAGGAATAAACCAGGACGGAGTAGTAGTTTAGAAGCCCAAAGAAATGAGTGAGGCGCCTTATTGTTACTCTCCACTGTGACTAGTCTTGTGGGAAAAGCTGGGAAGCCGCCAAAAGAACTGGCCCTAGGAGTAGTAGCTAGGGATCGAGCGTCGGAGATGAACCAGAGAAAGTAAATGCAGAGAGATGAAATGCAAAAAAGACGGAGGGATGTGATGGTTGCTTGTCCGTTTATTTTACCAGGCCATTTATTACTAGGAGTGGTTGGGTTTTGTGATATGACGGTTTTACTACCGCGCCACGAGCGGGGTGAGAGGTGAGACTCTCGTGCAGCGCCGCCCTCTACACTTGTACTACATCGGTCGTGGTTTATTAGTTCCCCATTGAATTTGACTGAAGATTTAACTGACAAAATGTTAGTCCATGTCAACAAAAACTATATCGTTGGATTCGTATTTGAACGTAGTTTTGAATGATATAATTTTAGGTGACATGCATCAGTATTTATTGTACTATATATAATGTTAGTTCAATTTTTGGTCGTACTAATCTATAGTAGTAAGGTGCCCGTATGCGTTGCAATCAAGAGTGAAATGCATTGATCGGTGAGTTGTTTATTTTGACAAAGGATGTGGGGGTCATCTCATGTGTAACGGGTATCGATAGGTTTCTTCGGATATTATCTCATCTCTAGAGCTCACAAACATCCGGGTGAAACATCCGGGTGCAAACAAAAGCGTTCAACTTTTCAACCTGCATCCAAAACTTGTGAAGAAATAACGCTTATTGTGCTTTGCAAGAAATGATCTTTTAGAATTAGTTTTTGAGTATCGATTGTTATACATGTTGGCTACAGATGACATGGCACTTTCTTATAGTCAACAGTTGGCTATACTATTAAGTAATATTAACCATGCCCTTATACACCTAGACGGAGGGATTAAATCAGGATGACTTGCAAGGGGCAGAGGAGATGTAAGAAATGGTTCATCGTAAGTCTTTCACCAAGATCTTGTAGTAAAAATTCATACATGGAAGATTCTAGACTAAACCATAAACGGATACACTTTTATTCATGCGCGATACTCCAATAGTGCAAGATCCTGCATGGAAGTCTCCACATGCTTAGACAGCAGATTACATTGAGCGAAGACTAATGATCAACATTTAACTTGATAATGCGTATTTTTTTAGAAGAACAGGGAGGCTCCTCCCCGATTCCATTATCAAATGAAACCCAAAGTGTCTTACATCAGCTCACTGAGAGGAGCATTTCAAAGGAAGGACTGCGGCGAAAGCCACTCAAGTTTAACGACAAGCTTACAGAATCAAAAGGGGCAAAGACACGGGCCATAAGCGCCCACACACACACTACATGTTTTCTAAGTGCACTTGATAATGCGTATGTCCAGGTGAACCTCCTTGGAGTCCCCGTGCACCGAGTCGGCGGGTAAAGGATAGAACGGATGCCATGGGTTTTCCAAGTCCACATTGACGGGATAGTCCCAGCTCCTCAGATTCCAAGTATGTCCGATGAGGCCGGTTTCGCCGCCCACGTGACCCGGAGGGGTACTAACATTGACCTCGCACCCGTACATCTGCCTCGTGTCAGTGTCAGCGTCAGCGGCGACGCGCCTGACGCACGCTACAAAGACGGGGCGGCGGCCTGTGCGGGCCTCACCGGTGCCCACGATCAAGAGGAAGACGCTGTCGTCCTCCTCCGAGACTAGCAGGCGGCGGTGATCCTCCAGCGACTCCGGCATGGTGAACCGGTAGCACGTGTCGTACTTGATGTTCTCCGCCAAGGGCTAGCAGTGACCGTTGCACGCATCCGTGAGGTGATGCACCATGTCTGCCGGCGAGCCACAAAACGGCATCGGGCACTCATAGCGATGGGACGAAGGGCTCCTTGGAGGCATCGACCAGGCCGCCCATGAAACAGAGTGGCTATAGGGGACGTTGCGCCCGATTGAATATGTGAGCAAGTTACTACGAGATTTAATCCGAATAAGCACAAAATAAATCATGACGGCTATAACAGAGATGAAACTAATCATGTGGACTAGCATAGTAGTAGGATACAGAGTAGAAACATGAATTCTACCACGATTTCGAACAGGAAGGACAGAAACACATACGGTGCAACAGGAGCAGCACCGTTGGCGTTGAGGTTGTCGCCCATGTCGTTGAGGAAGAGGTTGCGGAGGTTGGGGAAGAAGTCGTCGTCGGTGAAGTCGTGGCTGTCAGCAGTCGCGAGAGTGCGCTCCCCAGATTTCAATAGCGCCCACCGAATGGAGCGCGGGAGGGAGTGGCTGTAGGGGACGTTGCGTCCGCCGAATGGAGCGCAGGAGTAGCACACTGCAAGAGATGGTGTCCTTACTAGTACTCCCTAGTCTCTATCTATCTATATCTATATATATCTACTCTTATAGAAAACCGAGTTGGTGATGATGGTTTGCCTGCCATCTTGTAATATAGACCGTCCGATCTATATCTGACGGATATAAAGCCAACTATGACAATTTTACAAAAAATACCCGCACCTCTCTCAACATTTACAGATAAGGCCTTACCTCGTGCTCCTCCCTATGTCTCTATCTCTACAAGTACTTTTTTATAACAAGTCGAATAGTGTTGCGTCGTCCGCTGCACACCCGGCTAAACACGCCTCTTCGCCTCCATCATCACCAACTGAGTCTTTTATAAGAGTAGGAGTAGAGAAAAAACCGAGTTGGTGATGATGGTGTGCCGTGCAATGCACAGGCATCTTGCTATTTTTTGCATATAAGTCCAAACACCACGTAGACACGGTCTTTGAGCATGGTTCGTAGTCGTTCCACGATCGTGCATCAAGTTTGTAACTATTTTAGATTAGAATATACTACTCCTCCAAAGGTTAGTAGTAGATCGAGTCCTACTCTTCTACTCTACTCTAGCAAGCTAGGGCATAGTAATCGTAGTAGGTACCGAGGGAGTACCAAGATCGTGATCACTCAAGCAAGTTCTCCGCATCGATATGACCCTCGCTGCCGGTATGTGTCTCGTAAGTCAAGCGGCGTGATGTAGTCATCATCACCTGTCCACTTCCCGCAACACATATTCGCTTCTCCATCTTTGTCCGCACATAATCTCGTCCAAGCTTCCATCCCCGCTAAGGCGCCTCCCCCCTCGTCCGAAACCCAAGCACTAACAATGGCAGAACCGAGCATCGTCCGCTGAAAGAATGGCTGGAATTCGCTCCCCACAGAGGTAATCAAGCTCATTGTTTCGCGTGTGGACAATCTCAGTACCATGCCGCTCGCCGCGTGCTCGTCGGGGCTGTACCGTTTACTCAAAGCCCTCAGGCCGGAGCTTTTTAAGCCAGCTCCTTGCTTGCTGATGCCGCCTGACAGCTGGGTCCACGGCTTCCATCGGACGTGGACTGTACGTGCAGAGGCTGACAGCTGGGTCCACGGCCGCAGTAAGGAAGTGCCTCCTTATTACGCGCAAAATAATTATTCCTCCACCTGACAGCGGGGACCCACCGGACGGGCCACCATATTTAGCGAAAAAATGTTTCCTCCTGACTGCTGGGACCCAACAGCTACACCTTCGCATGCAAGGAAGTGCGTCCGGGCAAAAAAACAAAATGATTCGCCCCCCTGACTGCTGGGACCCACCACCTACATCTTCGCACGCAAGGAAGTGCGTCCGGGCCAAAAAAATGATTCGACCGCCTGACTGCTGGGACCCACCTGCTACATCTTCGCACGCAAAGGAAGTGCGTCCGGGCAAAAAAATGATTTGCCCCTCTGACTGCTGGGACCCACCAGCTACATTTTCGCAAGCAAGGAACTGCCTGACAGTCGGGACCCACCTGGTCGAAGCGTACATAGCGTTGTCATTCTGGTCGCGAACTTGTACGTACATATATACTGGTCGATGTAGAGGCGCGCACGTGTCGTACTAGAGGCGCGTACGTGTCGTAGTAGACGTGCGCACGTAGCATGTACACGTACGTACAGCGGCCAGGGTGCAAGAAAGAAAATACGGCCACGTATGTCTACATACGGGCGGGGTCTCGAAGTCGCGCATACGTACGGCGAGGGCTCGTGTTCATGGGGAGGCAACAGAATGCGTCGTGTTCATGGGGAGGCAAGGGAATGCAGCGTGTTCATGGGGAGGCAACGAAATGTGTCGTGTTCATCGGGAGGCAACAGAACGCGTGGGAGCCAACCGGCTTGGACGGAACAGGCGATGGAAACGAAGCTTGGCGTACCGCAGAACGGAGGAAACGGACCTCCTACGGTCAAAACGGGGGTCCTGTTGATCGGGAGGGGTGTGGCGTACCGCAAAACGGACGAAACGGACTTGTGTTGGAGCGTTACGGTCAAAAGCGGGGGAGGGTGTGGCGTACCGCAAAAGCAGGACTCCACGGATACCGTTTCATCTCCACCGTCGACCTCCTCCAGCCTTCCACGGGCTACCGCCGACCTCCTCCAGCCTCCACGGGCTCCTGTTCATCCAAAGCCTCTACACGCTGCTTACTCCACCGGCTACTGTTCAACCACCCCTCCACGGGCACCCCTCCACCGTCTACTAATCATCCAGCCCTCCATACCACGGGGTCCTGTTCAACCACCCCTCCACCGTCTGCTGTTCATCCAGCCCTCCACACCACGGGTCCTTTTTCATCCAGAGGCAACGCCACCGCTCACTGTTCATCCAACCCCCCCCCCCCCCCACAACACTCACAGTTCATCCCAGAGGCAGCATCGATCGGCTTCAGTTAGCAGCAGTAGCGAAGGAATCGCTCCATCGGGTTCAGTTAACAGCCATCGATCGATCGCTCGGGTTCGATAACGCGTAACTGCAAAGGTAATCGCCAGTTCGATTAGAGCCCAACGCCTCGCTCTGCTTCAGTTAGAGTCATCGCCTCGCACACATGCGCGTACGTACGAGAGAAACACGCATCGCTCCGCCCCCGACCTCCCACCGTAACCGGCAACTCCCCGAAATCCCCCCCCCCTTGCTTCTACCATGGTTTTTTCCGTCATGGACGGCCCAAAGAATGTCATGCAGCTGCGTCTCCGGCCCGCCCAGGACAAAAAGCCCAATTTCTGTCATGATTTTTTGTCATAGAAGTAGGAGCCCCACCACATCTATGATGATACCGGCTTTTGTCACAAGTATCATCATAGATGTGTCATATGTATGACAGAAAAAAATTTCGTTCGGCCCAAAATGTCACGGATGTGTCTTTTTTTTAGTGACAATCCACAGTCTATGGTCCAAGCTTCCGCTTCTTTGGAATTGGAACATTGACTTTCGCCAAACAACCCCATGTTCGTAGATAAGAGAGTTTTAACCTTTTCTTCTCCCATTCCTCGAATGGAGTTATTTCTTTGTTCTTTATGGGAACTCGGTTTAGGACATGACATGCTGTCAATATCGCCTCCACCCATCATGCCTTGGAGAGACCCGATGTGTCTTACATGGCGTTAACCAAATTAGTTAGAGTACGGTTCTTTCTTTAGGCCACCCCATTTGATTGAGGTGAGTAGGGAGGCGTCCTCTCATGGATTATACCATGTTCCGCACAAAAAACATCTAATTCATTGGAAAAATACTCTCCACCACGGTCGGACCTAAGCCTCTTGATTTTTCGATCAAGTTAGTTTTCCACTTCAGCTTTATAGATCTTGAAAAAGTTTAAAGCCTCATCCTTAGATTTCAGAAGATACACACGGCAGTATCTAGTGGAGTCGTCAATTAACGTCATGAAGTGTTTCTTTCCACCTTTTGTCAAAACACCATTCATTTCACATAGATCTGAATGTAGGAGCTCAAGTGGTGCAAGATTTCTCGTTTCCGCAGTCGTGTGAGACTTACGAGGTTGCTTAGTTTGCACACAAACTTGACACTTAGATCCCTTGACAGTGGTGAAACTAGGGATTAAGTTCAACTTCACTAGTCGCAACATGCAACCAAAGTTAACATGACAAAGACGTGAATGCCACACATTTGATTCACTATTGTTGCAAACATGATTACCAACTTTATTCCAAACGTCTGATAAAGATAAATGAAACAGGCCTCCTGACTCATAGCCTTTACCAACAAAGGTTCCATACTTGGATATTACAAATTTATTTGACTCAAAGACAAGCTTATAACCATCTCTACACATAAGAGATCCGCTAACAAGATTTTTATTGACGGAGGGGACATAATACACGTTCTTCAGCCGCACGATCTTCCCCAAAGTAAACTTCAGATCGACCATGCCAACACCACGAACAGAAGCACTTGAACCGTTTCCCATCAGCACGATTGAAGTCCCTGCGGTCTGATAAGACGAAAACATGGAAATATCACCGCATACATGCACATTAGCACCCGTGTCAATCAACCAATCAGGAGAATGACATACTGAAAGAATAGTGGGAAATATACCATACTCAGCATCCTTCATGCCAGTGTCTCCAATGAAAACATTAGAGGTCTTGCCGCCTTTCCCAGGATGACGCTTGTCATAGCGATTAGGGCAACTAGGAGCCCAATGATTAGGATCCCCACACACATGACAAACACCTTTCTTCTTGAAGTTCAAGTGTTGCACATCCTTGTTCTTCCCATCAAACTTTGCTTTACCATCAAACTTGCCCTTGTTCTTGAACTTTTGGGGCTGGAAGTTCTTCTTCTGTACCAGATTGGCACTAGACCCTCCCTCAATACCTCGAGCACGTGTGTCCTTTGCTCTCGCCTTTTCTTCCACATCAAGAGTGCCAATGAGATCCGGGACGGAAAACTCCTGTCTCTTATGTTTCAAGATGGGTAGCAAAGTTCCTCCACGAAGGAGGAAGCTTAGTGATGATACCTTCGCAACAAACTTGTCCGGTAGCATACAATCAAGTGCTCGAAGTTCTCTAGCAAATGATCGTATCTCATGAGCTTGCTCAATCACGGAGCGCTCTTCACCATCCTATAATCATAGAATTGCTCCATGATGTACAGCTCGGTGCCAAGATCCGAGACCACATATTTGGCCTCGAGTGAATCCCTCATTTCTTTTAAATTATATATTGACGCCTAATCTTCAACTATGTTCTCACCAAGAACACTCAAGAGAGCATCCTTAAACAGAGTATCCATTTTCTGAAAGGCTTGTGCCTGTTGAGCATCAAGCTCCCCTTCAGGTTTGCCAAGAGTGGCGTCAGAGCAGCTCATGGTTTGAAACCATAAGACTTCTCTCACGCGCCACCTCTTATAGTGGATACCCTCAAACATAGGAGGTCTCATGGAAGCAAGAAACCACTTGGGGTAAATTGCCTATGATAAGGTTTTTGGATTGTTGGAAATATGAGCAATTTACCAAATAATTTTGCTAACGGAAATACTAGATAATGCATGACTAATATAGCAGAGATAAAGCAAGTCATGCAATCCGACAGAGTGAAGGTAAATAGCATCTGCATATATGAACTTGAACTAAACACATCTAGAACAGACACTAGATGAAGTTGCATATATGAAGTAGAACCTATCATATGTAGGGCATAAACTAGAGCAATGAACTGTGTCACGACATCTAACAGAAAGAGCAAGAATATCGTCTGTGTAAAGCTTCTATAAGAGCAACCGATATACTCGTGGGTGGTTGATGTAAATGTAGTTAATGCATGCTTGCTGCAGGGTGGCACTTTAGGCGATGCAAACCACCTAGCTCGTTCTTATCTGCTCCCTAATCCATATAATAATCTGATAAATAGAAGTGTCGAATGATAGACACACAAAAGGCTAGTTTTCTTATGAGATGTTATGGATCATGTCGATAGAGGCAGATATTATCTGGCCGCTATGGGGGCTTTGTGTGTATTAGTATTTACCAGGGTAGTAGAGCACAAAGCTTGGGAAACCCGAGAGCGCATGAGGTATTATGCGGCACGCTCACCTGCGATGCAAGATCGATCATGTAGTAGACATTGGCTATAGCAACCATAGACTCAATAAATTGATCGCCGGACAGGATGCAGTGCAAGGATCCTATAAAATATTGACAACATGAATTAAAGGACAACAGGAGGTTACCAATCCTTGTCTTACTCTCTCTTTTCACTAAAGATTAATCGCGGTTCAGCCAAATTCTTCCTTTCGAAGTCACGTGATACACTCAGCAATGAGTCTAGTTCATCGGCATTATTTGTTTGGGAATGCATTCATTTACATGATGATGAAAACATCAGAGCAAACCGATTGTAAGGGACCCGAAATTTTTGTGAACCTGTGGATTAGATGAATGTCTGAAAGACTTGTCCGACAACCTATAGACATCTACAGAATCTGAACCCTAATATATCAGCGCAGCAGGAGCTAACTAATTAAATCGAAGAGTCTAATATGGGAGAAAGCAGAACTAAAACTGCTGTGTTCAAAATCTTGTATCCTAAAAACTGCAAACAATCATGAATCAATTTCGAACACTGAGACTGTTCAGAACTAACTATCATCTAAACCATTGGTAAATGTACAGTGAACGTAGCTAAAACAAATGAAGATGTTTAGCAAATCGATTTTTTTATAGTTTTTAGGTCACACATGGGTTTGAATTTGAAAGCACATTCAGCTTGCAAGTGGTAGCCAAGTAATTATAGGTGTAGGGAATGAATACGTACATTAGAATTTGAAAGATAAGGTAATACGTCCACTGACCATCTTACAAATTTGATTCCCAACTTACTTTGTTAGGCAGTAGGCACTCGGCAGTTTGTTTTGGCGAGATGTTAGAAGCCTCCAGCTGTCACCGACATCTCTGTCTGAGTCGCCTGATTTCTGGAGCCATCACCTCTCTATATTATAGAAATTCTGATTGTAATTGGGAGGGACGCATGCAGGTACCCATGACTTGCAAAAAAGATATACGCTGGCGATTGGATCTATATCGGCGTCTTCTGCGGACGGTCCGCAGTAGAAACTCGAGACGTGAGACAGCTCCTCCTGCTCATCCACGGGCCACTCCAGAATTCCAGAGAGATAGCTATACATGAATCTGCAATTCTGCATAGAAAAAATATTCAGTTTGGAAGATTAGAGATTTGATGGAGATTAAGTACGTGTTGGAGAAGGAAAGCTAGCATCGTGAGATCTCTTTCCTTTTTTCCTATAATTTTAGAGAGACGCGTAAAGGGACAGATCGATCTAATTGGCTGCCAATTGAAGCAGGAGAGTAGGGAATACATAAAAAAAAAGACTGATCTACAGCGCTCGCTATGGAGGTTCAGGGATACAGCTTGGTGATGAACCTGGTCGCAGCGTCTCCACCTACGGGTCGGCCATGTGGCGAGCAACCCCGACGTAGGCAGGCCGGCACTGCGCTCGTGATGCAGGGGAGAAGACGGGAACTCCGTCGGCGCCGACGCCAGACCGCATCGCTGTCACTGGCAGCATGGCCGAGGACATGAAGACGCGGCCCACATCGGCGGGCGCGGAGGAGAGGGAGGAGGGCGCCGTTGACTCCGGTGTGGTTCGCTGTGATGACGCCGTCAGCACGGGGGAACCAGGGACGAGAGCTCAGATCCAATCGCCCGTGAAGACGCCGTGCGATTTGATTTAGAATAATTTAATCATGGGTAGTTTTTATTTTGAGAACTAACCGTATGTAGTTTTTTGAGGGTGTTTAGCGGCAAGGATTAATAGACTCTATTTTTTTGGTTGGAACACAAAATATTGGCGCAAACTAAATTAGGTGGTGGGAAAGTAATTCTTTTTGGAGGGAATATTTAGAATAATGAAATAAACTCGAAAGATAACATTTGAAAGCAATATGATATATATATATATATATATATATATATATATATATATATATATATATATATATATATATATATGCTGCTAAAAATATTGTTACTAAAATATGCTTGTAAAAAGTTAGTTCTTGGTGAAAAAACCATCAAATCTGAGAATCATTCAGGGGCGATCCGGTGCCCTCCTCTCTAATGTTCTTGCCGTCTATATTTGTATTTTTGTTATTTATACATTGTTTCCTGATTATTTAGTATACATGTATGGTAACTATAAGTAGTTTAACATGACCAATCCATGGCATCATATGTTTAGAGGATACGATATGTTGCATTGTTGTTGTCATTGAGTGTTTTCAAATCCCGACAAATCTTCTCACGACCGTCACCTCCCTCCGAACTAGATATGGAGATTCCGGACAAAATTGTCCCATGCTCGTCATCTTCCTTGAGTCCGGTGGTCGGCGGCATGTGGGAAGCTCGCATCCGCATAGTGATGCCCTTGCCTGTCAGATCCGTCCCGCATCAGATTCACGCGTGAGGGGGCGAAGAAGCCCTGCCGCCGCCCCTAGGCGGACTTCACCCAGTCATGCCCTCTGGCGGCAGCAAGGGAGGGGAGGAGGGGGAGGCGGCTAGGGATTCGTCCCGTCGCCTGCTGGGGCGACTCTGGAGGGAGTGATCTCAACATCTTTCATCTTAGGAAAAAGTCCATTTTAAACCTTGAACTTGTAGATATTCGGCGAAACGATCCCCACGTCGAAATCCCTGTCGATTGCACCTTGAACTATGCAATCACGGTCTAAATCAACCCTGATAGATGTCAACTGGGATTCACCTGACTAGTGGGCCAGAAAGCGACAGTCTTGACCACGGCGCGCTGGGCCGGCCCATTTTATTGAAGTTACACTGCGAAAAAAAATATCTATGCGTGAAACTTTTTCTTTTTTATATAATCCATGAAAAAATATCTAATGCATGACTTTTTTATATAATCCATGAAAAAATATCTAATGTGTGAAACTTTTTTCAACTTGTTTTTAAAATTTCGAACCTTTTTAAAAATCTGGTGGACATTTTAAAAATCATTGAAATTTTTCTAAATCCATGTTTTTTCACAATTCATAAACTTTTTTTCGAAATTGATGAACTTTTTCCAAGCATGTGAACTTTTATTGAAAATTTATGAGTTTTTTTTTAAATCGGTGTTTTTTAAAAAATATGAACTTTCAGCCGCAGTCTTCCACACGCTGGGCAGGCCCATTTTTCTATTACACTGCTATAAAATATCTAATGCAGGAAACTTTTTCCTTTTTTATATAACCCGTGAAAAAATATTTAATTCATGTTTTTCCTTTTTCCTTTTTTATATAATACGTACAAATTATCTAATGCGTGACACTATTTTAAATATGTTTTTCAATTTGTGAACTTTTTTACCAAGCTCGTGAATTTTTAGAATCTCTGAAATGTTTTGAATCCATGAACATTTTTTCTAAATAGATGAAAAAACTTCCAAACCTGTGAACTTTTTTTTGAATATTGATGGGATTTTTCGAAAATCGTTGAATTTTACATTTATGAAATTTAAACCGGAGCGTTGACCACGGTGTCGTGATTTTTTCGCCATATTCATGAGCTTTTTTTATTTTCGTGAACTATTTCGTGTTTTTTCCATTTCCGTGAACTAAAGAAGGGTCAAATAGTACTAATTTGCAGCAGCGTACAAATAAGTGAAGTTTACGTAGTGGTTAATGGCTACAGCTGTCAACGTACTGCACCGCAGTTCGATTCTTGCTACTAACATATTAATTGTTGAGCCATTTTGTTTTCTTTTGCGTTCTCTGTAGGTTGCTGGGCTTCACAGACTGCATGACGTGGATAGCCTGCTGGGCCAGACTGGGCTCGTCCAGTTTTTTTTTTTGGCGCGCTACCAATCCTGGGCACGATACACAATCCCCGTGTTGCAAACGACCCTAGGGTTCGTTTTAGACCGGGATTGCATA
The DNA here is from genome assembly GCA_021605145.1 of Aegilops bicornis. NCBI lineage: Eukaryota > Viridiplantae > Streptophyta > Magnoliopsida > Poales > Poaceae > Aegilops > Aegilops bicornis. The sequence continues at coordinate 164,567,986 of CM038675.1, read as the reverse complement.
GTTTAAGGTATAATTGACATGGATTTTGATGTTGGGGTTCGTTTCGCGTAACCTCTACAAAAATCTTAGAGATGCAACCATGTAAATTATCAACCAAACCAATTTAGTTTTGAGATTTACTTATTGGCATATCACAGATTTGTCAAAAACAACCTATTTTTTAATTTACTATAAAAAGGAAAAAAATGTATGCATACCTAGGCGTGTGGTTCCAGATGACTTGGCGATAAGTGGGCGTGTTACTCTTGTATTCCATTCACATGTGACTTTTGTTGGTTCCTAGAAAGTTCTGATTGAGTAGATGTGCGTGTGAGATTTTGTTGTTGGAAGAACTTCATAAATTAGAATAATATATTTTTCCATTGTTTTACTTGTAACTGCAACGTCACACCGATGTTGCAATATCTTTCCGAATATTACCACAAATAGTTATTCTGTTGAAACACGTAATCTCTATTACAACAAAATGTCTGCCTCGCGCAACGGAATTTGTTTGTCACAATATCGCTACCATATTGCAACGCCGATGCGGTTTGTTGCAATAGGTAGCCACTTTTTTGCAACAATATTTGTAGCTAATGCAACGACAAGTTGATGTTGCAATATCTTTCCGAATATTGCCACAAATAGTTATTCCGTTGAAATACCTAGTCTCTATTACAACAAAATGACTACCCTCACGCATAGCGAATTTGTTTCTCGCAATATCGCTACCATATTGCAACGCCGACACGGTTCGTTGCAATATGAGGCCTGTATTGCAACAAAGTTAGTATTTATCGTGACCAAACTAAGTTATGGCAGTATGCGCAGCCTATTACCACAACCGGAGAATTTGTGGTAATATTGTATTTTATTGCCATAAAATGTAGTTGTAGCAATAAATTTTGTTGCAATAGACCGGAATCTTTGTAGTGTCCTCTCCAGCCATGTCGTTGCTGAGGTAGTTGACGTCGGGGAAGAAGTCGTCGTCGGGGAAGTAGTTGTCGGAGTCCGTGATGAAGAAGCCAGTAGTCACGCGGAGGTCTTCCCAAAAACCTTATCACCCTTCTCTCGTACATGACTCAAAAGGTGCGGTTCCGGAGGCCTACTGTCCCGACCTGCGGTGCATGCCGCAAGCCGGGATGAGGAAGATCGTGGCAGTAGCTCAGTGGTCAGGAACTTGGAGGCGAGAGGTTTGCGTTGTTCTGGTGTGTTTCTCTAGGAGGAGCGACCTCCCTTTTATAGGCACGGGAGAGGGACGCAAACAGGCTGCGACGCCGTTCGAATTCAGTGTCCACTGCGACCTCCCTTTTATAGGCAAAGGAGAGGGACGCGAACAGGCTGCGACGCCGTTCGAATTCAGTGTCCACTATAGAAAATGTTTCAGCTCCCGCGTGACCTTTCGTATACCCGTCGCGCGTGGCAAAAACTTAGACATCGGCTCGGCTCATTCCCGCAACCCGCGGCGTGTCGCGTCGTGACGAGGTGTGGCGTGGCAAGGTGGGCGGCGGAGGAGGAGCGCGCGTGGATGTCCCTCTTGTTCTCATCCTCATACATGTGGAGAAAGAGCCTCCCTTATAAAGAAGTCCAACTCCCTCTAAACTAGCAATGTGGGACTAAACTATTTTTCCACCTCTTACCTTGCACGAATGGGCTGCGTGGGCCTCTAGGATTTATTAGAAATTTCTGAAACTGCTATTGGGCTAGGCCCAAAATAGACAAAATTCCAGCAGCCACCAGATCAGACACCGTATCATCAGCGATGTTCGTGATGCCGAAGAATCGAGGTTAGCTGCCGTACAGAACCTCGAAGGGAGAGGACTTGAGTACTGACTGGTATGATGTGTTGTACAAGAACTCCACCAGCGCCAACCAGTCAGCCCATTTGCTCGGACAATTGTGGACGAAGCATCTCAAGTACAACTCCATGCATTGGTTGACCCTTTCTATGGTTCCGTCGGTCTGCGGGTGCCGCGCTGATGATATGTTCAGTGTGGTCCGTGTCAGTTTGGCCAGCTCTTGCCATACCCGACTAGTGAAGATCCGGTCTCGATCGGAAACCATCTTGTCTGGGGGTCCGTGGAGCTTGAAAACGTTCTACATGTATGCTTTAGCCACTTGTAGGGCAGAGAACGGGTGTCGGAGAGGAATGAAATGGGTGTACCGTGTCAACTTATCCACGACCATGAGGATTGAGTTGTAGCCCTTTGATCTTGGCAGCCCTTCTACAAAGTCCAAGGTTACCATTTCCTAAGCTTGTTCTGGAATTGGCAGTGGTTGGAGGAGTCCGGGGTACTTGACATGCTCTGGCTTGGCTTGTTTGCAAATTGCACAGTTTCCCACGAACATCTTCACGGCTTGTTTTAGCTTGGGCCATGCAAACAGTCTGATGATGCGGTTATATGTCGTCTGAACCCATGAGTGGCCACCTATCGCCCCTGAGTGCATTTCATGAAGAACTTTGTCTTGTGCTTCCTTGTTTTGACCTAGCCACACACGTCCTTTATACCTGATGAGTCCGTCTGTCACTTGGAAGGGTCCCTTGAGGGCGATCCCTTGTTTTGCCTTGGTCAGCATATCACTGCAGCTTGGGTCCATCCCATACGCTTGCTTGACTTGTGTTAACCACGTTGGAACGCAAACCGTGATGGAGCACTTGGACCCCGCTAGTCTGCGTGACAAGGCGTCCGCAACCAAGTTTGTTCCTCCTTTGTTATACTCAATTTTGTATTGTAGCACCAACAGCTTTGACAGCGCCTTGTGTTGCCAGGGCGTGGTCAGTCGCTGCTCATCCAAACAAGCCAGGCTGCGATTGTCGGTGCGAATGGTGAACTCGGACTGCAGCAGGTATGGTCTCCATCGCTCCACCGCCATGAGGATGGCCAGGCACTCTTTCTCATAGGTAGATAACATCCGATGTCAAGGGCCAAGCGCTTGGCTTAGGAAGGCGATCGGGTGGTGTCGTTGCATCAGAACAGCACCAATACCTACGTTCGAGGCATCGGTCTCCACTGTGAACAGCTGCTTGAAATCCGGCAATGCCAACACTGGGGCTGAAGTCAGCGCTCGTTTTAGGGTCTGGAAAGCTAGCTCGCATGTGTCTGTCCACTGATATGGCACGCCCTTCTTGAGAAGATCTATAAGCGTACGGCTGATCACCCCATAGTGCTTGATGAACCGGCGGTAATATCCGGCCAGTCTCAAAAACTGGCGCAACTCCTTCACCAAGGTGGGTTGATTCCATGCTTGAAATTTCTCAATATTCTTGGGGTCAATGTGTACCCCATCCGCAGTGACCACGTGTCCCAAATATCTTAGCTGTGACTATGCAAAGACACACTTCTTGATCTTGAGCTTGAGAGAGTACTTTTCCAGCCGCTGAAAGACCTGACGCAACAGCTGCACATGTTCCCGAAGGGTTTTGTTAAAAACCAGGATGTCATCGATGAACACTAACACTCCATGGCGAAGCAGAGGTCCTAGAAAAATGTGCATGCCGTGCTGAAAAGTGAATGGCCCTCCGGTCACTCCATATGGCAAAACCTTAAACTTCAAGTGCCCGTGGTGGGTTTGGAAAGCTGTCTTCGGCTAATCTCGTGGACGCATCCGAATCTAGTGATATCCCGATCTCAATCGAGACTAGTGAACACCATTGCTCCATGCAGTTCGTCCAAAAGTTTCTCGATGATTGGAATTGGGTATCTGTGCTTGCTGGTGATTGCATTCAAAAGAAGGTAGTTGACACAGAATCTCCATTCTCTGTCCTTTTTCTGCACCAATAGAACATGCGAAGAAAAGGGGCTGCGGCTGCACTGAATGATTCCTTGCCGCAGCATCTCTCTGACCTGTGCCTCAATTTCGTCTTTCTGAACAGGATTGTATCTGTACAGCCGCACGTTCACCGGTTGAGCTCCTGGGATAAGATCAATGGAATGATCAAACTCCCGTGATGGTGGCAGCCCTTGGGGTTTTGTGAACAAACTGCTGAACTCGTCAAGTAAGGCTTGCACTGCAGGTGGCACCAGGGCTGTTTCCATGTCTGCTTTGACCTCTGCTACCAACAACACATGCGCGATGGCTGTCCTTGCTTGCAACAGGTTCAGTTGAGTGGATGAAATAGGTTCGCAAATGATATCCGAGCTGTCTATCCCTTTGACTTGCACCGCTTGCCACACGAGTGGATGAAATAGGTTCGCACATAACTAGTTGAACTAGTTTATTTTTAGAAAGAACTAGTTTATTTCTATTTATAGTAAGTTTATATTTAGTAAGACCTAGTTGAATTAATAGAACTAGTTGAACATGACACATTTGTTGTTGTTTTTTTAGTTTAAGCATTTATTCCCGCATCTTCGACGACGATGCCTATCCCGCATCCTCGTCGTCGATACCCGTCGTTCACTAGGGTTTTAGTTGTATTAGTGATGTTATCTGTATGATACTATTCGAGATGTATTAGTGATAACTTATAGGGTTTTTCTTTTTGTAGAAATCAAGGAGCCCCTCCATCATCCCTCATTGCCGTCCCCATCACCGACCCCTCCGACCTCGAGGTGAGACCAGCCAAATCTCCATGTCAATATGAGTCCTATAAGATATGATGTAGATAAAAACATGTATATCTTGTGTTGCTCAAATAGGATATGTGGTTGCCCAAGTGGCCGGTCATGTTCAGGTTACACCTCCGAGTGGCCTATGTTTTGCCGAGTGTTGATTAATTTCCATTCCGGCAAATTTCATGCGCTCGATATGTCCTGTTTTAGCAAAGGTCATGCCTGAATTTTCCGTGAATTTTGGCATGACTTGTGCTAGAAAGATAATTAAACAATATTCCGGGATGACTTTAAGTCTGTCGAGGCCGAAGAATCCCGACTGTTGTCGTGGGGGTCGTTTCTCCTTCTTCTTCGGGTGGTAGACCTTTGTTATGCACTAGGGGAAGGAGGAATAACGACCATCACTGTGACGCCCGGATAGTTAAGCTACAGTGAACCTCCGCTAATGATGCCATGTCACCTCGGTTACTGTTGATAAACTCGCGTCAGTTCAAAACCCAGTTCAAATTTCAAATTTTAAAGTAAAACCAAACAATAAAAGTTTTCAGACAATAAAACAAAAATGTTCGGGTTGTGGCAAATATTCCATACTAAATATTGGTGAAGAAAACCACACTTCTGTAAAGTATATAAGTGCACTATATTCAGTAAAACAGTAGCAAAAATAATTATTTAAATTCCTTTATAATTAATAAAATGTCAAACTAAGTTATTTGGGGTCTAGACTTTTTGTGACTGTGGACTAAGTTGAAATACTAATTTTGATACTAAGTGTATATTTTACTAAAACAAAATGCAACTAAAATAAAACAGGAAAGGATAAATACAAATAGAAGAAGAAATAAAACAAAGCAAAACAAAGGGACCCCCCTGCGCTGGGCCTTTAGCCCAGCTGGCCATCCAACCAGACCGGCCCAGCCTTGGCCTATATGGCCCCCTCACCCCGTGACCTAACCGAACCCCTCCCCCCACGTTTCCCACTCCCCCCCCCCCCCCCCCGCGCGATCTGGATCGGGGGCGCTCGAACGCACGCCGTCCCCGAGCCCGACATCGGCGCCCAACCCGACGCCGCCCCGTCGTCGCCGGACTGCCCCGCCCCACTGCTCCTTCACTGCACGCCATCGGCCTCGCCTGCCGTCACCATGCTGCTGCCCGAGGACCTCATCATCGTCACCCTCCCACCTCGCCGCCACGCCTGGACGCCAATGCAGATCGCCGCGCCGCCACCTCGTCGGACCGCCACCCTGTCGTCGCCCCGCTGCCTTCATCCCCGCGCCCCATTGCCCCGTGCCCTATAACCTCCCGTGAGCCCCCTCCTTCTCCTCTTCCCCGCGCTCCGGCCGCACACCTGCACACCCGCGCCGTTTGCGCCCGACGCGTGGCCGTGCCCCTGTTTTCCCCCGCTCTGCTCCGCCTCCGGCCGTGACCAAACCCGCATCCGCTTGGCCCCGCTTGACCCGCCTCCCCTGCTCCTGTGGACGTCGAGCCTCCCCACCGGCCCCGGCGCGAGCCCTCGCTGTCGCTGCACCACCGCAACCGCCGTGCACACGCACACCCGCACTTCTCCACCCAACGATGCCTTCCCCCTACCGCGTCACGCTCGTCGCCGTCCCTAGTGTTGGCGCCGTCGTCCTGTGCCCCGCCTCTGGCCCCGCAGGCCACCGCCACACCAGCGGCCAGCTCCGGCACCCCGCGGCGCCCCGGGTCTGCCCTTCGGGTGCAAACGCTCGGGTGCCCGCTGCCCGTTTCGCCCGCTAGGCCCCCAGGGGCCTATGACAAAGGGGCCCCATGCCCCCATAACGTTAAAAAAGAAAGAATCAAAGTATATAATAAAAATATAAATACTAATTAATTAATTAGTTAGTTAACTTAATTAATCTTCTTAGTTAATTAATTTTGTTTAACTAAGCTAAGTGAAATTAGATAACCTAATCATTTAGTTAAAGCTAATTAACACTGTTTCATTCCTATGAGACAATGATGAACGGGGCCCACGTGTCAGTTGACCCAGTCAATGGTCAATGTTGACCGCTGACGTCATGCTACTGCAGTAGGTATATTTTTGAATTAAATAAACCTGATAATTCCAAAAATGATTTAAAACTTTAAAAATTAATATAAAATAAACCGTACCTCGGATGAAAATACTTTATACATGAAACTTGCTCAGAACGGCGAGACGAATCTGAATACGCAGTACATTCATCCGCCACACGTCCTTAGCATAGCGAACATGCAACAATCCACCTCTGTTTAATCTGCCCGAAAATGCCAAACACCGGGAACACTTCCCGGATGTCCCCCCCCCTCCTTCGCCGGTAGGACCTAGTATTTCGTTAGGTCACTCCTAGCATCGCGTATTGCTATGTTATGCTTTGTGATGCTTTGATTGCTCTGTTATTTATTGTGTTACCCTCCATTACTTCTTTCCGGTAGACCGCTGCCGATACCGCTGTGATCGACTACATCGACGATGAACCCTTCTTGCCAGAGCAACCAGGCAAGCCCCCCCCCCCTGATCACCAGATATCGCCTATTCCTTCTCTCTACTGCTTGCATTAGAGTAGTGTAGCATGTTACTGCTTTCGGTTAATCCTATTCTGATGCATAGCCTGTCATTGTTGCTACAATTGTTACCCTTACCTGCAATCCTAAATGCTTAGTATAGGATGCTAGTATTCCATCAGTGGCCCTTACACTCTTGTCCGTCTGCCATGCTATACTACTTGGCCGTTGATACTCTCCAACGTATCTATAAATTTTTATTGCTCCATGCTATATTATCTTCTGTTTTGGACATTATTCGGCTTTATTATTCACTTTTATATTATTTTTGGGACTAACCTATTAACCGGAGGCCCAACCCAGAATTGTTGTTTTTTGCCTATTTCAGAGTTCCGCAGAAAAAAGAATATCAAACGGAGTCCAAACGGAATGAAACCTTCGGGAACGTGATTTTCAGAACGAACATGATCCAGGAGACTTGGACCCTACGTCAAGCAAGCAACAGGGAAGCCACGAGGTAGGGGGCGCGCCTACCGCCCCAGGCGCGCCCTCCACCTTCGTGGGCCCCCTGTTGCTCCACCGACGTACTCCTTCCTCCTATATATACCTACGTACCCCCAAACGATCAGATACGGAGCCCAAAAACCTAATTCCACCGCTGCAACCTTCTGTATCCATGAGATCCCATCTTGGGGCCTATTCCGGAGCTCCGCCAGAGGGGGCATCAATCACGGAGGGCTTCTACATCAACACCATAGCCCCTCCGATGAAGTGTGAGTAGTTTACCTTAGACCTTCGGGTCCATAGTTAGTAGCTAGATGGCTTCTTCTCTCTTTTTGGATCTCAATACAATGTTCTTCCCCTCTCTCGTGGAGATCTATTCGATGTAATCTTCTTTTTGCCATGTGTTTGTTGAGACCGATGAATTGTGGGTTTATGATCAAGTTTATCTATGAACAATATTTGAATCTTCTGAATTATTTTATGTATGATTGGTTATCTTTGCAAGTCTCTTCGAATTATGAGTTTAATTTGGCCTACTAGATTGATATTTCTTGCGATTGGGAGAAGTGCTTAGCTTTGGGTTCAATCTTGCGGTGTCCTTTCCCAAAGGATGAGGGGCAGCAAGGCACGTATTGTATTGTTGCCATCGAGGATAACAAGATGGGGTTTTTATCATATTGCATGAATTTATCCCTCTACATCATGTCAACTTGCTTAAGGCGTTACTCTGTTCTTATGAACTTAATACTCTAGATGCATCTTTGGATAGCGGTCGATGTGTGGAGTAATAGTAGTAGATGCAGGCAGGAGTCGGTCTGCTTTTCTCGGACGTGATGCCTATATACATGATCATACCTAGATATTCTCATAACTATGCTCAGTTCTATCAATTTCTCAACAGTAATTTGTTCACCCACCATAAAATACTTATGCTCTTGAGAGAAGCCACTAGTGAAACCTATGGCCCCCGGGTCTATCTTCATCATATTAATCTTCCAACACTTAGTTATTTCCGTTGCTTTTTATTTTACTTTGCATCTTTATCATAAAAATACCAAAAATATTATCCTATCATATCTATCAGATCTCACTCTCGTAAGTGACCGTGTAGGGATTAACAACCCCTTAAAGTGTTGGTTGCGAGGATTTATTTGTTTTGTGTAGGTGCGAGGGACTCGCGCATACCCTCCTACTGGATTGATACCTTTGTTCTAAAAAACTGAGGGAAATACTTATGCTACTTAGCTGCATCACCCTTTCCTCTTCAAGGGAAAACCAATGCAGTGCTCAAGAGGTAGCAAGAAGGATTTACATGCCGTTCTATGGGGAGGTCTACGCAAAAGTCAACATACCAAGTACCCATCACAACACTTATCTCCCGCATTACATTAATTTCCATTTGCCTCTCGTTTTCCTCTCCCCCACTTCACCCTTGCTATTTTATTCACCCTCTCTTTTCCGTTCGCCTCTTTTTTGCTTGTTTCTCGTTTGCTCGTGTGTTGGATTGCTTGTTTGTCATGATGGCTCTACCTAGATTTGGTGATCTTCACCTTAAAAGGTTAGAAGAGATCGAAAAAGCAACACCAGGAGTTTTATGGTTTTGCAATTTGAGCATAATAATTTCTTCAGAAACGAGCTAAAGGAACAAAAAAGTTTTATGAGTTATATGAACCAACAGCTTGTCTTCCACATCTAATTCACGGGATGTCCGATCACAAAGAATAGGTTACCACTGTGAAAAACTTATATTATGGGTCTCATACCCATCTCCCTCGATGCATTATCTATCACATTACGTGATAGACCCTTAGTAAAAGGATCTGCCAGGTTCTTAGACGTTTGGATATAATCCAATGCAATAACTCCGGAGTTTTTCATTTTCCTGACAGACTTTAACCTTCTCTGAACGTGTCTTGATGACTTCATGTTATCCTTTGAGCTGCTCACTTTCGTGATCATAGTTTGATTGTCATAGTTCATAAGGATACCCGGTACAAGTTTCTCAACAACCGGCAAGTCATTCAAGAGCCGACGAAGCCAATCTGCTTCGACCGTAGATGTATCTAGTGTTGTGAGTTCTTCTTTCATTGTTTACCTCGTTAAGATGGTCTGCTTGCAAGGCTTCCAAGAAACAGCGCCACCTCCATGAGTGAATACATAACCGCTCGTGGCCTTTGTCTCATCAGCATCTGAGATCCAGTTTGAGTCACTATACCCTTCAAGCACCTTTGGGTGCCCAGTGTAGTGAATTCCATAATTTGCAGTGCCTTTCAAATAACGCAAAACTCTCTCTAGAGCTTTCCAATGCACATCTCCTGGTTTTGAAACAAACCGACTTAGTTTGCTAACAGCAAAAGAGATGTCAGGTCTTGTAGCACTGGCTAAGTACATAAGCGAGCCAATAATCTGAGAATACTTCAATTGATCTCTAGCAATTCTTTGATTCTTCCGAAGCAGCATGCTAGCATCATATGGTGTTGGAGAGGGCTTGCAGTCACTATAGCCAAAGCGCTCAAGATATTTTCCACATAGTGAGATTGAAGCAATGTAATCCCACCATCATCGTCTCTCAACAACTTGATGTTCAAAATGACACTAGGCACTCCTAAATCTTTCATCTCAAAACTGCGAGATAGAAAGTCCTTGACCTCCTTAATAACATTCAGATTTGTTTCAAAAATCATTATGTCATCAACATACAAACAAAGGATAACTCCCTCGCCCCCACCATGGCGATAGTACACACATGTGACAGCTTCGTTTACAACAAAGCCTGCGGCTGTTAAAGTTCTTTCAAACTTCTCATGCCACTGTTTGGGTGCTTGCTTGAGTCCATACAAAGACTTCAGCAACTTGCACACTTTTCTTTCGTGACCATCTAGTACAAACCCATCTGGTTGTTCCAACTCTCCATTTAGGAAAGTAGTCTTAACGTCCATTTGATGAACGAGAAGACCATGCGAGGTAGCTAGTGAAAGTAGATCTCGAATAGTGGTCAGTCGAGCCACATGTGAGTAAGTATCAAAGAAGTTTTCACCTTCCTTTTGGGTATAACCCTTAGCCACGAGCCGAGCCTTGTACTTTTCAATAGTAGCATCAGGCCTAAGCTTCTTCTTGAATACCCATTTGCATCCTATAGGTTTGCACCCATAAGGACGATCAGTTATCTCCCAATTTTCATTCGCGAAGATGGAATCCATCTCGCCATTTAACCGCTTCCTTCCAAAGAAGTCAAGATCTTCGGATGCATAGGCCTCTGAAATAGAACTGGGAGTGTCATCTATGAGATACACAAGAAAATCATCACCAAAGGACTTTGCAGTCCTCTGTCTCTTGCTCCTAGTAGGAACTTCATTGTTCTCCTCCACATAACTTTCAAAGTGTTCAGGTTTGGTAATTGCAACTGGTTCCTGATTCGATGAACTAGGCATCTCCTGATTAGATGAGGTAGCCATATCCTTCATGGGAAAGATATCTTCAAAGAAAGTCGCATCATTCGACTCCATGACATGCATGTCAGGTACGTCAGATTTTACAACCAAGAATCTATAGCCAATGCTATGAAAAGCATATCCCAGGAAAACACAATCCATAGTCTTTGATCTGACTTTCGCCAAACAACCCCATGTTCGCAGATAAGAGAGTTTTAACCTTTTCTTCTCCCATTCCTCGAATGGAGTTATCTCTTTGTTCTTTGTGGGAACTCGGTTTAGGACATGACATGCAGTCAATATCGCCTTCCCCCACCATGCCTGGGGAGACCCGATGTGTCTAACATGGCGTTAACCAAATCTGTTAGAGTACGGTTCTTTCTTTCGGCCATCCCATTTGACTGAGGTGAGTAGGGAGGCGTCCTCTCATGGATTATACCATGTTCCGCACAAAAAGCATCAAATTCATTGGAAAAATACTCTCCACCACGGTCGGACCTAAGCCTCTTGATTTTTCGATCAAGTTGGTTTTCCACTTCAGCTTTATAGATCTTGAAAAGTTCAAAGGCTCATCCTTAGATTTCGAAGCTACACACGGCGTTATCTAGTGGAGTCGTCAATTAACGTCATGAAATATTTCTTTCCACCTTTTGTCAAAACACCATTCATTTCACATAGATCTGAATGTATGAGTTCTAGTGGTGCAAGATTTCTCGTTTCCGCAGTCATATGAGACTTACGAGGTTGCTTAGCTTGGACACACACTTGACACTTGGATCCCTTGACATTGGTGAAACTAGGGATTAAGTTCAACTTCGCTAGTCGCGACATGCGACCAAAGTTAACATGACAAAGACGTGAATGCCACACATTTGATGCACTATTGTTGCAAATATGATTAACAACTTTATTGCAAAAGTCTGATAAGGATAAACGAAACAGGCCTCCTGACTCATAGCCTTTACCAACAAAGGTTCCATACTTGGATATTACAAATTTATTCGACTCAAAGACAAGCTTGTAGCCATCTCTACACGGAAGAGATCCGCTAAAAAGATTTTTATTGACGGAGGGGACATAATGCACGTTCTTCAGCCGCACGATCTTCCCCGAAGTAAACTTCAGATCGACCGTGCCAACACCACAAACAGAAGCACTTGAACCGTTGCCCATCAGTGATAATCCCCAAGTGCAAGGAATCATCGTAGCACTTTCCAAAGGTGGAAGTGATAAGTATGGAGTGTCGAACCCGCAAGGAGCTAAAGGTAAGATCAATATTCTCTCAAGTCCTATCTGCCACTGATACGACTCTACGTGCACCGAACATTTACTTCCAACTAGAAACGAGAAATAAAACTACGTTGTGGGTATGAAAAGGATAACTTTGTATGATATCGAAGAGCTAAAATATGAAAGTAGGTGTTGTTATCATAAAGTTAGAATATATTACTAAATATTATAAATAGCGAGTCTGGAATAATGGTGGATCGGTGTGCGGAATTGTCCTAGGCATTTGTTAACAAGACCGGAATCACTATTGCAGTTTCATATGAGGGAGAGGCATAAGCTAACATACTTTCTCTACTTGGATCATATGCACTTATGATTGGAACTCTAGCAAGCATCCGCAACTACTAAAGATCATTAAGGTAAAACCCAACCATAGCATTAAAGCATCAAGTCCTCTTTATTCCCATACGCAACAATCCCTCTTACTCAGGTTTGTGCTTCTGTTCACTCACCAACCCACTATAAGCGAATCATGAACGTATTGCAACACCCTACAGCGGGAATCCCTCACGCTTGCGCGAAACGGAGGGCACCATAGGACAGCACCAAAGTAAAACATACAACTCATACCAATCTAGATCATCAATCTACCCAAAAGACAAAAGATATCTACTCAAAACATCATAGGATGGCAACACATCATTGGATCATAATATGTGGCATAAAGCACCATGTTCAAGTAGGGATTACAGCGGGGTGCAGGAGAGTGGACCACGTAAAAGAGATGAGGATGGTGATGAGGATGGTGATGATGATGGTGATGTTGATGAAGACGATCACCGCGGCGATGATTCCCCTCCCGATGGCACGGTGCCACCAAGAGAGAGGAGGAGAGGTTCTCTCCCTTGTGCTTCCTCCTCCATGGCATCCACCCTCTGATCCTTGGCCTTCATGATGATGATGGCCCCTCCGGGATACTCCTCCATGGCCACCGGTGATGATGGCCCCCTCGGCCGGTGCCAGAGAGGGCCTAGATTGATTTCTCGTGGCTACAGAGGCTTGCGGCGGCGGAACTCCCGATCTAGGTTAATTTTCCGAGGTTTCTGTATTTATAGGAATTTTTGGCGTCGGTCTCACGTCAAGGAGGTGCCCGAGGTGTCCACGAGGCAGGCCCACGCCACTGGGCGCGGCGCTCCGCACCCTCGTGGGCACCTCGAGACTCTCCTGGCCCAACTCTTTTACTCCGAGGTCTTCTTTTGGTCCATAAAAGATCATCAAAAATTGGCTCGTCAATTGGACTCCGTTTGGTATTCCTTTCCTGCAACAGAAACTAACACTGGGCTCTAGGTTAATAGGTTAGTCCCAAAAATCATATAAAAGTGTATAATAAAGCCCATTAAACATCCAAGATAGATAGTATAATAGCATGAATACTTCATAAATTATAGATACGTTGGAGACGTATCAATCAGCACGGTTGAAGTCACTGCGGTCTGATAAGACGAAAACATGGAAATACCACCGCATACATGCACATTAGCACCCGTGTCAATCAACCAATCAGGAGAATGACATACTGAAAGAATAGTGGGGAATATACCATAACCAGCATCCTTCATGTCAGTGTCTCCAATGGCAACATTAGCGGTCTTGCCGTCTTTCCTAGGGTGACGCTTGTCATAGCGATTAGGGCAACTAGGAGCCCAATGATCAGGATCCCCACACACATGACAAGCACCTTTCTTCTTGTCATTCTTCTTCTTGAAGTTCGTGTGTTGCACAGCCTTGTTCTTCCCATCAAACTTTGCTTTACCATCAAACTGGCCCTTGTTCTTGAACTTGTGGGGCTGGAAGTTCTTATTCTGTACCTGATTGGCACTGGATCCTCCCTCAATACCTCGAGCATGTGTGTCCTTTGCTCTCGCCTTTTCTTCCATATCAAGAGTACCAATGAGATCCGGAACGGAAAACTCCTGTCTCTTATGCTTCAGTAAGGTAGCAAAGTTCCTCCACGAAGGAAGAAGCTTAGTGATGATACCTCCAGCAACAAACTTGTCCGGTAGCATACAACTGAAGTGCTCCTGAAGTGCTCAAGTTCTCTAGCAAATGACTGTATCTCATGAGCTTGCTCAACGATGGAGCGCTCTTCAGTCATCCTGTAATCATACAATTGCTCCATGATGTACATCTCAGTGCCAGCATCCGAGACCACAAACTTGGCCTCGAGTGCATCCCACATATCTTTTCCATTATCAATTGACGCATAAGCATCAACTATGTTCTCACCAAGAACACTCAAGAGAGCATCAAGCAGCCTGAAACAGATTATCCATTTTCTGAAAGGCTTGTGCCTGTTGAGCATCAAGCTCCCCTTCAGGTTTGCCGAGAGTGGCATCATAGCAACTCATGGTTTGAAACCATAAGACTGCTCTCGCGTGCCACCTCTTATAGTGGTTACCCTCAAACATAGGAGGTCTCATGGCAGCAGCAAAACCACTTGGGGTAAAATGCCTATGATAAGGTTTTTGGATTGTTGGAAATATGAGCAATTTACCAAATAATTTTGCTAACGGAAATACTAGATAAAGCATGACTAATATAGCAGAGATAAAGCAAGTCATGCAATCTGACAGAGTGAAGGTAAATAGCATCTGCATATATGAACTTGAACTAAACACATCTAGAACAGACACTAGATGAAGTTGCATATATGAATTAGAACCTATCATATGTAGGGCGGAAACTAGAGCAAAGAACTGTGTCACGACATCTAACAGAAAGAGCAAGAACACGTACGGGACAGCAGCAGCAGAAGCACTGGACTTGGGGTCGACATCCTCTCTAGCCATGTCGTTGCTGGGGTAGTTGACGTTGGGGAAGAAGTCATCATCGGGGAGGTAGTTGTCGGAGTCCGTGATGAAGAAGCCAGTAGTCGCGCGGAGCGCTCCCCAAAAACCTTATCACCCTTCTCCCGTACAAGACTCAAAAGGTGCGGTTCCGGAGGCCTACTGTCCCGACTTGCGGTGCACGCCGCAAGCTGGGATGAGGAAGATCATGGCAGTAGCTCAGTGGTCAGGAACTTGGAGGCGAGAGGGTTGCGTTTTTCTGGTGTGTCTCTCTGGGAGGAGCGACCTCCCTTTTATAGGCACAGGAGAGGGACGCGAACAGGCTGCGACGGGAGGTGAAGCAACGGAGGGAGACGAAGCGAACAGGCAGCGGCCGAAGAGGCGCGCCGTTCGAATTCAGTGTCCACTACAGAAAACGTTTCAGCTCCCGTGTGACCTTTCGTATACCCGTCGTGCATGGAAAAAACTTAGACATCGGCTCGGCTCATTCCCGCAACCCACTTCGTGTCGCGTCGTGACGAGGCGTGGTGTGGCGAGGCGAGCGGCGAAGGAGGAGCGCGCGTGGATGTCCCTCTTGTTCTCATCCTCATACATGTGGAGAAAGAGCCTCCCTTATAAAGAGGTCCAACTCCCTCTAAACTAGCAATGTGGGACTAAACTTTTGTTCCACCTCTTACCTTGCACGAATGGGCTGCGTGGGCCTCTAGGATTTATTAGGAATTTCTGAAACTGCTATTGGGCTAGGCCCAAAATAGACAAAATTCCAGCAGCCACCAGATCAGACACCGTATCATCAGCGATGTTCGTGATGCCAAAGAATCGAGGTTTGCGGCCATACAGAACCTCGAAGGGAGATGACTTGAGTACTGAGTGGTATGATGTGTTGTACCATAACTCCACCAGCGCCAACCAGTCAGCCCATTTGCTCGGACAATTGTGGACGAAGCATCTCAAGTACAGCTCCATG
Source organism: Aegilops bicornis (assembly GCA_021605145.1). Lineage (NCBI taxonomy): Eukaryota > Viridiplantae > Streptophyta > Magnoliopsida > Poales > Poaceae > Aegilops > Aegilops bicornis. The sequence goes on along the minus strand of CM038675.1, from coordinate 164,551,968 downwards.
CACTGGTTGACCCTTTCTGTGGTTTCGTCGGTCTACGGGTACCGTGCTGATGATATGTTCAGTGTGGTCCGTGTCAGTTTGGCCAGCTCTTGCCATACCCGACTAGTGAAGATCCGGTCTCGATCAGAAACCATCTTGTCTGGGGGTCCGTGGAGCTTGAAAACGTTCTCCATGTATGCTTTAGCCACTTGTAGTGCAGAGAACGGGTGTCGGAGAGGAATGAAATGGGCGTACCGTGTCAACATATCCACGACCATGAGGATTGAGTTGTAGCCCTTTGATCTTGGCAGCCCTTCTACAAAGTCCAAGGTTACCATTTCCTAAGCATGTTCTGGAATTGGCAGTGGTTGGAGGAGTCTGGGGTACTTGACATGCTCTGGCTTGGTTTGTTTGCAAATTGCATAGTTTCCCACGAACATCTTCACAACTTGTTTCAGCTTGGGCCATGCAAACAGTCTGATGATGCGGCTGTATGTCGCCTGAACCCCTGAGTGGCCACCTATCGCCCCTGAGTGCATTTCATGAAGAACTTTGTCTTGCGCTTCCTTGTTTTGACCTAGCCACACACGTCCTTTATACCTGATGAGTCCGTCTGTCACTTGGAAGGGTCCCTTGAGGGCAATCCCTTGTTTTACCTTGGTCAGCATATCACTGCAGCTTGGGTCCATCCCATACCCTTGCTTGACTTGTGTTAACCACGTTGGAACGCAAACCGTGATGGAGCAGTTGGACCCCGCTGGTCTGCGTGACAAGGCATCAGCAGCCAAGTTTGTTGCTCCTTTGCGATACTCAATTTTGTATTGTAGCCCCAACAGCTTCGACAGCGCCTTGTGTTGCCAGGGCGTGGTCAGTCGCTGCTCATCCAAACAAGCCAGGATGCAATGGTCGGTGCGAATGGTGAACTCGGATTGCAGCAGGTATGGTCTCCATCGCTCCACCGCCATGAGGATGGCCAGGCACTCTTTCTCATAGGTAGGTAACATCCGATGTCAAGGGCAAAGCGCTTGGCTCAGGAAGGCGGCCGGGTGGTGTCGTTGCATCAGAACAGCACCGATACCTACGTCCGAGGCATCGGTCTCCACTGTGAACAGCTGCTTGAAATCCGGCAATGCCAGCACTGGGGTTGAAGTCAGCGCTTGTTTCACGGTCTGGAAAGCTTGCTCGCACGTGTCTGTCCACTGATATGGCACGCCCTTCTTGAGAAGATCTGTAAGCGTACGGCTGATCACCCCATAGTGCTTGATGAACCGGCGGTAATATCCGGCCAGTCTCAAAAACTGACGCAACTCCTTCACCGAGGTGGGTGGATTCGATGCTTGAAATTTCTCAATATTCTTGGGGTCAATGTGTACCCCATCCGCAGTGACCACGTGTCCCAAATATCTTAGTTGTGGCTATGCAAAGACACACTTTTTGATCTTGAGCTTGAGAGAGTACTTTTCCAGCCCCGAAAGACTGGCCTTAGCTGCACATGTTCCCGAAGGGTTTTGTTAAAAACCAGGATGTCGTCGATGAACACTAACACTCCATGGCGAAGCTGAGGTCCTAGAACAATGTGCATGCCGTGCTGAAAAGTGAATGGCCCTCCGGTCACTCCATATGGCATAACCTTAAACTCGAAGTGCCCGTGGTGGGTTTGGAAAGCTGTCTTCGGCTAATCTCCTGGACGCGTCCGAATCTAGTGATATCCCGATCTCAAATCGAGACTAGTGAATACCATTACTCCATGCAGTTCGTCCAAAAGTTTCTCGATGATTCGAATTGGGTATCTGTGCTTGCTGGTGATTGCATTCAAAAGACGGTAGTTGACACATAATCTCCATTCTCCGTCCTTTTTCTGCACCAATAGAATAAGCGAAGAAAAGGGGTTGCGGCTGCACTGAATGATTCCTTGCCGCAGCATCTCTCTGGCCTGTGCCTCAATTTCGTCTTTCTGAACAGGATTGTATCTGTACGGACGCACGTTCACCGGTTGAGCTCCTGGAATAAGATCAATGGAATGATCGAACTCCCGCGATGGTGGCAGCCCTTGGGGTTCTGTGAACAAACTGCTGAACTCGTCAAGTAAGGCTTGCACTGCAGGTGGCACCGGGGCTGTTTCCATGTCTGCTTTGACCTCTGCTACCAACAACACATGCGCGATGGCTGTCCTTGCTTGCAACAGGTTCAGTTGTGTGGATGAAATAGGTTCGCAAATGATATCTGAGCTATCTATCCCTTTGAGTTGCACCTGCTTGCCACACGAGTGGATGAAATAGGTTCGCACATAACTAGTTGAACTAGTTTATTTTTAGAAAGAACTAGTTTATTCTATTTATAGTAAGTTTATATTTAGTAAGAACTAGTTGAATTAATAGAAGTAGTTGAACATGTCACATTTGTTGTTGCTTTTTAAGTTTAAGCAATTATTCTCGCATCGACGATGACGATGCCTGTCCCGCATCCTCGTCATCGATCCTTGCAGAAATCAAGGAGCCCCTCCATCATCCCCGCCGTCGTCCCCATCACCGACCCCCTCCAACCTCGAGGTGAGACCAGCCAAATCTCCATGTCAATATGAGTCCTATAAGATATGATGTAGATAAAAACATGTATATATTGTGTTGCTCAAATAGGATATGTGGTTGCCCAAGTGGCCGGTCATGTTCAGGTTACACCTTCGAGTGGCCTATGTTTTCCCGAGTGTTGATTAATTTCCGTTCTGGCAAATTTCAGGCGCTCGATATGTCCTGTTTTAGCAAAGGTCATGCCGAATTTTCTGTGAATTTTGGCATGACTTGTGCTAGAATATGTAGGAAATATCGAGTGGCCTGGATTTTCTAGAAAGATAATTAAACGATATTCTGGGTTGACTTTAAGTCTGTCGAGGCCGAAGAATCCCGACTGTTGTCGTGGGGGTCGTTTCTCCTTCTTCTTCTTCGGGTGCTAGACCTTTATTATGCACTAGGGGGAGGAGGAATAACGACCATCACTGTAACGCCCGGATAGTTAATCTACAGTGAACCTCCTTTAATGATGCCACGTCACCTCGGTTACTGTTGATAAACTCGCGTCAGTTTGAAACCCAGTTCAAATTTCAAATTTTAAAGTAAAACCAAACAATAAAAGTTTTCAGACAATAAAACAAAAATGTTCGGGTTGTGGCAAATATTCCATAGTAAATATTGGTGAAGGAAACCACACTTCTGTAAAGTATATAAGTGCACTATATTCAGTAAAACAGTAGCAAAAATGATTATTTAAATACCTTTTATAATTAATAAGATGTCAAACTAAGTTATTTGGGGTCTAGACTTTTTGTGACTGTGGACTAAGTTGAAATACTAATTTTGATACTAAGTGTATATTTTATTAAAATAAAATGCAACTAAAATAAAACAGAAAAGGATAAATAAAAATATAAGAAGAAATAAAACAAAGCAAAACAAAGGACCCCCCCGCGCCGGGCCTTTAGCCCAGCTGGCCATCCAACCAGACCGGCCCAGCCTTGGCCTAGTGTTGCCCCGGGCGGGCCTGAGCTTGGGTGAGATGAGATAGCAGAACTAGACGATGGACTACGTTGATTGTGGCGTTTGGGCCGGCCTTTAAGATTTTTAGAAAACATCATATGCATGTAGATGTATTCTACTGTGTAGACCACGGACCCTTCAATATACCCCTAAAAAATCTTTATAAAATTTTACAAATAAACAAGTAAATGCATTAAAATGATAATCTTGCCAAGTAATTCATAAATATTATCTGAAAAAAATCTAACTTCTTAGATGCAAAGTAATAATGTTGTTATCCATGGAAAGTGCAAAGAGAATAATAGACATACTTTATGTAAATTTTGGAGGTCACGATGACCAGTAGGCACGGTGTGACTCAGCCTCTCGACTTGACCGTGTGAGGGTGATGATGGGGCATCAGGAGATCAAGTATTAGTCGTACTAGATCAAACATTGGTCGTTGGAGGTCATATATCAAATCAAGCCAAATTTTGGATGTCATCTTATAAGCCAAATTAAGCTCGTGCTGGTGAAGGATGAACTGAACTTTTGGTACGGTGAAACCGATAGCCAAGAAAATTCTACAACTTAAAATATATAATCAACCAGATAATAAAAACTACAGTGGGCCTATATGAACATATTCAGGGAAAGGTTAGACATAACACGTACCTGACTTAATAAAGTTGTTAGAATAATCATCCATCATTTTTAACATGAAAACTCAACTAGTTAAATTATATGAATTAGTATAAATCTTTTTTGGATCAATCGATCACTAATTCCATCTTCCAGAAAAAGGGATATGCTCCAACTCAAAAAAGGGAGATTGCTAATTCTGTTGAACCAATATTTTGGATTGGAGCTCACTGTGTGTCCCACCGTCATTTTTGAATTGGGGCTGACCGTGTGACCCACATCCATTTTTGTAACTAAAAGAAAAAGGGGATTCTAGCCTTGTGTGACCCACCACAATGTTTTTTTCTTGACAATCAATATCATGATATATTTATAGTAGCGAACTGTACATGTTAGAGATACATAAGCTGACTACAGCGATTACAAAATAAATTCTAAAAGGAACAAGCAAATCTTCAAGATCTTCAAATTCTTTCTTCTCCCATGACAGGATCTTATACTTTTCTAAAGGTAGCCCCAGAAGAATAACAAAGGTATCAATCCACAAACATGTAAATACCAACGAGGGTTCTCCCATAGTTTTGATTTGAGCCGCAATGCCAAGGCTGCGATGCACGCATGCAACCATTAAAATAATCAACCAACATCGGCAGGGGCACTAACACCGGTATTCCGGGGACAAAAAACCAAACAGCTAGGCTGACGTCGTTGGGAGGCGAGAGTACGAATCACCATTGTCGACAACGTAGCAGCCGGGACTGATATTGGGAGGACAATCATCCTCGCGGCAACCATGACAAAAAAAACAAAAGCGATCTAGCGAAATAAGATCTGAAAGACCATATCTAGACAAATTTAATCTTTCAACACCATCATTGACGCCCGGAAGGATATCTCGCCGTCGAAGGAAGGGACGAAGATTACTTATTGTAGACGATGTCATCTCCAAAGAAGAAAACGACTACCAAGACCCTAAACCAATACAAAGAAAACACTAATAATATGATGAACTCCACTCATAGGTTGGGTCCCCACCCCTCCCGGCACCAGTGACCCACCACAATGTTATTAGAGCTTTTTTTAGCGCAATTTTTTTAGAGCTGACCCAACAGGCTACCACAAGGCATACACAGCTAAAAGGAAAAGGCCCAAGGCCAAGCTCAATACCATATGCCGATTCCAGCGCTGCAACTCTTGCGCTGGAGGACGCTGGTTTGTGTCCGGCTAGTAGGAGCGATGTCCATGTGAGTTGGGGGCATCGTCGTTCGTGAGCCAATTTGTATTCATGAATCTCCTGTATTTGTTTTTGATTTGGATCTACCGTATTTTAAGATGAGCCTACTATACCAAAGTAAGAGAGTAGTACGTGTACCCCTTTTGGGTTTACACAGTCCTAGCAAACAATATTGTGAGGAATTCAAAATCTTCAGTTTGACAAACGATCAACTATAGTACTAGTGTACTACACAGAAAAAGCATCCGTAATTGTGTTCAATACTATGTTTTCTTACCAATCCGTTAAATGCATAAGTCTTGTTTTCTACCCCTATTTAATCCACACAAAAAACACGCTTGGCAGTGTCGTGCAGGTTCTTCTTCTCCCTTAGTTGTGAAAGCAACGAATTTTTTTCCACCTAGGTTAGAGATGCTAAGACAGAGTAGTAGCATTATTGTGTCACAACACGCACTCTTTATTTTGTAAGATAAAGAGCTACCGAAGTACTTCGAGTCAGAGCAACCAATTCCACATAACTAACTTCCAACTGACGACTACGAGCAGGATATGAAGATGTCCTTGCTTGAGTGGTGGTGTATACTGCACGATTTCTTCCGGATGCCTCCCAGTTCTATCCTTCTTGCACGCGCATGGTAGTGGTATCTTCTCCTCATTGACAGTAGTAAAGCAACTTCAGCTCTTGGTAGATTAGTGAAGACTATTTCAAGATATATTTCACTCTCATTTTGATTCTTTCCTAATTTTGAGCAAGTAGGTGTCCACAAAATTTCGTGAACATATACAGTACCACATGATGCAGATGGATTGCTTGAATGATATGGTCTCAAGGATGAGCTCCTGCAGATTTATACATACGAGGAGTTGTACTGACAACAACAAGGCCGCAAGGAGGACTAAATACCATCTACTTCCACATCAGGAGCGGGCCCAGTAGTAATATGCAAGATCAACTGTTTTTTTTTTCTTGACAAAAAGACTGTAAGGAAGGACCTTACACTATAATTGGTGCAACAACCTTAAATTGCAAGTACCATGCCTTGAACTTGGGTGGATGGGAAGGCATCAGCACCTTTCCACCACTAGGTTATGCCTTAGTCTGATCAGTTGTTTGTTATATGCATGGCAGTTGTGGGTATGTTACATTGACGATTTTATTTCGCATCATTCATTATTTCATCAGGGGTTAATCTGATGCAGGCTAGCGTTGCTCGCCCGTCCTATTTTCCGGTCCCCCCTCTCTCTGATCCCTCTCGTGTTGTGCTACGGTTACATCAGCCACAACGGTGCCACCCCCATCCCCGTGGACTGTGCTGAGACAACTCTGTCTCGTTCCACCATTTTCCTCCCCCCAATGCCAATGACAATGACTATGATGTATCGTTATCCTCCTCCATCTCCCTCTTGTCCTCTTTGTACCCGATCTTCCGAGCGACCATCTCACTTCTGCCCATGTCAGGCTCGCCCCTTTATGCAAAGGGTAACAATGACCCCACCCTACTTCCGTTTTCTGCTTAGTTTATGGCATCTCCAATGTAAATCACCAAAATTCCCGCAAATGCCTAGACTGGGCCGTCATGACACTTTTATCCATCCAACATGGATAATCAAATGGGGTGGACCAGTACGGACGTCTGAGGGAGTCTGGACGTTCAGCGTGTCAGACTTCGACACCTCAGACCCACCCCAAAACACGACTTGAATCCCTTGTATTTCACCAATCTTGCTCTCCTCATCCGCTTTTGAATACCGATATCGCCCCCGTACCCCCTCAAATGCTGACTAAGCCTTGTCGGACCTCTGCGGCTCCACGACGCGCCTACCCACTTAGGTCTACACCGGTGTCGCACTAAACGGATCTGGGCACAGCCCAGATATGCTCCGCCCCTATTGACGACATCCGTGGCGGACACCGAAAACAACAACTGGTGGGTCGAATGCCATAGTGAAATTTCTTGACGTTCTCTTTTTTCTTATTTGAAGCAAACATGATGGATTAGGAAGAAGAGTACTTGTGAGCTGAGTTTATGGATTCTTCTACTTCGGATGAGGAAGTTGATGACGATGATTCTTGAGGAAATGGAGCGTTGCTCTATAGAAGGGGCGTATTCTAAACCTCAAGGGTTCAACGGCGGGACATTGAGTGTTGAATAGGCGGCAGACACAGGGGCATGTTGCTCTCTAAGAGGACTACTTTGCCTTCGATGCGCTATTCGAACCCTATTTCTGGCATGGATTCCGGATGCAACGACCATTGTTCTTGGGCATCATGCAAGGTTTCAGGTCCTATGACATTTACTTCAAGCTGAAGAAGGATGCCATTGGCCACCATGAGTTATCTGATCTAGAGAAGTGCACGGTTGCATGATTATGCAACATGACTGTGGAGGATCGGGAGAGGCAGTTCGCCAAGATTTGGATTAATTATCAATAGATGGGTTATCCTATGCAGCTTCAAAGAAGAATCCGGCAATGTTTGAGCAGTTTCTTGAAATGCATCACCAGGATCAAAATCGAGGAACTCATACATAGCTATAGAATGATCTGACTGAGGATTTGTCGGTGATTCTTATGACAATTAGAAACATGTCCGAATAAATTGAATTCAAATTTGAACTATTTTATTTCATATTTACGTATGGATTGCAATGTTTTTATTTGAATTATTGTTGCATTGGAATATTTATCTTTGAGTTATTGATGGAATTTATCTTTGATTATTTTGAATATTTCAAGTATACAAAAAGAAGAGGCGAACATTTGGTGATGACGGCTAGATGGCCAATTCCTGGTTGGATGTCCGCGGATAATTATCTTCTTCCTCTTCATGCCATGAGTACATTAGAGTTTAGTGTTTTTTTAAAAGGTGGACACGTATTAGGCTCTACAAAACATGTGGCAAACTGATTAGGCATCATGCGTTGTTCTGCTTCACAGGTTATTCTTGCTTCGCATACATCTTGTGCGACATATTTTAAAATCATAATATGGAGTGTTCTCCGCTTGCAAAGCCGCACACGTTTCTAGAACACATTAAACTCCAATCAAAAGAGAGCAGCATGTTCCGAATAACCGACGTTTAGTTCGATACATTGAGCGGTATTGATCCAGACTTGCTGCTCCAGTGGTTATGTATGCTGCATGTTTCTTCTCCATGCCTCCCCGACCTAGTCTTGTCCTCGCTGTACTCACAGACGAAGACAATTGTCTATTTGCCTTGCTGATATTACTAATGCAACTTCAACTGTTAGTAGTTTAGTTAAGACTATTGGTACATATGTCTCTCTCTTTCCCTTAGTTTCTTCCTTATCTCGAGCAAATAGGCTTCATAAAATCTAAGTGTTGTATATATTAACCCGCGATGCAGAGATGGATGGCTTGAACAGGTATGATCTTCAAGATGAGCTCCTACAAATTTAAACAGATGAGGAGTTCTACCGGCAGCAAGGACAATGATCACATAGAGAGACTCCAATAAGCCACCTACTTCGACATCAGGTGTGGGTCCATCCTAATTCATGGGTATTCACTCGAATACCCATTAATTTTGGTAAAATAAATAATATATATTGTGTAGTCTAACATACATGGTATACAAACATAGAAAATGAAGGATGTAGGGGAAGTAAATTTCTTCACATACGGTCCGCCAACAAACATTATTGCATGTTGTTCCCATAGCCGAAGAAGGTTCACCACATCAAACTTAATTACCCTCCGAGCTTTAGAGGTTCATGGATTGAGATTCAATGTGGCCATTCGTCCAGTCGCATCAGTGACACTAACAGCGGATGTATCACATAGTAACAGGACGTGAGAGTGTTGCTAGGATGACAAATGGTGGGATAGGAGCAGGAGGGAGAAGGAGAGGACCTTGGAGAGGAAGAAGAATAGGGAGAGGGGGAGATGCTACCGTACCAGCTCTGCCCACTTGTGCGATCCCATCAGTGGCGGGGGTCGCATAGGACCCGCCACTACTAAGTGTTGTTGATGGCTTCCTCGTGGGGGGAATGCCCTTCGGCGGGAGGAAACAAATGCCCGCCACTACTGTTTGTCCTACCAGTGGCGGTCGCATAATACTACCCGCCATAATGTTGTGCCAACTTTGCCCCACGCGGAAGGACATCTTGTGGCGGGTGACTAAAACCACCTTTCACTGCTAGGCTAGGCATCTATGGCGGATGACTATTTGCGCCTGGCACTGAATAGTTTTGCCCACGACTCCAACCTAGAAGAATCTATGAGCGGCGGGTGACGACTTCCACCCGCCACTGCAGATCATGTAGCTAAGGCGGGCAGACTATTTTACCCGTCACTGAAACTTCTCCAAAATAGTTGTGACGGGTTGCTGACCGCGGTCGCCACTTATTTGAGCTCACCTATAAACATTTTCCTAGTAGTGTGATTGGCGACTTAATAATGTAATTAAATAAGTAATCTCGGTTTTTTGTGTGTAGAGATGGCATTTGCAGCATGTATAATCCTTATGAACAAACATGATTGCGACCACCACATCAATTAGGATTGTTTTCGAGATGGGGGGTTTGGAACATCATTGGTAACCTTTTCTAGACGGAGGATTTTAACTATATGAGCACTTAGATTATTCTCGAGTTTAATCTTCTCAATTTTCTGAGTATTCATCAAACATTAAAATTCAATCAGTTATGTTCCTTCTTCATAATCCATGCTTTAGTATGACCATATTTTGTTCACTTTTTCTTTAGTATGCATTGGTCATTCCTCCATCAGTGTTCGTTTATGGTTATATCTACAAATTGAACTACTCTGCAGTTCTTTTGATCATTCTTTTGTTGTTAGATAACTAATCTCTTTTGATGCAACCCCTTCAGTTCTCGTTTAAGTCGCTATTTTTTCTCTTCTTGCTGAATGTGTAAATATATATCATGCTCATGCTTAGTTTCCGGAAAGGAATAGTGAGTTAGATTATTCTCTTCTCTTCTGTGTTTTACATGTTTAATAGTTGGTGATTTTTTTTCAGTTTAACCATTTGTTGTGTGCTATATGCTTAGCTATAAGTAGCTCTAGTAGTAGAATATTATTTTGGTCAGTTCTTTTTTTTTTTGTATTATAGTGACATACCAACAACTGACGTTGACGCTTAAACACAACCTTGCCTTTATCTCAGTTTTTCTCCCTTTTTCTGTTATTTCATAATCGGGTCCTAACACACTTTTTCGTTGTATCCCTTGATGTTCAATTTTAAGCAAATAACCCCTTATCGGAAAACAGACTTTTTGTTTGTGTAAACTGTGATCATCCAGAAAATACGTAATAATAGGGTAGCTTCTCGTCTGGACATCCCCAAGCACTTGCTGGTGGGACACCAGTTGGGCAAACAGTGCTTCACTTGGACCGAGTATGACACTTCATCTGATCTTCACGTCTTGTTCAAGCAAGGATAGAAGAATTTTCTTTTGATAAAAGAACTCGAGGTTGTACATTATCATTGTTACAAGCAAGACCAACGTTGCAGACGATACAGAGATGGTAGCTATTCTCCATGCCCTTTTAAGAGGTTCATACGGTCATCATTGCTGGGGTCATGAGTTCAATAGTTTTTTAGTAGTTTGTTAGCGCTCCCCCATGTCTTGTTGGTCCAAAACTACGTGAATCTCTGTGTCCAATTGGCTGCTCTGTATCTGTCAATTATATTTTGGTGGATTTCAGTTTTATTCTGTGTCCAATTGCAGCTATGTATCTGACACTTGTATTTCGTGGATCTTAGTTTTATTTTTATTTTTCCAATTGGCAGCTCTGTGTCTGTCAATTGTATTCTCCGGTGGCCTATCTATTGAAAAATAATCATCTACGAAAAGTTTATTTGCAATTTGGGGATATCAATTATGATCATGCATGTAACGCGGTCTTTAGTTTGTTCAGTATTTTCATTGTTCTTCTTATGTTACAAAACAGTGTAGCTTTGTTCTCTTTTTCATTATTCAGTTATCAGTTCTACAAATCAGATGAGCCCCTATATCTTCACTCATATTCTCCTATTACAAATCAGATGAAATTTCATTGCTGAGTTTCCAGCCCTCCTGGCCGGTTGGCCTTCCGTTGCAACCATAGTTTTAAATAGCCGGCTATAGCCCCGCTATAGCTGTTTGAGGGGGTCGCTAAATGATTTCATGTATAATTTGCCGCTATAGCCCAGTTATAGCTGTTTTTAAGGGTCGCCGCTAAATGCCATAGCCCGTTATTTAAAACATTGGTTGCAACACCCAGGCGTACCGCGTGAGTGAAACAGGCCGGCGCTCGTGCCCACTCGTCTCAGGCGAGCGAGACTCCAGCACGCGCGCCTGCCCAGCCGGCGCTGACGTGCGGAACTAGGTGGGCTGTAGCGCGCCGGGTTTGTGGGCGCGACTGAGTTCAGTTCAAGGGCAACTATTCCAACAGCAAAAACGCTAGAAGTTCACGGGGTGGGCCCCTGAGCTTTCATTCTTCGCCCACCAAATCATGCCAAGTCAACTCAGCTGTAAGTTACGTTGGAATATCCCCTTAACTAGCCACAATGCATAGTAACATACACTAGTAACATACACATATCCCTAGACTATGTTACTATCTTCATAATGGGTAGTAACATAAGTGTGGTAACATGCAAAGCTTCATTTATTAGGTTATAGACTCATATTGCATTGGGACATGTGATGTTACAGTAACTAGCTAAGTTACTGTAACTACCTCTCTTCTCATTAACTCATTGCCACATAAGCAAATTTGCTGAGTTGAACTCAATGTTACTGCTGAAGTTACTCCCACTGTGGCTAGTCTTAGGTGTAGTATAAAGCTCTTCCCACGAACTGCTCAAGGAGGTCACTCCCTATGTACTCCCTCTGGTCCTTTTTACTCTGCACATTGGTTTTGCCAAAAGTCAAACTTTGCTAAGTTTGACCAAATTTATATTAAAAATTATTAGCATCTATAATATTTAATAAATATAATATGAAAATATGTTCCAAGATGAATCTAATGATATTGGTGTTGTTATGTGAATGTTTATAATTTTTTATATAAACTTGGTCAAAGTTGGATGAGATTGACTTCAGACAAACCTAATATGCAGAGTAAAAAGGACCGGAGGGAGTACGTGCCACTGGCTAACGGAGAAATCACCAAAAAAAAAATTTAGTGCATGTGCTCATCCACTGGCTCATTCACCGCATGATGATCGACACACAGAACCAAGATCATACCAACAACGATGCATAGTCGGCATAGTACATTTATTTATTTAGTACACTAAAAACAACGAAAAAATAGCAAAATCCTATACACAGCTCAGAGCTGGTACACGGATCAAAACAACGGAAAAGGCAATGAGAACAAAATAGGTATTGGTTAAGTCAAGTGGGATGCGAGTGTACAAAATTAGGAGAGGCGATTGCTGCAAAGAACCCGAAAATAAATCTAAGATCCTCGCTCACACCTCCCAGTCAAAGGCGGTGTACAGCCCAGACACGGAAGCATATAGTGGTGGCTGTGGCACAAAGGTCGGCATGACTCCGAATATGCACTCTCATCTAACACGCTAAATCGATTTCGAAGATCTTGCCACATACGCCGACCGAAGGATCACTCCCCGACACGCAGGCCACAGCGACTGGATACAGAGCTGATCCTCCTCCTTGGCTTCGAACAAGATCCGCGCTCCACATTCTCCATCTCGACGTATCTTCTCTCCTCTAACATGGCAAACTCCATGTCCAACGAATCTCTTAGGTTCGGCTGGTCGCGGGCAAGGGCACGGACGTTCCGTAGGTCCTATGTCACCTCCCTCTAGACAAACACATTATCACGGATGCGTGTCGCCCTCTCACTCACAACTTCGGCAGTAGACCCTCTCGCTTGTTGTATAGATCTCGGGTCGTGCCACGCCTCTCGGCATCGCGACCCGTGGTTGAATGTCATGTTTTAGAATCTCTACCCCGCTCTTGTGCACCATGGCCTCGCCAGCCAGCATGTCTTATGCACGCGTGCACTACACATGCCCTCTCCTTGCACCTTTCACCGGCTCCTGAATCGGCTGGCCGGCTTGCTTGGTTTACTTTTGCTCTTGTGGCTCCGGATGGGAGCATATGCATCGTTTGTGGTGTTTCCATGGCCAGAAGCCTTCCACCGCTCCTTCAGTTGCTTGTCGAGCAGGCCACTTGTAGCTCCATGCCCTTGCTTGCAAAAGAGTTGTCATCATCTCAGCAGCCTTGGCCGACACTCGCAATAGTGCTTCGCCGACTTTGCAACATCGGTGTTGCCTGTTGCAGCATTGTGGCAGTCCTTTGAAGCGTTGTCGCAGCCCCCTTTCACTAGCTCAACCGGGCTTGCAACATAGGTAGCTAGCGATGGGCCGGTGGCCAGCCTTGCAACAGCGAGCAACAGCCTAGGCGGCTGACAGCTCCATGATGAATGGCAGCAAAAACTTGCATGTGCACTTGTGGCCTCTGATTTTCTTGGGTTTTTCTTCATCGGGAAGATGTGGGTGGAGAGAGGCGAGATAGAGAAAGGCTACTGCGAGGCGAAGCGCCGATTTTTCACGGGGAAAAAGAAAGGGGAACAGTGTGATGTTTTCGGAGAACAATAATACAACAAGGGGCTGTCTACTGACATTTGAGTGAAAATCAGCATCTGTAAAAACTTTTCCCAATAATAACATGAAAGATGTAATCCAACAATATTACAAAGTAAATGAAAACAAAAGTAAAAAATCACAATTGGTTCATGTAAAGAACAGAACTCAAGGAAGGCATACCCACAATTACAACAGAACTTTTACTAATAATACAACTAATGAACATTGTAACACGTGTACACTTGAACATAAACATTCGTAATTAAAAATAGTAGTTTAGAGAAAATGAAAACAAATCATCAATATAATCAATGTACTTTCACTATTAGCATTAAATATAATTAAACTGATATATAACAAATAATTATTTTGAACTAGGTCAAGGTCAGTACTATTAGGCTAGTCATAGTGGAGAGTAATTTAGACTAGTAATATACATATGTTACTAGTCTATGTTACTACCTTCATAGTGGATAGTGTCATATATGTGGTAACATAGATGTGTTCATTTATTACTTTGTAGACTCATTTTGCATTAGGAAGCGCTATGTGATGGTACTCTATTTGCTTCTCTCCTCATTAACTGTTTGCCACCTCATCATTTTTGCTTATGTGGCATCTATGTTATTCTCTATGTTACCCCCACTATGACCAGCCTTAGTAGCAAAAACCCAGATGTTACAATTGGCGGCCAACCAAAATACATGCATTTATAGTTCTCAAAAAACAAGTACATGCATTTAATATACACTATAATTTATATAATTATAAAATGTAAAAGAATCATGGGGGCATTGTAGGAAAACAAACAAAACGTCAAAATAGCAATTACACTAAAATTATTAAAGATATTACAAATTAAACTCACATAATATTTGCAAAGAACCAATATAATTATTTGACTTTTTCTCCAAGTGTTATTCTTCACTTCCCTTTTGTGGCTAGGGCAAATTCTCCCCTCCGGACTTCGCCAACGAGCCCATGGATTCGCCTCCCTTCTGTCTGCCGCTCCAGTGGCTAGTGGCGGACAGGGAATCCTAGTTCCTTCACTCCTGCTGGTGGTGTATGTTAGGATTTTCTTTTTGTCCTTGCAGGTGCGACGCTCAAGCGGATGGCGGTGCTTCTTCTTGAAGTTTGTCTTTCGGGCTCCGATCCTCCATGAGTTCGTGCATATACACGTAGTGGATGGAGCTCCGGTGTAGATTCATGTCATTTACTTGGGGCGGCGAGGTTAGGATTTCTCGTCATGCGTACACGACGGCAAGATTTGTTCTCAGTTGCTTCAGAACTATTCAGGGGTTCAACGACGATGACTACGGCTCCAGGGCAACCGGTCCTTCCGGGAACGTGCACAAAGACTTCCGGCTTTCATCGATAAGTTCAATCCGTCTGCGATAGGGGAGGTGCGACCTTGGCGGGTCAGTGCGGGTAGTGGTTATTCAATGGTCTAGAGACCTCGATATAATTCTTATTATGTTCGTCATGCTTTGTACTTATGAACTTTTATAATAGATCCGGTTCTTTTTCAAAAAAAAATAACCCAACGTACAAAAATACTAAATCTAATTTAGTAAAGAATATAATTGGTTTGATGCCAAAAATTGGCATGCTAAAAATTGGCATACCAAATTGGTTGATTGCCAATTTTCATAGCCAATCTCAGAAAAAGTTGCCAAATGTTGGCAACTTCTGATTTTGCCAAATGTTGGCTTGCCAAATATTGGCAATGCCAAATGTTGGTAACAAACCAATTATGCTAAAAGATCACTCAAACGGAACTACATCATACCTGATTGGAACGGGCATTATCTTACAAAATAAATGCACAAGAAAAACTACATGACAACACCAACACCATGACTACATTGTACGTGATCAAGGTGGCCGGTGATTAGAGTTGGAGTGGTACCAGGTTTAGCCCGTGATTAGAGTGGGAGTACTACTAGGAGTTCGATATTGGTGTTAGCTTGCGCGCTGTTTGTAGCAAGTTGAGTGCTGTTTTAAATTCTCTCAGCGCAAATCAAAGCACTCGATCGGACAGGCTACAAAATTTAGATGAAGCCGAATTAAAACCAGTTAACTGAAAATTAGCGATTCTATATGTATGCACAATATATACCGTCAACAAAAAATCATGTGAGGAGACATTGTGTGGGGCCTGCAGAAACATGTTTCATGTAACCGACGCGGCGGACAGATTGGGTTCGTTTCTCATAGCTGAACTGATGCACAAAACATTCAAAGACACACCGTGTGCTCTGCATGAGCCACACACGTTTACAGAACACACGAAGCTCGTACCAAGTGGAAGAGCTCCATTCCATAGAACCTACCTCGATCCATAGTGGCTGTGCTATACTGGTCTGAGACTGTTGCTCTAGTAGTGCTCGATGCTGCACATTTCTTCTCGATGCCTCCCAGTCCTATCCTTGTTGCGCATACAAGATAGTGGTCTACTTGACTCATTGACATTAGTAAAACCTACTTCAGCTGTTGGTAGATTAGTGAAGATCACTGATGTGCATGTCCCGCTATCCCTTGGTTTCTTTCCAAATCTCTAGCAAGCAGGTCCCCAAAAATCTCCTAAAGTATATATTACCACGTGGTGCAGATGGATGGCTAGAACCGTATGTGGTGTCGAGGATGAGCTCGTGTGGATTTATATAGACGCGGAGTTTTACTAGCTGCATCAAGGCCGCCAAGACTAGATCATAAAAGCGATTTCAATACTGCCTACTTCAGCCGAACACTCATTTATTTTAGCAAATGAATATTTGTATCATGTTTTCTAACATACATAGTATAAATGGTTCAACAAACATTGTATACTATGCATGACGCTATATATTAGTAGTTGGTTGTGACTAGGTTGGGAAGAAGATGACTTAAGTTCAACTCCTCTTTGTAGTTAGTACAGTAACTTTTTATTTACTCTGTTCTTAACAGATCCTACTTTTCCCTCCTTATCTCATATATTGACCATCATTTGTTTCCTTTCATCTAGGTAATTGATTTATAAGTGAACACAGCTACACATCTAGTTTTTCTTTTTCATGTCTCTCTAGCTTGACATTTTTTAGATTATGAATTGCACATATATGTGTTGAAATTGCATTTTTTGTGAATATCCGGACATGGCACAAGTATGCAACTATTTAGTGTGCTACAATATTAGTTGTTTATTTTTATTGAATTTAATCTTTTATTTAGAAAAACGCAAGGCTCACATCTTATGGTGTCAAAATGCAACATTTATTGATCTCTTCATTTATAAACATTATATTATCTTCATGCTTTTTAAATAACCATCTCTAAAATCCTGGGCACGCATGCCACCGTTCCACATCATCGGTAATGGCAGAGGACATAAGTGCTCCATCCCGTTCCTGTGGGATGGTAATAGGTTGAGAGCGGAGATATGTGTCCATATTTACGAGTTCTATAAAGATCTCTTCTTGGTAGAATCTCATACAGGAGTGGTCCTCGCCAATAACATCTGATGCGAAGAATAATTAGTGCCCAGCAAACGACGATATCTCCCTTGCGGCCCCCTTCCTTGTTGGGGAGGTAGAGGGAACGATCTCCTGATCAAATCCAACTCTGCCCCTAGGTCTGATGGTTTGCCATCGGTCTTCTCAAATCACTTTTGGGTTCAGCCAAATCAGTAGTCTTCTACATGTTCAAAGACTTCTTGTATGGGCAATACCTAAACACGAGACACTGATTATTTTATGAGGTTCTTGTACTTTATGAGGTTATCAACGAGCTTGAAGTCAGACACCAAGGGTGGATATTTCCTGAACTATACTTCCAAAAGAAAATATTATGACTGCCTGAATTGGTCCTTTGAAAACTCAGCAGAGGAACGTACGGGGCATGTAGTTGGTCACAATTGGTCACACAACTATCAGTGTGAACGGGGATAATGGTCCCTACTTTACCTTTTTTCTAAAAAAAATACACACTACTTCATTCATTTGAAACAATAGTAACATCGTTTATGAGAAAGGTTCAATTGGAGGCTCCTCAAGCCAGTCATACATCAAAGAAAATCTAGCCAACCTAGCAAGCTCATGAGCAACTTTATTTGCTTCCCTATTACAATGTTTAACCCTACAAATAATAAAATCACCAACAGCATGATAACAGTCGTTGAAAACTGCCGCCACTGGCCCCGAAGAATGACCACCCGTCTTCATAGTGTCAATGACCTCGAGATTGTCAGAATTAATAACGAGTCGGTTGCATCCTACCCTGTGCGCAAGGGCAAGACCGAACCTGAGCACCAAAGCTTCCGCCGTCAGAACATTTGCCCGCCTGTCGATTTTCCGGTTCCCGCCAGCAATGAAGTTTCCTTTATCATCCCTAAAAATGGCTCCTATTGTACCCCCTAAGCCAGTCTTGATCAAAAGAAGCATCGGCGATAAGCTTGACAAACTCCACTGGGGACGGATCCACCCCTTTTTTCTCATGATAGCATTTGGAGAGGAAGATGTAAAAAAAATAGCAGTAATAGCATGAATCCCCATAGTAACCTGATAAGCATCTTGAACTACCCCTTCATGAACCAGTTTATGCCTTATCCACCACAAATACCTGGCAGTAACGCCGATCATCTTCTGAGCATTCAGAAGACCCAGATTGGGTAGGTCCCGATTTGGCAATTGAAGTAAGAATTCTAACACCGCCTCTCCAGTACGGTCAACTTCACATGCTCTATTAACAATTTTCCATCCCTAGCCTTCTCCAAACATCCCTAGTTGTATTGCATAAGAACAATAAGTGCTTTGTATCTTATAGACCAGCAAAGAAAGAGGGACGAAGGGGTGACACTTTCATATATCTATTAGCAAGCATAACACGGCATGGGAGGGTACCATGTAACATACGCCAAATTAAAAATTAACCTTTGCCGAGCAAGCTAGCTTCCAAATATTACACCAAATAGGATTAAGTGTGGATTGTCACATACCATTGGTGTGATATAGTTTGTTCTCACATTGCCGATTCCATTCCACGAAGTAAGCTGACCGAACAGAAAACACCTCGTTCTTAGTGAAGCTCCAAGCGAGAAAATCTGACATATCATGTTGAGGGGCAGGAATAGTGAGGACCCGTTGTGCATCGGCTGGCCACAAAGAATGTTTTATCAAGCCTTCATCCCAACTATTAGAAACAGGATCAATAAGGTTCACCACCTTCAAAAGTAATTGAACCCCTTTTAGAGAAATTATAACCTTCATATCAGCATAACTAGTTATCCATGCATCACTCCAAATATTAATGTTCAGTCCATTCCCTACTCGCCATATATAACCATGTTTTCAGAGTATTAACACCCGCCATAATACTTTGCCAGGTGAAAGAAGATCATTTTTTACTTTGAGTTCAGCAAATCACCATCAGGAAACTATTTCGCTCTCAAAATAGTGGCACATAGAGATCAGGGTTCTCAAGAAGGCGCTAGGCCTGCTTTGCCAACATCGCTGAATTGAAATAGTGAATATCGCGAAAACTCAGCCCTCCTTTTTTTAGGGAAAACTCAGCCCTCCTTGATTCTTTGGGAGACACATTTTCCACCAAGTCATCCAATGCATCCTCTTTTGGTTGTCCTTGTCACTCCATGTCGGTGTAGGACGACACCTATGGGATCACAAGAATCCCTACTACGGTTGCGGGGCGCGGGGTCGTGAGAAGAGCGGATCAAACAGATAGCACACGGTTTCTTTATCCAGGTTCGGGCCGCGAGGATTCATAAAACCCTACTCCTGCTTTGGTGATTTGTTTATCTGTGTTCTTGAACTAGCTATGGGGCGTGAGGAGCTCAAAAAAGCCGAATCCCCCTCCTGGTCGCCTTGGGCCTCCTTTTATAGGGAAAGGGGTTGCCACAGTGGCACACAGGAGGTGGACAGGGTCTAGTCATACGAGTCTATCCCTCGCATTACATGACAAGGCGCCATAAATGCGTCTTGCTTAGGTGTCCTTGCTTTACCGGGGACGGGGGAGCCATGTCTCGTCTGTCGCCGCTCCCTCTCGTGTTGACCTGGCATGCAGTCAGCGGTGCCCGCGGTGCCATGTAGGCAGGCAGGCAGCTGAGGTGGCTCAATGGTGGGTCTCCACGAAGGTCCGCTTGCTGCCACGCAGGTGCCTGCCCAACTGGTTAGGTCGGCAGCTACATGCGAACGGCGGTGAAGGTTTGATTAGCGTGGGCCTGATGGTGGCCCTATGGGTGTCCTTGGCAAGGGCCTCGCCGTAGCCCCGGCAAGGGTCTTGCCGTGGCGCCTGCTGTCATCCCCGGCAAGGCTCTTGCCGGGGGCCTTGTGGTCCTCCTTGGCTGGGATCCCGCCAAGGGTCGTCATCTTCTATAGTGCGTATCTGATCTTGAATGTCTTCACAAAGATCTGCATGCCACCTGAGGATGTCTCCCAAATCCTTGCCCCATGGGGGCAGTGGACTCAAGGGTGACTCGCTCCGTAGGTGTGGGACGAGATGCCACGGCAAGGATCTTGCCGGGTTTGCTAAAACCGCCTCCCGGCAAGGGTCTTGCCGAGGGAGTCCGCTTCGTCCCCTTTGCTCTTTGTGGTCTTGGTCTTGGCGTCGTTCTGCTCCTTTCGAGATTCGGCCTTACCTTGGCTCACCTCCCTTGCCTTGCTCAGTGCGGTGGTGCCCGCGGCTCAGACTGCCCGTGCACAGTTATAGGGGTACAAAAAGTGTACCCCTCTTTTGTACACCGACAGAGCCCCTGCTGGGCCACACGTAAGCGCAATCGCGTCGTTGGGCTAGGCCCAAAAACGGTGCGCGGGCAGGCGGGATGGTTTTTACCGCGGTAAATCTCTTCGCGCCCTGCGCTTCCCATGCTTCCCGCGTGTGGCTCAGCATGGGGAGGCGTGCGTGACGTGGGCGGCATGCGTGGGGCTGAGCTCTGCGCGCATGCGTCACGTCGTAGTAAATGTTAAAGGAGGCGGCCCGCGTTTTCCCCCATAAGAAGGAATAACCGTGGGCCCGCTGCTCGCTTTCTCCTCTTCTCTCGTACCTTTTCCAATCTCAGAGCCGCCGTTTCTTCTCTTCCTTCCTTCCTAAGCTTTCGCCGTCACCCGCCGTTACTGCTTCGCCACCCCTCTTCCTCAATCTTCTAGACTTCTCGGCCGCCATGGCGCCCAAATCCGCCAAGGGCAAGGGGGTGGCTAAGAGCTCTGGGACCGTGGAGCCGCCGGAGAGCGCGCTGTCAGGGGACCGGACGAAGTCCGCCTTCTTCTTACCCTCGTCGATTGGTGTTCATGAACTCCTGGCCTCCTTCAAGCCCTTATGGGGAGTGAAGGCGGGGAGAATTGGGCACCCGGCGACGCGCATAATTCCTACCGCCTGCGCCGACCCTGCCCCAAATCGGTATCCCTTTTTTGTCGATTACCTTTCTTGCGGGTTATGCCCCCCTTTTTCCGATTTCTTCTGCGACATCATGCACACCTTCGGCTTTCGCCTCTTGGATTTCACACCGAATGCGGTGGCGTGCTTGGCTCTCTTCGCGCATCTTTGCGAAGGCTTTGCCGGAGTGTAGCCCAACACGGCACTCTTTCGCCATTATTTCTCCCCTCGAATCCATCCCGGAGGCGCCGTCTCCGGATGCGTACCCGGACGGTGCCATGAAGGAGAGGTGGGATGAATGGCGTGGCCGGTGGTGCTGGATTGAAGACGAAGACCCGCCGGAATTCTGCAAGGTCCGTTGAACGCCGCAGGTCCGCGGCAGCGACTGGGGTGATGTCGATGCTGCCGACGGGAGGCTTACTGTCACCACCACCAGGATCCTCCGGCTGACCCGGGCTGGGCTCACCCTGGAGATGATCGGGGCGGACTTCGTTCGCCGCCGGATCGCCCGTTACATAACAAGGGAGGCCAGCCTGGCTTTTTACGAACCCGGCTGACATTATGCGGCTCCGCCCTGGCCTCGACCACAACTTCACGGTGATGGCGCATGCCCACTTCTGTCAGCGGCTTTTCCAGCTCGATGTGGGTCGCGCGGTGAGATTGAAAGGACCGGCAAGGCCACGAGGGCTGCCGCAAAAGTCGGCAAGGCCGTCAAGGGGTCGTTCTTCAAGTTGCCAGCGGGGATAGTCCCATTGTGCAATAACTCACGCCGGTCCGACATCATTGCTATGATGCCGGACTGCAACGCGCACGGCCCTGTCCCGAGCTGGCAGGAGCCGACGGATGCAGATGTGCAGCAATTCTTTGACTCCTTGATCGAGGTATATGTCAATGCTGACGTCGAGCGGTGGCTTGTCATGGACATCACCCAGGCGGAGCTGGACTACATCGCCACCAGGGCGAGGGAGGCACAGCTAGCCATGGAGGCCGGCAGCACCGGGGTTGTGGAGGACAAGGCCGCGACGGCTGCGGAGGAGGAGTAGTTCACCCTGTGGCGGCGGCCACCGGGGAGGTCAGCAGCGTCGACGCTGGAGCTCCGCTTGTCGAGGACGCGGCCGACGAGTCGTCGTCGGAGGAGGGACGTGGCGGCGGGCTCGGCGCTAATCGAGGAAGAGGGCGAGTCCTGCGGCGGGCTGGCTCGGCGAGCAGTCCGGCCCGGCAGGGCTACGCGGCCTCAATTGACCCTGGAGGGGTCCGGGTGCCACACGAGGGCCACGGCGGCGAAGGGGCTGACGAAGGCCGCTGAGAAGAAGAAGGCGACATCCCCTTTCTCATCTGGGCATGCACAAACCCCGCCGCCTTCTTCACCTCCTCCGGCAGGTGTTGATTTGGATGATGATGTGGAGCTCCCTTTTGATCTCGGGCCTCTCAGCCCAGAGAGGAAAAGGAAACTGGTGGAAGAGGAGGAGATGGACGACGAGTAAGTACTCTGTTCCTTACTGTCATTTCCACTTCCCCGAATCGGGTCGCTTGTCTTGATCCATTTTTGCTTTTGCAGGGAGACAGAGACGTTGTCCTAGAGGGCGAAGAGGGCGAGGACCTTGGCGAGCGGTCAGTCCCCGGCTGGGGCTTCATAGACACCACTGGTGGTGCTGAGCAGCCCGGACAACAACCCCCTGCGCAGCCCCCAGCGTAAGTTCGTCACCCTCTTCTTACTCGACATGTGGTAGGCGCTCGATGCTATGATGCTGACCTTGCCGGGTTTGCGGGAGGGGAGCGGCAGCAGGAGGAGCCACAGGCTGCTCCTAACACACCACCCCATCGACTACGCGCCGCTGGGGCATCCCGGCAAGGGCATCGAACACGGAGCCTACATCCATGGAGGAAGAGGGAACTTGGCGCTGGTGACTCTGCCGAGGCGCCAAATCTTGTGGCGGAGAGGGACTTCACTTCCTGACACAGCACTTTGAGTCGCTTTGTCCTTCGTCTCTGTTTTTCCCTTATTCTTTTCTTGGCTTCATCGCCCCCATTGCTGCCCAGGCCCTCCTTCAACAGACATGGAGGACGTGGACACTGTTGTGGGAGACATTGCTGAGGAGGCCGCAGCGGAGGCCAGCAGGATTGTCGCCGAGGAGGCCGACGCTGACGAAGCGGCCAAGGGTGCTGCCGAGGATGCCGCCGCGGGGGCCGCCAAGGCGACCGGCGAGGCTTCTGCCGAGGGCACCAGCGGTGGACCTGCCAGTGAGGCCGGCAAGGCCTCCGCCGAGGAAGAGGTGGCGGGTGACCAGCCCCCCTCCTCCTCAACCTCGGGCCCGGCAGATATCCTGAAGGTGGGCGACGATCTTTTGGTCCATCTTCCAGGGGCGTCAAGCCGAGCGCCCGCCGAAGGGGAAGCCTTTGACGGCGAGGTGCTTGCCGCCACCGGGCTTGAGGTGGTTGATGGGCCGGGCGTTGGCGGCAACGGTTCTCCAGAAGAGCAGCTTTTCCGCGCCATGGGGGCTGATTTCCAGAAGCTCCAAGCGCTCTACCGTGCTCGCCTGGACAAGGTCAAGTCCAGGATGGCATCGGTGGACAACGCGGAGGTGGACTTCAAGGCGCGCGTCGCTGAGATGTAGACTTGGTTCCACCAGACTCGCGAGGAGCAGAGGGCCTTTCAGGAAGAATTGGCCAAGCGCGATGTGGAGCTCGCCATGAAAATGGCCGACATCGAGAAGGCCCAGGAAGAGGCGGCGAACTTGGCCGCCGGGGCCGAAGCCTCCCGGAACCAGCATCAAGCCGCCCTGGACTCCCAGGAAGAGGACCTCTTCGCGCATGAAGTGAAGCTTAGCGCAACGCTCCGTGGCAAGGATGAGGAGATCGAGGCCCTTGTCGCGCGACGGACTCGCGAGCTGGAGCAGAGGCACAAAGAGGCACTCGATGCCCAAGCTCTGGACCATGCCGGCAAGGTGAAGGAGCTGGAAGCAGAGCGGGACGAGTTGAAGGAGCAAGCCCTCAAGCTGTCCGGCGAGAAGAACACGCTCAACCGCGCCTTGGTAGAGGCGCAAGGAGCAGTCATCAGCAGGACTGGGGAGCTCTCCGACGCGCAGAACTCCATAAGAGACCTCAAGCTGAAGTTGGAGGATCTCGAGAAGATGATGTCGGAGAGCAGGGCTCGGGAGGAGACCTTGACTAGGAGCCTCGAGGAGGAGAAGCAGCTGCGGGCAAACAAGGCCGCCTCCTACCAGGAATATGTGGTGGGTGAGAACAGGTGGATCAGCCATCTGGAGGTCGTTGCCGGCAGGGTCACCTCGCAATTGGCCACCATGGGGTTGCCAAATGTGAGGTATGCCCCTGAGCGCAGCGGGACCGTCAACGCCAAGCTGACCCAGTTCTTCGAGGGCGTCCTCGGAGCCTTGGCCTATCTTCACTCCACCAGGATGGCCACGCTGGCCGAAGAGGCCCGGCGACTTTGTCGGAGGGTCGTGACCAAGGTCCTCATCAAGGTGGCGCACTGGGATCCCGACCTTGACTTCGCGGCCTCGATGAAAAGCTTGCCGGATGGTGTTGACCTCACGGTGCTCAAGGAGCGCATCAAGCCCATCACCGACCGCATCAACAAAATCAAGAGGGTGGAAGGCCAGCGCCGGGATTAGGCATCCCGTTCTTCTTCGCCGCTGCGGGTTCCCGACCAAGACAAATTTTATTTTTAGTTAGAACCGCAGCTATGACGTGATGTAATATAACTTTGAAGTACTCTTAATTTTCATGCATGTTATTTCCCCGTTCAATTCCTCTTTGTATGTGTGCCCCTCATCGATCGGGTAGGCTTGCCGGCACGGAAGCCCCTAGCGGCGTTTTGGGGACGGATCCCCAGGGCCTGCCGGGTACGCGTGCTGCCGGACGAGCAACCTTTCCGTTCCGAACGCGGCCGCTCGAACTGTCGAGCTTGACTCGAGTCAGAATCGAGGGCGTTGTTGGTCGCGGAAGGTTACTCTGCCATTATCGGCGCAGCCGCTTGAGCTGTTGAGCGGACTCGAAACAGGGCAAGGGCGTTGCCGATCGTGGGAGAGCCCCCTGGCGTGCAGGACTCTCATACAAAGGCGCGACATCTCCGGGGGGAATAACCTCAAATAAGAAGGGTAGCATAAATAAGGGTTCAGTGCAACTTAGCTTCTGTTTGCAATCGCTCGAGTGTCGATCTTCTGGCCTCCTTTCTTCTTCAAGGGTCGCGAAGATGAAGGAGTGTCGGGCTAACTGCTAAAGCCGATTCTCACCACTGCACCCCCTACCTGGCGCGCCAAAGATGTCGGTGTAGGACGACACCTATGGGATCACAAGAATCCCTACTACGGTTGTGAGGCGCGGGGTCGTGAGAAGAGCGGATCAAACAGATAGCACACGGTTTCTTTATCCAGGTTTGGGCCGCGAGGATGCGTAAAACCCTACTCCTGCTTTGGTGGTTTGTTTATCTGTGTTCTTGAACTAGCTATGGGGCGTGAGGAGCTCCAAAAAGCCGAATCCTCCTCCTGGTCGCCTTGGGCCTCCTTTTATAGGGAAAGGGGTTGCCACAGTGGCACACAGGAGGTGGAAAGGGTACAGTGATGCGAGTCTATCCCTCGCATTACATGACAAGGCACCTTAAATGCGTCTTGCTTAGGTGTCCTTGCTTTATCGGGGACGGGGGAGAGCCCTGTCTCGTCTGTCGCCGCTCCCTCTCGTGTTGACACGCATACAGCCAGCGGTGCCCGCGGTGCCATGTAAGCAGGCAGGCAGCTGAGGTGGCGCAATGATGGGTCTCCACGAAGGTCCGCTTGCCGCCACGCAGGTGCCTGCCCAACTGGTTGGGTCGGCAGCTACATGCGAACGGCGGTGAAGGTTTGATTGGCGTGGGCCTGATGGTGGCCCTACGGGTGTCCTTGGCAAGGGCCTCGCCGTAGCCCCGGCAAGGGTCTTGCCGTGGCGCCTGCTGTCATCCCCGACAAGGCTCTTGCCGGGGGCCTTGTGGTCCTCCTTGGCTGGGATCCCGCCAAGGGTCGTCATCTTCTATAGTGCGTATCTGATCTTGAATGTCTTCACAAAGATGTGCATGCCACTATGGGGATGTCTCCCGAATCCTTGCCCCATGGGGGCAGTGGACTCCAGGGTGACTCGCTCCGTAGGTGTGGGACGAGCTGCCACGGCCAGGATCTTGCCGGGTTTGCTAAAACCGCCTCCCGGCAAGGGTCTTGCCGCGGGAGTCCGCTTCATCCCCTTTGCTCTTTGTGGTCTTGGTCTTAGCGTCGTTCTGCTCCTTTCGAGCTTCGGCCTTACCTTGGCTCACCTCCCTTGCCTTGCTCAGTGCGGTGGTGCCCGCGGCTCAGACTGCCCGTGCACAGTTATAGGGGTACAAAAAGTGTACCCCTCTTTTTGTACACCGACACTCCACCAAAAATATGGCATCGCATTGATAATTCCTTTACAATTTTTTGTGGTCTCTACTTTACTTCATCTCTGGTGGGTGAGACAAGGGGACTATAGGTGGTCCCTCCTACTTAACCTAGATATTGGTGGCCTTGAGGCCATGGGCCACATAAACATGCCATTTCACATCTATTTTTAGACTAAAAGAATTTAGAATTCATTAGAAAAGAAATTAGGAAAAATGATAATAAAAGAAATATGGGTGAGCTTGTTCGAAGGACGTGGTGATCGGCTGTTCGTGGGAGATCGAAGATGTCGGTGGGAAACGACACCTATGGGATCACAAGAATGTCTAGTACGGTTGCCGGGGCGTGGGGTTGTGAGAAGAGCAGGATTAACAGTCAGCACACGGATCGTTTACCCAGGTTCGGGCCGCGAGGATGCGTAAAACCCTAGTCCTGCTTTGGTGGATGTGTTGAGTGTTCTTGAGCTCTCGAACTAGCTATGGTGGTTGTGTAATTCCAAAGAGCCAAATCCTCTTCCAGTACGCCATGGGCCTCCTTTTATAGTCGAAAGGTGCCGTGGTTTTGTCACGGCAGATGTCCTCGTGAAAGGACTTAGTCGTGGAGCCATAGCTACGGGTTAAATTGAAGGGGTTAAAGCGGACGCAAAGGCACGAGAGTTATACTAGTTCGGCCCCTTCGATGAAGGTAAAAGCCTACGTCTAGTTGTGATGGGATTGATGTCGTTTCGATGACCAGGGAGAAAATAAGCTTCGCCTAGGCCTCGAGTTGTTGTTATGCATCTTGAACCGCCACTGGTCATCCCTTTATATACACAGTTGGCCTTGACGGCCGGTCTACAGAGTCCCGAGCCGACCTATACAAAGTGTCCGGCTCGGTCTCTCTCCTTTCTAACTTATATTACAAGTTTACATAAACATGGCGGTTTACCACTACGGGCCCTAATCCGCCTTTGGGCCATGGGCTTCCAAGCTTTACTAGTTGAACGCCATCTTCAAGACCTTCATGGGCTTCAAAGACAGTTTAAGGTGAACTGGCCCTCCTGGCCGGTTTATACTTAGTAACTATATCCTCAACATTAGGCCCCGGATTGATTTGAGTTTATTCATGTCAATCTTCAACACTAAAAATATCTTGTAAACATCCTCTTGTATTTTCGTAAACCGCCATATTGACTTCTCCTGTGAATTTTTGTAAACCGCCGTGACGTCATCTTGAGCACCGCAGCGGTCTGTCATGGCATCATCTCTCTGCATAAAAGGATTAAAAGATTCCCTTCTCATTAATGATTATCTTGAAAATCAAAGGCGGTAGCGCCCACTCGGCCGCTTGGACGCCTTTGATTCTCGCTACTGCCATTTACTCTTTCCTTTATAAACAAAGCCCGAGGGCTCCTTTTCTCTTCCTCTTCTGCATCTTCTTCTTCCTCGTGGCGCCTCAGCTCAAGCTCCGCCGTCCGCGACCTTCGAGAACTGCACCAACCAAGGCCGCTGCATGAACCTGAGTTAGATCATAGGCTCATCGCCCCCCTCCGCCATAATCTGCAGTGGTAAACTTCTTCTGTTCTTCGTCCTTAGATCTGCATTAGGTTTTTTGCAAGCTCATCCGCACAGTTCTCCATTTTTCCTCTTCATCCTACCTTCTGCCGGGTAGTTTTGATCCAAAAACGGTATAGATCTCCTGCGGTAGTCATTCCGCATCTGTTTTTAATACTAGCAGCCCTTCCTTTTCTTCTTGTAAAGTATGCATCCTTCTCTATTCTACTTGAACGCCTTTTAAAGAACGCGGTAAAAACTGCTTTATAGATGTGCGGTAGATCCAAATAGATTTGAACATTGTGTAAAAACTGTTTCTGTCAACACTTAGCAGAAATTTTGAATCTTGGCCTTTCTGCCTATGGGCGGTTTAATCCTTGATGGCCAATCCGCCATATGTCATTAGCCCTCTCTTAAACCGCCAACTGGACCTTGCATTGTATTTTCACCGGTTTAACACTGAATTTTTCACTTACAAACCGTAGACAGTAAACCGGCACCTGTTTGATTTTCTTTTAGCTCCCCTTTCCGAATGGCGAAACAATTTGTTGCTTGCAATTGGGTTCCGTCACTGGATCACGGAAATACAACTCAACGGTTACGTCACCACCGGGCGTTTTAGCCTCAAAAATGTACTCCATTGGCGAGTTCCGAATCGGAATGTCCACCTGAACCTCAAGAAGGAGAGGTGATTGTTTTATGCAACACCTAGACCGGGATTCAGCCCGCCGGATCAAAAATTTCCGGGATGTCCTCGCAAGCTTCCAACTCCATCCACAAGATATTGGTCCGAACTGTGTCCAATATATGCAACTTTCAAGTATTTTGCGAAGTCTATCTTCAAGAAGAACCAACCGTGGAGTTATTTCGAGATTTCTTTCATTTGAACCGCCGTACAGAATTCTCGGACGGTCCTAACACAGAACTTGGCGGCGTTTCAATCCATAAAAGGAAGGAAGTGGACTTCCCTCACGCCAAACATCATAGCCATCCTAAAGATTGGAATCAAACCTGGTTCTATTGCCGGAACACTTCTCCTAACGGAGAAAATCCCTTGCCGGGTTATCACCCTCACCAGCTTAGCAACAGCCACCCATTGCCTTCGCACTTGACTGCCGCAGAACGGAAAAATTTTGCACCTCAAATTACCAAGCTCCGGGCTCTGATGGCCAACGGTTTAACTGGTATTGACCTTGTCCGCTGCTGGGTTTCTTGGGGCATCTTGCCATTAAGCCACCGCCCCAGATTGATGCACGAATATACTGGTGACGTCAAAGATCCTCAATGACATCACGAACTATCAATAACTGAGCTTGAAGTTACCGAAACAGTGAAGAAAATGCTCGATGAACCGATCTCCGCATGCAGCCAAACCGGGTTGGCTCCGTTCTGCATCTCCAACAAACCGCCCGCGGTAAGGTTCCTCTCATTACTCTACTGACTTTGATTCCATATTGATTGTATTAATCCCTCTGTATTAATTTTCAGGCTAACAGCTCCTTTTGGAAACGAACTAAACCGGCCCGGGTTCCTCGTGCAAAGACCAAGACCACCAAGAAAACTGGCAAGAGGAAAACTGCCGAGTCTTCTGAACCGCCAGAAGATGAAGAATCAGATGCTGAGGTAGATCTTGACTCACTTGGTTCTTTTTTCATTCATTTTATTGACAGTTACAATTCCCAGGATGACGCTGAGGCCAGCCATGCAGAACCTGTTGAGGTAATCCTTCTTTCTTCTGATTCTGATCTTGTACCGGTTAAAAGAATTCGCCGCACAGTCCGGAAAGTGAAACAATCTCACTCCTATGCTCATTTGGATCCAAAATTTTCTTTGAAGACACAGCAAGCTGAAGAACGCCGTACGACCCGGCATAGCGGTCAACAAATTACGTTGTCCGGTTTAGCTGACACACCAACCCGGAAACGTCGTCGTAGGTGACTTGTTCTCTGAAAAGCGTTATCCTTTGAAAGGTTTCTTCCGATGCCCTCTCAATCCGTCGGCCGAATTACGTGCTTCTTCCAACTCGTCTGGCGGTTCATCAACCACTCAGCTGCCTCCTCTCAAAGTTACTGTTGGGTAAGTATATTACTCCTTAATTTGTTCCTTGTATTTGTCGATTTATCATATTCTAACCCTTGATGTTGTAGCAACAAGGCTCGACTTAGTAAAAAGGCCAAGACCCTCGACCCTCATGGATGTTGATCCGGAGAAGACTCCAGAGCATCATGGTGAAAATCCCGAAGTGGCTAAAGACAACTCTGCTGGGAAAAATCAAGATGCCAATGCTAATCCGCCAGAGGTTGAACCGGATGTCCAAGTTGAGACTTCACATCCTCCTGCTCCTTCGAGTCCTGCAACATAACAACGGGACTCAACTACTGATCCGCCAAGCCCGGGTATGAAAACGCCAAGCCCTGTTGAAAATGCTAATTCGGCCAGTCCGACCAAAGATGATGATGTCGTAGTTACGGGTACCGCATATAACGCCCCTGGCAATCCGGTTGCTCTATCAAAGCACACTGCCAAGGAAGAATTTGCTGCCATGAGCAAAGGGAAGGAAAAAACTGATCTGTCAGCTTATAACAATCTCTCGGCCCAAGACCTTCACTCTGGCTTCCTGAACCGGCTCTACACAAGCG
The DNA here is from genome assembly GCA_021605145.1 of Aegilops bicornis. NCBI lineage: Eukaryota > Viridiplantae > Streptophyta > Magnoliopsida > Poales > Poaceae > Aegilops > Aegilops bicornis. Next base: position 164,521,076 of record CM038675.1, on the reverse strand, counting down.
TGATTATGAAGCCGGTTTAGTAAATCTTATGAAGGAGCGCTATGAGGTAAATAGTTGTGCCCTTCTCTTGTACCTTCATTGCATAGTAGCCCCCAAGGGCGGTTTGTCCCTAGAAAGTCAAACCGGGACTTTGCATAGTTCATAGTACTTTGTCTTATATATTTACGATCAAATACACATTAGCCCCAAGTGCCATGATTAACACTTGTATTAATCCATGGGACTTCAATAATCGATATATAAAAATGATCCGCATTAGCCCCCAAGTGCCAAGTGTATGACCTGGTTATGCGCTTGGGACTTCTAATGAAGATATTAACATGCTCTCTTTTTGTTGCAGAGTGAGATACGCCAACAAGTCTCACAAATCAATGATCTTCAAGAAAATCTGAAATCTCAAAAAGCAGAAACCTCCAAGGCCAAGGATGAGCTGAAAACCGCCTTGACTACCATGGAGCAGCTCAAGGAGTGGTTCAAGTCTGAGCGGGCCAGCTGGGATACTGAAAAGGCGGGCTTGCTAAAACGGGCGGAAGATGCTGAAGCAGCTCTTAAACCGGTGACGGAAGAGCTCACTGGATTAAAGCGCCAAATCAATGCCATGACTTCTGCAATATTTGGTAAGCAATGTTTACCGAAGCTTTATAAATATTCCGTTTTGAAATTGCATGTGGTTTAACGTAAACTTCTTAAACCGCTATAGGTAGGCGCATTGCTCATCTGGGCTCTGACATGCGGAAAAAACTCAAGGCCGCATATACATTGATTGAGCAGCTGTATACCGGCGCCCAGCGGGTTATTTGTGCCACTTATTGTGATAATGCGGCTCCAACACTGATCAAGGACAAACTGGACCGGCTATCTATGATACCAGCACAGGTAGAAGAACTGAAACGATCCGCTGCCCGGGCTGGCACCTTATTGGCACTAACTCGCGCCAAAGCATGGATAGCTGACCTTGATCCGGCTGACATAGCCAAGGGCTTCCCCAGTGCTCAAGAAAACGGCAAAGTATTTGATAATGATGCTCTCAAACGGGTAACAAGGGAGATCGTCCTCTGGCGAGTCAACTGCCGTAAGAGGCCAACCGACTGTTCACCGCTCCTTCTCTGACGCGAACAATGCACGGGTTGAAGCTGTTATTCGGAAGTGCGTAACCTTGTTCCACCAACCCGTAAGCACACTTACCCCCCGACGTTGATCCGCTGAGCTTATAAGTGAAGAGGCTGTCTTTCGGGCTTTAACCCGGATTGACTGGACCACCAATGACTTCCGGCCATTGGATGGTGAGGAGGAAGAAGTTGAACCGACGCCAGACGACCCATCTACTTCACGTCAACCCGGCAATGAAGCTTAATCCGTCAAGTCGGTTGATACGTCAGAAACTGCCCGTTATGAAGCAATTCCAAATTTTGGGCCTCTGAATGCCTTGTAATAGGATAGCCAACACTTTTGCTTTTAATATGCCTTCGTGCATGGGTGCTGATACTTTTGATTGAATGATCGAAACCTTCAATCTATATTACTGCAGTCACAAAATCTTAAACTGCCACGGCGGTTTGTGCCGCTTAGACTTGTGACATTCATATATATATGAAATGAAATATTGAGGTATATAATCAAAATTTGTGATACAAAATACCTGCCATCGCTGGGCATGAAGTTGGCTTAGCCAATCTTGAAGCGGAGGTTGTATAAACCATTACCGTCAAAGGAGAAAACAGCTCTTGTGTTTATAATGCCGGTTTACCATGTAAACCATGCCGGGTCATGACAAGCCCCCTGTTACTCCATAATGGGATGTTAACAGAAAAAGTCAAACCGGAAAAATTATCTCCGGATTAAAATGGACCGAATTCCGTCAATTGACAGTTTGAACCGGTTTAAAAATGTTATCGGTTTAAAAACGCAACAAAAATCAAATAACAGTTATGAAAAATATGGAAGCAAAGGCAATGATAAAACCGTTTGCAAAAAGAGGCTTTACTGAGCCGATCAGATGGTGTTACCATGGTGGGACACGACCAAGCTCCCAATAAGGTGTAGCTATGGTTCAAGTCAGCCAGGTCCCCAACTGAAACCGTGGCATTATGCCGATCAAGTGGCGTGGCAATGGTTCGGGTTCGACCAAGCCCGGAAGTGACTCTATGGCCTTAGGCCGATCAAGAGGCGGGACTGGTTCAGACTTGACCATGTCCCCATGTGATCTGGTGGCTTTCGCCTATCAAAAGGTGTTGCATTGGTTCGGACACAACCAAGCCCCAAGTGATATCATAAAGCTTTTGAAAAGCAAACTCAAGGGTAAACCGAGGCCGCTTTAAGATAGAACAACTCCATGTAACCACGCATGATGTAGCAGCAGATACCCCGCTTTAGCTGAGGCTCCGGTTTATTACTTTATTCATAATATATACACTGTTATAATATGTACATGAGTAGAGCCGATGGCTCAGGTATAATAAGGCCGAAGATGAGCTATGTTCCACGGCCTGTTGGTCTCCTACTCCGATGTATGTGAGTCTTTATGCTCTCGAATATCGATCAAATAGTATGACCCGTTGTGTAGATTCTTGCTGACCATGAAAGGTCCCTCCCAAGGTGGGGATAACTTGTGCATACCAGTCTGGTCTTGGATGAGCCGAAGCACCAAATCTCCTTCTTGAAAAGTTCTGGTTCTGACCCGGCGACTATGGTAACGATGAAGATCCTGTTGGTAAATCGCCGAGCGGGCAGCTGCTATGTCATGCTCCTCATCCAAAAGGTCCAAAGCGTCTTGTCGTGCCGTCTCGTTGTCCGCTTCAACATAAGCTTCTACACGAGGTGAGTCATGACGGATGTCACTGGGGAGAACCGCCTCCGCTCCATAGACCATAAAGAACGTGTGTATCCTGTGGATCTGTTGGGCGTAGTGTTGATACTCCATAACACAGATGGTAGTTCTTCTACCCAACAACCCGGTGTCCTCTGCAAAGGGACCATAAGTCGGGCTTGATGCCTCTCAAGATCTCTTGATTAGCCCTTTCCGCTTGACCATTGGACTATGGGTGGGCTCTTGAAGAAAGCGTCAAGCCGGATGTGTTCACGTTCGCGAGAACTCTTTCATGGCACCTTTGGACAAATTGGTACCATTATACGTGATGATACTGTGGAAAGCCAAATCGGAAAATCACCTTTTGATGAACTGAAGCGCCGTGGCAGCGTCACACTAGCTAACAGGTTACATCTCTACCCACTTTGTAAACTTGTCAACCGCCACCAGAGGTGGGTCTTCTTGTCCTTGGACCTTTTGAAAGGTCCAACCATATCCAGCCCCAGGTTGCAAACGGCCAAGTAATTGGAATCATCCTCAATTCTTGGGCGGTACATGAGCACGTCTGGAAAACTTTTGGCAACCATCACATCGTCGACCGGATCTTCCGCATCGGCATGAGCGGTCAACCAATAGAAACCGTGGCGGAACGCTTTAGCCACCAAGGATTTTGAACCGCGTGGTGACCACAATCTCCTTCGTGGATCTCACGCAATATTTCACAGCCTTCCTCAGGGGACACACAGCGTTGAAACGCCCCTGACACGCTGCAATGATGCAAGTCGCCATTAACAATGGTCATAGACTTGGATCGCCGGATTATTTCCGGGCCAACGTCTCATCCTCTGGTAACTCGCCCCGGTTCATTTACGCAAGATAAGGAAGCGTCCAATCCGGAGTGACGTGAAGAGCTGCCACCAAATGAGCCTCCGGATCAGGAATAGCCAAATCCGCTTCACCAGGGAGCTTGACCGACGGGTTGTGCAGCACGTCCAGAAAAACAATGGGCGGGACCGGTTTACGTAGAGAGCCCAACCGTCTTAAAGCGTCCGCCGCTTCATTCTTCCGACGGCCCACGTGATCCACCTGATAGCCCTTGAAATGACCTGCAACAATATCCACCTCACGATGATATGCAGCCATGAGTGGGTCCTTTGAATCCCAAGTGCCAGACACCTGTTGAGCCACTAGGTCCGAGTCACTGAAGCACTTAACCCGGCTTAGATTCATCTCCTTAGCCATCCGGAGACCATGGAGCAAGGCTTCATACTCAGCTGCATTGTTAGTACAAGGGAACATTAAGCGGAGAAAGTAACAAAACTTGTCACCTCGTGGGGAAGTTAATACGACTCCAGCCCCCGAGCCCTCCAATTGCCTGGATCCGTCAAAATGGATGGTCCAATATGTGTGATCCGTCTTTTCTTCAGGTGCTTGCAACTCTGTTCAATCATTAATGAAATCCACAAGTGCTTGAGATTTGATCGCCGTTCGAGGTACATACTTCAATCCATGCGGCCCAAGCTCTATAGCACACTTAGCAATCCGACGATCGCTTCCTGTTTCAATTATATCGCCCAAAGGAGCAGAGCTGACCATCGTGATCGGATGGCCACGGAAGTATTTCTTAAGCTTCCGCTCGCCATAAAAACTCCATTATACTAGCTTTTTGCCAATGCGGGTACCGTTGCTTGGATTCAATAAGCACTTCGCTAATATAGTAAACCGGTCGCTGAACCGGATATTCCTTGCCTGCTTCTTTGCGCTCTACCACAATAGCCACGCTAACTGCACGAGCATTAGCCGCTACGTATAATAATAACGGTTCTTTGTCGATTGGAGCTGCAAGAACGGGCGGATTAATAATCGCCGCTTTAAATCCTCCAACGCTTCATCGGTAATTTGGACTCGAACAAACCGATCTGTCTTTTCAGCATTTGGTACAAAGGATGGCCTTCTCTCCGAGGCGGCCGATAAAGCGCTCAACGCGCAATCCGGCCTGCCAAACGCTGGACATCGTTAATACACTTCGGTTTAGCCAGGAGGTAATAGCCGTAATCTTTTCGGATTAGCTTCAATTCCCTGTTGGACACGAGAAAACCCAATAACTTGCCTGTCGGAACACCAAAAACACATTTGGCCGGGTTGAGCATCATCTTGTAAACCCGTAGGTTGTCAAAGGTTTCCTTCAAATCGTCAATCAGTGTCTCTTTCTCCCTTGTCTTGACCACAATGTCATCTACATAGGCGTGCACATTACGGCCGATCTGCTTGTGCGAGCAATTACATACACATCGTTGATAAGTTGCACAGGCGCTTTTGAGCCCAAAGGGCATGGATACATAGCAGAAGGCTCCAAAGGGGGTGATAAACGCCGTTTTCTCCTGGTCCTTAACCGCCATTTTGATATGATGATACCCAGAATATGCATCCAAAAAACTCAAACGCTCGCAACCCGCCGTAGCGTCAATGATTTGATCAATACGAGGGAGGGCAAAAGGATCTGCTGGACAAGCTTTATTAAGGTCTGTGTAATCCACACACATATGCCAGGTGCCGTTTTTCTTAAGGACCAGCACCGGATTAGCCAGCCACTCAGGATGGAAAACTTCAACAATAAAGCCACCGCCAAGAGCACAGCTACTTCTTCACCAATAGCTTTGCGTCTTTCTTCGTTAAACCGGCGGAGGAACTGTTTCACCGGTTTGTACTTAGGATCCACATTAAGAGTGTGCTCAGCGAGTTGCCTCGGTACACCTAGCATGTCAGAAGGCTTCCATGCAAAATTGTCCAGATTCTCACGGATGAACTCGATGAGCGCGCTTTCCTATTTCGGATCCAAGTTGGCACTGATGCTGAATTGCTTGGGCCGAACGCCAGCACGAAGTCAACAAGCTTAGTCTCAGCTGCCGATTTGAATTTCAGGGACGGATCATGTTCTGTAGTTGGCTTCTTCAATGGAGTCATGTCCGCCGGATCAACATTGTCCTTATAGTACTTCAGCTCCTCAGTGGCACAAACCGACTCTGCGTAAGCTGCATCTCCTTCCTCGCACTCCAAAGCGACCTTACGGCTTCCGTGTACCGTTATGGTCCCCTTGTGACCCGGCATCTTGAGCTGTAAATACACATAACAGGGCCGTGCCATAAATTTGGCGTAAGCCGGTCGCCCGAACAGGGCATGATATGGACTTTGGATTTTTACCACTTCAAACGTCAATGTTTCCGATCTGGAGTCATAATCATCACCAAAAGCCACTTCCAGAGCTATTTTACCATCAGGATATGCTGACTTGCCAGGTACCACACCATGGAACACTGTATTGGACGGTTTGAGATGTTTATCCGTTAGTCCCATACGACGGAAGGTCTCATAGTACAGGATGTTAATGCTGCTCCCTCCATCCATGAGTACCTTGGTGAACAAGAGGTGGAAAGGCCTACAGTACTATGAGCTTATCGCCCGTATGACAGGACAAGACGCATTTAATGCATCACTTAGGTGTCCCCTAGCTTTATCGGGGATGGGAGCGAGGCCCGTCCCGTCCGTCGCCGCTCCTCTTCGCTTCGACACACGCCCTGGCCAGCGATGCATGCGACTCCATGTAGGCAGGCAGGCAGCTGAGGTGGCGCGGTGGTAGGGTCTTCACGAAGATCTGCATGGCACCACGTAGGTGCTTGTTGAGTTGGCGTAGAGGCCGCCCGTCACCACGCAGGTGCCTGCCCAGCTAGTTGAGCTAGCAGCTGCTTGGGGACGGCGGTGGAGTTTTGGTCGACGCGGGCACTACTAGGGAAAAGTCTAGCAGCAGCGCGGGTTTTAGGTGTATCAGTAGCGCGGGGAGTGGCGCTACTAATAAGGCACTACAACTAACACATAGCAGTAGCGAGTGCTCACCAGCGCTATTGCTACACAAGTGTTGCAGCAGCGCTTAGTGGAAGCTCACATCGCTAGTAGCTCTAGCGCCGCTTTGTCTGGACGCCAGCCATCGCTATCACGGCGCCATCGCTAACTTTTCATACACTCGCTACTGCTAATTTTAGTAGTTTTTTGTTTTTTTCAGCATATTTGTTTTGTATTTGAACATGCTTTATAGAAGAATCTTTAGCACATACAAATGTCATCATGATACACATACAAATGCCTGCGAGACCACAAATGTAATCATAGCATATACATACAAATAGTCTCATCATAATCATCATCCAACACAAAGTGGTATCTTGTCGTCATCTCGAAAATAGCGATACATGCAAGTCTTGAATACTTGCAACTACAACAATGTCATCCATATAAACAAAGGTATGCACAAGAAGAGCTATCACTATGAGTGAGAGCAGAACTATGCAGTACATGAGGTGGCGGTTACGAGTCCTCTCTCGCGCTAGCGTGAACCTCAAGTAATTAGCTTCTCCTTCTTGTCTACTTTTGAAGCCTTTATGGCTGGCGCCCGTGAACCCATTCACTTGCGCCTGACACTCATGCCACTAGTTGTACACCCCCGGAACCTTCCCTTTGTACACGACATAGCAATTCCAACTCGCCATCAAGAAACTAGGTACACAGTAGAGATGCATGTTCATGAAGAGGATGTACAATCATATATATGCAACAAAATATACTAGAGCAACACCGAAAAAGAAAGGGTTAGCAACTAGATGCAACATACAAGACGCAAATTAATTAACTTGAGGTACGCAGTAATCGTCGCAAACTAACAAAGTAGCGTTACGCAAGTTCGGCGAGGACCGTGGACATCACAAATCTTCATCGCTACAAAAGTATACAAGTTCAACCGACATATCATCATCATCGGCATCATAAATCACTAGAAGTTCCATCCTTCCATATCATCGAGGATGGACCCTAGCTTCTTGAACGGCGTGAGGTCTAGACGTTGCATGCCTATGCGAGTTCGGACGTCAGCTCGCGATATAGCAGGGCCGTGGTGGAACATCCCTTTCTCATCGACGACTTCTTTCATGATGATCGTCGCAATGTCGCTTTGGATGTGAAAGAAGTCATCTCTAAGTTTATAATCCGCTTCTCCATGAGATTCTAGCCACTTGTGGATATGATCATCATTTCTGCTTCTCATGCGAAGCTTTTGGTGATCCGTGTTGAACTGAATCATGAGATGGATGATGTAGAATCCATCCTTCTTGCTTGGTTTTGGGACATCGATGCAGGAGAAGTTAGTTTTATGCCTGAAACCCATCTTCTTGTTCCTTTGTTTCCTGATCTGCACGTGGCCACCTCTAAAGCTGAAGCCTTGGAGAGCATCATCTAGAATATTCATTATGTGGGTGTAGTCTTTTTTCTCGTAGTCTCTGGAAGGGTCAAAATACACGGCGTGGGAGACTTGCGGGTAAAGAATGATAAGGACGGCGCGCCTGTTGCTGCGGGAAAAGACACCTCAAATTATTCCCCATATGAGAGAGAAGGAATGATTGAAATGTACGAAAGAGTTGTCCGGAACTGACTTACTTTGGATGATAAGGCACGAGGACAATTTCCCGGTCCATATTCTGTACCATGAAGTTTTGGAGGTACTCCCTAGCAGTTTCACACTCAAAGTCGCCGAGACTCAAGAAAGACTCGTGCACGTAGTACGGATCCGCCACACAGATTTGCGAGACTTCTTCACTCTTCATGACGGAGCTCATATGTAGCGCAAAAAGGCGGACGATTGTAAAATCAAGCCGCCTTGTCAGAAACATTTCAAAGATATGGTCAAACCGCAGGAAGAACACCTCCATGGCGGTGTCTCGGCAATAGCACTTCCCCTCGTGCACACGAGCCGCGTATGTCGGATATCCTGGATCCTTTGAGGCTAGTAGGCTTTTCTCAGTCGACAGCACATGGTCGTGCAGTCTCCTGAGATCCCCTGATAGTGCCTCCAGGTGCCATCTCTGTGATCACAAGTCGTCCAATCCCTAGTTTGTTAGGTTTTCGTATCCTCTGCTTCTTATGCTTCCTCTTTTCGGTAGCGGCACCGGGGCCGGTACCTTCCCTTGATATCTTCCCTGCGGTACCTTCCCCACCGGTCTCGGCGCCGCCATCGGTGCCGGCGCCGTCGGTGTCGATGTCGGCGTCAGTACCATCATCGAGGCCGACCTGCAAATCTTGCTTAGCAGTCAAATAGTCTAGGTACTCTTGTTCACCCTCATAATCCATCTCGTCTACATCTTGGTCAGAAGGCCCAGTTTCTTCGTTGTTCGACATGTTTCCTATGATTAAGTGTCCTCATTTATTTCTAAAAGTATGAATAAATGAGAAATGACATAAAAAAGAAATCTATGAGCCAGCACTCGATATGCCAACTATGTAGCACAAATCATGCCTTTATTCACAGGAAATTTTGGCATGACCTTTGCTAAAAAATGGACATATCGAGCGCCTGAAATTCACCGGAACGGAAATGAATCAACATTCCGGCGTAACATAGGCCACTCGAATCATTTTCCAAACATGACATGTCCAAAACATGACATATCCACATATCACATGTCCAGTTCAAATTTGCATGTAAATTCAGCTAATTTTGAAACCTAGCTAAATTCATAACTAAATAGATAACCTAATTAACATACTGCCCTAACTAAAACCTAAGTAAATTAACCGAAGAACCCTAGCAGAGAGAGAGGGGGGTTTACAAAGGGTGCAGGGGCAAGGAGGCAGGCCCGACGACAGCCGAGGTTGGGAGGGGAGGAAGCAGAGGAGGGAGGCGAGGGCCGGCGGGTCGGGCGAAGCGCGGCTGGGTCGGGGCGAGCGCCTGGTCGGGGCGAGGCCGGGCCGGGTCGGGGCGAGGTCGGGTCGAAGTAGCGGGCCGGGTCGGGGCGAGGGGTCGGGTCGGCATGCGACGGGGAAGAGAGTGGGGATTTGGGGAGAAAAGGCGGGATGAAGCAGGGAGAGTGAGAATTTTGGGTTAAGTGGATGTAGCAGTAGTGCATTTGGACAAAACGCGCTGCTACTACCTTCAGTAGCTGTAGCGGTTTATACAAAATGCGCTACTACTACCTTCAGTAGCTGTAGCGGTTTAGACAAAACGCGCTGCTACTACCTTCGCTACTGCCAGTTTTCCTTTTTCTTTTCCTTTATTTTCTCCCACTTTTATTTCCCGAGAGTAGTGAACGAAGGGAGGGCGATATATATTGCATCATTTGACGGTTAAATATGTATGCAAAATAGGAACATATATATTACATCATTGGACCCATGCATAATAATGGCTAAGTGTGTATACAAAATAGGAACATATATATATATATATATATATATATATATATATATATATATATTACATCATTTGACCGATAACATACGGTTCCTCAGCGCTGACGTTTTCGTTTTTGAGTCAGCTTCTTTCCTTCTTGTTCGTCGAAGAATAATTGAGCCCCTCATTGTGACTTTGCCTTTTCCATGGAGTACGATTTTTCTTAGGTAATGTAGTATTGATTCTTCTTTTGACGTATACTTCATCGTCATCGTCATCTTCCCTCATTGGGTTGCCCGTCTTGATCATAGTCTTCCTCGTTGGCGACTCCATCCATTCCAATGATGTTTCTTTTGCCTCTCCTCACGACAACACGACTGGGATTGCATGGGTCGGTTATGAAGAAGCATTGTGTCACGTGCTTAGCGTGTACCCATGGCTCGTTTTTTGCGATAGCGTTCACGGTAGCGCTCTTGGCGTCGGGTATAGTCATGGTAGTGAAAATCCGGTTTTCTCTTTCGACATTCTTAGCCCATCTAACACGGAACATCGTCGTGTTGTGCAGTCCAGAGTAGTCAAGCTCCCAGATCTCCTCGACCATTTCATAAAATCGTTCGGTTGCGCCGTTGTCGCTGCCGGTCATGCATTCCATCGTCCATCCTGAGTTCTGATCATCACTGTCCATATCTTTGGCCTCCGTGTAGAACGTGTATCCATTGATATCATATGCCTGATAGGTTACGAGGTTGGGCGAGGGGCCATGTGCTAAGGCGTATATGAGCAATCCATCCTTAGAGCCCTCCTCCGGGGGATTAGCAATAATATGCTCTTTGAACCAATGCAGGAAAGTGGAGTTGTGCTCTCTAGTAACTTCGGCGTTAAATCCTGCATACCCCCCGGTCACGATACTTCTTTGCGATAATTTCTTTGTGCAGTGCCACGAAATGATCTACCTCGTCTAGGTGTTGTAGCACTACCAAGTTTGCTCTGTCAAAGTCGCTGCATCGATCTGAGTATGCCACGTGCAGTTCCCTGCGACCGTTGCAGTGACCATCTCCTTCGAGCCTCCCATCGTGCTTGTTAACGGGCAAACCAACACTAACACCAGGCGGCTGGTCTGCGCCATATAGAAAATTCTCACCGAAAGAGATGCACTCTTGTGTCAAATAGCCACAGACGATGCTTCCATCCGGACGGGACATGTTACTGAAACGAATCCTTTGATGATCCCATTCATCCTCTCAAACGGCATCATGCTTTGTCAGGAATGACGGCCCCAGTCTATTATGTCATCCACAATATGGACACACAGATGCACCATCACGTCAAAGAACGTGGGCGGGAAGTACATCTCAAGCTCATTCAGTATCACAACGATCTCTTCATGTAGCCTTCGGAGCTGCTTCACACTGATCAACTTTCGAGAGATGACGTCGAAAAATTTGCAGAGACCAATAAGCGTGTCACGGACGTGCTTGTCCATTATCCCTCTAAGGGCAACAGGTAGTATCTGCGTCATCATCACATGACAGTCATGAGACTTCATCCACGAACCTTTTCTTGTCCGTGTCTAGATATCTCGCTTATCTTGCCACAAGAATCAAACTAACTTTGACTCCCGTAAGGCACTTAAAGAATTGATTGATCTCATCCTGACTTAAGGTGAAGCAAGAAGGGGGGCAATAATCCTCTTTCTTTATTTTCTTGCCCTTCTTCTCCCGTGCCTCTGTCTCCGTCTCTGTCTCGTCTGACTTTTTACGGGGCGGCATGTGCAGATCTTCCCTGTTTTTCAAATCTTGCAAGTCTTTTCTTGCCTTCGGCCCATCCTTGGTCTTATCCGGCATGTTCATCAGTGTTGCGAGCAAGCTCTCAAGGACATTCTTACAGATATGCATTTGATCAAGGCAATGAGGTGTATCGAGTTTGTGCCAAGACTCCAAGTCCCTGCAACATAGACCTCGTCTTCCATACCTTCAAAGCAGCGGCTCCGGCGCCTTTCTCATCGTCTTTCGGTAGCGGCACTCCTTCCAGTTTTTCAACAGCTCATCGATTTCGGCACCGCTCCGCTTACGTGGAGGTCCTCGATGCTCAGCGTGACCATTGAATAGATCTCCATGGTTTCTCCACGGTCGTCCTGTTCAAGCCATCTTCGATGCCCCATGTACACGATTTTCCCAGACCCGCCATCTTTCCTTGACATTAGCTGCTGAGATGTCGTATCATCCATGCACCGCGTGCATCCACAATATCCATGGCACACCTGGCCTGCCACATATCCGTAACCGAGATAGTCGTACCTTTATCGTGATCAGCGGCTCTCATGTTGAAATACTCACCTTGTCTTTGGCGTCTCATGTCTTGGCCGGTGTTTTCCATAACGTGTCTAACTCCTCTTGAAGTAGCCCCGGATACAAATTAATATTATTTCCTGGTTGTTTCGCCCTTGAATAAGCATTCTCATGTGAATGTACTTAGATTTCATGCACAACCAGGGGAGGTTGTACATCCATACAAACACGGGCCATGTGCTATGGTTGGTGTTACGGTTGCCAAACGGATTCATGCCATCGGTACATCGCCACGAGCACGATGTTCCTTGCATCACATTCAAAATACTGATAGAAGCTGTTCAACGCTCTCCACTGGCTTCCATCCTTCACGTGTCTTAGCTTCGGATCATCTCCATCGTCAGGCTTCTTCCTCTCCGCGTGCCAGCGCATTAGTTTTGCTTCCTTGGGATCTACAAAATACCTCTGGACGGAGAGTGATCGGTAAGTACCATACAACTTTCTGGGGACATTTCTTCCCGGCCTTCTTGTATCGAGAAGCATTGCACACCGGACAGCTTGTTTTTTCCGCGTGCTCCTTCCGATAAATTATGCAATCATTGATGCATGCATGGTATCTAACGTGTGGCAGATCAAGAGGGCACATGATCTTCTTGGCCTCATCAACACTAGTAGGACATAGATTACCCGCGGGAAGAACATCCCTTAGGTACTTGAGATGCTCATCGAGGCTAGTGTCGGTCCATTTGTTTTAGCCTTCGCCGTGGAGTTGGAGCGTGAAACTCAAGCGGGTCACCTCAGGATTGCAACCATCATACAATGGAGTGTTCGCGTCTACCACCAGTTGCTCCAGCTTAGCCTCCTCTCTAGAAGCAGCTCTCTCAGTACTCGTCTCCTTGTGAAGCAATGCTTGAACATGAGGGTCCCGCACGGTTGAACTTGTACTGACGAACTCTGCTGCGTGGAGTCCATGTCGTTCTCTCCGCCGCCATGTCCGGCCCCTTCTCCTCTGCCATGTCCGGCCCCTTCTCCACCGCCATGTCCGACCTCTTCCCCGCCGCCATTATCGATCATCTCTTCGTCTTGCCCCGTGTCATCATTGCCTGCCCCGTCGGCATCCTCAACATCGTCATCCTCATCTTCAGTTATCCACCGAGTATAGCCATCCATGAAACCAGTCATGAGCAGGTGCGCTTCGACATGACCATCGTCATAGGGGTCGAGCCAAACTATTCCTTTGCATTTTCGACACGGACATGAAACCTCTGTCACGTTATTTTCTTTCATGTCCTGCACCGCCGACCGCAACCACCTGTCCACCATCGCTCCAATCGACCATCATGAACGCGTCTGCACGGTAACAATAAAACAAATTGATTATAAAAATGCGTGCATGCATCAAAGTCATACAAAAATTCGGCATGACCTTCCCTAAAAATAGGACATATATGGATCTAGAGTTTGCCCGGAATTCACCAAAACGGAAATAAATCGACATTTCGGCAAAACATAGGCAACTCAAAAGCACAATTTGGCGTCAACTCATGCCACACACACAATTTCCATAAACATATCACACACACATAAACATATTTCCATTTTGCAAAAGCATGAAATTTTAATCACCTCTATCTCGAGATCGAGCACACGGTGGAGATGATGTTGTAGGGAGATCAAAAGTGCACAAAGCTCTTCTTGACAAAGATAGATCTAGTTAGGGGCAAATAGGTCACTTAACTAAATCTTACATCTACCTAGCTACCTAATTTGGGAGGAGACAACTTCAACTAGTGAAGGGGGAAACGAAAAGAGAAAGGAGATGCATTAATGGAGGTGGTGTAGTTAGGCAGGAGTAATGAAGAGAGAGAAAGGTAGATAGAAGAGGGAGAGTAATGGGGAGAAGTATTGAGGAAGAAGAAGAGTGAGAGTGGGAGCATGTGGGAGGTAGGGGAAAGGGAAGAGAGGAGGGGGAGGGGGAGGGACGGGTGGGGAAAAGGTGGTGGGTTGGTGTGGATTAGCAGTAGCGTGGGAGTTAAAACGCGCTGCTACTAAGGAAGTAGCAGCAGCGCGCTTTGGGCAACGGCGCTACTGCTAACTGGGACCAAAAAGTGTGCCAATTTGAAATTTAGCAGCAATGACCTCAGAAAAAGCACGCTACTACTACATCCATAGCAGTAGCGCGGCTCGCGGCACCGCGCTGCTGCTAAATGGAGTTTGGTGGACACCGTTGGTCGATATTTGTAGCAGCGCGGTTTACACCGAGCGCGCTACTGCTAAAAACTTGTCAGTAGCGAGTTTCCCGCACACGCACTACTACTAATTAGTAGCAACGCTCCTTTTTGAGCCGCGCTGCTGCTAAGATTCTGTGTATAGGCTTTTCCCTAGTAGTGGGGCCTGGCTGTGGCCCCGCTGACGCCCTTGGCAAGGGCCTTGCCGGGGGGGCCCTGCAAGGGTCTTGTCGTGGTGCTGCAGTCGTCCCGGCAAGGCGCTTGCCGGGGGTCTTGTGGATCTCCTCGGCAAGGATCCCGCCGAGGGTCGCCGTCTTCTGGTCCTCATCTGATCTCATTTATCTATGGTCTTGACAAAGATCTGCATGCCACCACAGAGGTGCCTCCTGAGCCCTGGTCCAACGGTAGTCGGTTGGGTTGGAACCCATGGGCTCAAGGGCGGCTCGCTCTGTTGGTGTTTGGGCAAGTTGCCCCAGCAAGGTTCTTTGCCGGGGCCGCGGAGGCCTGCCACGGCAAGGATCTTGCCGGGGGAGTCCACCTTGCCCTCTCGCTCTTTGGTATCTTTGGTCTTGGCGTTGCCTTGGCCATCTTGTGCTTCGGCTTCTCTCCGGCTTCCGTCCCCTGCTCTGCTTAGTGCGGCCGTGGGCGCGGCTCCGACTGTCCGTGCACAAGTAAAGGGGTCAAAAAGAGCGCCCCTACTTTTGTACACCGACAGGAGACCCCGGGCCTGGGCCACACATAAGCACGACACCTTGTTGGTCCAGGCCCAAAATGGTGCACGGGCAGGAGGGGCGGATTCTACCGCAGTAATTTTCCGTCTGCTGTGCTTCCCCACGACCTGAGCGCAATGTGGAGGGTGTTCGCACAGGAACACGTCACTGTGTACCCTCGACGCCGGGGGTGATGCACCGCAGCTCACGTCAAAGGAGACCCGCTGGAAGCACGGTACACAGACAATCCGGCGGGCGCTTTTGTGGACCCGAAACCCCACACGCCCGGGAGGGACCCCGTCAGGGCGCACGGCGGCTATGGGCTACCCTAGGTCAACCTGATCACCCCTAGGGCCTCGAGGTTCGCCGCCCTGGAATGAAGAAGAACGAACCAAGAACGAGGAAGAAGAAGAACAAGGGAGAAGGAAAAGTAAAGGTAAAAGATGTAGATAGATTTGTTCGATTCTGTGTTGTTCAATCGGCCGTCACCCCTTAGATATATAAGAGGCGGCTGGACTTCCTGTGCAAGGAAAAGGCTTGGATTCACGTCCAAAACCCTAGTCAAATTCGGATTGGTTTTGTCTGAACTTTCCAAAACTGTTAGGTTTAAACTGGCTGCACATTGCGGGTCTTTTTTGTGGTGGTAAACGATCTCTGATGGAAACGAGCCCAAAAGTAATCTTGACCGTTTCGACGAGGCGAACAACTTTCATGTTGAACGTTTTTTTATCAGAGGTGACCTTGACAGAGTTTTCGGCTGTTTTCCGAAGCCTGCGGCAGAAAAATCCAAAACCCAGACAAACATCCCCGTAGTGTCCGGCCATCCTCGGAGAAATCCAAAACCCGGATGATCATTCCCGGAGTGTCCGGCCATCCTGATGCAGCCACGCATTTTTGGCCGTAATTTTTGCATACGAACTCCGGTTGAGACGATTTTTATATCAAAATCAATCACTTCGACGAGGCGAACACAATCCGTGTAGATCACTTTTCCATACGAGGCAGTCTTGGGGGTGTAATCAGCCGAATAGTGTTCTGAATACAAAATCTCGGTATTTCGAACACAACTTCGGCCTTTGAGATGAGATCGGATGGTGATGGCCCAAACTTTAAAGATGTTCATATCAACAATACGTAACTCTTTCATGTAGATCACTTCTCCATTTGAGGCCATCTTAAATAAGTTCTTGACCGTGCCAAAATTTGGTGTCAACACGTGCCCGCCTGTTTTTCGGCAAAGCTTGTGTGCCGAAAAATAACTTGCACGAAGTTTGTTCTAAGCGCGATGTCAACACTCTATCGGCCATTTGTACGTGCTTAGGACGATAGGTATATATCGGCCATTTAGATTAGCAACAAAGTGAAGCTAATTGAACATATAATGATTTGGTAATACCCTTTCATGATGTAAGAAATTACATTGCATCCATGGATTAAAATAAGCCCACTAAGGGTAACCAATCATACTTGATAAATAATTCCATGGCATATGCATCAATGACATAGTTGAAGAATATGGATAATGTGTGGACCGAAGTTGTTGAAACCTTCGGCTTGGTCCTTCATAGTTTTCACTCTTTTCCTTCTTCATCTTTGCCGCACTTCGTGTAATGAATGCTTTCACATAGTTCTTATTTTGAGTACTTCCTTTAGGAACCCATGCCATGTTCCTTTATTCAAGTTCTTATGCACTAAGTTTTTGTAATTTCTTCTTTTGCCAATATGATAAGCCGAGTGAGCGTCCCGGCTGTGATTTTGTTTGAACTAATGACAATTCTTGTTTTACCTTGTGCACTTTCAACTTCTTTTCTTCAGATTTGGCACTTTGATTCTCGACAATTGACTGCTTCATCTCATTGCCTTTAGTAGCCAATGCTAACACTTTAATTGGCTCTTTATCCTTTAAGATCAAATCTGAGTTGGCACTCTTGCGACCATCTATTTTAACTCGATATACTTGTTTGATCACCTCTTCCTTCTTTCTTGAGCTCCGGACCTATTCTTTCTTATTAAAACGGTTTTGAACATATGACAGCTCACTGAACATTGATCTTCTAGGAGCTGCATAACAATGGTGAGATGGTCTAAAATATGATGGAGAATGTGCCATTGTATCATACCTGTCCCACGATGAATATCGATCTACATGAGCATAGGGAGGCATCCACGACATTGGCATTGGCAGCCCAAAATAAGGATATGAACACGTTGCATTAAAATTCTCTTCTTGCCAATACCGATCCTTGGATTTGCGCCTAGGGGTGATCTTGATGCGTTTGCATCACTTGACCGATAAGCACCATTCTCTTCACTTTTCTTTTGATATTTATCTAATAACTGTGCAAAAGTGACCTTGAATTTCTTGTACTTGTGCTTATTGCGGCCTTTATCTCCTTTTGTTTTGCTTGCATCGATCTTTGGATTGCTTTGTTGCCCCCCAGTCCTTGGCGTCTTCATTGTATCTTCGATAGGACTCATGCCTTCAAGAATATTTTCATTGTGCTTTTGAACAACTTCTTTACTTGAAATTTTGATCCCATCACCTGTAGTTTTTGCCTTCTCATCTTTAAAGGAATCGTCCTGAAGCATCTGATTCAAAAACTTTTTTCCATTAGGACAAATCGAAATAGACTGGTCATCCCTTGGTGTTTCAATAAATTTTAATGGTCCTTTATCAATGGCCGATTTAACTATTTGACGAAACATGTTGCAATCCTCAAAATTGTGCTTGGACGAATCATGCAACTTGCAATACATTCGTCCTTGGATTGATGGCTTCACATGGTGATCAAGAACTCTAATGTAATTATTTTTCAGCAACAAATCAAATATTTGATCACACATGCATGAATTGAAGGTAGACTTCTTGTTTTCTAGCCGATCTTGGTGTGCAAACGGCTTTGGAGTTAAGCAAACGAATGGTTCAAATTTGGAATATCGTCATTCGGCTATGCATTGTGTTTTGCACCCTATCTCCGATGTATTTGGATAAGATATTATATTAGCATCAGATTTCTCAAAAGAATCTGACCTTGGCTTTAAATTTCTGAAACAAAAATAGTTAGAATACACATGTTTCAATTGAGACCAAGTGCAAGCGAAGTATGAAACAAGCAAAGCTACACAATTAGATATGAAATTTTGATAAAGCAATGGGGAAAATTCTGGCTGCAATAATAGGTCACTCTCGGTCTTTATAAATGACACAATAGGTTGACCGATATGCTCTATAATAGTTTTATTTCTAACAAGTAAATTTCCCTTCTTCATTGGTCTTTCAAAATTACGTATGAGAATTTTTCTTATAGAAGCATCAACAATAAAGTTGCGACCAAATCGGAAGATAGGTAAATCACTTGCTAGACATACCTCTTCAAACACGTTGGGAGAGCATGATGGTTGTGTTACTTGAACGATATATTGTTCCTCTTTCGAATAGCTCCCCAACACCTTGTCGTCCTGTTTTTCTAGAAAAGATTCGGCATGCGTAATATTTGATCGGTCTTTTCAATAGCCGAATTAACTTTGTTATCCGAATCACCACCTTTTTTGACAATTCTATCCACACCCAATGCTTTCTCTTTTTGGCATAATCTAGCTTGGATTGCAGTAGAATTAATAGGCCTTCCCTCTTTTATTAATTCATGTAGAACAACATTGCATTCGTCCCAAAAAGACGTAAGGTTTTTCTTAATGACCCAATCTGGATAGAATTGCCCTCCGACACTTTTAGACTCTTTCGGTAACGAGATGTCACCGAAATTCTATAATTGTGTTGGGGGGACATGATATTCCATGATAGTAGGTGAAGGCATTTGTGCTCCTTTAGAAGTTTCACTTATTCGGCCATGACCATGAAGGTGCGGAGCCGAATTATGGACATCAACAGTTGCATATGATGCCAGAAAATTAGTACCATGAGGTGTAGCATATGATGTTTGAGGGTAATTGGCCGAATAACTAGTAGTAGCATGGCTAATTCCCCTATCCACCGCCGCGTTTGGATTAACATACTGCAAGTTATTTGCCGATGAATAAAAAGTTGAAACACTTTGTTGCATCCTATTGGAAGTTCCTACATGGGGTGTCTCAACTTGATTAACCGAACTCATCATGTTGTTCATCGGCATATAGATTTGTGGGGTTGCAAATGCATGAGAGTTCGGATACATATGTTGCATGTTGCTAAAATTACATGAAGTTGAAGTATGAAGATTATTCTGAATCGGCTGTTGCGCATAATTAGATGCATAATTGATAAAACTAGGGCTAGCCGACACATTATGCTCATTGGACGATCTAGCAACAACATATGGATTATTTGCATCTATAAAGGGGAATTGGGTATTCATATTACCTTTGTAGATTGCAGCAACTTGATGACGATCTCTTCGTAGCAAGAACGGGCTGGAGACCGTTCAAAGCTTCGTATCTAGCGGAGTCGCCAAAAAGTGTGTTCGCACACGAACATGTCACCGTGTACCCTCGATGCCGGGGGTGATGCACCGTAGCTCACGTCAAAGGAGACCCGCCGGAAGCTCGGTACGCAAAACAATCCGGCGGGCGCTTTTGTGGACCCGAAACCCCACACACACGGGAGGGACCCCGTCAGGGCGCGCGGCGGCTATGGGCTGCCCTAGGTCGACCTGATCGCCCCTAGGGCCTCGAGGTTCGCCGCCCTGCAATGGAGAAGAACGAACCAAGAACGAGGAAGAAGAAGAACAAGGGAGAAGGAAAAGTAAAGGTAAAATATGTAGATAGATTTGTTCGATTGTGTGTTGTTCAATCGGCCGTCACCCCTTAGATATATAAGAGGCGGTTGGACTTCCCGTGCAAGGAAAAGGCTTGGATTCACGTCCAAAACCCTAGTCAAATTCGGATTGGTTTTGTCTGAACTTTCCAAAACTATTCGGTTTAAACTGGTTGCACCTTGTGGGTCTTTTTTGTGGTCGTAAACGATCTCGGATAGAAACGAGCCCAAAAGAAGTCTTGACCGTTTTGACGAGGCGAACAACTTTCATGTTGAACGTTTTTTAATCAAAGGTCATCTTGATGGAGTTTTCGGCTATTTTCCAAAGCCTGTGGCAGAAAAATCCAAAACCCGGACAAACATCCCCGGAGTGTCCGGCCATCCTCGGGGAAATCCAAAACCCGGATGATCATTCCCGGAGTGTCCAGCCATCCTGATGCAGCCACGCATTTTCAGCCGTAACTTTTGCATATGAACTCCGATTGAGACATTTCTTATATCAGAATCGATCGTTTCGACGAGGCGAAGACAATATGTGTAGATCACGTTTCCATACGAGGCAGTCTTGGGGGTGTAATCAGCCGAATAGTGTTCTGAATACAAAATCTCGGTATTTCGAACACAACTTTGGCCTTTGAGATGAGATCGGACGGCGATGGCCCAAACTTTAAAGATGTTCATATTATCAATAGGGAACTCTTTCATGTAGATCACTTCTCCATTTGAGGCCATCTTAAATAAGTTCTTGACCGTGCCAATATCTGATGTCAACAGAGGGTCGTGCGTGATGTGGGGGTCATGCGTGGGGAAGTTCCCGCACGCATGCGTCACATCGCAGTTAATGGGAAAGGAGGCGGCCCATGCCTTCCCCGTAAAAATGAATAACCGCAGGCGCGCTGCTCACTTTGCCCCCCTCCCTGCGTCTTCTCCAATCTCAGAGTCACCGCCCCCTTTCTTCCTCCTTCTCGGGTTCTTACCTTCACTCGCCGCCGATGTGTCTCCGCCGTCCTCTGTCTCTTGCTCCCCCCAGCCGCCATGGCGCCCAAATCCACCAAGGGCAAGGGAGTGGCCAAGGACGCCGGAGCGACGGAGCCGCCGGAGAGTGCGCTGGCGGCTCAGCGGACGCAGCTCGCCTACTTCCCCTCGACGGTCGAGGCGATCGAACTGCGGGATTACTTCAAGCCTCTGTGGGGGGTGAAGATGGGGAGAGAGACGACGGGGCATCCAGCCACGCGCGTCATTCCCGCCAGTTGCGCCGAGGCCGCCCCAAATCGGTACCCTTTCTTTGTCGACTACTTCTCCTGCGGGCTCTGTCCCCCCTTCTCTGATTTCTTCAGCGACGTCATGCACACCTACGGCTTCCACCTTTTGGATTTTACTTCAAATGTCGTGGCGTGCATGGCTCTTTTTCACAAGACCTCTGCGAGGGCTTTGCCGGGGTGCATCCCAACACGGCGCTCTTCCGCCACTATTTCTCCCCTCGGATCCAACCGGGGGGCGCCATTTCCGGTTGCATCACCTGGATCCCAAGGTCCAAGGGGGCGTACCCGGAGGGCGCCATGAAGGAGAGCTGGGAAGAATGGTGGGGCTGGTGGTGCTAGATTGAGGAGAAGGACCCGCCGGACTTTTGTCGGGTCCGCAAGGTGCCGCCGGTCCGCAGAAATGATTGGAGCGATGTCGATGCTGACGACGCGAAGCTTACGGTCGCCACCACCAGAATTCTCCGCCTCACTGATGTCTACTACGCAACCTTCTTCTTGTAGACGTTGTTGGGCCTCCAAGTGCAGAGGTTTGTAGGACAGTAGCAAATTTCCCTCAAGTGGATGACCTAAGGTTTATCAATCCGTGGGAGACGTAGGATGAAGATGGTCTCTCTCAAACAACCCTGCAACCAAATAACAAAGAGTCTCTTGTGTCCCCAACACACCCAAGACAATGGTAAATTGTATAGGTGCACTAGTTCGCTAAGAGATGGTGATACAAGTGCAATATGGATGGTAGATATAGGTTTTTGTAATCTGAAAATATAAAAACAGCAAGGTAACTAATGATAAAAGTGAGCGTAAACAGTATTGCAATGCTAGGAAACAAGGCCTAGGGTTCATACTTTCACTAGTGCAAGTTCTCTACAGTAATAACATAATTGGATCATATAACTATCCCTCAACATGCAACAAAGAGTCACTCCAAAGTCTCTAATAGCGGAGAACAAACGAAGAGATTATGGTAGGGTACGAAACCACCTCAAAGTTATTCTTTCCAATAAATCCATTGGGCTATTCCTATAAGTGTCACAAACGGCCCTAGAGTTCGTACTAGAATAACACCTTAAGACACAAATCAACCAAAACCCTAATGTCACCTAGATACTCCAATGTCACCTCAAGTATCCGTGGGTATGATTATACGATATGCATCACACAATCTCAGATTCATCTATTCAACCAACACATGGAACCTCAAAGAGTGCCCCAAAGTTTCTACCGGAAAATCAAGACGAAAATGTGTGCCAACCCCTATGCATAGGTTCATGGGCGGAACCCGCAAGTTGATCACCAAAACATACATCAAGTGAATCACCTGATATCCCATTGTCACCACAGATACGCACGGCAAGACATACATCAATTATTCTCAAATCCTTAAAGACTCAATCCGATAGGATTACTTTAAAGGAAAAACTCAATCCATTACAAGAGAGTAGAGGGGGAGAAGAAATATAAGATCCAACTATAATAGCAAAGCTCGCGATACATCAAGATCGGCCAAATCAAGAACACGAGAGAGAGAGAGAGAGAGAGAAAGAGAGAGAGAGAGAGAGAAATCAAACACATAGCTACTGGTACATACCCTCAGCCCCGAGGGTGAACTACTCCCTCCTCGTCATGGAGAGTGTCGGGATGCTGAAGATGGCCACCGGTGAGGGTTCCCCCCCCCCTCCGTGGTGCTTGAACAGGTCCCGGTTGGTTTTGGTGGCTCTGAGAGGCTTGCGGTGGCGGAACTCCCGATCTATTCTGTTCCCCGAAGTTTTTAGGGTATATGGATATATATATATATAGGCGGAAGAAGTACGTCAGGGCAGCCACGAGGGGCCCACGAGGGTGGAGGGCGCGCCCAGGGGGGTGAGCGCGCCCCCCTGCCTCGCGCCTTCCTCGTTGCTTTCTTGATGTGGACTCCAAGTCTCCCAGGTTGCTTTCCTTCTAAAAATAACTTCTCCAGAAGGTTTCATTCCGTTTCGACTCCGTTTGATATTCATTTTCTTCAAAACACTGAAACAAGGGAAAAAACAGGAACTGGCACTGGGCTCTGGGTCAATAGGTTAGTCCCAAAAATAGTATTGAAGTGTTTAATAAAGCCCATAAACATCCAAAACAGATAATATAATAGCATGGAACAATCAAAAATTATAGATACGTTGGAGACGTATCAGCATCCCCAAGCTTAATTCCTGCTCGTCCTCGAGTAGGTAAATGATAAAAACAGAATTTTTGATGTGGAATGCTACTTGGCATAATTTCAATGTAATTCTTATTAATTGTGGTATGAATTTTCAGATCCAAAAGATTCAAGACAAAAGTTCATATTGACATAAAAATAATAATACTTCAAGCATACTAACTAAGCAATTATGTCTTTTCAAAATAACATGGCCAAAGAAAGTTCATCCCTACAAAATCATATAGTTTAGTCATGCTTCATTTTCGTCACACAAGAATGCTCTCATCATGCATAACCCCGATAACAAGCCAAGCAATTGTTTCATACTTTAATAATCTCAAACCTATAAACTTTCACGCAATATATGAGCGCGAGCCATGGACATAGCACTATGGGTGGAATAGAATATGATGATGGTGGTTATGTGGAGAAGACAAAAAGGAGAAGGTCTCACATCAACGAGGCTAATCAACGGCTATGGAAATGCCCATCGATTGATGTTAATGCAAGGAGTAGGGATTGCCATGCAACGGATGCACTAGAGCTATAAATGTATGAAAGCTCAACAAAAGAAAACTAAGTGGGGGTGCATCCAACTTGCTTGCTTACGAAGACCTAGGGCACTTGAGGAGGCCATTGTTGGAATATACAAGCCAAGTTCTATAATGAAAAATTCCCACTAGTATATGAAAGTGACAAAACAAGAGACTCTCTATCATGAAGATTATGGTGCTACTTTGAAGCACAAGTGTGGCAAAGGATAGTAACATTGTCCCTTCTCTCTTTTTCTCTCATTTTTTTAGCCTTCTCTTTTTTTTATGACCTTTCTCTTTTTTTATTATTCCTCACTTGGGACAATGCTCTAGAGAATGATGAGCATCACACTTCTATTTATTTACAACTCAATGATTACAACTCGATACTAGAACAAAGTCTGACTCTATATTAATGCCTCCATGATGTACGGGATATGCAATGAACCAAGAGTGACATGTATGAAAGAATTATGAACGGTGGCTTTGCCACAAATACTATGTCAACTACATGATCATGCTAAGCAATATGACAATGATGATTGTGTTATGATAAACGGAATGGTGGAAAGTTGCATGGCAATATATCTCAGAATGGCTATGGAAATGCCATAATAGGTAGGTATGGTGGCTGTTTTGAGGAAGATATAAGGAGGTTTATGTGTGAAAGAGCGTATCATATCACGGGGTTTGGATGCACCGCTAAGTTTGCACCAACTCTCAAGGTGAGAAAGGGCAATGCACGGCAATCAAGAGGCTAGCAATGATGGAAAGGTGAGAGTGCGTATAATCCATGGAATCAATATTAGTCATAAAGAACTCACATACTTATTTCAAAAATCTACAAGTCATCAAAAACCAAGCACTACGCGCATGCTCCTAGGGGGGTAGATTGGTAGGAAAAGACCATCGCTCGTCCCCGACTGCCACTCATAAGGAATACACTCAAAGAACACCTCATGTTTCAAATTTGTTACATAAAGTTTACCATATGTGCATGCTACGGGACTTGCAAACTTCAACACAAGTATTTCTCAAATTCACAACTACTCAACTAGCACAAATTTAATATCACTACCTCCATATCTCAAAACAATCATCAAGCATCAAACTTCTCTTAGTATTCAACACACTCATGAGAAAGTTTTTTACTAGTTTAACCAAATTACCATGCTGTTTAAGACTCTCAAAATAATATAAATGAAGCATGAGAGTTCATCTATTTCTTCAAAATAAAACCATCGCCGTGCTCTAAAAAGATATAAGTGAAGCACTAGAGCAAACGACAAACTACTCCGAAAGATATAAGTGAAGATCAGTGAGTAGTTGTATAATTATGTAACTATGTGAAGACTCTCTAACATTTAAGAATTTAAGATCTTGGTACTTTATTCCAACAGCAAGCAAAGCTAAAGAAAATAAAATGACGCTCCAAGCAAAACACATATCATGTCGTGAATAAAAATATAGCTCCAAGTAAAGTTACCGATGAACGAAGACGAAAGAGGGGATGCCATCCGGGGCATCCCCAAGCTTAGGCTTTTGGTTGTCCTTGAATATTACCTTGGGGTGCCTTGGTCATCCCCAATCTTAGGCTCTTGCCACTCCTTATTCCATTGTTCATCGAATCTTTACCCAAAACTTGAAAACTTCACAACACAGAACTTAACAGAAAACTCGTAAGCTCCGTTAGTATAAAAAAATAAATCACCACTTAGGTACTGTAATAAACTCATTATTTATTTATTTTGGTTTTAAACCTACTGTATTCCAACTTCTCTATGGCTTATAAACTATTTTACTAGCCATAGATTCATCAAAACAAGCAAGCAACACAATGAAAACAGAATCTGTCAAAAACAGAACAGTCTGTAGTAATCTGTATCAAACGTATACTTATGGAACTCCAAAAATTCTAAAATAAATTGGTGGACCTGTGGAATTTGTCTAGTAATCATATTCAAAACGAATAAACTAAATATCACTCTCCAGTAAAAAGTTGAAGCTAATCTCGTGAGCGCTAAAGTTTCTGTTTTTTACAGCATGATCATAAAGACTTCACCCAAGTCTTCCCAAAGGTTCTACTTGGCACAAACACTAATAAAAACATAAAACCACATCTAACCAGAGTCTAGATATATTATTTATTACTAAACAGAAACAAAAAATCAAGAAACAAAAATAAAGTTGGGTTGCCTCCCAACAAACGCTATCGTTTAACGCCCCTAGCTAGGCATGATGATTTCAAT
Organism: Aegilops bicornis; assembly: GCA_021605145.1. NCBI lineage: Eukaryota > Viridiplantae > Streptophyta > Magnoliopsida > Poales > Poaceae > Aegilops > Aegilops bicornis. The sequence continues at coordinate 164,494,864 of CM038675.1, read as the reverse complement.
GATGCTCACATAAAAGATAAGAGTTGAAACATAAAGAGAGCATCATGAAGAATATGACTAGCACATTTAAGTCTAACCCACTTCATATGCATAGGGATTTTGTGAGAAAACAACTTATGGGAACAATAATCAACTAGCATAGGAAGGCAAAACAAGCGTAACCTTAAAATTTTAAGCACATAGAGAGGAAACTTGATATTATTGCAATTCCTACAAGCATATATTCCTCCCTCATAATAATTTTCAGTAGCATCATGAATGAATTCAACAATATAACCAGCACCTAAAGCACTCTTTTCATGATCTACTTGCATAGAAAATTTAATACTCTCCACATAAGCAGAATTCTTCTCATTCGGAATAGTGGGAGTATCATAAGAGACTTGAATACTATAAATTGTTTCCACATTAAAAGTGTAATGTTCAGAAAAAGGGTAATCACAATCATGACGAGTTTTATAAAATATAATCATCACTACTTTTTATAGCATAAGTTTCATCACAATAATCATCATAAGTAGCAATTTGTTCTCATCATAATCGATTGAAACCTCTTCCAAGATAGTGGAATCATTACTAAATAAAGTCATGACCTCTCCAAATCCACTTTCATAAATATTATATGATTCAACACCCTCCAAAATAGTGGGATCATTATTTACTAAAGTTGAGACTCTTCCAAACCCACTTTCATGAACATAATCATCATAGGTAGAAGGCATGTTATCATCATAACAACTTTGCATATCAAAACTTGGGAGGCTAAAAATATCATCTTTATTAAACGTAGCATCCCCAAGCTTGGGACAAACATTAATTGCAGCAAATATATTCTCAAAAACATCATCTTCATCAAACATAGCATCCCCAAGCTTGGGCATTTTCATATCATAAGCATAATCACCCTCATCATTAATAGTATGGATAGCACCAATAGTATAGCAAACATTATTATCATATTCTTCCAGGCAAGTGCCAAAAAGATTTTCAAGATCATAAGAAGTATCATTATCTTCCCAATCATAATCATCACAACAAGCAATAGGCATAACGAGATCATCATCAAGTGCATCATCTTCATTTTCATGAGGCACAACAATAATAGGAGCAACATTATTTGGGGGAGATATCTTTTTACCTCTCTTCCTTTTTTTTCTTCACCACATCATGTGTGGGTTCAATCCTCTTTTTGGAGCTCCTTATTAATGAAATTGGTTGGATAGAAGGCTCCTCCTCGTTACCTGATTCATCACAAGAAATAATAGGAGAATATTGTGAATTCTCTTCCCTTTCGTTAGTATTCTCTTCATCCTCTATTTGTTTTCATTTTTTATGTAATTGGCAATATAAGGATTTTCAATGCAATTCGCCGCACAATACATATAAATTTCTTCTAGATCAATATCGAGGAATTTCTCGAGGTTATATTCTGGAATATGCTTAGTTTGACGTTTCATTTCTTCATAACCCAAAAGCAAACTAAGTTCATTATGATGTGCAAGGGAAATCAAGTCATCACAATTTTTGGACACGATTCCGGCATGAAACAATTTGCATTTGATATTTAAATGACCATGTTCATTGCAAAGTTCACAAGTACGGCTAAGATATTTTAAATTTTCAGCACTAACATTTAGCCTTTCTTGCAACCATTTAGTTTCTAAATAATTATGCCTCTTGCAATATCTATCTTCCCTATTTGGTGTGTACTTGCAAACCCAATGCACTCCACAAAAATTTACATGTTTATAGGAGACATTTTCATCATAACTAGTGCAATCATCATTAGTACTATGGATATTCAAGGAGTTCATACTAACAACATTGCAATCATGCTCATCATTCAAAGATTTAGTGCCAAACATTTTAATCCATTCTTCTTCTAACACTTTGGCACAATTTTCCTTTCCATCATACTCACGAAAGATATTAAAAAGGTGAAGCGTGTGTGGCAAACTTAATTCCATTTTTTTTGTAGTTTTCTTTTATAAACTAAACTAGTGATAAAACAAGAAACAAAAAGATTCGATTGCAAGATCTAAAGATATACCTTCAAGCACTCACCTCCCCGGCAACGGCGCCAGAAAAGAGCTTAGTTGATGGGGTGTGACTGCCGCTTACCTAGCCTCCCCGGCAACGGCGCCAGAAAAGATCTTGATGTCTACGACGCAACCTTCTTCTTGTAGACGTTGTTGGGCCTCCAAGTGCAGAGGTTTGTAGGACAGTAGCAAATTTCCCTCAAGTGGATGACCTAAGGTTTATCACTCTGTGGGAGGCGTAGGATGAAGATGGTCTCTCAAACAACCCTGCAACCAAATAACAAAGAGTCTCGTGTGTCCCCAACACACCCAATACAATGGTAAATTGTATAGGTGCACTAGTTTGGCGAAGAGATGGTGATACAAGTGCAATATGGATGGTAGATATAGGTTTTTGTAATCCGAAAATATAAAAACAGCAAGGTGACTAATAATAAAAGTGAGCGTAAACGGTATTGCAATGCTAGGAAACAAGGCCTAGGGTTCATACTTTCACTAGTGCAAGTTCTCTCAACAATAATAACATAATTGGATCATATAACTATCCCTCAACATGCAACAAAGAGTCACTCCAAAGTCACTAATAGCGGAGAACGAACGAAGAGATTATGGTAGGGTACGAAACCACCTCAAAGTTATTCTTTCCAATCAACCCATTGGGCTATTCCTATAAGTGTCACAAACAGCCCTACAATTCGTACTAGAATAACACCTTAAGACACAAATCAACCAAAACCCTAATGTCACCTAGATACTCCAATGTCACCTCAAGTATCTGTGGGTATGATTATACGATATGCATCACACAATCTCAGATTCATCTATTCAACCAACATATAGAACCTCAAGGAGTGCCCCAAAGTTTCTACCAGAGAATCAAGACGAAAACGTGTGCCAACCCCTATGCATAGGTTCATGGGCGGAACCCGCAAGTTGATCACCAAAACATGCATCAAGTGAATCACGTGATATCCCATTGTCACCACAGATACGCACGGCAAGATATACATCAAGTGTTCTCAAATCCTTAAAGACTCAATCCGATAAGATTACTTTAAAGGGAAATCTCAATCCATTACAAGAGAGTAGAGGGGGAGAAACATCATAAGATCCAACTATAATAGCAAAGCTTGCGATACATCAAGATCGTGCCAAATCAAGAACAAGAGAGAGAGAGAGATCAAACACATAGCTATTGGTACATACCCTCAGCCCCGAGGGTGAACTACTCCCTCCTCGTCATGGAGAGCGCCGGGATGATGAAGATGGCCACCGGTGAGGGTTCCCCCCCTCCGGCAGGGTGCCGAAACAGGGTCCCGATTGGTTTTTGGTGGCTACAGAGGCTTGCGGCGGCGGAACTCCCGATCTATTCTGTTCCCCAAAGTTTCTAGGGTATATGGATATATATAGGCGGAAGAAGTACATCAGGGGAGCCACGAGGGGCCCATGAGGGTGGAGGGCGTGCCCGAGGGGGTGGGCGCGCCCCCCTGCCTCGTGCCTTCCTCGTTGCTTTCTTGACGTGGACTCCAAGTCTCCCAAGTTGCTTTCCTTCTAAAAATAACTTCTCCAGAAGGTTTCATTCCGTTTCGACTCCGTTTGATATTCCTTTTCTTCAAAACACTGAAACAAGGGAAAAAACAGGAACTGGCACTGGGCTCTGGGGCAATAGGTTAGTCCCAAAAATAGTATAAAAGTGTTTAATAAAGCCCATAAACATCCAAAACAGATAATATAATAGCATGGAACTATCAAAAATTATATATACATTGGAGACGTATCACTCACCGAGGCCGGGCTCACCCTCGAGATGATCGGGGCGGATTTCATTCGCCGCCGTATCGCTCCACTGCATAACAAGGGGAGGCCGGCCTGGCTCTTCACGAACGTCGCCGACATCATGAGGCTCCGCCCCAGCCTCGACCACAACCTCACGGTGATGAGGCATGCCCATCTCTACCAGCGGCTCTTCCAGCTCGACGTGAACCGTGATGGCAAGGTCAAGCGGACCGGCAAGGCTGCGAGGGCCGCCGCGAAGGCCGGCAAGGTCGCCAAGGGGCCCTTGTTCAAGTTGCCGGCATGGGTGGTCCCACTGAGCAACAATTTGCGCCGGACCGACATCATCCATGATGCCGGACTTCAACGCACACGGCCTTAACCCGAGCTGGGTCGAGCCGGAGGAGATTGAAGTGCAGGAGTTCTTCGACACCTTGCACAAGGGGTACATCACCGCTGAGCCGCGGCTCGTCCAGGACACCTCCCAGGTGGAGCTGGACTACATCGCCGCTAGAGCGGCGAAGGCGAAGCTTGCCGAGGAGGCCGGCAGCGCCGGTGGCGTGGAGGACAAGGCCGCGGCGGAAGTGGAGGAGAAGGAGCTCGCCCAGTGGGCGGAGGCCGCTGGGGAGGCTAGCAGCGCCGGCACCGGGGATCCTCTTGTCGAAGACGTGGTCGGTGAGTCGTCGGAGGAGGAGGCCGAGGAGGAGGAGGTTGTGGCCGTCGATCCTCCAGCCACGGGGAGAGGACGGTTTCTGCGGCGGGCCACCTCCGGCGAGCCGGTACGGCACGTCAATGCCGCGCTGTGGCCAAAGTCTCCGGAGGAGTGCGCGTCAGACGGGGGCCCCGGCGGCGGAAGGTCGTCAAGGCCGCGGTGGCGAAGAAGAAAGCATCTGCCTCCTCTTCATCCCAGCGCGTGCAGACTCTGCCCTCTTCCCCTCCTTCGGCAGACGTTGACACGGGGGTCACCTTTGACTTCGGGTCCCTCAGCCCAAGGAGGAAGAGGAAAGCAACAGAGGAGGAGATGGATGACGAGTAAGTATCTTACTCTTTTCTGTCATCTCCGTCCTCTCAATCTGTACCACTTGTCTTGACTTGTTTTCATCTTTGTAGGGATGCGGGGACGCTGTCCCAGAGGGTGAAGAGGGCCAAAGCCTTGGCGGGCGATCAGCCCCTGGTGGGTACTTCAAGGGCACCACTGGTGGTGCTAAGCAGCCCGGACAGCAGCCCCCAGCGTAAGTTCATCATTCACCCCTCGTCAACATGTGCTGGGGGGCACGATCTCCTGGTGCTGACCTTGCCGTAGTCGCAGGAGGAGGACAGCAGCAGGAGGAGCCACAGAGGGCTACCCCTAACACGCCGCCCCCATCGACCACGCCGCCCCGAGGGGCGTCCCCGACAAGGGCGCCAAGCACCGAGCCCATGCACAGGGAGGAGGGGGAGGAGAACTCGGGCGTCGGTGGCTTTGCCTCGGCACAAAATGTTGGCGGGGGAGGGGACCTCTGCTCCCCAGCCCGGCACTGGTAAGCCACTCGCCTTTCGTCCTTGTTCTTTTTTCTTTTCTTGTGGATTCTTGGTCTTGGCTTTGTCTCATTCCCTTCTTGGTGTCCAGATCGTCCATCGACGGACCAGGAGGACATAGACGCCACCATCGAGGACGTCGCCAAGGACGCCGTGGCAGAGGCCGAGAAGGTCGCTGCCGAGGAGTCCGCCAAGGGTGTTGCCGAAGACGCCGCCAAGGGGCCTGCCGGGGAGCCCAGCAAGGGGCCTGCTAGAGAGGCCGACAAGGCCGCCACCAAGGAGGAGGTGGTCGATGACCAGCCTTCCTCCTCTGCTGCCTCCGGCTCCGGCAGGTATCTGAGGGTGACCGACGACCTCTTCGTCCACCTCCCAGGAGCGTCCAGCTCCAGGGCGCCTGTCGAGGGAGAGGTGTTTGACGAAGAGGTGCTTGCCGCCGCCGGGCTCGAGGTCGTCGACGAGCTGAGCGCTGGTGGCGACGGTTCTCAGGAGGAGAGGCTTCTCCAGGCCATGGGCGCCAACTTCCGGAAGCTCCAGGCGCTCCACCGCACCCACCTGGACAAGGCCAAGTCCAGGATGGCAACGGCGGACAAGGCGGAGGCAGACCTCAAGATGCGCGTCGCTGAGGCACAGACTTGGTTCCACCAAGCTAGCGAAGAGCTGAAGGACACCCAGGGCGAGCTGGCCAAGCGCGACGTGGAGCTCACCATGAAGCTGGCCGACATCGAGAAGGCCCAGGAGACGGCGGAGGGCTTGGCCGCTGCAGCCGAGGCCGCTCGGACCCAGCATCAGGCCACGCTGAACTCCCAGGAGGAGGACCTCGCCAAACACGAGGTGGACCTCGACGCCAAACTCCACGCCAAGGACGAGGAGGTGGGGAAGCTGGTCGCGCAGCGGACCCAAGAGCTGGAGCAGAGCCACAGGGAGATGCTCGAGCCCAGGCTCTGGTTCACGCCGGCAAGGTGAAGGAGCTGGAGGTGGAGCGGGACAGGCTGAAGGAGCAGGCCTTGAAGCTATCCCAGGAGAAGGACACGCTCAACGGCACCCTGACGGAGGCGCAGGGCGCGGTCGTCAGCAGGGCCGGGGAGCTCTCTGAGGCCAACAACTCCATCAGAGACCTCAGGCTGAAGCTGGAAGGTCTCGAGAAGATGCTGTCGGAGGCCAGGGCCCGGGAGGAGACCCTGACCAAGAACCTGGGGACCGAGAAGTAGCTGCGGAGGAACGAGGCCCTCAACTTCAAGGAGCACATGGAGGGCGAGAACCGCTAGCTCAGCCGCCTCGAGGAGGTCGCCGGCAGGATCACCATGCAGCTGGCTGCCATGGGGATGCCAAATGTGAGGTACGCCCCAGAGCGCAGCGGGACTACCAACGCCAAGTTGACCCTGTTCTTCGAGGGTGTCCTCGGGGCCCTGGAGCAGCTCCACTCCAACCGGGAGGCCTCTCTGGCCGATGAGTCCCGGAGGCTCTGTCGGGATGACATGACCAAGGTTCTCGCCAAGGTGGTGCACTGGAATCCTCACCTCGACTTCGAAGCTGCGCTGGAGAACCTGCCGGAGGATACGGACATCGCGGCGCTCAAGGAGCGTATCAGGCCCATCATCAGTCGCATCGACGGAATCCAGAGGGTGGAGGGCCAGCGCCGGGATTAGGCACCCCGTTTCTTTTCATTGTTGCAAGTTCACAACCAAGACGATTTTTATCTTTAGTTAGAACTGCGGCAACAAGCGATGTAATATGACCCTGCAGTACTTTTGATACAATGCATGTTATTTTCCTGTTCGATTTCCTTTGTATGTCCACCCTATGTTAATCGGGTAGGCTCGCTGGCGCGTAAACGCAGGGCGGCGTCTTGAGGATGGATCCCCATTGGCCTGTCGGGTGTACTTGCTTCCGGGCGAACCACCTTACCGCCCTTAGTGCGGCCGTCCGAACTGTCGAGCTTGACTCGAGTCAGAATCGAGAGTGTTGCCAATTGCGGAAGGCTACCCTGCCACTCTCGACGCGGCCGCTTGAGCTGTTGAGCGGACTCGAAACAGAACAAGGGTGTTTCCAATTGCGGGAGGGCCCCTTTGTGTGTAGGTTTTCCATACATAGGCGGAATCTCCGAGGACGATAACCTTATGTATAAAAGGAAATTGCTCAAGGCTCTGGATGACTTAGCTTTTCCGTTGCCGCGCTGGCGTCCTTCGCGCTTGCAGGCGACGTAGTTTTCTCCTGGTCGTCTTCTTCTTGGGCGCCATGGCGATGAAGAACTGCTAGGCAAACTGCTAGACCAGATTTTCACAATTGCGCTTTCCCCTACCTGGCGCGCCAAAGATGTCGGTGGGAAATGACACCTATGGGATCACAAGAATCCCTACTACGGTTGCCGGGGCGCGAGGTTGTGAGAAGAGCAGGATTAACAGTGAGCACAAGGATCGTTTACCCAGGTTTGGGCCGCGAGGATGCGTAAAACCCTAGTCCTGCTTTGGTGGATGTATTGAGTGTTCTTGAGCTCTCGAACTAGCTATGGTGGCTGTGTAGTTCCAAAGAGCCGAATCCTCTTCCAGTACGCCATGGGCCTCCTTTTATAGTCGAAAGGGCTGCCACAGTGGCACACAGGAGGTGGAAAGGCCTATAGTACTATGACAAGACGCATTTAATGTGTCGCTTAGGTGTCCCCTAGCTTTATCAGGGACGGGAGAGAGGCTCGTCCCATCCGTTGATGGCTACTACTCAACCTTATTCTTGTAGACGTTGTTGGGCCTCCAAGTGCAGAGGTTTGTAGGACAGTAGCAAATTTCTCTCAAGTGGATGACCTAAGGTTTATCAATCCGTGGGAGGCGTAGGATGAAGATGGTCTCTCTCAAACAACACTGCAACCAAATAAAAACGAGTCTCTTGTGTCCCCAACACACCCAATACAATGGTAAATTGTATAGGTGCACTAGTTCGGCGAAGAGATGGTGATACAAGTGCAATATGGCTGGTAGATATAGGTTTTTGTAAACTGAAAATATAAAAACAGCAAGGTAACTAATGACAAAAGTGAGCACAAACGGTATTGCAATGCTAGGAAACAAGGCCTGGGGTTCATACTTTCACTAGTGCAAGTTCTCTCAACAATAATAACATAATTGGATCATATAAATATCCCTCAACATGCAACAAAGAGTCACTCCAAAGTCACTAATAGCAGAGAACAAACGAAGATATTATGGTAGGGTACAAAACCACCTCAAAGTTATTCGTTCGGATCGATCTATTCAAGAGTTCGTACTAGAATAACACCTTAAGACACATATCAACCAAAACCCTAATGTCACCTAGATACTCCAATGTCACCTCAAGTATCTGTGGGCATGATTATATGATATGCATCACACAATCTCATATTCATCTATTCAACCAACACAAAGTACTTCAAAGAGTTCCCCAAAGTTTCTACCGGAGAGTCAAGATGAAAACGTGTGCCAACCCCTATGCATAGGTTCATGGGCGGAACCCGCAAGTTGATCACCAAAACATACATCAAGTGGATCACGTGAATATCCCATTGTCACCACAGATAAGCACAACAAGACATACATCAAGTGTTCTCAAATCCTTAAAGACTCAATCCGATAAGATAAATTCAAAGGGAAAGCTCAATCCATTACAAGAGAGTAGAGGGGGAGAAAAATCATAAGATCCAACTCTAATAGGAAAGCTCGCGATACATCAAGATCGTATCACCTCAAGAACACGAGAGAGAGAGAGAAAGAGAGAGAGAGAGAGAGAGAGAGAGAGAGAGAGATCAAACACATAGCTACTGGTACATACCCTCAGCCCCGAGGGTGAACTACTCCCTTCTCGTCATGGAGAGCGCCGGATTGATGAAGATGGCCACCGGTGAGGGTTCCCCCCTCCGGCAGGGTGTTGGAACAGGGTCCCAATTGGTTTTTGGTGGCTATAGAGGCTTGCGGCGCCGGAACTCCCGATCTATTCTGCTCCCCGATGGTTTTAGGGTATATGGACATATATAGGCGAAAGAAGTCGGTCAGGGGAGCCACAAGGGGCCCACGAGGGTGGAGGGCGCGCCCCCCTGCCTCGTGCTCTCCTTGTTGATTCCCTGACGTGTACTCCAAGTCTCCTGGATTGCTTCTGTTCCAAAAATAACTCTCCCGAAGGTTTCATTCTGTTTGGACTCCGTTTGATATTCCTTTTCTGCGAAACACTGAAACAAGGGAAAAAACAGAAACTGGCACTGGGCTCTGGGTTAATAGGTTAGTCCCAAAAATAATATAAAAGTGTATAATAAAGCCCATAAACATCCAAAACAGAATATATAATAGCATGGAACAATCAAAAATTATAGATACGTAGGAGATGTATCAGCATCCCAAGCTTAATTCCTGCTCGTCCTCGAGTAGGTAAATGATAAAAATAGAATTTTTTATGTGGAATGCTACCTAACATATTCATCCATGTAATTTTCTTTATTGTGCCAAGAATATTCAGATCCATAAGATCCAAGATAAAAGTTTAATATTGACATGAAAACAATAATACTTCAAGCATACTAATAAAGCAATCATGTCTTCTCAAAATATCATGGCCAAAGAAAGTTATCCCTACAAAATCATATAGTCTGGCTATGCTCTATCTCCACCGCACAAAATATTTAAATCATGCACAACCCCGATGACAAGCCAAGCAATTGTTTCATACTTTTGATGTTCTCAAACCTTTTCAATCTTCACGCAATACATGAGCGTGAGCCATGGACATAGCACTATAGGTGGAATCGAATGGTGGTTGCGAAGAAGACTAAAAGGAGAAGATAGTCTCACATCAACTAGGAGTATCAACGGGCTATGGAGATGGCCCTCAATAGATATCAATGTGAGTGAGTAGGGATTGCCATGCAACAGATGCGCTAGAGCTATAAGTATATGAAAGCTCAACAAAAGAAACTAAGTGGGCCTGCATCCAACTCGCTTGCTCACGAAGATCTAGGGCATTTTGAGGAAGCCCATCATTGGAATATACAAGCCAAGTTCTATAATGAAAGATTCCCACTAGTATATGAAAGTGACAACATAGGAGACTCTATATCATGAAGATTATGGTGCTACTTTGAAGCACAAGTGTGGTAAAAGGATAGTAGCATTGTCCCTTCTCTCTTTTTCTCTCATTTTTTGTTTTTTTTTTGGCCTTCTCCTTTTTTTGCCTCTTTTTCTCTTTTTTTTCGTCCGGAGTCTCATCCTGACTTGTGGGGGAATCATAGTCTCCATCATCCTTTCCTCACTGGGACAATGCTCTAATAATGATGATCATCACACTTTTATTTACTTACAACTCAAGAATTACAACTCGGTACTTAGAACAAAATATGACTCTATATGAATGCCTCCGGCGGTGTACCGGGATGTGCAATGAATCAAGAGTGACATGTATGAAAGAATTATGAATGGTGGCTTTGCAACAAATACGATGTCAACTACATGATCATGCAAAGCAATATGACAATGATGGAGCGTGTCATAATAAACGGAACGGTGGAAAGTTACATGGAAATATATCTCAGAATGGCTATGGAAATGCCATAATAGGTAGGTATGGTGGCTGTTTTAAGGAAGATATATGGTGGGTGTATGATACCGCCGAAAGGTGCGCGGTATTTAGAGAGGCTAGCAATGGTGGAAGGGTGAGAGTGCGTATAATCCATGGACTCAACATTAGTCATAAAGAACTCACATACTTATTGCAACAATCTATAAGTTATCAAAGCAAAGTATTACGCGCATGCTCCTAGGGGGATAGATTGGTAGGAAAAGACCATCGCTCGTCCCCGACCGCCACTCATAAGGAAGACAATCAATAAATAAATCATGCTCCGACTTCATCACATAACGGTTCACCATACGTGCATGCTACGGGAATCACAAACTTTAACACAAGTATTTATCAAATTCACAACTAATCCACTAGCATGACTCTAATATCACCATCTTCATATCTCAAAACAATCATCAAGTATCAAACTTCTCATATTATTCAATGCACTTTATATGAAAGTTTCTATTATACCCATCTTGGATGCCCATCATATCAGGACTAATTTCATAACCAAAGCAAATCACCATGCTGTTCAGGACTCTCAAAATAATATAAGTGAAGCATGAGAGTTCATCTATTTCTTCAAAATAAAACCACCGCCGTGCTCTAAAAAGATATAAGCGAAGCCCTAGAGCAAACGACAAACTACTCCGAAAGATATAATTGAAGATCAATGAGTAGCCGAATAATTATGCAACTATGTGAAGACTCTCTAACATTTAATAATTTCAGATCTTGGTATTTTATTCAAACAGCAAGCAAAATAAAATAAAATAAAATGACGCTCCAAGCAAAACACATATCATGTGGTGAATAAGAATATAGCTCCAAGTAAAGTTACCGATGAACGAAGACGAAAGAGGGGATGCCATCCGCGGCATCCCCAAGCTTAGGCTCTTGTTTGTCCTTGAATATTGCCTTGTGGTGCCTTGGGCATCCCCAATCTTAGGCTCTTGCCACTCCTTATTCCGTATTCCATCGAATCTTTACCCAAAACTTGAAAACTTCACAACACAAAACTTAACAGAAAATCTTGTGAGCTCCGTTAGCGAAAGAAAACAAAACACCACTTCAAGGTACTGTAGTGAACTCATTTTTTATTTGTATTGGTGTTAAATCTACTTTATTCCAACTTCTCTATGGTTTATAAACTATTTTACTAGCCATAGAGTCATCAAAATAAGCAAACAACACACGAAAAACAGAATCCGTCAAAAACAGAACAGTCTGTAGTAATCTGTAACTAACGCAAACTTCTGGAACTCTTAAAAATATACCAAACTAGTAAGACCTAGATAATTTGATTATTGATCTTCTGCAATTTGAATCAGTATGTTATCACGTTCTGGTGATTTTAAACAATTGTTTTCGTGAACAGAAAGTTTCTGGAGTTTTCAGCAAGATCAAATAATTATCATCCAAGAAGATCCTATAGGTCTTACTTGGCACAAGAACTAATTAAAACATAAAACCACATCTAACCAGGGGCTAGATGATTTATTTATTACTAAACAGGAACAAAAATAAAATCGGGTTGTCTCCCAACAAGCGCTAACGTTTAACGCCCCTAGCTAGGCATGATGATTTCAATGATGCTCACATAAAAGATAAGAATTGAAACATAAAGAGGGCATCATGAAGAATATGACTAGCACATTTAAGTCTAACCCACTTCCTATGCATAGGGATTTTGTGAGAAAACAACTTATGGGAACAATAATCAACTAGCATAGGAAGGCAAAACAAGCATAACTTCAAGATTTTAAGCACATAGAGAGGAAACTTGATATTATTGAAAAATGTAGAAGCATATGATCATCTCTCGTAATAATTTTCAGTAGCATCATGAATGAATTAAACAATATAACTAGCACCTAAAGCATTCTTTTCATGATCTACTTGCATAGAAATTTTACTACTCTCCACATAAGCAAAATTCTTCTCATGAATAGTAGTGGGAGTAAACTCAACGAAATAACTATCATGTGAAGCATAATCCAATTGAAAATTAAAATCATGATGACAAGTTTCATGGTTATCTTTATTCTTTATAGCATACGTGTCAACAATAATCATCATAAATAGGAGGCATGCTTTCATCGTAGTGTCAGGACCCCGATTCCAAGTCACATCGATCTAGCCGGTAACACCTCATATCACTTTGCGGCCTCACGCACGGTATTCCCACGGGTGTCGCCTTACCATGGCCCGGGACCATTTGCGCCTTTTGGCTCACGTATATGATGGCGTCGCTAGCATCCATATGACAGAGAACCCAGGCCGACATGGCTAGTCGTGAACCCAAAGCGGCGCTAACCCATGGGGACAGGCATACATGAATCACATCGAGCATGTCGGTCAGCAGCGTGTGAATCCGGGCTATAGCACTGGGCTAACAGGACTCCGGTGAACCGGGCTGTAGCAGGCTAGGCAGGACTCCGGATGTCACCGCGTGACATTTCCCCGAAGGGACCACCGTGAACGGAAGTGAAACACATGTCGGCCACCAAGTGTCCAGCAAGAGTGTTGGGCTAGCAGGACTCCGGTGAACCGGGCTATAGCGGACTACTATCGCTCAGGAAGCACTAGACTACATTTCCCCATATGAGAGGCTGCCAAGGATAAACAACTAGATTGTCGGATCCCACACATACCAAGCATTTTAAACATACACACAATATGCTCGATATGTGTAAATACAACATGACATCACAACATAACTCTACGACTCAAGTATTTATTCATTAGGCTCCGATGAGCGAGATATTACAAACAGGGGTCTCATGACCCAACATTCAGAGCATACAAGTCAAAACACAAGCGGAAGCTTAACATGTCTGAGTACAGACAACTATAAATGAAAATGGCTGAGAAGCCTAACTATCTACAAGATCCTGCCGAGGGCACAAGATCGTAGCTGAGGTATCAAGCTAAACGTCGAAGTCCACATGGAACTACTAGCGAGACTGACATCTCTCTGCAAAAACATAAAATAAGCAAACGTGAGTACAAATGTACTCAGCAAGACTTACATCAGAACTAGCTACACATGCATCATTATCAACAAGGGGGTGGTGGAGTTTGACTGCAGCAAGCCAGCTTTGACTCGGTGGCTATCCTGAACTACGACTGCAAGTAACTCTTTTGAGATGGCGCACACGAGTCCACATATTCACCATATCAATACTCCACTATGGATCCGCCTCCCGTCTCCCTACGAGAACGCCATCCATAGCACTCACGCTATCTTATGCATTTTAGAGTATCCACTTTCTCTTGTCTATGAACTGATATAGGCAACCCGTAAGTCCTTTATCATGGACACGGCTATTCGAATAGATCATATTAACCCTGCAGGGTGTACTTCTTCACACTCTCTCTCGCCAATTACCACCATGTGCTCGTCGTGTTTATCGTCAACCTTCAAGCGGAAGCCTGGCGAGTGAGTCGGCCACGACCTGACTAACCACACAAGTCTCTAGTCCAGGTTTATCGCCTATTCGGGTTCCATCCGCAAGGAGATCCGGCCGGGGTGTCGCTCACGGCCCCAAATGATGTGTGCAGGGTTCCCAAGCCCACCTTGACGGGTGGTTCTACGCTTGGTACACCGTGCCACGGTGCCTAGTCTGTACCAAGCCCACCTGTACCGGGTGCCACTTGGTAGACTACTAACACTACCTACAAACACCAGAAACTAGTTGCAACTCCTGGACAGAGATCAGGTTGATTAATAAGTCGAGAGGGGCACTTAAGCATTCCAATGCGTGGTAGTAACTGTTCATGGATCGCAAACACAGAACTCAGTTCCTGAGGATGGCTGCAATGAGACAACCCACCATGTACTCCTACATGGCCTCTCACCGCTACCTTTACCAAATCGTGTTCACACACTTAGCTCTCAACAAGAGGGACATGTTCACACACCTCCGATTCATTCCCGATGAATCGGACACGACACAACTCTAAGCAATAGCAGTGCATGACAAACAAACATGAATGAGTAGGCACATCAAGGCTCAAACAACTCCTACTCATGCTAGTGGGTTTCATCTATTTACTGTGGCAATGACAGGTCATGCAGAGGATAAAGGGGTTCAGCTACCGCAGCAAGTAACAAATGAATCGTTGTTGTCCTAATGCAGTAAAGGAGAGCAGAAGCAAGACAGTGGGATTGTATCGGAATGAACAAGGGGTTTTTGCTTGCCTGGCATTTTTGAAGATATTAAAGCTCTTCATCGGTGTCATCGAACTCATCGTCGGAACCACGTCTATCGAGAGGGGACAAACACCGGCAAACAAGGAAGAACACAATCAATGCAATGCGACAATATGATGCATGAATGTGACATGGCAATATGATGTGATTTGAGCTAATGCAACTAGCAACAGATTAAATGAAGTTGGTTTGAATACAAGATTCAAATTCAAACTCCATATGTGATTATTCAAATGCCATTTACTTGATTTGACCTAAACAGTGAACTAAAGTTGTTCTAACATGCATGAAAATGGTACAGATGGATAGATTGGATTTTTCTGATCATTTTTCATATATAAATTATTTCATTTGGAGTTACGGTTGATTTTATATGATTTTTAGAAGTTTATAACATTTTTTGAAATAAATAAACCATTTAAGATTTATTTAAATTCCAGAAGAGTTACTGCGTCAGCATGACGTCACTGTGATGTCAGCGGTCAACAGAGACGGTCCAGGTCAAACCTGACCTGTGGGACCCATATGTCAGTGTCTCAGGCTGGTTTGTGTGGGTCGGCAGTGGGGATCGGTCAACGCCACGCCGCCAGAGTCAATCTTGTGGGTGGGGTCGGTCAAAGTGTGAACGGGCCAGTCAAACCGACACAATGGGGCGGCGGGGTTAGTTTTATTTAAACAGAACAAACCCGGCTTAATTAGGCAGTGGGGCCTGTCTGTAAGTGGCTCTAGGGTTAATTAGCAGTGTCATTAGTGGCTAATGATGGGCCACGTAGACATCGCCGGAGTTCCGCCGGCGGCGACCAAAACCGACGACGAAGATGCTGCGGGAAGGCGCTACAGGGGACGGTTTCGAGCATGGTTCGCGGCTATGAGTTGCTGGCAGTGCGGCGCATCCTGTGGTGGCCGTGTGGTGTGCTGGGAGTGTGTGTAGCAGCGGCGGCGACGAGCCGGGCGGCCGCCGGAGTTCGGGCTCGACCGAAACCACGCCACACAAAGACAGAGGAGCAGCGGTTGGGTGCTTTGAGTTTTTCGACGACCGAGCGCTATGGCTTCGGGATGCAAGCGGCGACGGCTGTGGCCGCGACGGCGCCATGGCCGGCGGCGAGGGATTCTCGGGCAAGGTGGTGGGTCTAGCTAGAGTGCGCAAACAGCAAAAGGATGAGAAGGGGGAGATGCGGAAGCTCACAGGGAGGCCGGAGAGCTGTTCAGCGGGCTCGGGGACGCGTCGGAGACGGCGAATCGGCGCGTGCGGCTTCCGGTGACCGAGGAGGAAGAAGACGAAGCATCCGGCGATGCAGGCCGTCCCAACGCTCGGGAACAGGGTGGGGCGGAGCAGCGGACGATGGCGGAGACTGTGGACAGCGCGGGAAGGCGAGGGGAGCTCGGTGGCCGTGGCAAACGGCGTCAGCGACGACGAGCACCGCTCGGTTGTGATCGGAGAGAGAAAGCAGTGAAGAGGGAAGGGGTCGGGAGAGAGCAGAGAGAGACGGGAGAGGCAGAGGGGCCGCGGGGCGTGTCCAGACGCATCAGGGGCGCCTCGGTGGCAAGCAGGAGGTGGCAAGGCTGGCGTCGGTGCTCGCCACCGAGCTGCTTCGGGGCGAGGGGGAGGAACACGACAGAGAGGAGGAGGGCTGGGCCGGCCAGGTTAGATGGGCCGCACAGAGCATGGCCTCTCGGCTGTAGGTAAGCGCCAGGTAACTCTCTCTCTCTCTCTCTCTCTCTCTCTCTCTCTCTCTCTTTTATTTCTGTTTTCTATTTCTTACATTTGTTTTAATTTGGTTTTTGAACCAAGCTAATTTTGTTGCTTCTGATAAATTTTGCAGGGACTAAAAAGGATTATTCCAAAGCCCCTCAACAAAAATCAGAATTATTGGAGCAATAAATTATGTATAGTATTTACTTGCTCCAATTCAAAATACAATATGTGTTAATTCAACAATCCAAAATGTCATGCAAAAAGGTGCATCACCTCCGTTGTCTTTGTTTCCAGCATTTTCCAAAAATGATGAACATTTTTGAAGGCCATTTGGGTTCACTGAAAAATATTTTAGTTGAACCTGGTGGATTCCTTTTTATGCTAGGGTTTGAACATCCCCCATTTCAAGTTCATTTGAAAAGTTAAACATGATGCACACATGAAGGGCTAGCCTAGTGCATACCAGGATTAGGGATGTGACAGCTCACCCCCACTAAATAAGAATCTCGTCCCGAGATTCAAGCGTAGGGTAGGATGAAGGGAGAACGCAAACTAACATAATCTTCACGATCCAGGTGGCACTTCATAAGAACGTTGAATCGATCACCATCTTTGACTCGATGTCTTCCTCTGAGAACGCCAACTATCATGACAAGAAGAGGAAAGGAAAACTCTAGAAGAATCAATCTTCTCGAAGACCGAACAACTCAGGATCAGCTCATGCGTTGAGATATAAACATCTCTTGAGCTGAGACACGAGACACACATTCAGAGGGATGGGGTGTAATAGATGATGAAGGTTCACTAGGTAGGCAACAAATCCACGCTTGATCACGACGTAGCGGGGAGTTGAATTGCCATGATACCATAACGATGCACCTTAGGGAAGGTGACTCGCAGAAATATCCCCTTAAGTGGAAAAAAGAATTGCCTTTGATTCAGAGATCATTGAAGCTCTTTATACCAGCTTAAGGCAAATCACAATCGATCATTTGGAGGAGTTCGGTAGAATAACATACTCGGACTAGAATGGATGATGTGGATACAAAGGAAGATAACACCTTCTCAGACTTCCCCTTAGTGAGGCCAAGAGAACGAAATCTGGATGATCGACCGAGAGACATTTAGCACTCCGCTTCTGATGTTCTCCTTGACGTTCTAGGTACCACGATCATGCTTGAAAGCGTCAACATGGCCATCAAGTAAAGGTCAGACTTCGGAATACAAAGGATCCATAAGGAACAACTTCTAAATAAGTCACTCGAAATCCTCATGGAGAAGATGGTCGATTTGGTCAATCAAAATACTACAATGATAGATCTTCCGGCTAGGTGTGTCGGCCAGAACATCAACCTTGTCGGGACCTACATCATAGATCTTGGAAAGGTTCCAACCATCATATCTGCCTGAGATTCAGATCTGGTTGGTAACATGATATTCCAGACTCATCAAGTCTAGAAAGAAAAATGAAAGTTTGCAACACAAACCGACGAGATGACGTTGCGAAATTCTCGATGAACTATGATAGCAAGGTCCAAAACATGAGCTGGTTCTGCTAAACACATGTGAACACGCTGTCCTAGACAAGCATGACCACATAGTAGTCTTACAATAAAACACTACCGAGTTCAAATGGGGAACCATCATTGGGGATATCGAAGTCCTTGTATAAGCCCGGGTCTTAAGAAGGAAGTTCTTTCCCTTGAACAAATCAATCAGTGGCTTGGTGTGCTAGGAACACATATGGAGTGGAGGTAGCTAATCTCACAAACCAAAGTATACTTCGCATATGCATGACTAACTTGGGATGATTCGAGAGGAAGCAAAAACAATCTGTCTCGAATTCATGGCGGCAACTTACATCAAATGCAAATGAATTCGAGGAAGTCACTTCTTCCATCCAAGCATAAGCTTCATGAACGGGACACGAAGGCATTGCTTACAAAATTTTCAACACTAGGTTGATGTTCGACATGAATCATGGGGGAGACAAAATGCTACTGATGGGCCCAACAGCAACTCATCGAAATTTCCATATCACTGGACTTCCACCATCATGTGAACACGGTGATAGCATTGGTCAGACCAAAAGATGTAATGGTGTATGCTCGAGGGATCAACCACGAGTAAGACAACATTACGAACATCGTTGGTTCTGACTTGATTTGACGATAGCCCATATGCAAATCAAAGGTTTGGTAAGACAGTAGATCCAGCAATTGACCACGAGGATCAATCAATGAAGATATCATCTTTCTTCAACAAACACTCAAACGCAAGGATATCCTTTTGGAGATGAACTAAGCGGGACAAGCTTTCATCTTCCAACTCTCCAAGTTGTTGTCTAGCTCAACCAACTAGCTCAGGGTATCCAACACAAATTCTTGGAAAAAGGGTGGTTCATAGAGATAAACCAACTTGATCACGAGCTCAACACAGCGATCAGGTGACAACCTGGCGATACTTCCGAGAAGATATTCGGAAAATCACGAACCACCGATATGCTATTAAGCTCGAGAACAATCTTGCTTTTCAGGGAAAGACGAGATGATCAAATAAGCAAGGGATTGGCATAGCCCTAACTCATTGATCGAAAGGTGCACCGAAAATAAGGACTAGATAGCACGATCAATCTTAGAATGGTGATGATTCAATAATCAACATGCTAAGAATGAGGTTATCGCCCATTAACTACCAAGCAACGGGGTTGCTAGGAGTATTGAGTTCACACATTACGATTCACTTGTCAGCACTCCGGCTGCAACAACACGGAACCGAGGAATGAAAAAGGATGGCGAGAAGTATCACTACGTCAAGAATTCACAAGAGGTGGTGCAATTCTCATGACAATCCTGACATAAAGAAGGTAATACTTCAAGGTAGAACAGACCAGAAGCTGGATTGCATTTGATCTGCGGGACACAACTGCTTTGACCCAATCCTGGATATGGATGAGGTACTGGAGTTTGCTTCTCCTAGTCATTCCGGAATAGAATGGCTTGACGGACCACAAGAGTAATAGGCATCGATGAACAAAGGCACGCATACTCTTGACTATCAATTGATAGACGAAGGTCAGAGAATAACTTAGGAGGAACAACTCGAGGAACATATAACTTTCTGAGTTGTGGATGCATAGATTAGTATGTCGAACCAAGTCAACATGTTTCTTCCGGATAACCCATGCGGAAAGGTAGAACTGGCAGATTCACAATTATGAATGGAGAACTCCTCAAGAGCACTCTTATTGTGATCGTTGGTTCGACGAGGAACTTCTGCCATAAGTAGTTCATAGTATTTGGAAGAAGGAAATACCACGGACCTCGAGGACTATCGCAAAGTTACTAATATCCTAAAGGAACTAGCAAACACTATCAACAGGAGGTAAGTAGGGTGAACCTTGGGTTCAAGAACCCAGGAATAGAATACCTACTAACTAAATTGCATCACGGGATGCTTTCGAGTATGACGGCCAGAATCATCACACTGGGAACACAAAAACATGGCCATATTACCAGGTGACCCTCTAAGATGCCTAGGGTCATAATACTAGTTCCAACATATATGTCAAGGCAAGGAGTACCTCAACAGACGATTAGCATGCTTATCCTGACCAAAAGGACACCGTGAATAGGAAGGAAGAATTTGCAAATGCATCAGTTAGTTTAGAAACCTCGGATGACTCTGACAACATAACGGATGTAAATGCTCAAAAATATTTGAGACATCATGCAAAATGGTGGCATAGCCACTCAACAACATCATATCAAGGTTCCGAGATCAACAGTTAACATACGGAAATAGTAGGAACTAAACTGAGGCTTGAAACTATCAATCCCATAAGTCTATGGATTAGTAACACGTCATCCTGATAGATAGATGAGAAAACCTAGTTCTTAAACCCCGTAGAAGAGAAGAGGATGACTCAGAACAGAAGGCCATGAGGTATAAGGAGTAAAAAGAGCCTTACGTTCCCTTCCACAATCAATTCCCTTACATAACTAAAGCATTTCTAGACTCAACTTCACCAGTTTGGCTTGGTAATCCTACAGCAGTCGAGCTCGATACCAAAGCTGTCGGGACCCGATTCCAAGTCACATCGATCTAGCCGGTAACACCTCATATCACTTTGCGGCCTCACGCAGTATTCCCACGGGTGTCGCCTTACCATGGCCGGGACCGTTTATGCCTTTTGGCTCACGTATATGATGGTCTCGCTAGCATCCATATGACAGAGAACCCGGCCGACATGGCTAGTCGTGAACCCAAAGCGGCACTAACCCATGGGGACAGGCATACATGAATCACATCGAGCATGTCGGTCAGCAGCGTGTGAATCCGGGCTGTAGCACTGGGCTAACAGGACTCCGGTGAACCGGGCTATAGCAGGCTAGGCAGGACTCCGGATGTCACCGCATGACATTTCCCCGAAGGGACAGACACAGGAACGAAGTGAATCACATGCCGGCCAGTCAAGTGTCCAGAGCAGTAGTCTTTGGGCTAGCAGGACTCCGGTGAACCGGGCTATAGCGGACTACTATCCCTCAGGAAGCACTAGACTACATTTCCCCATATGAGAGGCTGCCAAGGATAAACAACTAGATTGTCGGATCCCACACATACCAAGCATTTCAGACATACACACAATATGCTCGATATGTGTAAATACAACATGGCATCACAACATAACTCTCTACGACTCAAGTATTTATTCATTAGGCTCGAGGAGCGAGATATTACAAACAGGGGTCTCATGACCCAACATTGAAACATACAAGTCAAAACACAAGCGGAAGCTTAACATGTCTGAGTACAGACAACTATAAATGAAAAAGGCTGAGAAGCCTAACTATCTACAAGATCCTGCCGAGGGCACAAGATCGTAGCTGAGGTATCAAGCTAAACGTCGAAGTCCACACGGAACTACTAGCGAGACTGACATCTCTCTGCAAAAACATAAAATAAGCAAACGTGAGTACAAATGTACTCAGCAAGACTTACATCAGAACTAGCTACACATGCATCATTATCAACAAGGAGGTGGTGGAGTTTGACTGCAGCAAGCCAGCTTTGACTCGGTGGCTATCCCGAACTACGACTGCAAGTAACTCTTTTGAGGTGGCGCACACGAGTCCACATATTCACCATATCAATACACCACTATGGATCCGCCTCCCGCCTCCCTACGAGAACGCCATCCATAGCACTCACGCTTATCTTGGCGCATTTTAGAGTATCCACTTTCTCTTGTCTATGAACCGATATAGGCAACCTGAAGTCCTTTACCGCGGACACCGCTATTCGAATAGATCATATTAACCCCGCAGGGTGTACTTCTTCACACACGCTCTCGCCACTTACCACCATGTACACGTCGTGTATCTCGGCAACCTTCAAGGGGAAGCCTGGCGAGGGAGTCGGCCACGACCTGAATAACCACACAAGTCTCTAGTCCAGGTTTATCGCCTATTCGGGTTCCATCCGCAAGGAGATCCGGCCGGTGTCGCCACGGCCCCAAACGATGTGTGCAGGGTTCCCAAGCCCACCTCGACGGGTGGTTCTACGCTTGGTACACCGTGCCACGGTGCCTAGTCTCCCAAGCCCACCTGCAGGTGCCACTTGGTAGACTACTAACACTACCTACAAACACCGAAACTAGTTGCAACTCCCCGGACAGAGATCGTGTTGATTAATAAGTCGAGAGGGGCACTTAAGCATTCCAATGTGTGGTAGTAGCTATTCATGGATCACAAACACAGAACTCAGTTCCTGAGGAAGGCTGCAATGAGACAACCCACCATGTACTCCTACATGGCCTCTCACCGCTACCTTTACCAAATGGTGTTCACACACTTAGCTCTCAACAGTAGGACATGTTCACGCACCTCCGATTCATCTCCGATGAATCGGACTGACACAACTCTAAGCAATAGCAGGCATGACAAAAAACATGAATGAGTAGGCACATCAAGGCTCAAACAACTCCTACTCATGCTAGTGGGTTTCATCTATTTCTTTGTGGCAATGACAGGTCATGCAGAGGATAAAGGGGTTCAGCTACCGCAGCAAGTAACAGATGAATCGTTGTTGTCCTAATGCAGTAAAGGAGAGCAGGAGCGAGACAGTGGGATTGTATCGGAATGAACAAGGGGTTTTTGCTTGCCTGGCATTTTTGAAGATATTAAAGCTCTTCATCGGTGTCATCGAACTCATCGTCGGAACCACGTCTATCGAGAGGGGACAAACACCGGCAAACAAGGAAGAACACAATCAATGCAATGCGACAATATGATGCATGAATGTGACATGGCAATATGATGTGATTTGAGCTAATGCCACTAGCAACAGATTAAATGAAGTTGGTTTGAATACAAGATTCAAATTCAAACTCCATATGTGATTATTCAAATGCCATTTACTTGATTTGACCTAAACAGTGAACAAAAGTTGTTCTAACATGCATGAAAATGGTACAGATGGATAGATTGGATTTTTCTGATCATTTTTCATATATAAATTATTTCATTTGGAGTTACGGTTGATTTTATATGATTTTTAGAAGTTCATAACATTTTCTGAAATAAATAAACCAGTTAAGATTTATTTAAATTCCGGAAAGGATTCTTTGCGTCGACATGACGTCCTTTGTGATGTCAGCGGTCAACAGAGACGGTCCAGGTCAAACCTGACTGTGGGACCCATATGTCGTTGTCTCGAAATTTGGTTTGTGTGGTGACGGTGGGGATCGGTCAACGCCACGTCGGCGAGTCAATCTTGACGGGTGGGGTCGATCGAAAGTGTGAACGGGCCAGTCAAACCGGCACTGGGGCGGCGGGGTTAGTTTTATTTAAACAGGGACAAACCCGGCTTAATTAGGCAGTGGGGTCTGCATAAGTGGCTCTAGGGTTAATTAGCAGTGTCATTAGTGGCTAATGATGGGCCACGTAGACATCGCCGGAGTTCCGCCGGCGGCGACCAAAACCGACGACGAAGACGCTGCGGGAAGGCGCTACAGGGGACGGTTTCGAGCATGGTTCGTGGCTATGAGTTGCTGGCAGTGCGGCGCATCCTGTGGTGGCCGTGTGGTGTGCTGGGAGTGTGTGTAGCAGCGGCGGCGACGAGCCGGGCGGCCGCCGGAGTTCGGGCTCGACCGAAACCACGCCACAGAGCACGGGAGGAGCAGCAGTTGGGTGCTTTGAGCTCCTTCGGACGCACTGAGCGCGTTGGCGGGCTCATATGCAAGCGGCGACGGCTGTGGCCGCGACGGCGCCATGACCGGCGGCGAGATTCTCGCAAGGTGGTGGGTCTAGCTAGAGTGCGCAAACAGCAAAAGGATGAGAAGGGGGAGATGCGGAAGCTCACAGGGAGGCCGGAGAGCGGTTCAGCGGGCTCGGGGACGCGTCGGAGACGGCGAATCGGCACGTGCGTCTTCCGGTGACCGAGGAGGAAGAAGACGAAGCAGCCGGCGATGCAGGCCGTCCCAACGCTCGGGAACAGGGTGGGGCGGAGCGGCGGACGATGGCGGAGACTGTGGACAGCGCGGGAAGGCGAGGGGAGCTCGGTGGCCGTGGCAAACGGCGTCGGCGATGATGAGCTCCGCTCGGGTGTGATCGGGAGAGAAAGCAAAGAAGAGGGAAGGGGTCGGGAGAGAGCAGAGAGAGACGGGAGAGGCAGAGGGGCCGTGGGGCGTGTCCAGACGCATCGGGGGCGCCTCGGTGGCAAGCAGGAGGTGGCAAGGCTGGCGTCGGTGCTCGCCACCGAGCTGTTCGGGGCGAGGGGGAGGAACACGACAGAGAGGAGGAGGGCTGGGCCGGCAAGCTTAGATGGGCCGCACAGAGCAGGGCCTCTCGGCTGTATGTAAGCGCCAGGTAACTCTCTCTCTCTTTTATTTCTGTTTTCTATTTCTGACATTTGTTTTAATTTGGTTTTTGAACCAAGCTAATTTTGTTGCTTCTGATAAATTTTACATGGACTAAAAAGGATTATTCCAAAGCCCCTCAACAAAAATCAGAATTATTGGAGCAATAAATTATTTATAGTATTTCTTTGCTCCAATTCAGAATACAATATGTCTTAATTCAACAATCCAAAATGTCAAGCAAAAAGGTGCATCACCTCTGGTTGCTGTTTCCAGCATTTTCCAAAAATGATGTACATTTTTTAAGGCCATTTGGGTTCACTGAAAAATATTTTAGTTGAACCTGGTGGATTCGTTTTTATGCTACGGTTTGAACATCCCCCATTTCAAGTTCATTTGAAAAGTTAAACATGATGCACACATGAAGGGCTAGCCTAGTGCATACCAGGATTAGGGATGTGACAGGTAGGGTATGAAACCACCTCAAAGTTATTCGTTCGGATTGATCTATTCAAGAGTTCGTACTAGAATAACACCTTAAGACACATATAAACCAAAACCCTAATGTCACCTAGATGCTCCAATGTCACCTCAAGTATCCGTGGGCATGATTATACGGTATGCATCACACAATCTCATATTCATCTATTCAACCAACACAAAGTACTTCAAAGAGTGCCCCAAAGTTTCTACCGGAGAGTCAAGACGAAACGTGTGCCAACCCCTATGCATAGGTTCATGGGCGGAACCCATAAGTTGATCACCAAAACATACATCAAGTGGATCACGTGAATATCCTATTGTCACCACAGATAAGCATGGCAAGACATACATCAAGTGTTCTCAAATCCTTAAAGACTCAATCCGATAAGATAACTTCAAAGGGAAAACTCAATCCATTACAAGAGAGTAGAGGGGGAGAAACATCATAAGATCCAACTATAATTGCAAAGCTCGCAATACATCAAGATCGTATCACCTCAAGAACACGAGAGAGAGAGAGAGATCAAATACATAGCTACTGGTACATACCCTCAGCCCCGAGGGTGAACTACTCGCTCCTCGTCATGGAGAGCGCCGGGATGATGAAGATGGCCACCGGCGAGGGTTCCCCCCTCCGGCAGGGTGCTGAAACAGGGTCCCAATTGGTTTTTGGTGGCTACAGAGGCTTGCGGCGGCGGAACTCCCGATCTATTCTACTCCCCGATGGTTTTAGGGTATATGGATATATATATAGGCGAAAGAAGTCGGTCAGGGGAGCCACAAGGAGCCCACGAGGGTGGAGGGCGCGCCCAGGGGGTAGGCGCGCCCCCTGCCTCGTGCTCTCCTCGTTGATTCCCTGACGTGCACTCCAAGTCTCCTGGATTGCTTTCGTTCCAAAAATAACTCTCCCGAAGGTTTCATTATGTTTGTACTTCGTTTGATATTCCTTTCCTGCGAAACACTAAAACAAGGGGAAAACAGAAATTGGCACTGGGCTCTGGGTTAATAGGTTAGTCCCAAAAATAATATAAAAGTGTATAATAAAGCCCATAAACATCCAAAACAGAATATATAATAGCATGGAACAATCAAAAATTATAGATACGTTGGAGACGTATCATCCGTCGCCGCTCCTCTTCGCTTCGACACGCGCCCTGGCCAGCGATGCATGCGGAGCCATGTAGGCAGGCAGGCAGCTGAGGTGCGCGGTGGTAGGGTCTTCACGAAGATCTGCATGCCACCATGCAGGTGCTTGCTGAGTTGGCATAGAGGCCGCCCATCACCACGCAGGTGCCTGCCCACGCGGTGGAGTTTTGGTCGACGCGGGCCTGGCTGTGGCCCCGCTCACGCCCTCGGCAAGGGCCTTGCCGGGGGCCCGGCAAGGGTCTTGTCGTGGTGTTGCAGTCGTCCCCGGCAAGGCGCTTGCCAGGGGTCTTGTGGATCTCCTCGGCAAGGATCCCGCCGAGGGTCGCTGTCTTCTGGTCCTCATCTGATCTCATATATTTATGGTCTTGACAAAGATCTGCATGCCACCACAGAGGTGCCTCCCGAGCCCTGGTCCAACCGTAGTCGGTTGGGTTGGAACCCGTGGGCTCAAGGGCTGCTCGCTCTGTTGGTGTTTGGGCAAGTTGCCCCGGCAAGGTTCTTGCCGGGGCCGCGGAGGCCTGTCCCGGCAAGGATCTTGCCGGGCAGTCCACCTCGCCCTCTCGCTCTTTGGTATCTTTGGTCTTGGTGTTGCCTTGGCCATCTTGTGCTTTGGCTTCTCTCCGGCTTCCCTCCCTGCTCTGCTTAGTGCGGCCGTGGGCGCGGCTCCGACTGTCCGTGCACAAGTAAAGGGTCAAAAGGAGCGCCCCTATTTTTGTACACCGACAGGAGATGACTCCGGGGACACACTGCTCCGACTCTTCTTTTGCTGCAAGGGACTGCGCGTCTAATGGTAATCTCGTGATCTATCTCTTAAATATGCTCCTGGGTGATCTTCGTAGAATTAAATTTTAATTGGCAACAGTTCCACACCGCGTAGCCCAACAGGGTGGCCGAACTCCCCCTCCTCTACTCATTCGGTTGGAGGCGGTGGGTGGTGATAACCTACGGTTTAGTGTTGGAGCTCGGCGCGTGAGGCGCCGTTGTGGTCTGATGGTGCCAGGGGCGACCCGGGCATCGTCCCCTTCATGGCGGCTCTTGGCTTTGCTGATGCGGAGGTCCGGAGGATCCATATGGGTCCTATCGGCAGCCCTGGTACCCCATGGCGGTGGGCTGGCTGTGGCGCGGCTGCTGGCTGCTGACCTACCTCTGCCCGGTTCAAGGTAGCTAGGCCTGGGCACACCCATGGGCTTGTTTTGAGGTAGGAAGGAGAGGCATTCTACCCTTCATCAGTCGTTCTCGTCTGCCTTCCGTGGTGGCGTTGGTGGGGTGGTCTCAGATGTCAGGGTGGGGGTCCTGGTGGTGGGAGCCATGATGATCTTGGACGAGGCTCGTGGCTCTAGTTTGGGCTGGCG
The DNA here is from genome assembly GCA_021605145.1 of Aegilops bicornis. Taxonomy (NCBI): domain Eukaryota; kingdom Viridiplantae; phylum Streptophyta; class Magnoliopsida; order Poales; family Poaceae; genus Aegilops; species Aegilops bicornis. The sequence continues at coordinate 164,467,206 of CM038675.1, read as the reverse complement.
GCCATGGCCATGCGGGCGGCATGGTAGTCAGTGCTCAGTGGGCGAGGGTGGTTTCTGAGGTGGAGATCAGGCCGAGGAGTGATTCCTGCCTGGCTTTGTCCATGCCGACGGTGGTAGCATGCGTATCTTCCCCTTCATGAGGCGTCATTGCGGTTCTCTACTTTTTTCGTTTGCTCTGGGTGAAAACCTTGATCCTTTTGAATCTGGCAGTGGTGGTGCTCGAGTGTCAGTTCCTTCCTAAAGGCATGGTCTTGGAGTCCACGGCTCATTGGGCATAGCTCCATCTCTTTGTGGCTTCTTCTTCAGGATGGAGTACTCCGATAACTTCAAGCGGGACTCTAATTACATGATTTTGTTAGCTTGGAGTGGTTGGGGTGGTGTGGTTGTTCTTGGCAATGATGTATCATGTCTATGTGGTGTCAGGTTCCATGCCTTAAGTTGTATGGTCATTGCGTTATATATAAAGCTTGCGCGAACCTTTTTAGTAACACCGGTTTGAAGAACGGTGTGCTCCGATTTAGAGGAACGGGTGATAGAGAGCATGGAGTACATACTCCTAAGAGTATAGCACCAATTTTCTATATATGTGTGCGCGTGCGTACGCCGCGCAGAGAGTATATTATGGAACAGAGAGAGTATATATGCTAAAGTTAAAGTTGTGTATTTATGACTGAAATGCCAACAACATCTCAACTACTTGGTGCTCGTTTCCCGTCGTTGTAAGTTAGCCTGCACATGCATCCATGCTACTTGGAGACCCTCATCCCCCGAGAATCCATCGTCACCTATTTGGAATTTGTCACAGTCCCTACTTTCTACGTAGGTTGTATGCATTGCATATAACAATATGAAAATAATGCCTTAAACTAATGATGGAGGACTTACAGATTAAAATTTTAACGTGGTGAAAATAATACCATTGATGGTCAAAAGTATGTTGAGAAATAATAGCTCGTCAAATCTAGCAATCTAGATAATCACTTGCCCCCTCTGTGCTATACTGGAGACCGGGACTCATATCCGTTTCTCCTGTACGGCGGCGAGGGTGTTGTGCATGTACGTCAGTGAGGCAGTGGGGCCCAACTGGGAGGCTCTAAATCTCGCCAACTTGCTCCAACATAGAGCTCTACAACAGTCGAGACATCGCCGTCTTTTTTGCTTATTTTTGCGACGATGTCCTGGACTCTTTGGACAACGCGTAATAAGATGGTGATTGAGAAGGTCTTTCCGAGGAAGGCGTCCAGACTCCTTCTTCAAATTCCTTGCCTTTTTTGCAGCTCTGTCATCCGCTCTCGAGGTAGCGTGATCACGACCGGATAGGCCTCATGGTGGATGCGCTCCTGACTTCGGCGCGCCGCTTATCATCATCCTAGTACCAACTGGCGCCCACCACTAGGTGGCTTTTTTTTCTTATTTATCTTATGTGTTTTTGAGGTTGATTGTGTTGTGGCTCCAACCGTCATTGTCTGGTGATGTTCGGATTTGGGTTGTATGGACCGTTGCTTTATTTATAAAGCGGGACGAAAGTCTATTTCAAGAATCTAGATAATCACATGTATAAATCCCAATCAGGCGCTCATAATTTGTTATTGCCACTTTTCAGTCTAAATGATCTGAAATGCCTTCAATTTTAAAGATCGGGATTGTATTTAGGATGTGCTACCTCTTGATTCCATCAGCAACTCAACACCAGCACAAAATCACAATGTTGTGTAAGTGTTCGAGTCTTGGCCCATCGCATTCCTTTGTCTGGCAGCCAATCGCCTAGTTCTCACAGCCGCGCTGGTTCCCACAGAGTGGTATACTGCAGTTATCCATAATGTTTTTTGTGATCGGTCAATTGAGGGGATGGTAGACATCCACCGGGTGAGGTGCGTCATCCGATTGGCTCGCACGAACGATTGGATTCGCACTCGATCGGCGGTCACCGCAACAACTAGCACCCACACATGTTATCGTGTTGCCCACATTAGTTAAATCTTCTTAGCTAGTAGCTTGATGCTTCGCAGGTCTGGGCAACACGATGTGGTGTACTATCCTTGCAGCCGAGCCACACACGTCTCCAGAGCACATGAAACTCGGCGCAGCCTAGAAAAGCTCATCCCATGTAATCCACTGGCGATGCAGGAGTCACATTCTTGAGTGTTGTTTTCTGGTGCACATTTTGCCCAATGCCGCCTCCCCATCCTATCCTTGCTGCTTGCACATGACAGTGCTTTATTTGCCTCATTGACATTACTAAATTAACTTCGTCTGCTCGTAGATTAGTGAAGACTATCATTACGTATGACTTATTCTCCCTTGGTTTCTTTCCTAGTCTTGAGCAAGTAGGTCTCTGTAAAATCTCCCAAAACCATATGTTACCACGTGGTGTTGATGGATGTGTTGAATGGTATATGGTCTCGAGGATGAGCTCCTGTGAACTTATATAGACGTGAGGCCATCAGGACTAGATCATGAAGAGAGACTCCAATACCACCACTCCAGCTGAATGCCCACTTATTTTTGCACATCAATAATTTGTATTGTGTTTTATAATATAATTTGTCTATCAAACATTAGATAGATGACGACATATATAGTACTAGTTGTTTCTGCGAATGGACAGATAGTAAATGGGTTGTGACTTAAGTTGGGAAAGAAGATATCTTGAGTTCAACTCCTCCTTTTAATTTTCCCTAATGTTATCTGGCAACCGTTTCCCGGGAGGAAAACCCCAGCGAACCCCCTCATAGCCACATGGTCAAGATCTGACGGCGACCGTTTTGGATAAAAATGCACCAAAATAAACAAAATGCCATGCTTTTATCAAAAATGGCATTCCCCAAACACTAAAACTGCCAGCCATGCCATTCGCAAATGCCATCCTGGCTATCGAACGGTGGTTGGCTATTGCAATCCTTATTTTTTTTCCTTTTTATTTTGTTCTCAACATCTCCTTCATGCTAGAGGAGATTGGATCGGATAGATCGATTTGACACGAATACAAATGTTGTTTATTTATCTGTGATTGTTAAATTTTTCTAATGCTCAGTCGCCTGAAACCTTTCAGATTTTAGTCAATTCCACCATAGATGCATGCGTCGACAACTGGACACCGAGCTCCAAGCATGAGATGGAGACACAGTGTCTAGCTGAGGCGTCCTCGGCGAAGGAGAGGAAGAGGGTTGGCCGGTTGAGCGATAGCTGGGGAGATGGCATCATGGTGGAGGAGGCGGCTAGGGCAGGGGCGTGGCAGCGAGGCAAGGCAGCGGGTGGTGGTGGCAAGCCGTTATGCCTGGGTTGGAGGGCGGGAGGAGGAAGGAGAACAATGCACCAGTGAATGCAACTGATTCATAGGCAGTCCCTTTAATCAGGTAGTTAATTCATTTGCGAAAGTTTTTGCTGTAATAATTTGTACTCCCACCGTAAAGAAATATAAGCGTGTTTAGATCATTAAAGTGATCTAAACACTTTTATATTTCTTTACAAAGGGTGTAACTAACACTCACATTCCTGTTACAATAGAGAGAAACCGCATCAAATCAGCCTAGCTAGTGTCAAACGGGACAGCATCTCGGGCGCGGCGGAGCGCGCAATCGCACTACTGCACTTGGGCACTGTAAAATGTGTCTTACATGTGTGCCATCGGCTGATCAGGCACACACAGCTAGTAGTAGTAGTACCTAGCAGTGGACCTGTGAGCTGACCAGTGGGAAGTCGAACGGCGTCATCCAGGCGTACTTGAACCGCACCGGCGCGCCGCTCGGGATCCGCCGGCCGCCCCGGAGCAGGCAGCGCTCGCCGTCGACGGGCCGGATCGCCCGCGGGTCCACGGCCTCGACGCTGCTGAGGCCGTAGCAGCGGAGCAGCACCCTGGACTGCGCGCACCGGCAGCGGTTGGTCACCTCCACCGCGTACTCCGGCTTCCCCTCCACGACCCGCCCCGTCGCCGACTGCCTCACCACCAGGTCCGCCGCCCGGCACGGCGTCCGGCCCGCCGCATCTGCTCCCAGCTCGTCGCCTGTCCACCCACATATCATTGTCACACCAACGCACCTAGCTAGCTAGCTAGCCATAGCAAGAACATGCTTCGTATGAATCGGAATCAATCAAGGAAGCGGGATTGAACTGTTGTTACCTTGGGTGGCGCTGCAGAGGAGCAGCAGTAGCGCGAGGTACAGGAAGGCTTGGCTCGCCATAAGGGCTCTCGGCTTGCAGCTAGCTAAGATGGCCGTGGTGGCTTGCGAGGTTGTTTATCTTCGTGGATCGGTGGATTATAATGGACAAGGAGCGAGCTAGAGCCATCCCCATCACGGCGGGTCAGGACAGGGCCATGAGGGGGCGGGGAGGGTTGTCGTGTGGGAAGAGGGCAAACCAGCATGTGCCATGCCAGGCGAGGCGATCAGGTCAATCCGCCGTTTTCTTCCCCGCAAAAAATGGAAAATGTCCATCTTAACGTTCATGCTTGAGCTTGCAGCAAAGCTCCGCTTTGGCTACAGCTAGCCTACAGGGGACAGCGGGTAGGTGCAGTGCATGCATGGATGATGGGTGACGACACTTACGACCGATATCCCACATGGCTTGCTCCGGGAATGCATGGCGGACAAGCTAACGTGCACCGTATTTGTATCCACCGCTCTCACCTGCTTTGACTTTTTAGTTTTGTTGCAATGTCTTTTTGTATTTGTTGTGACAAGCCAATACATATATCCACATATACATGACACCATTTTTTTTCAAAAAGAGAAGTACCCCGGCCTCTGCATCTCTTGATGCACACAACAAATAAATCAGGTCCAAAACAAAGTCTTAAACAGTAGTACGGCCACTCCAAAAAATAAATTTGTCACAACTTGCAAAAAATAGGAAAAGATGACTAAACACCTATTCTATTATTGAACCACCATCCAAACCGATTGAAAGTATCCCATGCAACCATCTTTCATCTGTTGCATCCAATATTCATATGCTTCTTGTGGTCCACATGACTAAGTAATGATCACATATGGATCCAAGTAGACGCTCCGAAGATAACCTACAAAAAATTAGTGATGGTTCGTCTGTTAAAGACAACATCATTCCCACAATTTCATATGGTCCAAAGTAATGCAATACTCCAACTTGAATATGCGCCCTGGTCTTAGGCTCTATCCTAGTTAACCAAGTCTCAAATAAATGCGAGATCAGGACTGGCGGAATAACGTTCAAAGCAACGTGAATAGTTCTCCATGGTAAGTTGGCAAGTGTGCATTGAAGAAAAAAAATGTTTTATTGTTTCATCCTAATCACAAAAGCAGCATCTTTTTCTTCCTTCCCAACTACGCTTGGCCAAGTTATCTTTCTTCAAAATTACTCCCTTATGCACAAAACACATAAACACCTTGATTTTCAAATGCACTTTAACTTTCCAAATGTGTTCCTCTTTACTCTCTCTTGATCTCGCTCCTCTCTCACATCCAGAATGAAGGCAAGAACGACGGCACTAGGGACCATGCGTTGTGGCCCAAGTACCAGGAGGGGAGCTATGGAGACGAGCGGCGCCACAGAAGCATGAGAGGGTGAGATCAGTGGGCCTTCGAATCCGCTATCCCTGCCTTCGGATCTAGACTCCTGCTGTCAACAGCCTCTGCACCCACCGGACTCATATTTTTCATGGGTTGAGAGTGGGAGTTAAATTTTAGGAGGTCAAATCACAACCAAAAGATACCAACTACCAACTCCACACAATGGCAAAGTGTGCAACAAAGCGAAGCACGGGTCAATAGACTTCACAGTAGGCCATGTGTTGTTATTAGGCCAAATTAGTAGCAAAATCTAAGAGCAATTTCAGAGATAAGAATGGGTCGTCGTCCAATATGTTCCCTAGTACGCTCTGCCATTGGCTCCAATTAGGACAATCTATACCTCACTTGTAGCGGTGAGATGCTCTCGTTGCCCCCCCACAACATGTGTATTGGGCCAGGCTCACATGATCATTACTGATTTATTTTCCCCGCGAAGCTAGCTAGGACCCGATCAAACATGTGCGTTCTAAACAAACTAACATCAGTTTAGTGCAGGTCAGATATGGTTTTTTGGTCTTTTTTATAATTATTTTGTTTCCCCATTTTCACTTTTTATGTATATTTCACAATGTTTTAAAAATATAAATATTTATAAAATTTATTGTATTAGTCTTACAAATATGTTCATCATGTTCTAAAAAAATATGCATAGTGTACTTCAAAAATATTCATTGTTCATTTCCGAAACAAATAATAAATTATTATAAATGATCATCCATATTAAATATTGTTCATCTTGTATTTAAAAATATTAATCACGTATTACAGAAAAAAATCCATAGTGTAACCCGAAAATGTTCATTATTTATTTCAGATAAATATTCATAGTGTAGACAAAAAAATGTGCATATCATATTAAAAAGATGTTCATCATCCATTAGAAAGAACTATACATTGTGCATTTCAAAAAATATTTTGTTCATCATATATTTTGAAAAATATTCATCATGTAATTTAAAATTCTCATCATATAGTAAAAAGTGTTCATTGGTATGCATTGCTCCTATATGCCTGTATATAATACGTGCAGAACATGGGAAATGAAGAAAATAGCGATTTAGTATCACTTAGGCCCATATTGGGCTGCTACGTTGCTAGCACATTGCTATTGGGCCTTATCTCGAGGCGTGTCGCTAGCCAGATTGATCGAAGTCGAGGAGACAGCTCGACCAGGAGCTACGGGAGCAACTAGTTAACGAGCTCTTCTTCGAGAGCCTCACAACGATTAGCGCCATTTGGCGCGCTCTCAGCCATTCGCCATATGTCGCGTTCTGGACGCTTTCTTCGGATTTTGTTTTTTTTCGCACGCGTTTTTGGCTTTTTAAACGATTTTTTTTCGGGTTTTTTCGACGTTTTGGTTTTCCTTCGGTCTTTCTTAGTTTTTCGATCAAAAAAAAAATTAGAAAAAAAAAATTTTGCGCGGAAAAACGCGTTTTCTTTCTTTTTCTTTCGCGATAGTCACGGTTTTGCTTCCGCGAGAGGTACGGTTGTGCTTTCGCGAGAGTCACGGCCATGCCTCTCGGAAAAGAAAAACAAAACGCGTTTTCTGTTTTTTTTCTTTCGTGAGAGTCACGGTTTTGCTTCTGCGAGAGGCACGGTTGTGCTAATACGAAAGTCACGGCCGCGCCTCTCGGAAAGGGAAAAAATACGTATTTTCTGTTTTTTTCCTTTTGCGAGAGTCACGGTTTTTCTTTCGCGAGAGGCACAGTTGTGCTTTCACGAGAGTTACGGCCGTGCCTCTCGAAAACAAAAAAAACGTGTTTTCTGTTTTTTTTTCTTTCACGAGAGTCACGATTTTGCTTCCACGAGAGGCACGGTTGTGATTTCACGAGAGGCACGGGCGTGCCTCTTTCAGAAAGGGAAAAAACCGTGCTTCCGATTCGGTTTTTTCGTCCGGTTTTTTCATGAAAAAAAGTTCGTCAAAACCTATCAACACTCAATATAGTACGCGAGGAATCCAATGATCAAAATGGTTCGAGATTTGGACGCACGGTTTAAGAGATAAAATGTTTTGAATAAACGGATCTACGAAAAAAAAACTTCCAAGTTGTGATAAATGACGCGCTGCATGCACACCACTTGTCGTGACCTGAGAAGGTGAAGTGTTCCTTGCAACGAGTACTTCTTAATTATTGATTTCGAGGAGCCACCGATTCCGCTGATTCAACACATCGCCGGGCCGCATTCTCGCATCGGCCCTGTCAAGCAACCACCGCATCATCTCATCTATGGGCCGTTGCGGATCGCCACCTCTCGCCGCTCGAGTACTGTATTTCGCAGTACGCACTCGGCAGCGTGATGGCGCGCATCGGCGCACGACGCATCTGCCATCCTACTACAGTAGAAGACAGGTCGGCAACGACGGCATGCATGATGAGCCCATCGTCGGATTAACCGATTGTTCTTCGCGAGCATTTAATCTTGATTTCTCCGAATTGCTAGTCAAGAATAGAGGACTATCTTTGTTCCCTAAATTTTTCCATTAATCTAGCATCCAGTCAATTTTGAGGACGGTTTGCATTGGCTCGGTACTATATAACTTGCGAAGAACTGCAAGAAAAACAGGGCGAAGTTTATGCACTTAAATTTCAACAACAACAATAAAGTTTTCAGTCCTAAACAAGTTAGGGTAAGCTAGAGGTGAAACTCATAGGATCTCGCAATCAATTTATGGCTCTGGCACATCTACTTCTAATGAACGAGTTAGTGAATAGTCTCCGTGGTTTATTTTCGCTGATTTTTTTTCGTCTCTTCTCCCACCACCCCCTCCCACCCTGATGAATAGTCTCCGTGGTTTATTTTCGCTGGGTTTTTTTCGTCTCTCCTTCCACCACCCCTCCCACCCTGGTCCATCAATTTATTTTTCTCTTCACTCTTTATTACAACCAGAACTTTCCTAACGTATAACAAATCACGGATCTAACTTTCTTAAATTATGCAAATCAATCGATTCCTTTTATTGGTTCAATTTGTCTTAGGAAACAAATAACAGATTTTCAGGAAACAAATAATACATTTTAATCTAACTTTCCTAACTTATCTAAATCAATCGATTTCTCTTATTAGTGAAATTTATTTTAGGAAACAAATAATAGACACGTCACAACTTTCCTCCCAATAAATAGTTTCTTAACATTTGCAAACTTTCCTAATTAGACACGTCACAAACGGACAGGTACTGATATCACGTTACCAAACAATAAAACCCCATTTGCATAGAAATCAGTTCAAAAATCCTAATTGTGACGCCCCCAATTCAATCGTACACTAACATGCACGCAAACGTGTACGATCAGGATCAGGGACTCACGGGAAGATATCACAACACAACTCTAAAAACAAAAATAAGTCATACAAGCATCATAATACAAGCCAGGGGCCTCGAGGACTCGAATACAAGTGCTCGATCATAGACGAGTCGTGAAGCAACAATATCTAAGTACAGACATAAGTTAAACAAGTTTGCCTTAAGAAGGCTAGCACAAAGCGGGATACAGATCGAAGAGGCGCATGCCTCCTGCCTCGATCCTCCTAAACTACTCCCCGGTCGCCGCCGCCGCCTTCACATAGTGGAAGGCACCTCCGGTGTAGTAGGAGTCGTCGTCGACGGTGGCGTCTGGCTCCTGCATTCCAGCATCTACTTGCGACAACCAGAGAGAAAGGAAAGGGGGAAAAGGGAAAAAAGCAACTGTGAGTACTCATCCAAAGTACTCGCAAGCAAGGAGCTACACTACATATGCATGGGTATATGTGTAAAGGGCCATTTAAGTGGACTGAACTGCAGAATGCCAGAATAAGAGGGGGATAACTAATCACGTCAAGACTTCGCTTAAAGCAGCCTCCGCCTTGCAAGCATGTAGAAGAGAGTAGATTGAAGTCCTCCAAGTAGCATCGCATAGCATAATCCTATCCGGCAATCCCCTCCTCGTCGCCCTGTTAGAGAGCGATCACCGGGTTGTATCTGGCACTTGGAAGGGTGTGTTTCATTAAGTATCCGATTCTAGTTGTCATAAGGTAAAGGTACAACTCCAAGTCGTCCTGTTACCGAATAGATAAACTTCCCTGCAGGGATGCACCACATAACCCAACACGCTTGATCCCATTTGACCGGACACACTTTTCTGGGTCATGCCCGGCCGCGGAAGATCAACACGTCGCAGCCCCACCTAGGCCAGCAGAGAGGTCGACGCCGGTCTAAACCTAAGCGCCACAGGGTCCTGGCCCATCGCCTCTTAGCACACCGCACGCTATGCGTGCGGACGGAAGCGAACTAGCCCCCTTAATACAAGAGCAGCTTACGATTCCAATCCGGTAGCGCCGCTTCGATCGACGTCACGAAGGCTTTGATACCATGACATCGAAAGTGCCCATAACTTTCCCACATAGTTGGTTAGTGCGTATAGACCAAATGGCCGGACTCGGATCAAATACCAAGATCTCGTTAAGCGTGTTAAGTATCATAAGCGCCGACTAGGGCCAGGCCCACCTCTCTCCTAGGTGGTCTCAACCTGCCCTGTCGATCCGCCACAAAAAGTAACAATCGGGGCCGTCGGGAACCCGTGCCCACCTCTACCGGTATGGAGCCACCGTCCTTTCAGCCCCCTCATCGAATCACTTGCGGGTACTCAACGAAATGACCCGAATTTAGTCACCACATGTGTCATGTATATAAAGTATATAGTATATACCCGTGATCACCTCCCTAGTGATCACGGCCCGATAGTATAGCATGGCAGACGGACAAGAATGTAGGCCACTGATGGAACACTAGCATCCTATACTAAGAAAGTAGGATAGCAGGTAAGGGTAACAATCAGAGCAACAATGACAGGCTATGCATCAGAATAGGATTAACCGAAAGCAGTAATATGCTACACTACTCTAATGCAAGTAGTATAGAGAAGGAATAGGCGATATCTGGTGATCAAGGGGGGGAGTGATGAAGTCATGTACCTGGGGTAGGGTCATAGGCCTGCCCAAAGGTACCCTCCACAAGGAGACTCACAAGAGAAGCAACCTTCCAGTCGACCTGGTAGGTTTCCACTCGACAGATTCAAAGACACTCGACTACGAAGACCCACTCGACCACCGAGGAGTCCAAGAGCCACTCGGTACCCAAACGGTGCAGAGTTAAATAGTCTTTATGACCTTAATGACACTTTATGTAAGCGTTACCGATGAACGCCTAGCTTTAACGCACCTTAAACCCTCTACTACGTGGGTTGGCTGGGGTCTGGCGCACTCTATATAAGCCACCCTCCACAGTAGAAGGGTTCGCACCCTGTAACACATACGCAGATAATCCGATCGACCGCCCGGGCTCCGAGACGTAGGGCTATTACTTGCTCCGAGAAGGGCCCTGAACTCGTAAATCCCTTGCGTATACAACTACTCCATAGCTAGGATCTTGCCTCTCCATACCTACCCCCATTCTCATCGAATTAGAACCACGACGGTTGGCGCCCACCGTGGGGCAGGTGTTCTAGCGGTGTTGGAGAAGTTGGGATTCTTTCGATCTCCGGCATCATGGTTTCAGGTGGAGTTCTGGTCGACGGCCACGAGATCCGTCTCGGTGCGCTCACGCTCGCCGACGACTCGCTTGGCTTCAGGAGGCTCCACTCGGCGTGGACGCGCTCCCCATCCGCTGGCGACGCACTTTCAGCAGTGTCCGCATGGCGTCCTCCTCAAGGCAACCGTCGACCCAAGATGGGTCGGCTCCTCGCCGCCTTCACTCCCAGTCTCCCACCGGCGCAAGCGTTCCGGTCGGTCGAGGCTTCAGCAGTGGGTGAGGCACACGGTGGCCCGCTAGTCGGCCATCCCCCAAGTCGCGGTGATCAAGCCCGACGAATCTCTCTACGGCCTGTTCGACCTGTCGACTGGCTCCATAGAGACTGCGTCCGAATGCGATAGCAGTGACCCGGCGGCCGAGGTTCTGATGGTCAATGGACCACGCAGTCCCCCTGGATTCACCCGCACCAACAAAGGTGGCGGTGGAGGCGATCCGGTGCAAGCCCACGAAGAGTACTTGCCCGAGCCCCTCACTTCGCTCCAGAGGGAGGAGCTTCGTCGTCGGAACATGGATGCACTTCACACTCCTATCGTTGGAGAAACCCCCAAGGCTCGCGCCTTGGAGGATGCTGGCTAACAACCCGGCCGAAGCGCACTCGATCGAGAATCTTTAGCGAGTACTCGGCGAGCGTCTGTGATCGAGGGTTCCGAGAATCCGGTCGACGCCAGCTCTTTCAACCGCCAACCCTGTATATCGAACTCCGATTCAGAATTTAGCGGTACCGCCCGTATAGCGAGTCAATTCAGCCTTCCCGATCGGAGGCGGTAGAGGTTTGCAGCAAATCGAGGATTTGCTCGGTGCGGCAGGAGATCAAAACTCAGTTGTATCGATCGGCGGAACAGGGTTCACAACCGATCCGTCGCTGTGAATTCATTCGATCGGCCCATAGTCCAAGATCGCCCCGAGGAGTGAGAGGAACGTGGGGGCGGCGTGATGATCAATACAAGGGGCCGCGAAAAGTATGAGCACCGATTCGATCGCAACGATCAACGCCGAAAGTGTCCACTCCTCCCCAAGGGGTGGATCATACGCTCCTCGGCAGCAGGGGCAGACGCCAAAACAGTGTTGGGCGAAGAGTTCCAATCGACCCGAGGAACCGAGCTTTGATGCGAGATCTATTATCGTTCAAGGTTTGGTCGACAGAACAGAGCTCACCGAGACGGCCATGATAGAGATGTTCCTTCCAGTAGTAGAGTTCATGTCTCAGACCAGAGTGTTTCAAAGCAGAGCCATCAGTACGCAGTGACTCCTCCCAACTTCAAAGTTGGCGATCGGAGTCGGCAAGTTCACTGGAGAATCCAAGCCCGACACTTGGCTCAAGATTACCGAGTGGCGGTTCAGATCGGCGGTGGCAACGATGAGGTAGCCATGAAGCATTTACCTCTTATGTTGGAGGGTTCAGCCTGCGTGGTTGAATCGATTAGCACCCAAAGCAGTATTTACACTTGGGAAGATCTTGCCCGAGTGTTTGTCGTGACATTTGAAGGAACTTGCAAAGGACCGGCAGGTTTGATGAGTTGCGATGCGATGCGTGCAAAAGTCGAGTGAAACTTTGAGAGATTATATCCAGAGGTGGATCACTTTGCACCACACAGTCGAGAATGTATCTGATCATCAGGCAGTCTGTGCCTTCAAGGAAGGCGTCAAGAACAGAGAATTGAGTTTGAAATTTGGTCGAACCGGAGATATGACCTTGAGTCGGATGATGGAGATTGCCACCAAATATGCAAATGGTGAAGAAGAGGATCAGCTCCGGAGTGGTAAATATAAATCGGCCGCCAATGAGACCGGTGAGTAAATTCAATCGGAAGCAGAAGCGCAAAGCCGAGCCAGCAGCTCCCAGAGAGGCCTTGGCAGTGACCCCAGGAAAGTTCAAGGGAAACCCAAGGGTCCTTGGAACCCTAAGAAGGTGAAAGACCAGGATGGGAACGACGTGTTGGATTTACCATGTCATATTCATACAAAGAAAGATGAAGAGGGTAAACTCATTTACCGGAAACATACCACTTTCGACAAAGGTCGGCTCTTGATTCAAAGTTCAAGGAAACAGCCCAAGGATAAGGATAAGGAGATGCAGACAAAGTTGAGGATGAGATGATGATGATGGTGGATATCCCCGTGTCAATTCCACCACGATGATTTTTCGACGTCGAAAGCAAAAAGTCGATTGAAGGTTATCAATCGGGAAGTAAACTTGGTTGCTCCAAATGACTCCCAATTATCTGAAATGGTCCTGCACCACCATCACATTCTACCGGTCGATCACCCGACGCACATTGCCACCCACAGGAGGCAAGCATTGGTGGTCGACCCAGTTGTCGAAGGCACTCGGTGACCAAAGTCCCGATGGATGGTGGTAGTGGTTTGAACATATTATACGCGAGACGCGTTGAAAGGGATGGGCATTCCGATGTCCGGACTCGATTACCGATAACATGAGCTTCCACGGAGTCATTCACGGAAAGAAGGCCGAGTCACTCGGCCAAATTGCTCTTGATGTAGTTTTTGGTGATTCAAAGCATTTCCGGAAAGAAAAGTTGACCTTTGAGGTCGTGGATTTCGTAGCGCTTATCACGCTATTCGGGAGACCAGCTTATGCACGTTTCATGGCCCGACCATGTTACGTGTATCTTAAATCAAGATGCCTGGTCCCAAGGGCGTGATCAATATCCACGGCAATCGGAAGAAGGCGGAAGAGTGCTTCCAGAAGGCTCTAAGATCGCCGATGCTCGGTTGGCGATGGTAGAGCTTCAAGAGTATCGAAAACTGCAGATCCGAGTGATTTGTTGCGAGCTAAGAAGCCCGCTCTGAAGTCGACATTCGGTCATTGGCGAGACGTAAACAGGTTCACATTCACCCGGCGATCCCGATGCTGCTCGACCAACATCTCAACAACACTCGACTCAAAATAGGAAGAAGCGCCATCCGGTTCCTCCGTGAGAACTGGGACATCTTTGCATGGAAGCTTCACGACATGCCGGTGTTCCTGTGGGGCAGGCTGAGCATCGCCTACGAGTCGACCCAAAATTCAAACCAGTTAAAGAGTATCTTCAGCGGTCCGCCGTCCAGAAGAGAAAGGCCATTGGCGAGGAGGTGGCTCGGCTCTTAGCAGCAGAGTTCATCCGAGAGATCTACCACTCCGAGTGGCTCGCCAACGTTGTCATGGTCCCCAAGAAGGACAAGTCGTTGCGCATGTGCATCGATTTCAAGCATATCAATCGGGCCTGCCCAAAAGATCATTTCCCTCTTCCTCGCATCGACCAAATAGTCGACTCAACTGCGGGATGCGAGAGGTTGTCTTTTTTAGACGCCTATTCCGGGTACCATCAGATCCGTCTGTATGGACCCGATGAGATTAAAACAGCGTTCATCACTCCATTCGGTGCTTCGTTATGTCACCATGACCATTCGGTCTCAAGAATGTCGGAGCCACATTCATGAGGATGATTCGAAGTGTTTGCTCACCAAATCGGTCGGAATGTGGAAGCATACATGGATGATATAGTGGTCAAGTCACGAAGGGTTCCGACCTGTTGGTAGACCTTGCTGAAACATTTGCCAATCTCGTGGAGGTATGATATCAAGCTTAATCCATCAAAGTGTACATTTGGAGTTCCCGGTGGAAAGTTACTCGGTTTTCTCGTTTCGAGCGAGGAATCGATGCTAACCTGCAAAAGGTTGGCACCATACTCTGAATGAAGCGCCCTGTGCGTGTGCACGATGTCCAGAAACTTACTGGATGCTTGGCCGCTTTAAGTCTATTCATCTCTCGCCTCGGTGAAAAGGCATTGCCTCTTTACTGACTGATGAAGAAGTCAGACAAGTTCGAGTGGACTCTAGAAGCTGAGACAGCGTTTGCAGAGCTCAAAGCTCTGCTCTCCACCTAACCGGTGCTTGCTTCTCCAATCAGCAAGGAGCCTTTGCTTCTTTACATTGCAGCCACTGGACAAGTCGTCAGTACCATACTTACGGTCGAGCGGGAAGAAGAAGGAAAAACCTTCAAAGTTCAACGCCCAGTTTATTATCTTTCTGAAGTATTGACCCCATCAAAGCAAAGATACCCTCACTATCAGAAGCTTGTTTATGGGATCTATATGACCACGAAGAAGGTTGCTCATTATTTCTCTGATCATTCCATTACGATGCCGACGCCTTTGTTAGAAATTCTTCATAACAGAGATGCAACCGGTCGAGTGGCAAAATGGGCGATTGAACTCCTTCCCTTGATATCAAATTAGAGGCAAAGAAAGCCATCAAGTCCCAAGCAATAGCAGATTTCCTCGCCGAAAGTGGATCGAACAGCAACTTCCGACCCAAGTTCACTCGGAACACTGGACTATGTTTTCGATGGTTCCAAGATGCTTTGAACGGTTCGTGCAGGGGTTGTATTGGTTTCCCCCCGAGGAGATAGGCTCAAGTATGTTCTCCAGATTCACTTTGATTCTTCCAACAACAAAGCAGAATATGAAGCACTCCTGTATGGGTTGCGCATGGCCATTTCACTCGGCGTCCGTCGCCTTATGGTCTATGACGAATCGGATCTGGTTGTTAATCAAGTGATGAAGGAGTGGGATGTCAGAATCCCAGCTATGACAGGTTATTGTAATGCAGTGAGAAAGCTGGAGAAGAATTCGAGGGGTTAGAGCTTCATCTTATACCCCGACTGAAAAATCAAGCTGCGGATGATTTGGCGAAGATAGGGTCCAAGAGGGAAGCCATTCCCAGGGATGTATTTTTGGAACACATTCAAGTTCCATCGGTCAGGAGGATCCTTTCACGTAAGAAGCCCCCGCAGCAAAGAGTGCCAATGATCCGATCAAGTTGAGGTCCCAGCCGTGGTCGACCTGATTATGGAAGTTGTGGTCATCACTCCCGATCGACAGTGCCGTACATCGCATATATCCTAAGGAAAGAGCTCCCGGAGAATGAAGAAGAGGCTCGACGGATCGTCCGTCGATCCAAGACCTTTACAAAGTGATCAAGGGACAATTGTACGTAGAAAGCGCGATCGAGTCGGCCGAAGTGTATCACGCCGTAAGAAGGTCGAGATAATTCTTGAGGATATCCACTCGGGGACTGTGGCCATCATGCGTCCTCTCGGACCATTGTGGCTAAAGCATACCGAGCGGGATTTTCTTGGCGAAAGCAAATGAAATGGCAAAATAAATAGTCGACAAGTGTGAAGGCTGTCGGTTCTATTCCAACATGTCGCACAAGCCAGCCTCGACCTTGAAGACCATTCCACTCGTTTGGCCCTTCACGGTTTGGGGATTGGACATGATTGGACCGTTGAGAATCTGGCGAAGCGGTTTCACCCATTTGCTAGTAGCAATCGACAAGTTCACCAAGTGGATCGAAGCCAAGCCCATCAAGAACCTCGATGCATGCACTGCTATTAGTTTCATCAGAGAGTTGATATTCAGATATGGAGTTCCGCATAGCATCATCACCGACAATGGGTCAAACTTCGATAACAACAAGTTCAAAGCCTTCTGCGCCTCTCAAGGCACGCGGGTTGACTATGCTTCAGTGGCTCATCCTCAGTCGAATGGACAAGCAGAACGTGCAAACGGCCTCATTCTCAAAGGGCTAAAACCTCGGCTGATGCGTGATCTCAAACACGCAGCAGGAGCTTGGGTCGACGAACTTCCATCAGTTCTCTGGGGATTGAGGACCACTCCTAATCGGTCGATCGAGAACTCCATTCTTCCCGGTCTATGGAGTCAAGCAGATCTGCCGAGTGACCTGCTTCACAATGCGCCTCGAGTCGAGCTATACTCAAGAAGAAGCGGAACAAGCCCGGCAAGATGCAAATCGACCTCTTGGAAGAGGAGAGAGAGATGGCCTTGATCCGCTCGACTATCTATCAGCAAGACTTGCGTCGATTCCATGCCGAAATGTGAAGAGTTGAGCCTTCCAAGAGGGAGATTTGGTCCTCGAGTGGATCAACAGAAACCACACAAGCTTGCTCCCACAGGAAGGTCCCTTTATCGTCACGAGAGTCCTCCACAACGGAGCATATCATCTCTACAACGTTGATCGCCAGATCGACGAGCCTCGAGCTTGGAACGCGAGCTGCTCCGCCTTTACACTTAAAACTCACTCGGTTGAGATGTAATAAAAGTGCTTTTGAAGTTTGTTTATCCAAGACAAGAATGTTATAATTTTCCCAGTGATTGTTATTGCTTTTTGTTGAAATTTCCCCCAGTGGGTGGCTTAGTCGCGAATCCGATTCGCCTAAGCTTGTAAAAAAAATCCTTTCCGAGTGCGAGCCAGTCTCTCACTCGGGGGCTTAGCTGCGAATCCGCTTCGCCTAAGTATACAAAATCCTACTGAGTGGCGAGCCTACCTCCCACTCGGAGGCTTAGCTGCTGTCCACGTACTCACCTAAGTATACAAAATCCTACCGCGTGGCGAGCCAGCCTCCCACTCGGAGGCTTAGCTGCAGTCCAAGTACTCGCCTAAGTATACAAAATCCTACCGAGTGGCGAGCTAGCCTCCCACTCGGAGGCTTAGCTGCAGTCCAAGTACTCGCCTAAGTATTCAAATCCTACCGAGTGGTGAGCCAGCCTCCCACTCGGGGGCTTATAACAGCCCAAGGATTAGCCTGAAAACTACAAAAGTAAAAGAAATCCTACCGAGTGGAGAGCAAACCTCCCACTCGGGGGCTTAGCCGCAGCCCAGTGCTCGCCTAAGTAATAAAAATCCTACCGAGTGGAGAGCAAACCTCCCACTCGGGGGCTTAGCTGCAGCCCAGTGCTCGCCTAGGTAATAAAATCCTCTTGAGTGGAGAGCAAACCTCCCACTGGGGCTTAGCTGCAGCCCAAGACTCACCTAAGTAATAAAAAGCCTACCGAGTGGAGAGCAAACCTCCCACTCGGGGGCTTAGCTGCAGCCCCGTGCTCGCCTAAGTAATAAAAATCCTACCGAGTGGAGAGCAAACCTCCCACTCGGGGGCTTAGCTGCAGCCCAGTGCTCGCCTAAGTAAGGAATTCATCCCAATCCGCAAGGACGACGAGGTGCAGGTCGACAGCTACCTCCTCCTTTGGAGCTTCGCCACAAGTACAACATGCGGTCCATCCCAATCCGCAAGGACGACGAGGTGCAGGTCGACTGCTACCTCCTCCTTCGGAGCTTCGCCACAAGCACAACGTGCGGTTCGTCCCGATCCGTAAGGACGACAAGGTCGGTCGCAGTCTGTGTTCCACCTCTACATGCAGGATAGATGAAGCACAAGTCGATTGGAATTTCAACGGAATATCTTCCGAATGAGGAATAAAGTTCTCTCGAAGGCAAGCAAAGCATGTTAAAGGAAAAATCAAGTTCGGATAAATGTCCTACGGATCCAAAGGTGCTCAGGCGTTAAGCCTGTTAAAGTTTATCGGTTACAGAAACCACTCGGCATTCCGAGGCAAATTTAAAGTGGGACTTAGAAGTTTTTTACTCCTCCGTGGAGGACCGGAAGGTGCAACAAACTGGTCGAGGTCGATTCCACAAGAATACGGGTAGCAGCAGCGATGAAAGTCTCCATGAAAGATCTGAAGTCGTGCTTCCTGGTATTGGCAACCTTGAGAGACACCAGCTTGTCCTCTTGTGCTTCTTTGCAGTGGACATGAACCAGAGATAGAGCAACATCAGCACCACACCTGGCAGATAACTTTTTCCATTCTTGCACTCGACTTGGAATCTCATTCAGTCGAATCATCAGGGATTCAAGATCATTCTGGAGAGTATGTTCTGGCCAGAGAGTCGAGTCGATCCGCGACACTGCAACTTTCAGTCGAGCCAGATAATCCACCACGCTAGCAACACGAGACTCCAGTCGGAGCACATTCATAGCAGCTTCGTCCTTCACAGGAGAGTTGATGGGGTCCAAGCTGGTTTCCACTCATTGGTTTCTTCTTCAAAGTTTTGGCAGAATTCTGAAAACACAACTCAGACTCAAAATAAAGATCATGTGATGAGCGGTGAGAGCAAGACAGTCGGATAAAAGAGATTACCTTCAAGCATGAGAAAGCGACTTCTTGGCGAACCCTCCAAGATAAATCTCGTGTCGTTTCGCTTCCCACCAGTTGGCCAACCTTGTCAGACAGAACATTCTTGTCGTTCTTCAGTCGACTGACTTCCTTGTTAGCCGCGTCAAGAGAGGCTTTCAGCTTGGCATTTTCATCTTCGAGTTTGTCGACTGAGGCAAGCTTCTCTTCAGCGAGCTTTGTTTTCTCCAAAGCCGCCTTCTGTGCCTCTGCAAGGTCAAGGTCCTTCTTCTTCAAAGTCTCTTCCAGTTTATCTGCAAAGCAACAATGAGAACAGAGTTGAGAATGAGCAGAAAAACAGAGGCAGTCGTCAAAAATTCTCACCAGCCATACCTTTTGCTTCATCCTTTGCCTTTTGGAAATTCTCCTGAGCAAGCTTCAAATCGAGGTTGAGCTGAATCTGCTTTTTCTCTAACTCAGTATAGCGAGCCACAAGCTCGCAAGATTTCTACAAAGATTCAACCAACGAAAGACCTCAAAGACAGATCACTTCCGAGTGACTAAGGAAAAATAGTAGCATTTCTAAGACTACGGTCGAATAAAAACATTCGACAGTAGTCTCGGGGACTACACCCAGCGGGTGCACTCAGCGTGCCCCCCACTGGTTTACCAATTTTGTTCGATCAGTCGACCAAAAGAGGCAAAAAGGTTATGATTCTAAAAACATGGCTAATTTTCAGCGGTCAGCTGCAGTAAAAAAACACAGTTCTTTAGACTATAGTCGACTGCATGCAGTCGACCATAGTCTCGGGGACTACACCCAGTGGGTGCACTTAGCGTGCCCCTACCGGTTTACAGTTCCATTCGACTTGGTCCGTCCAGGTCGAGTGAAGAAGATCACAGCATAAAGACTATAGCCGACTGCACGCAGTCGACCATAGTCTCGGGGACTACACCCGGTGGGTGCACTCAGCGTGCCCCACAAAAGTTCAATCGACACACACACCCGGTGGGTGTCTGATATAGAAATCTCCGTAAGAAAGCAGTTTCAGATAGTATATCCTAACAAAGCAAGCGACGACTGACTTACTTGGACATTGCTCTGGAGAGCTGAACTGGCATCACAGGCCGCCTGACTAGCCTCTCGAGCCGCTTTCACCTGCTCCATCATGATCCCTGCCTGACGTATGGCCTCCTTATCAGCACTTACTTGGTCTTCCGGGACATGGTGGGTAGCAAAGAGAGATGGTGGATCAGCGGTCGACGAAGTGGGTTGAGCACTTGTCAGTGGTACAGCGAAAGACACAGAAGTCCGAGTGGGGTTGCCTCCTCGAAATCAGCGTCTCGTGAATCGCCGCGACTTGAGCAGCCTTGCCAGCAAGCGCTTTCTTGTCCTTCCTATTCCTTAATGGCGCTTCCTCGTCATCATCGGGGAGATCAATGACATGAGGCGGAACTACAAGAAAGATTCAGAAGTAAACATAGAAGTCCAATCGACTAAAAGCTCCATTCGACTAAAAGCGAAACCTCAGAGATCATACCAAGGTTGGAGGTGGCAGCATCCTCCATTTCATGATCTTCGTGCTTGGCTGAAGTCTCGGAGGTAGCCGCACTGTAGATTTCAAGAATCGGCTGATCAGTCATCAAGTCGACCAAAGGAAATACAAGGTTCTGTTAGTTACCCAGAGATGGTGGGGATGACCATTCGCATCTTGGGCAAGGCCTTCACCGGCTTTGACGACGTCGCTCGAGGTTGCTTCGGCGGTTTCTCGATCGGTAGCGGGAGAAGTTGTCCTAGGTCGCTTGCCGATCGACCGGTGGGCACAACAGCTTTACCACGCCCGGCCGCCGGGTCGTGCTTCAACTTGGACCTTCCCTCCAAGCGAGGAGGATCGACGTCTTCCTCCTCTTCCTCCTCCTCCTCTTCATCATCAGTCATCATCCTCCTCATCCTCCTCATCCTCCTCGCCGTTGGACTCCCATTCCTCCGGACTCTCACCTCCACTCCCTTCTTCTTCTTTGACTGTTTCCTGCGCCCCGTTGGGCATTGAGTACATCTCAATGGTGACCTAGAAGACAACAAAACAAGGTGAAAGTCAGTCGACGAATTGGCATCAAAACAGAATGAATGCAGCAGAATCACAGTCGGATATAAGCGGATATACCTTATGCAGTTGGTAACTCTGGTCGAGTGGTGGAATCCTCCTAGCTCCGCGAGGGTTGTCCTTGTTTCTGTGATGGCGGTCATCCACTTCTCCAGCGTGGCGCCATCGACCTCCTCTGGATGGACCCGAGTGGTATCATCCGCATGCAGTACATCCACATCGGATGTCCTTGGTATTGGAGTGGCTGAATACGCCGTCGGAGAAAAACCTCCAGGAGATCCATGCCGGTCACCCCATCGCGAATAAGCTGGACTACACGCTCCATCAGCACCTTTACTTGGGCCTTCTCCTCTGGTAACACCTTCAAGGAAGATGGCTTGTTCACTCGACTCATGGAGAAAGGAGGGAGCCCAGTTGACTGCCCCGGCGTTGGTTGGTCTTGGCAGTAAAACCAGGTCGACTGCCACCCTCTAACCGAGTCGGGGAGAGTCATAGCTGGAAAGGCGCTCTTCCCCCTCATCTGGACCCCGAGTCCCCCACACATCTGGATTACTTGGGTCCTCTCGTCATTCGGGCTCGTTTTCTTCACCGTCCGAGAGCGGCAATTGAATATGTGCTTGAAGAGACCCCAATGCGGTCGACAACCCAAGAAATTCTCGCAGAGCGAAACGAAGCAACAAGATACACAATGGAGTTTGGAGTGAAATGGTGGAGTTGCGCTCCAAAAGTTCAAAAACCCCGGAAAAAAAGGATTTGGCGGCAGAAAACCCCTATCTACGTGGGTGGCAGGAGGACGACTCACCCTCTTCAGTCACGGTTGCCACTCCGTGCGGAAGCCTCGCCGACCCATGGGGGATCAGTCCTTCGTTGGTCAGATCGGTGAGATCTTTCTCGGTGATGGTCGACCGGATCCAGTCTCCTTGGACCCAGCCTTGCGGCAGCTTGGACCGCGAAGAGGAACCGCCCCGACTGGGCGCTCTCCCCTTGGCCTTCGCCGCCGCCTTCTTCACCCGTTCCAGGGCGGCAGTCTTGTCCTTCACCATGGTCGCCGGCGAGAAAAGTATCGAGCTTCGGCGCTGGACAGACGAAGAGCGCGGCGAGAAGGTTTGGAGGCGGAGAGAGGGGAAGTCTGAGGTCGCACTGTTCAAAATGCCCTGACCAGCGCTTTATATGGGGCCGCTTCCGAGTGGCTGACCGGTAGGCCCAGGCAATCCCGTCGCAATCCCGCAACAGGCGCGCGCACGATACGTGGCGAAAAAGGCGGCGCGAAGATCGAGGCGTCATCGTCTTATCCCATCCGAGTGCCGCGGTTTTCTCCGCTTCGCGCGCTTCCCAAAATTCGGATCCCGCGAAATCCGCTAACCGCAGAGCAACTCGTCAGACAACAGATTTCCTTCGATCCGTCGCTCGGAAATCCTCAGGTTCACAAAGTTCACTCGACAAACGTGAAGAATGGATCAAGGCGACTGAAAGAGAAGTTGATGCCATAACTAAAAGGTCGATTGGTCCAGAGTAAGACGCACTCACAACACGAAGAACAGGTCGGAAAGATTATCAACTCCTTCCTCACTCAAACCTCGATCCACTCAGGGGCTAATGATGAAGTCATGTACCTGGGGTAGGGTCATAGACCTGCCCAAAGGTACCCTCCACAAGGAGACTCACAAGAGAAGCAACCTTCCAGTCGACCTGGTAG
This sequence comes from Aegilops bicornis, assembly GCA_021605145.1. Classification (NCBI taxonomy): domain Eukaryota; kingdom Viridiplantae; phylum Streptophyta; class Magnoliopsida; order Poales; family Poaceae; genus Aegilops; species Aegilops bicornis. The sequence continues at coordinate 164,444,317 of CM038675.1, read as the reverse complement.
GTTTCCACTCGACAGATTCAAAGACACTCGTCTCGAAGACCCACTCGACCACCAGAGTCCAAGAGCCACTCGGTACCCAAAGCGGTGCAGAGTTAAATAGTCTTTATGACCCTAATGACACTTTATGTAAGGCGTTACCAAGAATGCCTAGCTTTAACGCACCTTAAACCCTCTACTACGTGGGTTGGCTGGGGTCTGGCGCACTCTATATAAGCCACCCCTCCACGGTAGAAGGGTTCGCACCCTGTAACACATACGCAGATAATCCGATCGACCGCCCCGGGCTCCGAGACGTAGGGCTATTACTTCCTCAGAAGGGCCTGAACTCGTAAATCCCTTGCGTATACAACTACTCCATAGCTAGGATCTTGCCTCTCCATACCTACCCCCATTCTCTTTGTCGGACTTAGAACCACGACAGGAGGGCTTGCCTGGTTGCTCGGCAAGAAGGAGGGTCGTCAACACCGTAGTCGTCTTTGGGTAGCAGCGGCGTCGGTCTCGATGTCTAGCGAGAGAAGAGGGGGGAAGAAACAATAAATACAATGCAAACAAATGCATGACGATGCATGACATGACAAGTAACGGTGCTAGGTGTGCCCTAACGCGGTAGTAGGTGATACCAGCGAAGGGGGGAAACATCCGGGAAAGTATCCCCGGTGTTTCGCGTTTTCGGACAGAAGAACCTGAGGGGAAAAGTTGCGAGTTTGCAATGCTAGGGATGGATGGCGGACGAACAGGCTGCGTATCCGGATTCGTCTCGTCGTTCTGAGCAACTTTCATGTAGAAAGTATTTTCAGCTAAGCTACGGTTTATTTCATATGATTTTATAAAGTTTTAAATCATTTTTAAAATTTATTTAATTAATTTAAACTACATTATCCAGAATAGTGTTTGCTGACGTCAGCAGTCAACAGGGGGTTGACTGGGTCAAACTAACGTGTGGGTCTCGTCTGTCATTGACACATCACACTAACTAACAGATTAGTTAGGTTAATTTGATATTTAGGTTAATCAAGTTTAATTAGTTTAACTAAACAAGATTAATTAAGTTAATTATTTAGTTAATTAATAAATTATTTATTTTTATTATTAGTTATTTATTTATTATATTTTTAATTTCTTTTTCTTTTTTTTATAAACCGGTCTGTGGGGTGGGGCCCCACATGTCATAGGGCCAGCGGGCCATAACGGGTTCGGGCGCTGCCCGGGCGGAGGCCAAACCAACCCAAGGCGGACGACGCCGTGAGCCACCAATGGCGCTGGTTGGCCGGAGCTGCCTGACGAAAGGTAGGGGTGGCGACAAGGGCGGGCGCGGAGAGGGGAAGTAAGGAGGCAGCGTGGAGGGAGAGCAGCGCTGACAGAGGGGAGCAGGGTTCACGCTGGCCGGTAGCAAGTGACGCCGGCCGACGAAAGCGAGGCGGCGCGAGGTCATGGCTGCGGGCCGATGGCCTCGGCGAGCAAAGACTACTAGGGACGCGCGGGTAGGGGTGGCGAGCAGGCGCGCCACGGGCGGCGCGAGCACGGGCTCGACCACGGGCGCGTGAGAGCGCAGACGGGCGCCGCACGACGCGATGAGAGAGATGAGGAGAGGATGGCGCTCACTGGGGCCGTAGGGGATAGGCAGCGGGGCTCGGGGAGGAGGTCGAGGACGTCGCGGCGTCGACGAAGAGGACGGCGAGGAGGCGACGTGGTCGACGACGAGGTGGCCGAGGCGGAGTCGTTCCGCGGCGGCGCAATGATCGATCCGTCTTGGCGACGCTGCCGGGACGGGCGTGGTCGCCGTCAGCGCGGCGAGGGGCGCCGTCGAGGGAGAGGGGACGAGGTGCGAGGACGAGGGCGGGGGCCGGCGAGGCGGCACCGGCGTCGGGGTTCGGCCCGATCCAGTTCTGGATCGCGGGGGATGGGGAGCGAGAGGGGGAGTGGGGGGTTTCGTGGGGGAGTGGGAGGTGTCGGTGGTGGCTAGGGTTTGACCGGGGGTGGGGTTATGGTGGAGTGAGGGGGCGGCCTGGGCCGGTTTGGGCCGGCCTGGCTAGCAGCTGGGCCGACTGGCCCAGTAGGGGGGGGTTCCTTTTTCTTCTGTTGGTTTTTGTTTTGTTTGCTAATTTTTTATCTTCCCTTTTTGTTTTCTTTTATTTCTTTAATACTTTTATATTAAATTTTAGCTTTTATAAAATACGTAAGTTGTACCTAAAATAGTATTAGTAATAATCCCACTACCAGAATTAACTTGGCACTTAAAATAAAATAGTTTGTAATCGTTATTATTTTAAAAGCCTTTAAATAATTGTTCTTGCTACTGTTTTATTCACCTAAGATTATTTAAACATTTTATAAAAATGGGGTTTCTTCACCTTTATTATCTAGGGATTATTTGTCACAAATAGAACATTTTAGTTTTAATGTTTGAAAACTTTTGTCCTTTGACTTGATTTTGAATTTTGAATTTGAATCGGTTTTGAACTAACACGAGATTATCAGCAGTAACCGAGGTGATGTGTCATCATTAGCGTGGAATTACTGTAGCTCAATTATCTGGGCGTCACAATTCTCCTCCACTACAAGAAATCTCGTCCCGAGATTTAAGAGGGGAGTAAGGGGGAAGAATAGGTTATGAAATTCTAACGATTCTTCTTGGTCTTGGTTGCTCTTCTCGAAGAGGTCAATCCATTACATTGTTGTCTTCATTTCTCTGCTTCAAGTCATCATGACGAAGCCGGCATCCTTTCTTCAGGATCTCCATCGTACTTACGACAGAATAAGGGGGGTATTCCGGGAGAACGGACCTCGACAAGGTTAACTATCTGGTCAATAACATCGGGGAAGGTGGTGGAAAGTAACTCTCGAATTGAAACTTAAGAAAATATCGAGAGCAAAGTAAGGAGGTATCATGAGAAATTTTGAGCGGGCAAGCAATCGTTCGATGCCTGAAACAGGGCGTGAAAGGGGTTCAAAGCAACGGCAATAAGTATTGTGTCTGATTCCAGAATAGATCAATAGGAAGGTGACCCATGAATTACATATGAAGTCAAGCGCAAGGAATAAGTTGGACAACAGGGTGTACAGGAGTGTCAGGTTTCAATCATGTGGAACTGTGGGTTATGGGCCCACCATGTGGGTTAAAAGTAGGAAGGGCGATGACCTCTTGCACGATCATGTAAGCAAGGTATGTCAGAGGATAGCCTATCAGTTATTTCAGCAACAACATCAGTACCAAGGGCGAGGGGCGAAGAGAACCATTTTCCTGCTGCGTTGAACGAGGCGGACCAAGAGGGCAAAGTTCTCGGCCCATCGGTGGTTACCGAAATGTCATAAACAAAAGTAACAGGGTCTCATCGGCGTAGTTGTACACCGAGGTGTTTACATAAGCAAAGTGAATTATTACTGCTTAGATTATATAGATCACAAGAAAGGTCAAACAAACCAATGGAAAGGAAAATGTGATCATCAGGTTAAACAGAACAATGGAAAGGAAAAATGTGTTTAAACACATATTTCAGGGGTATATCCTTCCCAACGACAAGCAGAGCATGATATCCATGGCAGGATATTATGTAGAAAACTCCTTAGGTAGGGGAGAGAAATTTCATGACATTACCCATACAACGGTGTTTGGATAATGGACAAAGAAAATTTAGCATTGTTTTTCAAATGCTCTTATTGAAAATCAGAGTACCACAGACATGCTTCGAGGTAGCATTGGCATGGTCTTCAAGCAAAGGTCAGACTTTGGATGCATGAAGGATCCATCAGGAACAACTTGTAGAATAAGTTCTAAAATTTCCTCATGGAAGAATGGATATCCTTGCTAAAAAGGAAGCTATAACAACAGGACCTCCGGCCAGGTGTGTTAGGCACGACATCACCTTACCGGGTCACATAAAGACCAATGTTATAACTCTTGGAAATATGTTCCAACCATCATATCCGACCGAGATTCAAATCTGATTGGTGTCAAGATAACTCAGACTTAAGATGCCTGAGAAGAAAGGTGCAACACAAATTGTCGAGATGGCATTGTAAGATTCTCGGGAAATGAACTATGGGAGCAAGTTTCAACACAAGAGTTCATCATTTAAACCAAAGAGAGGATGACGGGGTAGCTGATGGAGTTGACAATCCTTGAGATTTCCAAAAAGGTGGATTTCCACAATTAGGTGAACAAGGAGATAGCATTTGTCAGATCAAATGGTATAATGCTGTATGCTCGAGGAAAACATACACAATTAAACATTGGTTGAAATGTGCACCCGAATATGGGCTGGGTTGCACGGCCAACATTGGAATGGTGATTCAATAATCAATAGTCTAAGAATGAATGGCCGGCCATTAACTTCAAAGCAATAGGGTTGCTAGAAGGGCGGAATCCAAACAGCACCGCTCACTTGTTGGTACCCTGGTTGGAATCAACACGAGGACCCAAGAAAGAATGGTGATGGTGAGAAGTATCGCCATACCAAGAATTCTTAAGAGGTGGAGCAATCCTCACAACATCCTCGTCATAAAGGACATTAATACTTCAAGGTGGAACATCATACAAGCTAGATAGCAAGTTGCAATCATAACATGAACAAGTTTGTGTTGTGGGAAGGCAAGAATGTTGTCGATGGTAACACAATCACTGAGGGGCGAGGATGGTAATTCTCATCATGAATTTGATTGATATTCTGGAAGGGCTCAGAATGTTGATGATGATCACGACACATTAGTCGAGAGATTACCTGAAGATGTAATCGACCGGTGATGACATCAAGTCAAAGGAATGATCAAGCGAAAGGTTATTGGAACCACGGGTACGACACAAACTCGAGACCAAGCTTGTGGTTCAAGGAGAAATGATATGACGACGAAAATCGACGCAAGCTTAGCTCATCGTTGAAAGTTGTGCTCCGGGAATAAGGACCAGGTAGCACAATTAAAATCATCATGATAATGATATAGCCAAATAGGCTAGGAATGACGTGATCAGGTACAAACTCGTAAGTAAGGAAGATTACTAACAGTTGTTGAACCGTAGTGTGGAGTCGATTTAGTTATCGGGGTACTCGAGTGACTAACCACTCAAAACCCAGGAAAAATTGGAATCGATGAGAATGTAGTACTTGACGAAGAACTCATAAGAAGTTATGCGGTTCTGTGATAATATCGAGATACCAGGGGTAATACTCGACGACAAATCAAAGTAGAGGTTGGACTGGGGTATTGCTGCATCAAAGGCAACTATTTAAACTTCCCTGAGAAATGGGATCAAAGAAGAACAATATGGTCGGAACCATAGCTGCAAGGGATCCAATCTAATGACATCGAAAGAATTACCCAAATGATTAAATATTTCGCAAGAAGCTTCCATGATAAGTTCCACATCGGTTCCATGGGCATGAACGCAAAGTTCAAGGTCGACTCCCACTTGTTTAATGCATAACCTTCCATTCACTTCTCATCTTCGAAGAAGTTGCAGTGTTGAAATTTTATCTGGCGAAGCACCAGAAGAGTATGACTCATGAAAACTTTCGGGTTCACACGGTTTTAGAGAAGGTATAGGTTCAACCCATCGGGGCATCTTAGAAACATATACCACAAGCTTCAAGAATAAATATCACCAGCTCAAAATCAGGGCATGGTTGGCCAATTCAGAGAATAGGATTTACCAATGGCATTATGTATCGGAGAAAAAACTCACAAGGTGATTAATTATGAAGGACACTGTCGAATAATAATCCAACAGTGGATATGGCGATCCACAATGGAGCTGATGTGAGTATCGATACCCAATCAGAGGAAGTAACAATGCAAGGGCATTGGATTATAGAAACAACTGACTAATCCATAGCTCAAATGCTAAGGAATTATGATTTTCAAATCAAGGGATCAGAAGCAATGTTCTGATTAGGGATGGATAAGTTGAATAGCCTTAGGGGTACAATTGACGGCAATTGGATTGGTTGAGACCCAGCTCATGTTTAAAATGACGTCTGAGCCGGAAAGATAATTTTCAGGGAATAACTGATGATTGCGTGCATTCACACACATGTTGAATCAACAGGATCAGAATGTCAATCACAAGGATTTTAACGGTTATTGCTATACAAATGGAATTGTCCAGATTGCAAGAAGACAAGTATTTGCAGAGCAATAGTTGGCAGAGGATTACCGAAAGATCGGGTAGTATTTCAATGTATCTAGTGAATCCTAAGAACAACTAGTAACGAACGGTTCCTCGATAAGTGTGAAGAAACAAATCGTAGGGATATTTTTGTAGCAAGGAACCGCAAGGCAGTGGCACAAGGTATTCTTGGAACAACGACGAGTATTACATGGTATCTTGTAATAACAAGACCAACTTGGGATGAATGTAAGAATGGAAAGTGCATGTAGTTATCCATAAGGGTTGACGGTGGAAGGCGAATTGCAAAAGCGATGAGCACAAGTTCTCGGTAGAACATCGGAGAGTATCTTTGGAAACTTCTGGTGCAGCAGGTGATCATCTGTAATAAGGGGCTCTCCGGTGGAAGTAGTTACGAGAACCTAGAGTCAGAGTTAGCAAAATCATTTAACCCGAATAGAAGAGAGATCAGAATCCCAAAGTATAGACGAAGAATAAAAGATCCTAATACCACCCAATGGCTACGTGGCCCATGGGCCGCACAGCCATGTTAGTAAAAGTTTTGTAAAGTTTAGACTCGACTTCGGCCAAGGAGTGTGGAAGGGGGATTCCTACAGGCAGTCGGCTCTGATACCAACTTGTGACGCCCCCGATTCAATCATACACTAACATGCATGTAAACGTGTATGATCAAGATCAGGGACTCACAGGAAGATACCACAACACAACTCTAAAAACATAAATAAGTCATACAAGCATCATAATACAAGCCAGGGGCCTCGACGGCTCGAATACAAGTGCTTGATCATAGACGAGTCGTGAAGCAATAATATCTGAGTACAGACATAAGTTAAACAAGTTTGCCTTAAGAAGGCTAGCACAAACTAGGATACAGATCGAAAGAGGCGCAGGCCTCCTGCCTGGGATCCTCCTAAACTACTCCTGGTCGTCGTTAGCGGCCTTCACATAGTAGAAGGCACCTCCGGTGTAGTAGGAGTCATCGTCGGCGGTGGCGTCTGGCTCCTGCGTTCCAGCATCTGGTTGCGACAACCAGAGAGAAAAGAAAGGGGGAAAAGGGGAAAAAAGCAACCGTGAGTACTCATCCAAAGTACTCGCAAGCAAGGAGCTACACTACATATGCATGGGTATATGTGTAAAGGGCCATATTAGTGGACCTGAATCGCGTAATGCCGAGAATTAGAGGGGATAACTAATCATGTCGAAGACTACGCTCAGCAGCCTCCGTCTTGCAAAGATGTAGAAGAGAGTAGATTGAAGTCCTCCAAGTAGCATCGCATAGCATAATCCTACCCGGCAATCCCCTCCTCGTCGCCCTGTTAGAGAGCGATCACCGGGTTGTATTTGGCACTTGGAAGGGTGTGTTTTATTAAGTATCCGATTCTAGTTGTCATAAGGTAAAGGTACAACTCCAAGTCGTCCTGTTACCGAAGATCACGGCTATTCGAATAGATAAACTTCCCTGCAGGGGTGCACCACATAACCCAACACGCTTGATCCCATTTGGCCGGACACACTTTTTGGGTCATGCCCGGCGGAAGATCAACACGCCGCAGCCCCACCTAGGCCAGCAGAGAGGTCAAGACGCCGGTCTAAACCTAAAGCGCCGCGAAGTGCAGGCCCATCGCCCTTAGCACACTGCAAGACGTTGCATGGGCGACCGAAGCGTAACTAGCCCCTTAATACAAGAGCGAACTTACGTTCCAATCCGGTAGCGCCTCTCGATCGGCCGACGTCACGAAGGCTTCTGATACCACGACGTCAGTGCCCATAACTTCCCCACGTAGTTGGTTAGTGTGTATAGACCAAATGGCCAGACTCAGATCAAATACCAAGATCTCGTTAAGTGTGTTAAGTATCTGTGACGCCGACTAGGGCCAGGCCCACCTCTCTCCTAGGTGGTCTCAACCTGCCCTGTCGCTCCGCCACAAAGTAAAGTAACGATCGGGGTAAAGTCGAGAACCCGGGCCCACCTCTACCGGGATGGAGCCACCTTTCCTTTCAGCCCCCTCATCAAAATCACTTGCGGGTACTCAACGAGCTGACCCGACTTTAGTCACCACATGTGTCATGTATATAAAGTATATAGTATATACCCGTGATCACCTCCCTAGTGATCACGGCCCGATAGTATAGCATGGCAGACTGACAAGAATGTAGGCAACTGATGGAACACTAGCATCCTATACTAAGCAGTAGGATAGCAGGTAAGGATAACAACTGTAGCAACAATGACAGGCTATGCATCAGAATAGGATTAACCGAAAGCAGTAGCATGCTACACTACTCTAATGCAAGCAGTATAGAGAAGGAATAGGCGATATCTGGTGATCAAGGGGGGGCTTGCCTGGTTGCTCTGGCAAGAAGGAGGGTCGTCAACACCGTAGTCGTCTTGGGTAGCAATGACGTCGGTCTCGGTGTCTAGCGAGAGAAGAGGGGAAGATACAATAAATACAATGCAAACAAATGCATGATGATGCATGACATGACAAGTAACGGTGCTAGGTGTGCCCTAACGCGGTAGTAGGTGATACCGGTGAAGGGGGGAAACATCCGGGAAAGTATCCCCGATGTTTCGCGTTTTCGGACAGAAGAACCGGAGGGGAAAAGTTGCGAGTTTGCTATGCTAGGGACGGATGGCGGACGAACGGGCTGCGTATCCGGATTCGTCTCGTCGTTCTGAGCAACTTTCATGTAGAGAAGTATTTTCATCTAAGCTACGGTTTATTTCATATGATTTTCTAAAGTTTTAAATCATTTTTAAAATTTATTTAATTAATTTAAACTAACATTATCCAGAATAGTGTTTGCTAACGTCAGCATGACGTCAGCAGTCAACAAGGGGTTGACTGGGTCAAACTAACGTGTGGGTCCTGGCCTCATTATCGACACATCACACTAACTAACAGATTAGTTAGGTTAATTAGATATTTAGGTTAATCAAGTTTAATTAGTTTAACTAAACAAGATTAATTAATTTAATTATTTAGTTAATTATTTATTTATTTATTTTTATTATTAGTTATTTATTTATTATATTCTTAAAATTCTTTTTCTTTTTTTTATAAACCGGTCTGTGGGGTGGGGCCCCACATGTCATAGGGCCAGCGGGCCCTAACGGGTTCGGGCGCTGCCCCGGCGGAGGCCAAACCCACCCGGGTGCGGGACGACGCCTTGGCCTTGAGCCACCAGTGTGGGCGGCCGAGCTGCCCCGTGAGAGGGTGGCGCGACAAGGGCGGGCGCGCGGAGAGGGGAAGTAGGGAGGCAGCGGCGGAGGGAGAGCAGCGACGCGCGGTGACAGGGGAGCAAGGGGTCCGCCGGCGCGGGCCGGTAGCAGTGGACGCCGGCCGACGAGCAGAGGCAGGCGGTGGGCGAGGTCATGGCCGCGCGGGCCGATGGCCTCGGCGAGCAGCACCACCAGGGATGCGCGGGGTAGGGGGTGGCGAACAGGGGGCGCGGCCACGGGCGAGCGCGAGCACGGGGCTCGACCACAGGGGCGCGCGAGAGCGCAGACGGGCGCGGGCACGACGCGATGAGGGAGAGATCAGGAGAGGATGGCGCTCACTGGAGCCGTAGGGGATAGGCAGCGGGGCTTGGGGAGGAGGTCGAGGACGTCGCGGCGTCGACGAAGAGGACGGCGAGGAGGCGACGTGGTCGACGACGAGGTGGCCGAGGCGGAGTCGTTCCGGGTGGCGGCGGCGCAGTCGATCCGTGCGGCGGGGTCGTCGGGGACGTGGGCGTGGTCGTTGCCAAGACGGCGAGGGGCGTCGAGGGAGAGGGACGAGTCTGAGGGCGAGGCGGCGGGGCGAGGTGGCACCGGCGTCGAGTTCGGCCCGATCCGATTCTGGATCATGAGGATGGGGAGCGAGAGGGGAGTGGGGGTTTCGTGGGGAGTGGGAGGTGTCGGTGGTGGCTAGGGTTTGGACCGGGGTGGGGTTATGGTGGAGTGAGGGGTGGCTTTGGGCGGTTTGGGCCCGGCAGCTAGCTTGGCCGCCCGGCCCGATGGGGGGTGTCCTTTTTCTTCTGTTGGTTTTTGTTTTGTTTGCTAATTTTTTATCTTCCCTTTTTGTTTTCTTTTATTTCTGTAATACTTTTATATTAAATTTTAGCTTTTATAAAATACGTAAGTTGTACCTAAAATAGTATTAGTAATAATCCCACTACCAGAATTAACTTGGCACTTAAAATAAAATAGTTTGTAATTGTTATTATTTTAAAAGCCTTTAAATAATTGTTCTTGCTACTGTTTTATTCACCTAAGGTTATTTAAACATTGTATAAAAATGGGGTTTCTTCACCTTTATTAGCTAGGGATTATTTGTCACAAATAGAACATTTTAGTTTTAATGTTTGAAAACTTTTGTCGTTTGACTTGATTTTGAATTTTGAATTTGAATCGGTTTCGAACTAACACGAGATTATCAGCAGTAACCGAGGTGATGTGTCATCATTAGCGTGGAATTACTGTAGCTCAATTATCCGGGCGTCACACTAACTTTCTTAGATTTGTACCTTTCCTTGATAACAACCAATATTTCCTATGTTTTCCACCTATTGAAGGAAATCACCCCTCCATCGATATTAGCATTTTTCTCGAATGAGATCTCCGAGTTATGATTTTTTTTTGCGGTTCTTTCCAATTGTGACCTCTCCTTCCACTCCGGCTCCTTCTCGCATTAACACCAGGTGACACCACCCCAGACCTCCTGCCTCTCCACACCTTCTCCGCCACCTCCTTCTTGTACTCCATTAACAATCCCTCCGCCACATTTTTCCACGGTGGTGTCGAGGGCATGAAGCATACCAGCAATGATAGCAAAGCAGGAAGCAAAGACGCAGCGAGGCGAGTGGCCGACGATGGAGGGCGAGATGCGGCGGCGTGAGGGGCGGCCGCGAAGATGGCCACGACCGAGGCGGCGCGAGGCGGGCGCAATGAGGTGTGAAGGATAGGCGGGAGCAGAGCAGGCGGCGCAGCCAGCGACTGTGGGCGGCGTGGTGTGTGTCGCAGCACGCAGTGGTGCGGTGGCGAAGCGCGGCAGCGGCGCGACCGACGCGGTGTAATGCAAGCGTGGGCATGGAGAGGGAGTGTCCCAGGCGCGGAAGAAGAGCGGCAGGCTCGGGCATGGGCGTGCATAGGAGTGGGCATGTGCACAGGGTCAATCCGAGGAGCTCGGTGGCTACCCCTGCAATGGCCATGGCGGACGGCGGTTCTCGGCCACGGCGAAATACCTAACGAGAGCAAACGAGAGGGAAAACAGGGGAAAGGCAAGAGGAGAGACTGGCGGTGTCAATGGCGCCCTAGGGAAAGACATGGGAGCTCGGGGCGGTGCGGATCGAACGGCAATGTCGCGGTGGCCCAAGGTTGAGGAAGACGGCAGCGACGTCGATGCGGGGGTGCTGGACTTGATCTCGTTGGCGCAGACGAAGTAGCGAATGTGTTCAGAGCTCCTCGACAAGCTCCTAGCCCACAGGGAGATCAGTGGTCGTGTGGATGGGGTCGGTCATGGTGGCCGTGAAGTCTGACTTCGTCCAGATCGACGGGATCGAGCGAGCGAGGAGGAGAAGTGGATTTGGGAGGGGGCGTCGAGGAGGAGTGAGGCCATGGGGGCAAGGAAGGCGGGGCGTCACCCTTATCCATTCCCCTTCGATGCCAGCCGAAGTGGTCGGTGAGGAGCCCGGCTCTGTGACAGCGCCTCGGGAAAGCAGGAGAAGACGACAGCTGGAATTTGATCTGGAGCGGTTCGGTGGCAAGGCCAAGGGCGAGGCGATTCCCATTTTACATCGTCCTTTTGTTTTTTCAATTTATTCTAATCTGTTTCTCCTTTTTAACACCGTTTTCTATTTATTCTTATCAACTAAATGATCTCTACTCCTAATGTCTCAGTTGGTAGTCTCCGTTCCGGGTTTATTTTCGTCCCACCTCCCCTGGGTTTTTTTCGTCCTCCCTCCCACCTCCCAATTTCTTGTAGGTGCATGCTTCTCAAGCTGGAGGACAACATATTAGTCAAGACATTAGGGATCCTCATTGATGTTTTATCTCTCGTCTGCACTTATTTTGTTTGCTCCAATTCTATATATTCTCATGAGTAGATGAGGTGTAAGCATATGCAATGTAGTTCCTTTTTCTACATATGGTGATTGATTTCTTCTTTGGTAACCCAACTAACAGATGGTAATCAATCTTCAAATACCAAAACCAAACTACAAGGCAATAATCAATTCATGTATCACAATCAGATTCTTCTTTAGTACCCAGCTTAACTCACGGATGGTAATCAATCTCCAAACCAAGGAAACAATCACCGTCGTTTACCTCTCGCCAATGTTACATCAAAATAACGCTGAGAATTTAGATGTATTGTTTGTCATGGAGTTGTGGCTGGCCGATTACATGAAATTAATTCCCTCAGTTGTGGTGGCAAATATAATACACATAATTCATATTGTTATGTACTAGCGCGTGTGCGTGTGAAATAGATGGATTATGGTCCCGTACCCAATAATATGGATATGTGTGTGTGTGTGTGTGTTAGAGAGAGAGAGAGAGGAGAGGGAGAGGGAGAGAGAGAGTGAGGAAGAGGGTGTGTGTGTGAGAATTTGATTGTAAAAAAGGTCGCCAATGTCACTTAATATATATGAGAATATTAAATGTAATATTAACATAATTGATATTGAACTCTTAAAGTTAATGTGGCCCCGTTGCAACGCACGGGCGTTCTTCTAGTGGATAGTAAGTTTCCACGCACCCCTGTCCATAGCTAGCTCTTTGGTGATACTCCAATCATTCAGGTTTCTTTTAACGGACTTCTCCCATGTCAAATTTGGTCTACCCCGCCCTCTTTTGACATTCTCCGCATGCTTTAGCCGTCCTCTATGCACTGGAGCTTCTAGAGGCCTGCGCTGAATATGCCCAAACCATCTCAGACGATGTTGGACAAGCTTCTCTTCAATTGGTGCTACCCCAACTCTACCTCGTATATCATCATTTCGGACTCAATCCTTCCTCGTGTGGCCACTCATCCATCTCAACATACGCATCTCCGTCACACCTAACTGTTGAACATGTCGCCTTTTAGTCGGCCAACACTCAGCGCCATACAACATTGCGGATCAAACTGTCGTCCTGTAGAACTTGCCTTTTTGCTTTTGTGGCACTCTCTTGTCACAGAGAATGCCAGAAGCTTGGCGCCATTTCATCCATCCGGCTTTGATACGATGGTTCACATCTTCATCAATACCACCATCCTCCTGCAGCATTGACCCCAAATTCTGAAAGGTGTCCTTCTGAGCTACCACCTAGCCATCAAGGCTAACCTTCTCCTCCTCGCACCTAGTAGTACTGAAAACGCACATAATGTACTCAGTTTTAGTTCTACTAAGTCTAAACCCTTTCGATTTCAAGGTTTGTCTTCATAACTCTAGCTTCCTATTTACCCCGTCCGACTATCATCAACTAGCATCACATCATCCGCAAAGAGCATACACCATGGGATATCTCCTTATATATCCCTTGTGACCTCATCCATCACCAATGCAAAAAGATAAGGGCTCAAAGCTGACCCCTGATGCAGTCCTATCTTAATCGGGAAGTCATCAGTGTCGACATCACTTGTACGAGCACTTGTCACAACATTATCGTACATGTCCTTGATGAGGGTAATGTACTTTGCTGGGACTTTGTGTTTCTCCAAGGCCCACCATATGACATTCCGCGGTATCTTATCATAGGCCTTCTCCAAGTCAATGAACACCATATGCAATCCTTATTTTGCTCCCTATATCTCTCCATAAGTTGTCGTACCAATAAAATAGCTTCCATGTCGACCTCCCAGGCATGAAATCAAACTGATTTTTGGTCACGCTTGTCATTCTTTTTAAGCGGTTCTCAATGACTCTCCCCCATAGCTTCATTATATGGCTCAACAGCTTAATTCCACGGTAATTAGTACAACTCTGCACATCCCCTTGTTCTTGAAGATTGGTACTAATATACTCCCTCTCCATTCTTATGGCATCTTGTTTGCCCGAAAAATGAGGTTGAAAAGATTGGTTAGCGATACTACCGCTATGTCCCCGAGACCTTTCCACACTTCAATGGAGATATAATCAGGGCCCATCGCCTTGCCTCCTTTCATCCTTTTTAAAGTCTCCTTGACCTCAGACTCCTGGATTCGCCGCACAAAACGCATGCTAGGATTCGTCCAGTTCAATGGTAGAACTCTCATTCTCCCCATTGAACAGCTTACCGAAGTACTCCCACCATCTATGCTTAATCTTCTCGTCCTTCACCAAGAGTTGGTCTGTTTCGTCCTTGATGCATTTGACTTGGCCAATATCCCTCGTCTTCCTCTCTCGGATCTTGGCCATTTTATAGATGTCCCTTTCGCCTTCCTTCGTGCCTAACCGTTGGTAGAGGTCCTCATATGCCCGACTCCTTGCTTCACCAACAGCTCGCTTTGCGGCCTTCTTCTCTATCTTGTACTTCTCCATGTTGTGTGCACTCCAATCCAGATATAGGCGTCTGAAGAAATCTTTCTTCTCTTTAATCGCCTTCTGGACATCATCATTCCACCATCAGGTATTCTTATCTTTGCTTCTCCTTCCCCTGGACACTCCAAACTCCTCCGAGGCCACCTTACGAATGCAAGTCGCCATCTTCATCCACAAATTGTCCGCATCCCCTCCTTCCTCCAAAGGCCCTCCTTAATGACCCTCTCCTTGAACGCCTGAGCTACCTCCCCCTTGAGCTTCCACCATTTTGTTCTAGCGACTTTAGCACGCTTATCCCGCTGGACACGAATCCGAAAGCGGAAGTCAGCAACCATCAGCTTCTGCTGGGGTACAACACTCTCTCCATGTATCACCTTACAGTCTAAGAACGCACGCCTATCTTCTCTTCTCGAGAGGTGAAATCAATCTGGCTAGAGTGTTGGCCACTACTAAAAGTCATGAGATGTGATTCTCTCTTTCTAAAGAGGGTGTTAGCTACAATAATGTTGTAGGCTAGAGCAAAGCTTAAGACATCTTCTCCTTCTTGATTCTTGATGCCATAGCCAAAGCCCCCATGCGCCCCTTCAAAACCTGTTTTAGATGTACCCACGTGGCCATTGAGATCTCCTCCTATGAAGAGCTTCTCACCAATCGGTACACTCCTAATCATGTCTTCCAGGCCTTCCCAGAACTCCCTCTTGGTGTTCTCATTGTGGCCTACTTGCGGGGCATACGCGCTAATAACATTGAGAATCAAGTCCTCAACTACCAGTTTGACCAGGATAATCCGGTCCCCACGTCTCTTGACGTCTACCACTCCATACTTGAGGCTCTTGTTGATCAAGATGCCCTCGCCATTCTGTTTGCAGCCGTCCCCATGTACCACAGCTTGAAGTCGGTATCCTCCACCTCCTTCGCCTTCTGTCCTCTCCATTTGGTTTCTTGGACGCAAAGGATATCAACACCTCTCCTCACCGCTGCATCAACTAGCTCTCGAAGCTTCCCTGTCAGAGACCCTATGTTCCAGCTGCCTAAGCGAATCCTCCTAGGCTCGGCTAGCTTCCTTACCCATCGCACTCGCTGAGTCAAATGCAAAGACCGTTACTCATTTTCCACTACATCCGGGCATCGATGTAGCGCGTCACTAAGGATGCGACGACCCGATCCTCGCTCACTTGCCACCGTATCCGGATCAAGATACGGCGCGCCACCTGGGGGGTGACGGCCCGGCCCTTGCCCATTTTCCACCACACCCGAGTTCTGATGTGGCGCGTCGCTGAGGGGGTTACGCCCCAACAAAAATCTTTTGGGTTTCATCTCCATAAGAGTGGCTGAGTTTTTAGGTTGGCTCGCCAAGTCTATGCACTTAAATTTCTGAATTATAAAAATTCAAATTTGTAAGACTGTCCACCATGCCATCATCACTATGCAACATGTATTTTTTTTATTTGTATAGGTGTAAAATATGAAGAACAAATGTGGTGTCGAAGCGTTTGTGGGATAGAGCTTCAAAGGCGCCAACCATTTTGACATCAACACCAATACCGCTGGTGAAAACCAAGTTCAGGATCAAAATAAGAGCAACCACCTTCCAACGAGCTGCAGTTGGCACTAGTATACTCAGGTAATAACAGCCAGGTAATAATTTATAGTTTCGCTATTATTATGAACATTTTTATGTATTACTCCCTTCATCTCGAATTAAGTGACTCAATTTTATATTAATTTTAGTATAAAGTTAAGTTACTCATTTTGGGACAGAGGGAGTACATTATTGTACAGCAAAAAAACTTCTTTTACTCCGCATACCCATGCCGGAAATCCTGGCTCCTCCACTACCTGTGGGGGTACTCGTTAATTAGTCTATCCCGGGTATTTCTATGTGACATGGATTGCTTCCAATTGTCGACGCTTCGCACATGGACGAGCGAGCGAGCGATCAAGCGGGCAAGCCCATTTCAGAAGTAATCGAAGGGGGTTTTGAAACCTTCTAGAAGGTTTCAAGCCGACTTTCATCGGTTTTGTGATCCTTCTAGAAGGTTCATGGACCATTTTTTACTTTATGCTGCTTTCTATACTTGTTTTCTGGTTTTTTTGTTTCTCTTGTTTTCTTTTTTTCATTTTGTTTCTTCTTCTTTTCTTTCTTTTTTCTAAATTTTATAATCTTTAAAATTATAAACAATGTTCATAATTTCAAATTTTGATTCCTTTTTAATAAAAGAATCAAAAAATGATCGTGTTTTAAAGAATTATAGGAAATTACAAAAAATCTCGTTTTCAAAATTTGTTCATGAACTTAGTTTGTTTTTCCTTTTCAATAATTGTTCTGAAATTTCAAATAATGTTTGTGTTTTAAAAAATTGTTTGGAATTTTAGAGAAAATGTTCATTTTAAAATTTATTCACAAATTCAAAAAATGATCCAAATTATTCCTTGTCCCAAAAAAATCCCCAATTTCAAATATTGGAATTTCCAAAAAAATCTTATTTCAAAAAATGTTCTGTAATTTTAGAATGTTTTCACTTTTTCAAAATATTATTTACCTTCAAACCGACTAAAATTTGACTGCTAGAGTAAAAGGGGTTATACTTAACCATTTTCAAAAAAAATAGAAAGAAAACGTGCAGGTGGGAAACGCTTTGTTATGACCGGCATAGGGGCTTAGCCCAGTGGGTTATGGCCCAAGTATCTTAATTAGGGGCTTAGCCCAATTATCTTATCGTATTAGGATCGTTTGGTTAGGAGTCAAGTAAACCTCTCTATATAAAGAGAGGAGATGTATCAATCTAATCAAGCAAGAAGCAATCATAATTTGCTCGGCTTCCCTTAGAGAGCCGGAAGACCTAAACCCTAGACGCCTCGCCTTGGCCATTGCTCCCGTCGCAGGGCGGCGCGCCACGCCGGCCGCCGCGCACCAGCCCTCGTCCTTCCCCCTCCTTTCCCTACAACCTACGCCCTAGATCCGGTAGGGCCCTAGCTCCTACCAATTTGGTATCCAGAAACTTGGGCTCGATCATGTCTTCGTCAACGCCAACGTCGCCGCTGCCAATCATCACCACCGCACCGCTGACAACCGCCGGTTCCCCACCGCCGCCGGCCCCGGTCACCGTCACCACCGCCGGTTCCCCCACGCCGCCGGCCCCGGTCACCTTCGTTGCGCCGACAACCGCCGTTTTCACGCCGGAAGAAGTCACCAGCATCTTGCGGGATCTCGTGACGGTCGTCCAGGGCATCCATTCAGACTGGCGGGCCGCCGCACCTCGGCCGCGATTACCGCCGACCACGGCCACCCTACTGTGGCCGTCCCTGTATGGCGCTACCGCAATGGGCGGGCCACCATCGCCACCGTTCCAAAGTGGCACCCGGGCCACCTCGCCAGCACTCGCCACGGTACTCGGTACCGCAGCGATCGCCGGGCCCATCCGTCGTTCCGCCCGCCCAAAGGTTGCCCCGCCGCAGCGGGTTCGGTTCTCGGGCGCCATCCGTGCCAGCCTTGGCCGCCAAGATGGTCGCCGCCCGCGCCGTCCAGCTCCCACCACCGCCGCCAGCCCGGACTAGGCTACCCACACCGGCGAGCCTCGATCCAAAGAAGTCCGGTTTCGCCGTCACCGTCCCTGCATCCTGCTAATCGACGTCGCCACCGCCAGTTTACACGGAGGCCGGGGACCCACCGGTACCCACGCTGCAGCCTTCGGCCCGGCTGGGGCCTATGACGGTGTCCCACCGTTGACCGGGCCGCCATCATCATCAAGCCTCCGCACCGCCGAAGCCGGCCATGGCGCGCCGACCAGACGCCGCCACGGTTCGCCAAGATCGATTTCGCCCCTTATGACGGCACGGAGGACCCGCTTAATCGCTCAACCAAGGTGAGCAGTTTTTCGTGGATAGCGACGCCGCGTCGGGCGCGCACTTGGTCGGGCGTCCTACCACCTCCGTGGTGCAGCCAGACTTGGTACTACGCCCTCGGCGGTGACGAGGGCAGCATGCCCCTTGGGAGCGCCAGCTCTGCCTCCTTCGTTTTGGGCCCCCGATCCGCGGGAGCCGCCTGGCGGAGCTAGGCCGCCTTCCCTTCACCTCCACGGTTCAGGACTTCGCCGACCGTTTCCAGGCCCTGGCATGCCACGCGTCGGGCGTGACGGCACAACAGCAGGCCGACCTCTTTGTCGGTGGACTTTCAGATCACATCCGCGTGGACGTGGAGCTTCAGGGACCCCAAGATATCCAGACGGCCATGTATGACGCCCGCGCGTTCGAGCACCGCGCGGTGGCCGTCCAGCAGGAGTCACCGTCTCGGGCCACTGGGTCACTACCCTGGCCAGATCCCGCCCGGTCGGCTCATTCAGCTTCCGCGGCAGCCTCGCCATGCGACCATGCGCGCCTGCTCCGCCGGCTCACCTCACCGAAGCTACTTGAGCGTCGCCGCCAAGGGTTGTGCTTCAACCGCGACGAGCCCTACACGCCGCCACGCCCGCCCGCGACTCTTCTACCCGGAGGTTGCAGACTACATTCGAGGAGACGCCGTCGCCGCCGACCTTGCGCCCAGTATCACGAAGGTGTTTGACGCTGGTTGATCACCTCGAGGAGTTCAAGAAGCGCTTCTCACCTTACAGCTCGAGGACGAGCTGTTTGTGCAAAGGGAGAAGTGTTATGACCGGCATAGAGGCTTAGCCCAGTGAGTTATGGCCCAAGTATCTTAATTAGGGGCTTAGCCCAATTATCTTATCGTATTAGGATCGTTTGCTTAGGAGTCAAGTAAACCTCTCTATATAAGGAGAGGAGATGTATCAATCTAATCAAGCAAGAAGCAATCATAATTTGCTCGGCTTCCCATAGGGAGCCGAGAGACCTAAACGCTAGCCGCCTCCTGCCTTCGCTACCGCTGCTCCCATCGCAAGGACGGCGCCACGCCGCCGGCCGCCGCGCACCAGCCCTCGTCCTTCCCCCTCCTTTCCCTACAACATACGCCCTAGATCCGGTAGGGCCCTAGCTCCTACCACGCTTTATATGGGCTGGCCAGCTTGAGTTCACCTATGGGAATGCCCGGCTATTTGCTTCACAGAGCAGCAAATAGTAGTTCCCAATGGGATATTACTATTCACGTGGTAAGTACGGCCACCGGTCCACTGCGACTCAACTCCCACATGGCCAATTTATTTTGGTTGGATTCGAGTTTTCATTCTATATTTTTTGTTCCTAGTTTTCATCCAATCCTTCAATTTTCTATTTTTTGTGGGGATCTTTAGTGAATCGATTCGATGTGTGGATTCAGTTGTTTTATAAAACATTTTGAATTATGTCTTTGAAATCGTAATCAAAATTTGAATATTTTTTGTGGATCGTATCTTGCAATCAATTTCAGTATTTGTGGAACATTTATGATTTTCCTGAAACATTTGAGTGAATGTTTCTGAAATCTCTGTTAGATGATATCTCAATGATGCATGGTTCAAAGTTTAAAAAATCATTGTGGTATAGACTATAGAGTGATATGATTATGGATCTTTTCTGAAACTTGTGTGTGGATATTTTCTGAATCGCATAGCAGCTTGGATATTCTTATGTCGAATAGTTCTTTTGTCTTTGTAAAAAATGTATTTGTGTGGAATATCTCTGCAATTGATCATGTCTCTGAAATTGTTAAGGATTTTCAAGTGTCTGAAATGTCCACGGAATACAGTTGAGATTGTGTGAGTATGACTGAATGTCTCTGAAAGAGATCTGAGACGTGAAACTTTATTGATTATTTTTCTGAAATTCAGTGAAATGTCTCTGGAATGATTCTGACGTCAATGAAATTTTACATCTTGAAAAGGCTATTAAATTCGAATTGACCTTTTAGTAAATTATCTAACTTAATGTGAAGTTTATGTGTAAATAATATTGGAATGTAACTGAACAGAAATTGAGTAATGGAAGGAATACGTGACAATACTAGTACCACAAGGCTGCAGCCCCAATCCCAAAATAGGGTGGACGGTGGATACACGCGGAGTTTTCTTCATGCATGGCAGCAGGATGAATCTGTTTTTCACTGCAAGCAAAGCACAACGATCCATTCAGGCCAAATATCGCGAACATCGATTGCCTGCAAACATCGATAAGAAATTCCATCTACACTCATCAACAATTCATCCATGTGTGCATCATTCTTGGCGACTTGATTGAGGGCCTTGTTCCGTCATTCTTTTCTTGCAACAACTCAGGCCACTGAACTCAAATGTGTCGGCTTCGACCAACAGGAACCAACCGAAATCACTCCAAAGTTTTCCAACCAAGTGTGATTGTGATATGTGACTCCTCACCCAACGTTTTCAGATACACGTACCCCTCTTTGCCTCCACTTGGACTGTTCTGGGTGCTAGTGCTACAGCTACTTATAGCATCTAGCTGGTGGCAGCCTGATTCCTACAAAAACATGATTGCGAAGACACACCTGGAAGTAAATGAAGACCTTTGTATTGAATTTATCACATAATAAAATCATGGAAAAACAAAAAAAGATATCATTAACTGCCCCCGCTGGAAATAATGGTTATCAATTTCGCTACGGTCGCTGTCGTGTGGACCCGATCCCACATGTCATATGTACTACTGCACCGTCCAGTACTGGAGAGCATTTCGACCCACATCACACTTGTTTGGCCTACATGAGTATGAATGATTGAAACGCTTGCTCTCAAAATGGAACAGAACGATTTGATTGCCGAAACAGAGCCGCGAGAGTGTTCAGGTATACGCTGCGAATGTACAAAATACTGCTTCCCTCCTAAAATAGGCGGTGTTCTTATAATGAAGCATGAAAATATTTCATTCATGACAAATCTAGTGATAGCATTTGAACCTGAATTTTTTTGAATATTTTTCTTCTTATTTTTCATGGCAAATCCCCCAATGTGTTGCCATGTCATGGCCATCTAGTTTGTGGCTTAGATTGCACCGATGCTAGAAGACAAGATGACCACCCCTCCCTCTTTCTTAAGATCGCTGCCCCGTTGATAACGAGATGGTCACATGGCAAAGCAATTGTTTAGCACAAGTACCTATTCTTCGCGCGCATCATCGGATAAGGCTAGCTGTTGCTGTCACGTCAGATTGGGGATTATTTATGCTGAATCCGATTGAGGAATGTCATTAACATCTATGATGATAATGTTGGTGAGGTAATGGCCCTGGCCCACCGACCCCAACGAGGCAAAACCCTCAACCGCGTATCATTATTATACTCCATGTAGATTGACACTGCTAATTGTGCCAAAGCTGGTTGATTGCAGTGGCCATCCCTTTCTTACATTTTGTGTTCTTGTGTGATGCAAGCTAAGGACAGTTACATTTTTTTAAACAAGTAAAATATTTACTCCCTTCGATCCATAATTTAGTACATACGACTTACTAAAGTTATAATAAACCAGCGACAATTGATATGAATCGGAGGGAGTAGCATTTTGGTCTTAAGATATGCACAGTTTTGAGTATGATAATGTATCTATAGCGACATGGCTTACAAAAATGCAACTGAAATGTAGAACGTCCAACAAAACAAATCATCAGACACCTAGAATTGAAGCCCACGACGCACCGACTAAGTTTTTCTACCGGAACCGGTACCTACCGGTGTGACATCCACCACACATGCATTTCATCAAGATTCATGTGATCTGATAACGTATATTATATCTTGCTCTATACATTGTGAATACTAGTGACACAGCCTGACAGAAGGTATATGGTGGCAGCCTTTTACAGAGAAGAGAGAGATAGGGAGGAGAAAAATAACCGTGCATGCATGCATTCTCTCTCCCATACATCTAACATGCATTAATTTTCATCCTCATATTTTAAATGATTGATATATTTTCAAACAAATGTTCACTTTTTAAACTTTTTATATATTAGAATTCGCTACCGACAAGACCTTCAAAACAAGATCAATCTAGGATATATTTCAACTACTTTTATTTTGTATATTTCAATTGTCTTTGAAATCACTTTCAGAAAAATATAAGATTATTTCGTATTTCACAAAAATGATTTCGACTGTTTCACTAATTTCCAAAAAAAATATGATTTCACTTGTTAAAAAAACTAATTTTAAACATTTTTAAACACTGGTTTCACTTATTTAAAAATGCATATTTCACTAATATTCAAAATCAAGTTCACTAATTTCATAAAAATGATTTCACTCATTTAAAAGAACTAATTTCACCCATTCTTAAACACTACTGAAAGTGTTACATATTTCTCAAAACGATTGAATGATTTTTAGTGAGATATTAATTGAAATAGCTATGTGTAGTTGAGCTGTGTAAAATATGTGAAACTGATATTTCAATGTGTTGTTGCACGTTGTCAAACTAATTTCTGTGAAAAAAATATGAAATCACTTCTCTGAAATATATGAAACTGATATTTCTCATATTTGTAACTTGTTATTTCAGTGAGATATGTATTGAAAAATATGAAATTACTTCCCTGAAATATATTTCAATGTGGTGTTGCGAGTTGTGAAACTAATTTTTGTGAAAATATATGAAATTACTTCTCTGAAATATATGAAACTGCTATTTCATATATTTGTAACTTGTTATTTCAGTGAGATATGTATTGAAATATATGAAATTACTTCTCTGAAATACATATTTCACTCATTCACAAATTGATTTTATTATTTCAAAACAATATATCATTTATTTGAAACAACTGATTTCACTCAGTTGAAAGAACTTATTTCACTCATTTGAGAGAAAACATTAGATTCACTCATTTGAAGTACTATATTCCACTCATTTAAAAAAACTGATTTCACACATCACAAAAAATTATATTTTCAAACTATGTTTCACATATTTGAAACATTGAAATTAAAAGGTGTTTAAAATACAACTTCCGTATACTTTAACTAACCAAATTTACTCATTGAAACAATCGATTTCACATATTTGAAATAACTCATTTCATAGTTTTATAGTTTTTCACATATTTCAGTTAATTGAAATATGGTTTGAATCGTTAAATTTAGACTACTTTCAAATGTATCAAAGATTGATCTTGTTTTGAAGATCTTGTCGCCAGGATTTGAAATATATATAAATTATCCAAAACAAACTTTTCGTTCAAAAGATATGAATGATTAAAATCCATGAATTTATAGGGTGAGAGGTGTGTGTCCGCATACGTATTAAATGCACTTTTGTAGGACCCACTAAATGCGCTTTCGATACCAAAACACATGCAAATAATCTCATCGAGATAAAAGCCATCGAGTAAAACAGGGAAATACCAAACCACTTGCAGCCGAATACAAGAAAATACTGAACGCAGTGCGCAGATCACAAAGCAAATCAACCGTGGATATCTCACGGGCACATACCGGCAACGGTAAAAGAGACTTTCCGCACGACGCACCAAGTGTAGCCTGCAATAGAAAAATAGATAGATATTGCAAGCTTTGCGGTTGCTGCTGCTTCCTTCCTTCCTTCAGATGATTGTCACCCCGGCCCCTACAGCCTACAAGAAAGTACAAACACCTTATTAAAGTGCCATGGCCCTGTAATTGGCCATACCCTTCCTTCCTCTTCCCAAGAAAATAATTCAGAATTTTAGCATATAGGCAACACAAGGTCCTCCGCTCTGCTGAACCCCAGCCTCCTTTCCAGAAACCAACCAGAAAATGGCGTTCAGAAGCTACTGCCATCCTCACCCAGCTTCTTCTTCCATGGCCACCACCGGCCCGAGATTCGGCGCAAGGAGGCCGGCGGCAGCCCTGAGCTTCAGAACCTCTGTGGCCCATGGATGCAACCAACCATCCTCGCACCTCTCCTTTGCTGCACCAGCCAGCAACAAGGTACTATAAATTATCTTGCACTGGTCGGTGCACACTTGCATCGTCCGTGTCTGTGCTTGATCCAAGGAGACATCTCGGTTTCCTCTCTGAACTGTTTTTCTTTTCGAGTAAATCCTCTCTGAACTGGTGATCTGATCGGCAGGTGTTCGAGGACCAGGTGAGAGGGATCGTGTGCTACAGGGACGACAAGGGGGAGCTCGTCTGCGAGGGCTACGACGAGGGCCCGAGGCTCGGAATGCCGCTGCCGGAGAAGGCCTGCTTTCCATGGTGAGTTGAACTGATCATCTGTTTCTGAATGTTTATTTTCTCCTCTGTGTGCTTCTACTTGGTAGGAGAAACCGAGAAAGAGGTATTTGTTGCCTGGTGGAAAATTCTTGTGTCTGATGATCAACCTGAAACTTACTCATTTTGTGGTGTGAGAACAGGCCTGTGGGAGTTCAGGTCACCGATTTCATCCGCCTCGCGACGCTGCGGGTTTTCGAGGACGGCGCCGACGACGGTCTTCTGCGCAAGAACGATCAGAAGTGGCAGCTCTGAAATGATCAAGAAGTGGGAGGGGGCACCGATCAAGTAAGAGCAATAATTGGAATAACCGGAAGCACAGCCATGTGTGCCAAATGCCCTGCTTAACTAGCAGTGATATTTTATTCTGCAAACAGCTTGGTTAATATCACCACAATCACTTATGTTTTGCTTTTGTTGTGTGCTAGCATACGAATCAGTTATAAGATAGTGATGATCTTTTTATACAGAAACAGTTATAAAGGTTTCTGAAAGGGTGAGATCTTGATACTACTTGTGTCGACGATGAAAAGAGAGATGGGGAGATCTGAATATCTGATCGCTGCAGGCTGCAGCCAGCCCATTGCAATATGTGGCCTGTGACTGTGAGGTATCAGTATCATTCTCTGTTCTCACCGGACAGGGAGTTAAAGGCCTCTAGAAAGTGATTTTCTTTTCGTTAAAAAAAAATCACAACAACATTGCAGTTAGCAAAATTACGTCGACCATGGAAACAAACAGAGAAGAAAAACTATGTTCATCTCTCTCTCTCGCTTTTTTTGAAATTAACCATGACTAGCGAATCAATCATCAACACTGATAATAGAGAGCCAAGTCGGTAGAACTCTCTCGTGGGTGTGAAAGCTGGATGTTGTGTGCATGTCGCCATCATTGTGGACAATCCAGACAGTAGGATCTCCTCAACCTCTTGCTGTTGCTGCACGCCGTGTCATCACCAATTATCAGCTTCAGCGTTACAAAACTCAGTGGACTTCGTACCCACTTGGAACGCACGAACCACTTAGAAAATGGCAATATCTAGCCCCAACAGATCAGAAATTCAAAGATGTAAAAACTGCTGATTGATTGTACACTTCACAGATCCAAAAATTATCTGATAAAGTTGGATCATGACACGGTAGGATTTAACAGAACTTACTGAACATCTTGCAGAAATTAACGCAGTAACAGCTCAAGATTAACCTCTGAATTCTTGAGATCCCACGTAGTTTAGATGCCTTGGTCGTAGGGGAAGGAGGTGGCGGCGAGCCAGTCGTTGCCGTAGATGAACTTGTCGACGGCGAACTGGGCGGCCTCGTCGTAGCCCATCTCGTGGAACCCGGCCCAGCCCACGCGCCCGCCCGTGCCGGCGCCCGGGCCCTCGTTCCCGTACTCCCCGAAGTAGACCGTGTCGGCGCGGCCCGGCTCCGCGCCGGGCCAGCCCGTCCAGCCGTCGCGGTCCACGAGCGGGCCCAGGAAGGACTCGATGACCACGGCCCGCGCGTACGCGCCCCACGGCCGGCCGAGGAAGGTGCGGGTGCGGACGCCGCTAGCCAGCAGCTCCGGCGAGGCCTCCAAGGTGCAGTTGTGCACGGCGAAGCCCGTGTCCTGGTTCGGGTCCGCCCTGGACTGCGCCGTGAGCACGTTGGACTGGCCCGGGACCGGCGCACCGGCCACGAGCGCGCACGCCTGGAGCACCGCGGCCGCGTTGCCGAAGAAGAGGTCCACCGTGCCGGAGAGGGCGCACTCGCGGTAGAACTGCCGGAAGGAGTGCGCGTAGAGCGCGTCCTGGTGGCCGTCGACGGCGCAGCGGTACGCCGCCGCCATGTCCGCGTTCACCCGCAGCGCCACCGCCTGCCCCCTCGCCGCGCCCGCCGTGTTGCGGAACGCGATGTCCCGCGCCAGGAACCCCTCGCCGGACACCCCTGCATGTTCATGCATGCACGTCTGATCAGTCGATCCCAGCCGTTTGATCGTCGGTCCCGCTCGTTAGGACCGGAAGAATGATGTTTTTGTCCATGAGTTGTTGTCGAGCGAAGCTAGGCAGTGGGTTAAGAGTTAATAAGACGAGCCAACATTGTGACAGGTGACAGGCATGCAGGTCCATGGTGATGTTTCGGATTTTAGCTCGAGGAGCGAACACGAACACATGCATGTGATGGATCAGTGGCATCCGACTCGACTCACGCACCTCTGGAATCTGGACCCGCATGCGCCCAAAAACGTAAATTTAGATAGATCTGCGTCAGACCAGATTCCTAGGTGATGCATTATCCGTGCATGCATCATGTCCTACACTTGACTATTCTATTGCTGCTCAGAGTCAATGAGTGAGCCTCGGTTACGTTACGTGTACGTGAACAATGCCACAGTCCACAGACATCAGCAGCGTGCGTGCATGGCAACACGGAGCAACGTAGCGTGCGTGCGCACCGCGCTGACGCTGTGCAGGTAGAGTTGGTTAAGATGTAATGATAGACGATGATTACCGACGGTGGCGGTGCGGAAGGTGGTCCAGCCGTCGGCGGCGCTGCGGCTGCCGGTGATGACCGTCGCGTCGCGGCCCTCGCCGACCAGGGCGATGTTCGTCTTGTACGGGGGCACCTCCACGTTCTCCACGTACGTCCCGGCCTTCACCTGGATCACCGTCCTCGCCTCGCTGTTGTTCGGCGCCGCGGCCACGGCTTCTCCCACCGTCCGGAAGTTCCCCGTCCCGTCCTTGGCCACCGTGATCACCGTCTCGCCGCTGTCACCCCCATCGTTGTTGCCGTTGTCCTCGTTGTCGTCGCGGCTGTTGTTGTTGTCGTCGTCGTCCCCGTCACTGTCTTCGTCGTCCTGGAGCAGGCGCCGGTTGTGATGGATGATCTTAGCCACCGTGGCTTGGAAGCTGGCCGCGGACCCTCCAGCGCCGCTGCGGGCGACGAGGGAGAGCGAGTTGGAGACGTGCTCGTAGGCGTCGTCGAGGGAGGCGAGGAGGCCGTCCATCCGCGGGCCGGAGGCGCCGGCGAGGCCGTCGAGGCAGGTGGCCTTGTTGGTGAGCGCGGCCGAGAGGTGCGCGCGCACCGAGGGGAGGCCCTCGCCGGGGGCCGCGAGCAGCGAGGCGGAGCGCGAGAGGGAGCTCAGCGTGGCGCCGTGGAGCTCGAGGCAGTCCTGCGCGGCGCCGCGCCGGAGCGTTGTCGAGGACGACGGGGCCGAGAGCGTGGAGGAGAGGACGGGGGAGAGGGAGGAGACGGCCGAAAGCGCGCCGCGGAGGGAGGCGAGCGCGACCGAGAGGATGTTCGCCGGGAGGAGGGGGACAGTGATGGACGACGCCAAGAGATGGGCCGTGGCGGCGTCGAGGTGCACGGCGGCCGACGCGAGGCAGGACGCCGGGTGCGGGGTGGTGCTGCAGATGGCGTGGACGGTGGCCAGCGGGGCAAAGGCGGTCTTGGAGGGCTGGCCTTGGTGTTTCTGAGGGCGGCATTGGGCTGTAGTGGCGGTGGCGACGAGGACCACCAGGATGGAGATGAGGAGAGCTGGCGAGAGAGCAGCCATGCCGGCTGGGAAGAGTGTGCGAGTATGTGGGTAGTGAGCTAGAGATGGGTAGTCAGAGACATATATAAGTTCTCATGGTTTGTGAGTTGTCCTTGCGCGAATGCTAACTCCAATTCACGGAAATCACAAATAGCTACATTTCAGTCGATTGAATTTTGAGTTGGGTCATCGATTTTGGTCGAAGGGAGAAACAGCCAGAGGGGAGGAAGAAGCTTGTTGGGCAGGCTACCCCAATATCTATCTTAGGGTTTTGTGTGTGTGTGTGTGGGGGGGGGGGGCATTTTCTAAAAATAGACTTATGGAGATACGATGAGTATATGTACAAATGCATAGATAAATTAGCACCAGAAAACTTTTTTTTAGAGAATGAGAAAATTGACGTATATGCAGTAACCTGATCTTTTTCGTTCAGGGTGATCTAAAGAAGTTGCTATCTTTTCATGTCGCAACTCGTTGAATGCAGTCCTTGTGCTCCTTGCAATCATCAGCGGCGTTACTACCAGACCCAGTCCCAGAACGAGCAACAAAGGGTTGAATGTTCGACCAAGACACCACTCCCTAGATGCCCTTCGTTCTACCCCAAATTCTAATCCATAGTCCTAAAAACAGAGATCTTCGAGCAATTGATTGAAGCTTACTTGCATACAGACTCCGGATGGCGAGAATGGAGACCAGGTCTGAGGTGCCGCCGGTGGCGCCAAAAGAGAGTCTGGAGATGCACCGAAACAAGTCCTCGTGATTTGGCAACTGCAGGTGATGTCGAGAGAAAGGATTCCGGCGATTAGGTTTATTTATCCATCGAGTAGGCCTTCTGATGGGCTACAGATCGAGTGGTAACATGCCTTAAGTATCCCTGGTGCATCCCAGCGTGTCCCGGACGTATTCTGATTTATTTTCTTTATTTTAATTCAAAATAATCTGATACGTACGGATGCGCGTATCCCGCGCGTCGGTCGTATCCCCGTCCTGGTGCAGTATTCTGCACCGATTCGGCACTTGTGTGCCGTATCCCTGCAACGTAGGGGGCGGTGGTGTGGGGATTCGTAGGAGAAAAAACTCGACGGCGGGGGTGGGGGGCTAGAGGGCTTGGCGGGGGCGGCGAAAGACCGACGGGAGGAGACGAAGCGACAACAAGCGCCCGGTGGTCCGTCTTTGGCGGCTTGTGGGGGGAGAGATCGGGTGGGGAAGAAGAGATGGAAGGGGGGGCATTTTCTAAAAATAGACTTACGGAGATACGATGAGTATATGTACAAATGCATAGATAAATTAGCACCATAAAACTTTTTTTTAGAGAATGAGAAAATTGACGTATATGCAGTAACCTGATCTTTTTCGTTCAGGGTGATCTAAAGAAGTTGCTATCTTTTCATGTCCCAACTCGTTGAATGCAGTCCTTGTGCTCCTTGCAATCATCAACGGCGTTACTACCAGACCCAGTCCCAGAACGAGCAACAAAGGGTTGAATGTTCGACCCGCACACCACTCCCTAGATGCCCTTCGTTCTCCCCCAAATTCTAATCCATAGTCCTAAAAACAGAGATCTTGGAGCAATTGATTGAAGCTTACTTGCATACAGACTCCGGATGGCGAGAATGGAGACCAGGTCTGAGGTGCGCCGGTGGCTGAAAGAGAGTCTGGAGATGCAATCAAACAAGTCCTCGTGATTTGGCAACTGCAGGTGATGTCGAGAGAAAGGATTCCGGCGATTAGGTTTATTTATCCATCGAGTAGGCCTTCTGATGGGCTACAGATCGAGTGGTAACATGCCTTAAGTATCCCTGGTGCATCCCAGCGTGTCCCGGACGTATTCTGATTTATTTTCTTTATTTTAATTCAAAATAATCTGATATGTACGGATGTGCAGATCCGCTGCCGGTCGTATCCCGCCCCGGTGCGATTCTCGCACCGATTCGGCACTTGTGTGCCGTATCCCCGCAACGTAGGGGCGGTGGTGTGGGGATTAAAGGAGAAAAAACTTCACGGGCGGGGTGGGGGCTAGAGGGCTTGGCGAAGCGGCGAAGACCGACGGGAGGACAGGCGACAACAAGCGCCGGTGGTCCGTCTTTGGCGGCTTGTGGGGGGAGGAGATCGGGTGGGAAGAAGAGGTGGAAGGGGGGCATTTTCTAAAAATAGACTTACGGAGATACGATGAGTATATGTACAAATGCATAGATAAATTAGCACCAGAAAACTTTTCTTTAGAGAATGAAAAAATTGACGTATATGCAGTAACCTGATCTTTTTCGTTCAGGGTGATCTAAAGAAGTTGCTATCTTTTCATGTCCCAACTCGTTGAATGCAGTCCTTGTGCTCCTTGCAATCATCAACGGCGTTACTACCAGACCCAGTCCCAGAACGAGCAACAAAGGGTTGAATGTTCGATTCCAAGACACCACTCCCTAGATGCCCTTCGTTCTCCCCCAAATTCTAATCCATAGTCCTAAAAACAGAGATCTTGGAGCAATTGATTGAAGCTTACTTGCATACAGACTCCGGATGGCGAGAATGGAGACCAGGTCTGAGGTGCCGCCGGTGGCGCCGAAAGAGAGTCTGGAGATGCACCGAAACAAGTCCTCGTGATTTGGCAACTGCAGGTGATGTCGAGAGAAAGGATTCCGGCGTTTAGGTTTATTTATCCATCGAGTAGGCCTTCTGATGGGCTACAGATCGAGTGGTAACATGCCTTAAGTATCCCTGGTGCATCCCAGCGTGTCCCGGACGTATTCTGATTTATTTTCTTTATTTTAATTCAAAATAATCTGATACGTACGGATGCGCGTATCCCGCGCGTCGGTCGTATCCCCGTCACAGTGCGATATTACGCACCGATTAAACACTTGTGTGTCGTATCCCTGCAACGTAGGGGGCTGTGGTGTGGGGATTCGTAGGAGAAAAAACTCGACGGCGGGGGGGGGGGGGCTAGAGGGCTTGGCGGGGGCGGCGAAAGACCGACGGGGAGGACAGGGCGACAACAAGCGCCGGTGGTCCGTGCTGGCGGCTTGTGGGGGGGGGGGAGGGAGATCGGGTGGGGAAGAAGAGGTGGAAGGGGGGGGGCATTTTCTAAAAATAGACTTACGGAGATACGATGAGTATATGTACAAATGCATAGATAAATTAGCACCAGAAAACTTTTTTTTAGAGAATGAGAAAATTGACGTATATGCAGTAACCTGGTCTTTTTCGTTCAGGGTGATCTAAAGAAGTTGCTATCTTTTCATGTCCCAACTCGTTGAATGCAGTCCTTGTGCTCCTCGCAATCATCAACGGCGTTACTACCAGACTCCAGTCGAGCGAGCAACAAAGGGTTGAATGTTCGACCAAGACACCACTCCCTAGATGCCCTTCGCTCTCCCCAAATTCTAATCCATAGTCCTAAAACAGAGATCTTCGAGCAATTGATTGAAGCTTACTTGCATACTGAGACTCGGATGGCGAGAATGGAGACCAGGTTCGAGGTGCCGCCGGTGGCGCCAAAGAGAGTCTGGAGATGCAATCCAAACAAGTCCTCGTGATTTGGCAACTGCAGGTGATGTCGAGAGAAAGGATTCCGCGATTAGGTTTATTTATCCATCGAGTAGGCCTTCCGATGGGCTACGATCGAAAGTGGTAACATGCCTTAAGTATCCTCGGTGCATCCCAAGTGTCCCGGGACGTATTCTGATTTATTTTCTTTATTTTAATTCAAAATAATCTGATACGTCACGGATCTGCGTATCCCGCGTCGGTCAGATCTCCCCATCCCGGTGCGATTCTGCACCAATTCGGCACTTGTGTGTCGTATCCCTGCAACGTAGGGGGCTGTGGTGTGGGGATTCGTAGGAGAAAAAACTCGACGGCGGCGGGGGGGGGGCTAGAGGGCTTGGCGGGGGCGGCGAAATACCCACGGGGAGGACAGGGCGACAACAAGCGCCCGTGGTCCGTCTTTGGCGGCTTGTGGGGGAGGAGATCGGGTGGGGAAGAAGAGGTGGAAGGGGGGGCATTTTCTAAAAATAGACTTACGGAGATACGATGAGTATATGTACAAATGCATAGATAAATTAGCACCAGGAAACTTTTTTTTAGAGAATGAAAAAATTGACGTATATGCAGTAACCTGATCTTTTTCGTTCAGGGTGATCTAAAGAAGTTGCTATCTTTTCATGTCCCAACTCGTTGAATGCAGTCCTTGTGCTCCTTGCAATCATCAACGGCGTTACTACGTAACCCAGTCCCGAGCGAGCAACAAAGGGTTGAATGTTCGACCAAGACACCACTCCCTAGATGCCCTTCGTTCTCCCCCAAATTCTAATCCATAGTCCTAAAAACAGAGATCTTGGAGCAATTGATTGAAGCTTACTTGCATACAGACTCCGGATGGCGAGAATGGAGACCAGGTCTGAGGTGCCGCCGGTGGCGCCGAAAGAGAGTCTGGAGATGCACCGAAGCAAGTCCTCGTGATTTGGCAACTGCAGGTGATGTCGAGAGAAAGGATTCCGGCGATTAGGTTTATTTATCCATCGAGTAGGCCTTCTGATGGGCTACAGATCGAGTGGTAACATGCCTTAAGTATCCCTGGTGCATCCCAGCGTGTCCCGGGCGTATTCTGATTTATTTTCTTTATTTTAATTCAAAATAATCTGATACGTACGGATGCGCGTATCCCGCGCGTCGGTCGTATCCCGTCACAGTGCAGTATTCAGACCGATTCGCACTTGTGTGCCATATCCACCTGGCGTAGGGGCGGTGGTGTGGGGATTCGTCGGAGAAAAAACTTCGGCGGGGGGGGCTAGAGGGCTTGGCGGGCGGCGAAAGACCGACGGGAGGACAGGCGACAACAAGCGCCCGGTGGTCCGTCTTTGGCGGCTTGTGGGGGGGAGGAGATCGGTGGGGAAGAAGAGGTGGAAGGGGGGCATTTTCTAAAAATAGACTTACGGAGATACGATGAGTATATGTACAAATGCATAGATAAATTAGCACCGTAAAACTTTTTTTGAGAATGAGAAAATTGACGTATATGCAGTAACCTGATCTTTTTCGTTCAGGGTGATCTAAAGAAGTTGCTATCTTTTCATGTCCCAACTCGTTGAATGCAGACCTTGTGCTCCTTGCAATCATCAACGGCGTTACTACGGACTCCAGTCGAGCGAGCAACAAAGGGTTGAATGTTCGACCGCACACCACTCCCTAGATGCCCTTCGTTCTCCCCCAAATTCTAATCCATAGTCCTAAAAACAGAGATCTTGGAGCAATTGATTGAAGCTTACTTGCATACAGACTCCGGATGGCGAGAATGGAGACCAGGTCTGAGGTGCCGCCGGTGGCGCCGAAAGAGAGTCTGGAGATGCACCGAAACAAGTCCTCGTGATTTGGCAACTGCAGGTGATGTCGAGAGAAAGGATTCCGGCGATTAGGTTTATTTATCCATCGAGTAGGCCTTCTGATGGGCTCTGGTCGAGTGGTAACATGCCTTAAGTATCCTCTGGTGCATCCAGCGTGTCCGGACGTATTCTGATTTATTTTCTTTATTTTAATTCAAAATAATCTGATACGTACGGATGCGCGTATCCCGCGCGTCGGTCGTATCCCCGTCCTGGTGCAGTATTCTGCACCGATTCGGCACTTGTGTGCCGTATCCCTGCAACGTAGGGGGCGGTGGTGTGGGGATTCGTCGGAGAAAAAACTCGACGGCGGGGGGGGGGGGGCTAGAGGGCTTGGCGGGGGCGGCGAAAGACCGACGGGGAGGACAGGGCGACAACAAGCGCCGGTGGTCGTCTTTGGCGGCTTGTGGGGGAGGGAGGGAGATCGGGTGGGGAAGAAGAGGTGGAAGATGATGTCCTGGACGTTGGATCTTGTTAGATCGAGTTAATTGTATGTTGATACTTACCATAATTGAGGCAATCTCAACGAATTGGTACCACTTTTCAAAGAGGGTGTGGCCAGGTTTCAGTCGGCTGAGATTTAAAAATGTCTCAGTCAAGTCATATAACATGTAAGAATTTTTTTTGCACATATTTTAATGTAAGATCCTACGAGTATAGCGTCGATTGAGACTGAGATTTAGCAAAAGTTTACCACAAAAAATTACAAATCGGTACCAATGAGGCTCACGGCTACAAATTGAGCTAAACTCTATATAGATATGTATAAACACAGAAACTGATCAATCCCCCTGCTTTGTATAGACACTGAAACTGACCAATACCCCCCTTGCTTTATATTTAATAACCATGCAAATAGTCCTTGTTTACGAAAAAAAGGGGCACCGGAAAAACACGCCTGCCAGGTTTCCTTTTTCTAATTTTTGCACATTTCGTTTTTCCATAGGTTTTACAATAATGTGAAATTATGTTTAGCGCATATCAAAAAATGTTCAGCATATCATATATGAAAAAAATGTTCATCACGTCTTATATTAAAAAGTTCATTCTATATTTAAATAAGATTATTGTATATACAAAAATTGTTCATCGTGTATTATACAATAATCTTCGGTGTGTATTTACAAAAAAAAAGATCGCATACTATAAAGGTTCATTGTAAATTTTAATAATGTTGACAATATTGAAAAAATTACACCGTTTATTACAAAAGCTATATAAAAAAAATATACGATGTGACGAACGTTTTTATAATATAAGATACACTATTGTAATATATGATGAACATTTTACAATACGATGAGATGAGCATTTTTCATTATACAATACGCTGAACATATTTGTAATATACGATGCGATGAACATTGCAAACAGATGAACATCTTAAAACAATTCGTATGCGATGAACTTTTTGAATATCCGAAGAACATAATTGTGTATTATTACAAAACTTATATAAAAAAGAAATGTGCAAAAAAAGAGGAAAACCTGAAGAATACCGAAGATCTAAAAAAAGATAAAATAAATCCAAAAAAAACACATAAAAAATGGAATAGTCGAAAAAGGCCAGGACGTGTCTAAAGTAAGAGTATAAAAATAAATATGCCTCTACTTTAACACAAGCAAAGCATTGGCGTAGTGGTCACTGCGCGCCCTCTGTTTTCGGTCCGTGCTGGTTTTATTTCTCATACGACATTTCTATGGAGGGAGTATAAAAATATTTAGGCCTCTACTGTAGCGCAAGCGATAGACTGGCTTGGTTGTCCGCATTCGCCCACCGCGTACAGTCGGCTTGGGTTCGAATCCTCGCGTGCGCCTTTTTAGGACCCCTTTTACGCAAACAAGGGATATTTGCGTGATTAAGTTTGAATGAAGGTTTTTTTTGCGCAAAAGGACATGCATTCCCTTTTTTTTTTGAGGCAACGGACATGCATTCCTTATTTCTCGCTTTAAGCGAGCACACGGGAAGCCTGACCACAGATGGGCCGGCCCAGCAGCGCGGGAGGCTACGGCCTTTTTTTCTGTTTTATTTTCCTGTTTTTTTTGCCTTTTTCTCATAAAGAAGGGATATTTGTGTGATTTAGTTTGAATCAAGGAATTTTATTCGCAAAAGGACATGCCACATAGGCCCCTAACAGACGGGCACCCCTATTTCTCGCTTTAAGTGAGCACAGGAGAAGAAGCCTCGCATCGGGAGTACCCCAGATGGGCCGGCCCAGCAGCGCGGAGGCTACGTCCTATTTTTTTATCTCTTTTCTATTCTTGCTTTTTGCTTTACTTTTGTACTTTTCTTTATAATTTTCTTTATATATATACAGACACAAACAAAACATTCTTCGAAAACACATATGAAAAATGTGATCGTGTATTTGAAAAATGTTGACTAAGTATTAAAAATTGTTGAATTAGTATTTGAAAAAATATTGAACAAGTATTTAAAAATGTTGAATAAGTCATAAAATTTTTGAACAAGTATTTGAAAATACTGAATAAGTATTAAAAAATGTTGAACAGGTATTTGAAAAATATTGAATAAGTATTAAAATGTTGAACAAGTATTTTGAAAATTTTGAATAAGCGTTCGGACAATGTTGAACATGTATGCAAAAAATGTTTTTAACATATATGCAAATGTAGTGTGATAACGAAAATAAACATAAGAAAAAACAAAAAAATGGAGAAGAAACACGTGTTGGGCCTCCAAGCGCAGAGTTTTGTAGGACAGTAGCAATTTTCCCTCAAGTGGATGACCTAAGGTTTATCAATCCGTGAGAGGTGTAGGATGAAGATGGTCTCTCTCAAACGACCCTGCAACAAGAAATCTCTTGTGTCCCCAATACACCCAATACAATGGCAAATTGTATAGGTGCACTAGTTCGGCGAAGAGATGGTGATAAAAGTGTAATATGGATGGTAGAAATATATTTTTATAATCTGAATAAATAAAAACAGCAAGGTAGCAAATAGTAAACGGGCACAAAAACGGTATGGCAATGCTTGAAAATGAGGCCTAGGGTCCGTACTTTCGCTTGTGCAACCTCTTCAACAGTGCTAATATAATTGGATCATATAACCATCCCTCAAAGTGCGATGAAGAGTCACTCCAAAATTCATATATAGCGGAGAACATAAGAATAAATTGTTTGTAGGGTACGAAACCACCTCAAAGCTATTCTTTCCGTTCGATCTATTCAAGAGTCCGTACTAAAAAACACAAAGCTATTCTTTCCGTTTGATCTATCCTAGAGTTTGTACTAAAATAACACCAAAGCAAATTCATATTCATAATAGTCAATCCAACACAAAGAACTTCAAAGAGTGCCCCAAGATTTCTACCAAAGAAACAAAGACAAGAACGTGCAACAACCCCTATGCATAGATTACCTCAATGTCACCTCAGGAATCCGCGAGTTGAGTGCCAAAACATATATCAAGTGAATAAATACGATACCCCATTGTCACCACGAGTCTTCAATTGCAGACATATATCAAGTGTTCTGAAATCCATAAAAGTATTCAATCCGATAACAACGAAATATCAAAGGGAAAACTCAATTCATCACAACAAGATAGAGAAGGGAAAACACCATATGATCCGACTATATTAACAAAGCCCGCGATACATCAAGATCGTGACATCTCAAGAACACGGGAGAGAGAGAGAGAGAGGGAGAGAGAGATTAAACACATAGCTACTGGTATAAACCCTCAGCCCCGAGGGTGGACTACTCCCTCCTCATCGTGGTGGCCGCCGAGATGATGAAGATGGTCACCGGTGATGATTCCCCCCTCCGGCAGGGTGCCGAAAAGGGTCTAGATTGGTTTTCATGGATACAGAGGCTTGCGACGGCGGAACTTCCGATCTAGGTTGACCCCGAGGGTTTTAGGAATATTTGAGAATTTATAGGGCGAAGAGGGGGTGCGGGAGGCCACCGAGGTGGGCAGAACCCACCTGGGCGCGCCTGGGCCCCCAGGCATGCCCTAGTGGGTTGTGCGCCCCTCGGGGCACCCCCCAGGTGCTTCACTGGCCCACCGGTGGTCTTCTGGTCCATAAAAAATCCACAAAAAATTTCGCGGTGTTTGGACTCCGTTTGATATTGATTTCCTGCGATGTAAAAACAAGCAAAAAACAGCAACTAGCACTGGGCACTGGATCAATAGGTTAGTCCAAAAAATGACATAAAGTTGCTGTAAAATGATTGTAAACATCCAAGAATGATAAAATAACAGCATGAAACAATCAAAAATTATAGATACGTTGGAGACGTATCAATTATGCAACTCCCGAATACCGGAGGAATACCTTGTGTGCTATCAAACGTCACAACATAACTGGGTTATCATAAAGATGCTCTACAGGTTGTTGGGGAACGCAGTATTTCAAAAAAAATCCTACGATCACGCAAGATCTATATAGGAGATGCATAGCAACGAGCAGGGAGAGTGTGTCCACGTACCCTCATAGACTGAAAGCGGAAGCGTGAAGTAACGCGGTTGATGTAGTCGAACGTCTTCGCGATCCAACCGATCAACTACCGAACGCACGACACCTCCGCTGCGTTACACTGCGTTCAGCTCGGTGGCGTCCCTCGTACTCTTGATCCAGGTGAGGCCGAGGGAGAGTTTCACAAGACGACGGCGTGGTGACGGTGATGATGAAGTTACCGGCGCAGGGCTTCGCCTAAGCACTACGACGATATGACTGAGGTGTGTAATTGTGGAGGGGGGCACCACACACGGCTAAAAGATCAACTTGTGTGTCTATGGGCCGAGGTGCCCCCTGGTCACGTATATAAAGGAGGGGACGGAAGAGGTGGCCGGCCCTAGGGGGCGCGCCAGGTGTGGGGAATCCTACTAGGACTCCCCAGTCCAAGTAGGATTCCCCTCCTCTTTCCTATTCCTAGTAGGAGAAGGAAGGGAAGGGAGAAGGGGGGAGAAGGAAAGAGGGGGGCGCCGCCCCCTCCTAGTCCAATTCGGACCAGCCCATGGGGGGCGCGGCCACCCCTTGAGGCCCTCCTCTCCTTTCCACTAAAGCCCATTAAGGCCCATTACTTCCCCGGCGAATTCCCGTAACTCTCCCGTACTCCGAAAAATACCCGAATCACTCGGAACCTCTCCGTTGTCCGAATATAGCCTTTCAATATATCGATCTTTATGTCTCGACCATTTCGAGACTCCTCGTCATGTCCGTGATCTCATCCGGGACTCCGAAAAACCTTCGGTACATCAAATCACATAACTCATAATACAAATCGTCATCGAACGTTAAGCGTGCGGACCCTACGGGTTAGAGAACTATGTAGACATGACCGAGACACATCTCCGGTCAATAACCAATAGCGGAACCTGGATGCTCATATTGTTGGAAATATGCCCTAGAGGAAATCATAAAAGGATTATTATTATATTTCCTTGTTCGTGATAATTGTCTTTTATTCATGCTATAATTGTATTATTCGGAAATCGTAATACACGTGTGAATAGATAGACCACAACATGTCCCTAGTGAGCCTCTAGTTGACTAGCTCGTTGATCAATAGATAGTCATGCTTTCCTGACTATGGACATTGGATGTCATTGATAACGGGATCACATCATTAGGAGAATGATGTGATGGACAAGACCCAATCCTAAGCATAGCACAAGATCGTGTAGTTCGTTTTGCTAGAGCTTTTCCAATGTCAAGTATCTTTTCCTTAGACCATGAGATCGTGTAACTCCCGGATACCGTGGGAGTGCTTTGGGTGTACCAAACGTCACAACGTAATCGGGTGACTATAAAGGTGCACTACGTATCTCCGAAAGTGTCATTGGGTTGACACGGATCGAGACTGGATTTG
This sequence comes from Aegilops bicornis, assembly GCA_021605145.1. Lineage (NCBI taxonomy): Eukaryota > Viridiplantae > Streptophyta > Magnoliopsida > Poales > Poaceae > Aegilops > Aegilops bicornis. The sequence goes on along the minus strand of CM038675.1, from coordinate 164,404,852 downwards.
TCACTCCGTATTACGGAGAGGTATCACTGGGCCCACTCGGTAGTGCATCATCATAATGAGCTCAAAGTGACCAAGTGTTTGGTCACGGGATCATGCATTACGCAGACGAGTAAAGTGACTTGCGATACGAGATTAAACGAGGTATTGGGATACCGACGATCGAATCTCGGGCAAGTAACATACCGTCTGACAAAGCGAATAATATACGGGGTTGCTTGAATCCTCGACATCGTGGTTCATCCGATGAGATCATCGAGGAGTATGTGGGAGCCAACATGGGTATCCAGATCCCGCCGTTGGTTATTGACTGGAGAGCCGTCACGGTCATGTCTGCATGTCTCCCGAACCCGTAGGGTCTACACACTTAAGGTTCGGTGACGCTAGGGTTGTATGAATATGAGTATGTAGCAAACCGAAAGTTGTTCGGAGTCCCGGATGAGATCCCGGACGTCACGAGGAGTTTCGGAATGGTCCGGAGGTAAAGAATTATATATAGGAAGTGATGTTTCGGCCGTCGGGAAAGTTTCGGGGTCACCCGGTATTGTACCGGGACCACCGGAAGGGTCCCGGGGTCCACCGGTGGGGCCACCTATCCCGGAGGGCCCCATGGGCTGAAGTGGGAGGAACCAGCCTGGTGGGCTGGTGCGCCCCTGGGCCCCTCTGCGCCTAGGGTTGGGAACCCTAGGGGAGGCGCCCTACTTGCCTTGGGGGGCACTCCACCCCCCTTTGCCGCCCCCCCCCCTAGGAGATCCCATCTCCTAGGGCCGCCCCCCCCTTGGGGACCCTATATATAGAGGGGGAGGGAGGGCAGCCGCACCCTTGCACTTGGCGCCTCCCTCCCCCTGCTACACCTCTTCCTCCTCCCTAGTTGCTTGGCGATGCCTGTAGAATCTTCTTGCATCCACCACCACGCCGTCAGGTCTGCTGGATCTTCATCAACCTCTCCTTCCCCTTGCTGGATCAAGACGGAGGAGACGCCACGCTGACCGTACATGTGTTGAATGCGGAGGTGCCGTCCGTTCGCGCTAGGATCTCCGGTGATTTGGATCACGACGAGAACGACTCCCTCAACCCCCGTTCTCTTGAACGCTTCCGCACGCGATCTACAAAGGGTATGTAGATGCATCTCTCTCACTCGTTGCTAGATGAACTCATAGATGGATCTTGGTGAACGTAGGAAATTTTTTATTTTATGCAACGTTCCCCAACAGTGGCATCATGAGCTAGGTCTATGCGTAGTTCTCTTTTGCACGAGTAGAACACAATTTGTTGTGGGCGTAGATGTTGTCAATTTTCTTGCCGCTACTAGTCTTATCTTGCTTCAGTGGTATTGTGGGATGAAGCGGCCCGGACCGACCTTACACGTACGCTTACGTGAGACAGGTTCCATCGACTGACATGCACTAGTTGCATAAGGTGGCTAGCGGGTGTCTGTCTCTCCCACTTTAGTTGGAGCGAATTCGATGAAAAGGGTCCTTATGAAGGGTGAATAGAAGTTGACAAATCACGTTGTGGCTTTCACGTAGGTAAGAAAACGTTCTTGCAAGAACCCTTTTGCAGCCACGTAAAAACTTGCAACAACAATTAGAGGACGTCTAACTTGTTTTTGCAGCAAGTGTTTTGTGATGTGATTGGCCAAAGTTGTGATGAATGATGAATGATATATATGTGATGTATGAGATCATGTTCTTGTAATAGGAATCACGACTTGCATGTCGATGAGTATGACAACCGGCAGGAGCCATATGAGTTGTCTTTATTTTTTGTATGACCTTCGAGTCATTGAGAAACGCCATGTAAATTACTTTACTTTATTGCTAAACGTGTTAGCCATAGTAGTAGAAGTAATAGTTGGCGAGCAACTTCTGGAGACACGATGATGGAGATCATGATGATGGAGATCATGGTGTCATGCGGTGACAAGATGATCATGGAGCCCGTAAGATGAAGATCAAAGGAGCTATATGATATTGGCCATATCATGTCACTACTATATAATTGCATGTGATGTTTATTATGTTTATGCATCTTGTTTACTTAGAACAACGGTAGTAAATAAGATGACCCCTTATAATAATTTCAAGAAAGTGTTCTCCCTAACTGCGCCGTTGCTAAAGTTAAATGCTTTGAGCACCACGTGATGATCGGGTGTGATAGATTCTTACGTTCACATACAATGGGTGTAAGACAGTTTTACACATGCAAAACACTTAGGTTAACTTGACGAGCCTAGCATGTACAGACATGGCCTTGGAACACAAGAAACCGAAAGGTCGAACATGAGTCGTATGGAAGATACGATCAACATGGAGATGTTCACCGACGATGACTAGTCCGTCTCACGTGATGATCGGACACGGCCTAGTCAACTCGGATCATGTAACACTTAGGTGACAAGAGGGATGTCAAATCTGAGTGGGAGTTCATTATATAATTTGATTAGATGAACTTAATTATCTTGAACATTAGTCTAAAACCTTTGCGAAATGTCTTGTAGATCAAATGGCCAACGCTCATGTCACCATGAACTTCAACGCGTTCCTAGAGAAAACCAAGCTGAAAGACGATGTCATCAACTATTCGGATTTGGTCCTAACCTGAGGATCATCCTCATAGCAGCCAAGAAACAATATGTCCTAGAAGCACCGCTAGGTGAAGCACCCATCCCAGAGAACCAAGACATTATGAATGCTTGGCAGTCTCGTGCCGATGATTACTCCCTCGTTCAGTCCGGCATGCTTTACAGCTTAGAACCGGGGCTCCAAAAGCGTTTTGAGCAACACGGAGCATATGAGATGTTCGAGGAGCTGAAAATGGTTTTCCAAGCTCATGCCCGGTCGAGATATGAAGTCTCCGACAAGTTCTATAGTTGTAAGATGGAGGAAAACAGTTACATCGGTGAGCACATACTCAAAATGTCCGGGTTGCACAACCGCCTTTGTCCCAGTGGATATTAACCTCCTGCATTTAGACGGTCATTGAAAGAATCCTTGATTGCTCCCACCGAGCTACAAGAGCTTTGTGATGAACTACAATATGCGTGGGATGGTGAAGACCATTCCTGAAGTATTCTCAATCTTTGAAGTCAAGCAGAGGTTGAAATCAAGAAAGAACATCAAGTGTTGATGGTTAATAAAACCACTAAGTTCAAGAAGGGCAAGGGTAAGAAGAACTTCAAGAAGGACGGCAAAGATGTTGCCGCCGCCTGCAAAACCGATTGCCGGGAGAAGTCAAAGAATGGACCCAAGCACGAGACCGAGTGCTTTTATTGCAAAGGGAAGGGCCATCGAAGCGGAACTGCCCCAAATACTTAGCAGAACAAGAAGGCCGGCAACACTAAAGGTATATTTGATATACATGTAATTGATGTGTACCTTACTAGTACTCGTAGTAACTCCCGGTATTTGATACGGTGCCGTTGCTCATATATGTAACTAATTGGAGCTGCGGAATAAGCGGAGACCTGGCGAAGGGACGAGGTGACGATGAGCGCCGGGAATGGTTCCAAGGTCGATGTGATCGCCATCGGCACCCTACCTCTACATTTACCTACGGGATTAGTTTTAAACCTCAATAATTGTTATTTAGTGCCAAGTTTGAGCATGAACATTGTACCAGGATCTCGTTTAATGCGAGATGGCTACTCATTTAAATCCGAGAATAATGGTTGTTCTATTTATATGAGAGATATGTTTTATGGTCATGCTCCGATGGTCAATGGTTTATTCTTAATGAATCTCGAACGTAATATTACACATATTCATAGTGTGAATACCAAAAGATGTAAAGTTGATAACGATAGTCCCACATACTTGTGGCACCGCCGCCTTGGTCACATTGGTGTCAAGCGCATGAAGAAGCTCCATGCTGATGGACTTTTAGAGTCTCTCGATTATGAATCATTTGACACATGCGAACCATGCCTTATGGGCAAATGACCAAGACTCCGTTCTCCGGAACAATGGAGCGAGCGACCAACTTATTGGAAATCATACATACCGATGTGTGTGGTCCAATGAGCGTTGAGGCTCATGGAGGATATCGTTATGTTCTCACTCTCACCGATGACTTGAGTAGATATGGGTATGTCTACTTGATGAAACACAAGTCTGAGACCTTTGAAAAGTTCAAGGAATTTCAGAATGAGGTAGAGAATCAACGTGACCGAAAAATAAAGTTCTTACGATCAGATCGTGGAGGAGAATATTTAAGTCACGAATTTGGTACACACTTAAGGAAATGTGGAATCGTTTCACAACTCACGCCGCTGGAACACCTCAACAGAACGGTGTGCTCGAACGTCGTGTCGCACTCTATTGGATATGGTGCGATCTATGATGTCTCTTATAGATTTATCGCTATCATTTTGGGGATACGCTCTAGAGACAGCTACATTCACTTTAAATAGGGCACCGTCTAAATCCGTTGAGACGACACCGTATGAATTATGGTTTGGGAAGAAACTTAAGCTGTCGTTTCTAAAAGTTTGGGGATGCGATGCTTATGTCAAGAAACTTCAACCTGAAAAGCTCGAACCCAAGTCGGAAAAATGCGTCTTCATAGGATACCCTAAGGAAACCATTGGGTATACCTTCTACCTTAGATCCGAAGGCAAGATCTTTGTTGCCAAGAACGGATCCTTTCTTGAAAAAGAGTTTCTCTCGAAAGGAGTAAGTGTGGCGACCGGTTTTCCGGGTAATAAATTCCAGAAAATGGCCGGTGTGCTCACCAGCCCCAGGATTACTGTTAGCTGATGAGGCACCAACTTGATACAGAAATTCCAAGAAAAATACAAAATATGTGGTACAAGACCATTCTGGCCGGTGAGTACAACAAATGGTTTCTAGAGGTTGATGGCGGAAGCGGTTTGTGGATCATCAGCGTCTATGGGACTCCATTTCCCACAGGAACAGCTGACCAGGTTAATTCCTATCTTCGCGGGGCTGCTATCGTCGTTGCTTAGTTCCGTGGCTGACTCCGCAACACTCCTCTCCAAGCAAGAAATCTGGCCAAGACAATAGCCAGGGACAAGCCATTGAGTACTTTGAATGTACTCGCAAACATTATGAACACATGTATAATATAACAACGATGTTCTGAAATATTTTAAGCTCATGACGTCAGTCACAAAAGATAATAAAAACTCTGATGCATGCACGCAGGTTATTAAAATGTAACAATGAATATGTAAGGACGGAGCAGGAACAAAATGCACCATTCGGATGTCTGAAGCGACGTCTCGAATTGATGGTAAATAACAAGCATGCCTCAGTCGGGCGTCTAAGCGACACCACATAAAGAGCTTACAAAGTAAATAAATAACAAGCAATGCCACGATCAAGGCGTCTCAAATGACACCACATAAAGGGCGATAAAGTAAATAAATAACAAGCAATGCCACGATCGAGGCGTCTCAGCGACACCACTTAAAGGGCTTATAAAGTAAATAATTAACAAGCAATGCCACAGTCGGGCGTCTCAGCAACACCACATAAAGGGCTTATAAAGTAAATAAATAACAAGCAATGTCATAGCGATCAGGCGTCTCAAATGACACCACATAAAGGGCTTATAAATAATCACAGTGAATATCCAGGAGGTAGAACCATCCCAGGGATATTCGATAATTCAGGTAATATAACGGGTTAGTCCATAACAAAATAATATTCATAAACATTACAAGCCTCAATTTGCAATCCAGTTCTGTTTTAATAATAACTCCTCCGAAGACCGACACTAAGACCGACACTTGACCCATCCCAGACTGTAATCCTTAACCATGGACACGGCTATTCGAATAGGTTTAATCTCTGCAGAGGGGGTACTCTTTACCCACGAGTAACGGATTCCTTTAGTCCATCGGGACTAATTCCGTCTCTGACCTTTTGATTGAAAACACACCTATCCGCACACATTAAATTTAACTTACCGGTGTCTCGAAATCACCCACGACACCCGTTAAGTAAAACTCTAAGTGGGAGGCTACAACCTCGACGTAGCATGGGATCACAAAATTTATACCGCCAAGAAACTAGGGGAGCTACCCCTTGGTTACAACCGAAACACCCATGCCCCCGGTCGATGGCATGCCTACCGGATGCCTCCGGTATCTTCCATCATGGCCTCTCTCAGATGGTGTGTGCTAGGAAAGGGTTGACAACTTACATGAACCATACCCCACGTATGGCGTGGACAAGTGGTAGTACTGAAACAAGTATGGGGGTTCTTTGGAACAAGACTCGATCTATGGTCAACTCAGGAGGTTTAAGTATTCCCTGCATGATTAGCATAACGAATATATTTCATCCAACAGATAGAATCACCACTCATCGTACCTCTCATGCCATGCCGGACACACTCGTCTCGACGAGGAACTATGGACAAGCTCGGGTCTACCCAAGACAGAGACTTTCCCGTCTTCCTTCCGGTAGGCACGAAAGGCATACGAGGATGATCATTATCACAAGCATGTCTATTTCCCACAGCAAGGAAATCACTAATATGCATCCATGCAAATGATCATATCACATGAAATAACAAGTATTCCGAAATGAGGTGGTGTTATAAACGTGTCAACGAACACACCAAAAATATTATGCCGGGTTCAGAATGCTTGCCTTCAAGGTGTGGAAAGTCAGGGTGCAATCCAAAACTTTGGAAGTTTTCTCCTCTCTCTCCAAAATCCTATTAGAAAATATTTTGAATCAACACACAAGTTCAAAACAGCACAAAAGTTGTTTTGGAAAATTTTCAAATAAATCTTAAAATAAACTAGACAGAATTTGAGAGATGTAGGAACAAGAATCAATTCATTTGGGGTTATATTTAAAAAGTTATAGCCAGTCAAAGATTTGGTCAAAATCTGTTTTTTTAATAAAACAGAAAAGAAAAACGATTCGAACATATACGTACACGTCGAAGGCGTATTCTGAAAACGCGCCTCCACTTATCCAGCGTGGACCGCACTGAAGTCATCGACAAGGCCCGCCGCCCATCGTCAGGTTTGACTGGTCTTCCCTCCCCTCTTCCTCTCCTGCCCGAGCAGAGGCGGGATTCCGGCGACCGTCGCCGGCGAATGGAGGTTCCTCGCGGGGAGCTGAGGACGGGGATGGATCCGCTGATCAGTGGCGGTCCTCCAGGTGGTCGTAGGGTCGTCGGAGGTGGGGGAAATCGCCGGCGGTGAGCTCTGCGGCGGAGGAGAGCTTCGGTGGATTTGGGGATTCGGGCTAGGGTGATGCTCCGTCGTCGTTTGGGGTCTGGGCGGCTCCGCAAGGCGGTGTGGAGCAGAGTGGTGTTGATGGAAGGGTGGGGGAGGCTCTGGTTGAAGTGAACGGAGCTGGGACGTGGCGGCAGCCGAACCGGCCAGAGTTGGGGAAGAAGGTCTTCCCTCGACGATTGCGGGCTGTGGGGGTGCCATGGGGGTGGCCTGGGGTCGACTGTGTGCTCAAACGAGTTCGGGGTCCTCCTTATATAGCGCTCCCACGTGGGTTCGCGGCGGCAGTGGATGAGCTCGTCGGCGACCGACGTTCTGTAGCTGCAGGGCATCGTGGCGAGGCTGGGGATGGCGGAGGAGCTAGCGGACGAAGCGTTATCGCCTCCAAGGGCGAGCCGGGCGAAGCGGGAGTGGTTTTGGGCGGCGCCTGCAGGGCTGCTTGCGGCATTGGCGGCTAGCTGTTGGCCTGCCGGAGACATGGCGAGGGCTGTGGTCCTCGTGGGGAGCAGTAGGGGACGTGGCGTGCTGGCTGCGGTCGGCCACGAACCAGAGTGAGTGCGAGGCGAGATGCGGCGGCTCGGTCTTTGGCATCGCAGTAAACGCTGCAGCCCGCCAAGGCCTGGCGCGTGTTTCAGAGCACGCACTTTAACGTGCTCGGCTGTAATGCTAAGGCATGTTAGGGGGCTCTAAACCACAAGAGAGTGAGCAGGGCGGGGTTATAGGCTAGGGCAAATCCATGGGACATGTTGGTCTGGTCAGGGGGTCAAGTTCATAATGTAAACAAAAACTCATGTCAAATCTGTCCATGCTCTCAAGGTGTTTGACAAAATGCCACAGGCACCTAGGCTGTTCTTGGAGTGGCCAAATCTCCCAGAGTGGGGTCTCTTTAGATGAAAGAAAGGGTGGTGAGGTTAGTTTGCCAAATGAAGAAACTTGCTAGTGCAAGTTTTGAAAAACTTCAATTCTGGACAGGGAGTAAATGGCATCATTTCATGAACCAAAAATATTCCAATGGTTGCATGCTCCTGGACTTAGGGGTTTTGTAGGGTGGCCTACAAGCAGGGGAAAGAATCAAGGGCCAAGGAGCAAGCAAGAATATGGATGCTGTACAAACCAACAAGTTGGGCCAGAATGAAGATGAGGTTGATTCACTCAAAATTTTCAAAGAACATCACTGGGTTTTTGCATAAAGTTGGATGTCATGCTACCACTGACATCCCATAATTTTGGTGGAGGCTAGAAAGAAGTATTTAAAAGAGTTGTAGTGCAAAATTGCCCACTGGACCAGAGAAGAAAATTGGGTGTAGAGCTCAAAATGTTTAAGGAATGAAATATCTTTTTACATAAAAGTGGTTTGGTGACATCACAGGACATCCCCAATTTTTGGTGGAATTTTTGAAGGAGTTTATAAAAGGGTTGCAGTTCAATAAGGACCATAAAACCATGGGAAACCATTTTTCAAGAAAAAAAAAGACTATGGAGATTATTATATAATTAATTCCTCTGATGAAAAGAAAAGATCTTTATTGAGAGGATAAACAAGTCCAATAACATATTTGAAAATTTTTCACTGAAGGAAATAACTTCATGATAAAAAGGAAGGAAATGTTAAAAAAAACAAAAGGGAGCCCAGAAAATAAAAGTTTTAATTTCCTGGCAAATTTTAATTAACAAAACAAGGTTAAAATTTTGGGGTGTTACAGTAAGTGGGAGGAAAGTAGAACTCGATGAAGTACTACCTCTTGAACCGGAAAGTAGTGCAGCTCAGGAAAATGTTCCTGTGGTGCCTACACCGACTGGAGAGGAAATTAATGATGATGATCAAGGTACTTGAATCAAGTTGCTCTTGAACTTCAGAGGTCCACAAGGACACGTTCCACACCAGAGTGGTATGGCAACCATGTCATGGAAATCATGTTGTTGGACAACGGTGAACCTAAGAACTATGAAGAAGCGATGGCGGGCCAAGATTCCAACAAATGGCTTGAAGCCATGCAATCCGAGATAGGATCAATGTATGAAAAAAAAGAATGTACTTTGTGACAGACTTGCCGATGATCGGCGAAAGCGATAGAAAACAAATGGATCTTTAAGAAGAAGACGGACGCGGATGGTAATGTTACCATCTATAAAGCTCGACTTGTCGCTAAAGGTTATCGGCAAGTTCAAGGGGTTGACTACGATGAGACTTTCTCTCCCGTAGCGAAATTGAAGTCCGTCCGAATCATGTTAGCAATTGCCGCATACTATGATTATGAGATATGGCAAATGGACGTCAAAACGGCATTCCTTAACGACTATCTTAAGGAAGAACTGTATATGTTGCAGCCGGAAGGTTTTGTCGACCCTATGAATGCTAACAAGGTATGCAAGCTCCAGCGATCCATTTATGGGCTGGTGCAAGCATCTCGGAGTTGGAACATTCGCTTTGATGAGATGATCAAAGCGTTTGGGTTTATGCAGACTTATGGAGAAGCCTGCATTTACAAGAAAGTGAGTGGGAGCTCTGTAGCATTTCTCATATTATATGTGGATGACATACTTTTGATGGGAAATGATATAGAACTTTTGGACAACATAAAGGCCTACTTGAATAAGAGTTTTTCAATGAAGGACCTTGGAGAAGCTTCTTATATATTAGGCATCAAGATCTATAGAGATAGATCGAGACGCCTCATAGGTCTTTCACAAAGCACATACCTTGAAAAGATATTGAAGAAGTTCAAAATGGATCAGTCCAAGAAAGGGTTCTTGCTCAGATTACAAGGTGTGAAATTGAGCTCGGCTCAATGTCCGACCACGGTAGAAGATATAGAAGAGATGAGTGTCATCCCCTATGCATCAGCCATAGGGTCTATTATGTATGCCATGCTGTGTACCAGGATAGATGTAAACCTTGCCGTAAGTTTGGTAGGAAGGTACCAAAGTAATCCCGGCAAGGAACACTGGACAGCGGTCAAGAATATCCTGAAGTACACCAAAAGGACTAAGGACATGTTTCTCGTTTATGGAGGTGCCGAAGAGCTCGTCGTAAAGGGTTACGTCGACACTAGCTTCGACACTGATCTAGATGACTCTAAGTCACAAACCGGATACGTGTATATGTTGAATGGTGGAGCAGTTAGCTGGTGCAGCTGCAAGCAGAGCGTCGTGGCGGGATCTACGTGTGAAGCGGAGTACATGGCAGCCTTGGAGGCAGCGCATGAAGCAATTTGGGTGAAGGAGTTCATCACCGACCTAGGAGTCATACCCAATGCGTCGGGGCCGATCAAACTCTTCTGCGTGACAACACCGAGCTATTGCACTTGCCAAGGAGCCCAGGTTTCACAAGAAGACCAGGCACATCAAGCGTTGCCGCTTCAACTCCATTCGTGAAAATGTTCAAGATGGAGACATAGAAATTTGCAAAGTGCATACGGATCTGAATGTCGCAGATCCGCTTACTAAACCTCTTCCATGAGCAAAACATGATCAACACCGTAACTCTATGGGTGTTCGATTCATCACAATGTAACTAGATTATTGACTCTAGTGCAAGTGGGAGACTGTTGGAAATATGCCCTAGAGGCAATAATAAAAGGATTATTATTATATTTCCTTGTTCGTGATAATTGCCTTTTATTCATGCTATAATTGTATTATCGGGAAATCGTAATACACGTGTAAATAGATAGACCACAACATGTCCCTAGTGAGCCTCTAGTTGACTAGCTCGTTGATCAATAGATAGTCATGCTTTCCTGACTATGGACATTGGATGTCATTGATAACGGGATCACATCATTAGGAGAATGATGTGATGGACAAGACCCAATCCTAAGCATAGCACAAGATCGTGTAGTTCCTTTTGCTAGAGCTTTTCCAATGTCAAGTATCTTTTCCTTAGACCATGAGATCGTGTAACTCTCGGATACCATAGGAGTGCTTTGGGTGTACCAAAGCGTCACAACGTAATCGGGTGACTATAAAGGTGCACTCTGGTATCTCCGAAAGTGTCTGTTGGGTTGACACGGATCGAGACAGGAATTTGTCACTCCGTATTACGGAGAGGTATCACTGGGCCCACTCGGTAGTGCATCATCATAATGAGCTCAAAGTGACCAAGTGTTTGGTCACGGGATCATGCATTACGGTACGGGTAAAGTGACTTGCCGGTAACGAGATTAAACGAGGTATTGGGATACCGACGATCGAATCTCGGGCAAGTAACATACCGTCTGACAAAGGGAATAGTATACGGGGTTGCTTGAATCCTCGACATCGTGGTTCATCCGATAAAATCATCGAGGAGTATGTGGGAGCCAACATGGGTATCCAGATCCCGCTGTTGGTTATTGACCGGAGAGCCGTCTCGGTCATGTCTGCATGTCTCCCGAACCCGTAGGGTCTACACACTTAAGGTTCGGTGACGCTAGGGTTGTATGAATATGATTATGCAGCAAACCGAAAGTTGTTCGGCGTCCCAGATGAGATCCCGGACGTCACGAGGAGTTCCTGAATGGTCCGGAGGTAAAGAATTATATATAGGAAGTGCTGTTTCGGCCATCGGGAAAGTTTCGGGGTCACCCGGTATTGTACCGGGACCACCCGAAGGGTCCCGGGGGTCCACCGGGTGGGGCCACCTATCCCGGAGGGCCCCATGGGCTGAAGTGGGAGGAACCAGCCTGGTGGGCTGGTGCGCCCCCCCTGGGCCCCCCTCTGCGCCTAGGGTTGGGAACCCTAGGGGAGGGGGCGCCCCACTTGCCTTGGGGGGCACTCCACCCCCTTGGCCGCCGCCCCCCTGGGGACCCTATATATAGAGGGGGGAGGGAGGGCAGCCGCACCCTTGCACTTGGCGCCTCCCTTCCCCCTTGCTACACCTCTCCTCCTCCCGGTTGCTTGGCGAAGCCCTCTAGTATCTTCTTGCATCCACCACCACGCCGTCGTCTTCTTGGATCTTCATCAACCTCTCCTTCCCCCTTGCTGGATCAAGACGGAGGAGACGACACGCTGACCGTATGTGTGTTGAACGCGAAGGTGTCGTCCGTTCGGCGCTAGGATCTCCGGTGATTTGGATCACGACGAGAACGACTCCCTCAACCCCGTTCTCTTGAACGCTTCCGCACGCGATCTACAAAGGGTATGTAGATGCATCTCTGTCACTCGTTGCTAGATGAACTCATAGATGGATATTGGTGAACGTAGGAAATTTTTTATTTTATGCAACGTTCCCCAACACATATTGGCTCCTACATATTCTATGAAGATCTTTATCGGTCAAACCGCATAACAGCATATGTTGTTCCCTTTGTCATCGGTATGTTACTTGCCCGAGATTCGATCGTCGGTATCATCATACCTACTTCAATCTCGTTACCGGCAAGTCTCTTTACTCATTTCGTAATGCATCATCTGTAACTAACTAATTAGTCACATTGCTTGCAAGGCTTATAGTGATGTGCATTACCGAGAGGGCCCAGAGATACCTCTCCGATACTCGGAGTGACAAATCCTAATCTCGATATATGCCAACCCAACAAACACCTTCGGAGACACCTGTAGAGCATCTTTATAATCACCCAGTTACGTTGTGACGTTTGATAGCACACAAGGTGTTCCTCCGGTATTCGGGAGTTGCACAATCTCATAGTCAGAGGAACATGTATAAGTCATGAAGAAAGTAATAGCAATAAAAATCAACGATCATAATGCTAAGCTAACGGATGGGTCTTGTCCATCACATCATTCTCTACTGATGTGATCCCGTTCATCAAATGACAACACATGTCTATGGTTAGGAAACATAACCATCTTTGATTAACGAGCTAGTCAAGTAGAGGCATACTAGGGACACTCTGTTTTGTCTATGTATTCACACATGCACTAAGTTTCCGGTTAATACAATTCTAGAATGAATACTAAACATTTATCATGATATAAGGAAATATAAATAACTTTATTATTTCCTCTAGGGCATTTTCCTTTCAGTCTCCCACTTGCACTAGAGTCAATAATCTAGTTCACATCGCCATGTGATTTAACACCAATAGTTCACATCACCATGTGATTGGTTCACATCACCATGTGACTAATACCCAAAGGGTTTTACTAGAGTCAATAATCTAGTTCATATCGCTATGTGATTAACACCCAAAGAGTACTAAGGTGTGATCATGTTTTGCTTGTGAGAGAAGCTTAGCCAATGGGTCTATCATATTCAGAGCCGTATGTATTTTTAAAATTTTCTATGTCTACAATGCTCTGCATGGAGCTACGCTAGCTAATTTCTCCCACTTTCAATATGTATCCATATTGAGACTCAGAGTCATCCGGATCGGTGTAAAAGCTTGCATCAATGTAACCCTTTACGACGAACTCTTTGTCACCTCCATAACCGAGAAACATATCCTTATTCCACTAAGGATAATTTTGACTGTTGTCCAGTGATCCACTCCTGGATCACTATTGTACCCTCTTGCCAAACTCATGGTGAGGTCCACAATAGGTCTGGTACACAGCATAGCATACTTTATAGAACCTATGACTGAGGCATAGGGAATGACTTTTCATTCTCTTTCTATTTTCTGCCGTGGTCGGGTTTTGAGTCTTTACTCAACTTCACACCTTGCAATACAGGCAAGAACTCCTTCTTTGACTGTTCCATTTTGAACTACTTCAGAATCTTGTCAAGGTATGTACTCATTGAAAAAATTTATCAAGCGTCTTGATCTATCTCTATAGATCTTGATGCTCAATATGTAAGCAGCTTCACCGAGGTATTTCTTTGAAAAACTCCTTTCAAACACTCCTTTATGCTTTCCAGAAAATGCTACATTATTTTCGATCAACAATATGTCATTCACATATACTTATCAGAAATGTTGTAGTGCTCCCACTCACTTTCTTTTAAATACAGGCTTCACCGCAAGTCTGTATAAAACTATATATGCTTTGATCAACTCATCAAAGCGTATATTCCAACTCTGAGATGCTTGCACCAGTCCATAGATGGATCGATGGAGCTTCCACACTTTTTTAGCACCTTTAGGATTGACAAAACCTTCTTGTTGTATCATATACAACTCTTATTTAGGAAATCCATTAAGGAATGCAGTTTTGACATCCATTTGCCAGATTTCAAAAAATGTGGCAATTGCTAACATGGTTCAGACAAACTTTAAGCATCGCTACGAGTGAGAAAATCTCATCGTAGTCAACACCTTGAACTTGTCGAAACCTTTTTCGACAATTCGAGCTTTGTAGATAGTAACACTACCATCAGCGTCCGTCTTCCTCTTGAAGATCCATTTATTCTCAATGGCTTGCTGATGATCGGGCAAGTCCACCAAAGTACACACTTTGTTCTCATACATGGATCCTATCTCAGATTTCATGGCCTCAAGCCATTTCGCGGAATCTGGGCTCATCATCGCTTCCTCATAGTTCGTAGGTTCGTCATATGGTCAAGTAACATGACCTCGAGAACAGGATTACCGTACCACTCTGGTGCGGACCTTACTCCGGTTGACCTAAGAGGTTTAGTAGTAACCCTATACGAAGTTTCATGATCATCATCATTAACTTCCTCACTAATTGGTGTAGGCATCAGTGGAACTGATTTCTGTGATGAAGTACTTTCCAATTCGGGAGAAGGTACAATTACCTCATCAAGTTGTACTTTCCTCCCACTCACTTCTTTCGAGAGAAACTCCTCTAGAAAGGATCCATTCTTAGCAATGAATATCTTGCCTTCGGATCTGTGATAGACGGTGTACCCAATAGTTTCTTTTGGGTATCCTATGAAGACGCACTTCTCGATTTGGGTTTGAGCTTATCAGTTTGAAACTTTTTCACATAAGCATCGCAGCCCCAAACTTTAAGAAACGAAAACTTGGGTTTCTTGCCAAACCACAGTTCATATGGTGTTGTCTCAACGGATTTTGATGGTGCCCTATTTAACGTGAATGCAGCTGTCTCTAATGCATAACCCCAAAACAATAGTGATAAATCGGTAAGAGACATAATAGATCGCACCATATCTAATAAAGTACGATTATAATGTTTGGACACACCATTACGCTGTGGTGTTCCAGGTGGCGTGAGTTGCGAAACTATTCCACATTGTTTCAAATGAAGACCAAACTCGTAACTCAAATATCCGTCTCCGCGATCAGATCGTAGAAACTTTATTTTCTTGTTACGATGATTTTCCACTTCATTATGAAATTCTTTGAACTTTTCAAATTTTTCATACTTATGTTTCATCAAGTAGATATACCCATATCTGCTCAAATCATCTGTGAAGGTCAGAAAATAACGATACCCGCCGCGAGCCTCAACACTCATTAGATTGCATACATCAGTATGTATTATTTCCAATAAGCACTATAAAAAAATACACTTCTGTGATGATACGTGTTTGTCACAGTAGGTCACGTTTTCTGTCATGCATGTACATCCATGACAAATTTATGATGTAATCAAGATAGTCATACCGTGTTGTCGTGAGAAGTGTTCCATGACATTACCAAAATTATCATCACGGAAGTGTCCACTTCCATGACGATAAATCGCGCGTCACAGAAGTGCTTTCGTCAAGGGTGACCGACACTTGGCATCCACCGTAACGGAACGCTGTTAAGCTATCGGGTCCGGTTTTGGATCCGATAACCCGTTAACAGCCCCGACCAATGGGATTTTCCATGTGTAAAATCATCATTGGCTAGAGGAAACACGTGTCGGCTCACCGTTGGGACAGGTGTCATCCACTCATTGGACCCAAAGCGCCTATGATACGTCGACACGTGGCACGGCCAAACAGAGGCCCATTCCTGTGAAAAGGCCGGCCCGTTTGAAATGGTTAAAAGGTGGCGGGCCAGCCCACGGCAAGCCTGTTAACGGCCTGTTCGCATATAGCCCATTTACAGCCCGCTAACACAGGGACCGTTTACGGCCTATCCGAATTAGGCCCAGTAGCGTCATATGGGCCGTCTGACGGTGTCAAAACCGGCGGATCTCGGGTAGGGGGTCCCGAACTGTGCGTCTAGGTGGATGGTAACAGGAGACAAGGGACATGATGTTTTTACCCAGGTTCGGGCCCTCTCGATGGAGGTAAAACCCTACTCCTGCTTGATTAATATTGAAGATATGGGTAGTACAAGAGTAGATCTACCACGAGATCAGAGAGGCTAAACCCTAGAAGCTAGCCTATGGTATGATTGTTGTCCGTCCTACGGACTAAAACCCTTCAGTTTATATAGACACCGGAGAGGGTTAGGGTTACATAGAGTCGGTTACAAATGGGAGGAGATCTACATATCCGTATCACCAAGCGTGCCTTCCACGCCAAGGAAAGTCTCATCCGACCAAAGGTCATAGTCCGACCATCCGGACACCCCCTAATCCAGGACTCCCTCAGTAGCCCCTGAACTAGGCTTCAACGACGACGAGTCCGGCGTGCAGATTGTCTTTGGCATTGCAAGACGGGTTCCTCCTCCGAATACTTCATAGAAGATTTTGAACACAAGGATAGTGTCCGGCTCTGCAAAATAATTTCCACATACCACCGTAGAGAGAATAATATTTACATAAATTCAACCTGCTGGCGTATTCTGCAGCGTGACATCACACCACGGCCAAGCCTTTATTCGAATCGTTTTTACTGTCCCACCTCAGCGCACTTAGCGAGGCAGTTTCCTTGGCACGTCTTGTTGAAGCAGAGATCGTGTCCCCTTATTCCGGGATTCTCATCAATACGGGCGTGGGTAACCCAACCGTGCCATTAATTTACGGCGCTTGGGAGATAAGCGAGTTTTACCAGGCTGGTGGGGGCACATAGTTTCGTCCGCCCATATAAGGGGATAAGGATCCACCCTTTCCATCTACGCCTTCTTCCTCCTTTGCTTATCCATTTTCGCGGCCTCGAGCTCCAGCGCCCAAGTCCGCACATCCCACCTCTACCTTCTCCAGCCATGTCCGGAGCGGGAGGCAAGTGGATGGTCTCCTCCGTCACGGAGGGGCACATTAAAAAGCTGAGGAAGGCCGGATACTTGTCCAATGACATCGCCAAGACCGGCTTCCCGACAAGGCAGCTCATCCCCACCCCTGTGCCCCATGAGAGGGTGGTGTTCCTCACCCACTTCCTCCACGGACTAGGTTTCCCACTTCACCCATTTGTCCCAGGACTCATGTTCTACTACGGCCTGGATTTCCATGATCTGGCCCCGAACTTCATCCTCAATATCTCGACGTTCATCGTCGTGTGCGAGGCCTTCCTCTGCATCCAGCCCCACTTTGGTTTATGGCTGAAGACTTTCAATGTCAAACCGAAGGTTGTGGGCGGCCGCCAAGCGGAGTGCGGAGGCGCCATGGTGGGAAAGATGCCCAATGTTACATGGCTC
Source organism: Aegilops bicornis (assembly GCA_021605145.1). Lineage (NCBI taxonomy): Eukaryota > Viridiplantae > Streptophyta > Magnoliopsida > Poales > Poaceae > Aegilops > Aegilops bicornis. Next base: position 164,387,260 of record CM038675.1, on the reverse strand, counting down.
GAGGGCTCCTTCGTGGAGACCATAAAGGGGTGGCAATCGGGGTGGTTCTACATCACCGAGCCGCGTGACCCTGAATGGGCAGCGGCCCCTGAATTCCGATCTGGCTTTCCTACACGGCTCACCTCCTGGAAAGAGACGGCCTTGTCGTGGGGTAATTCGGAGGAGCTGTCCGGACTCCAAACCTGCGTCCAAAACCTGGTGAGCAAGAAGCTCAAGCTTGTCAACGTAGTCCAAGTCATGCTCATCCGCCGGATCCTCCCGTGCCAACAATGAGCTTTCAGCTTGTGGGAGTTTGATCCGGCACAACACCAAACCCTGAGCAGGCTCTTCGACACTACGTACAAAAATGCCTGGAAGGTGCTGTTCAAGGGCGCCGAGGCTCCTGCATCCGCTACCGAGGATCGCAGATTCAGCGTGCAACTTCAAGCCAACGCGGTAAGCTATTTTGCCCTTTACGGGACACTTGTTTTTCATAGTTTGACTCTATGCGGGATCTAAACTCCCTTACCTTTTGACAGATTGGCGAGGACGTCCGAGCAGATTGACCGTCCGGCTCCCTTGCCGAAGACTCAGCGGACGCCCGCTTGACGGGTTAGCCGGTTCCGCACCTTACGTGGTGCCGAGAAGAAGGCTAAGAAGAAGGCCGCTGAACTCGACGGAGTTCCCGGCGCCAGGTGGTGTCGGACTCATCATCCGATGACTCCGAGGCGGACTCCTACCGTGAAGACGAGGAGGAGGAAGAAGAAGCCTCTCCCCCTCCAGCGGGGGGAGGAATGAAAAGGAAGGCCGCCCCAACTGGGGGGGCCGGAGGGTCCAAGAAGGGAAGGACTCTTCCTCCGGACTACTCCACCAACACCGACGACGGCGAAGAGGAGTGACCATCCAGGGCCAAGCCCCTGGCAAGATCGTAAGTATCCGGATACCAGAATAACTCATGGCGTTCCTTTATTGCACAGTACCTTCTGACGCCGAATATAATCATGCAGTCCGCCCAAGGCCGGGCTCGACGCTTCGTCGAGCGGTTCCCTGGGTTCATCGGGTGTGAACAGTACTTCACTTCCGGCCGCCATCTCTCCTCGCGCTGCGGATGATGCCGAGGTGGCATCCCAAAAGGGGCCAAGCCAGGAGGGGGTGGTCCTGGAGGAGCCGCAAGGCGACCTCCCGGACTCCAGGCGCAAAGGGGATAAAACCCCGAAGGGCTCTAAGTCCGGCCCTAGGCCGGACACCGCACCGGAACCTCCAACGGTTCCGGCATCCGCAGCGCCTACTAAGAAGGGCAAGCCTACGACACCGGTGACCTCCGTCCAACCGGAGGCACCGGATAATCTGCTGGAGGTGCTTAACGGCGCCTCCATCGACGAGGAGCACCACACTATGATGAGTGTGGTGATCCAGAAGGTTTAGTCCGCCAAGAGCAGGCTGACCGAAGCATGTGCCAGCCTTCTAACAGGCTTTGAGGTATTTATTTAAGATATGTAAAAATATTACCGCATAGACAGTAGCCCCTGATGCTTAGTTTGGTGTTCGGAAAGAAAAGCCGAACTGAGGATCAAAAAGATATACGCGGGAGTCTAACATAAGTATGTCAATATGGGAATGCAGGCTGTCTTGACCTCTGCCAGACCGATCGCTGGAGGTCAATGCATTGAAGCAGAGCCTCGAGCGGTCCGAGAACAAGCTCGGCCTTGCCAAGAAGCAGCTCGAGGACAAGGAAGGTAAGTAATACCTTATGTAAGTATATAAAAAAGATGTGGTTGCAAAAAATGACAGGACCAACGTCAGTATTGCAGGGGCCACAACTGAGGTGGCGACCCCGAAGGAAGCGCTGTCCAAGGCTGAAAACAATGCGGCCGTGGAGCACTCCGAGCGAGAGAAGCAGGAGGCGCGGGTGGCGGAGGTGCAGCGAGAGCTCCAGGCTCTCGTGGAAAAACACGAGATTTTGGAGCTTGACTCAAAGACTCGAGAGTCCGAGCTCGCCTCGGCGCTCGAGAGCGCCAAATCTGCCAAGGCCGAAGCCCAAAAAGCCCTCCAGGAAATTGAGGCGATGAAAATATAGCGGCGGGTAAGGCATTCTTTATGCAAAGCAAGCACGTGAAAGTGAATTACTTGTTACTTACCCGAGTCCGGAGCTCTCCAGGAGCATTCGCAGATCTTCCCCGGAGCGTGTCCGACGCTGCCACATTCTACCGAGCCGAAGAGGGGAGCTCGACGGAGAAGGTGTTCTGGTCTCAGTATGCTAAGGCCGGACACCCAGTGCCCTTGAGCGACCAACTGAAGCAGCTGGTCGAACTCCATAAGGTGGCCGAACAGGCCATGAAGGGTCTCGTAGTCCGGCTGTGGCCTAGGGAAGCCATGCACAGGAGCTACTGGCTGGTAAGGCGGCCGGTGGATGCCTGTCCAAGGCTTGAAGTCATCAAGCGCCCGCATGCATCGAAGGAGCTCAGAGGGGCCCTTGCCCGTGCTAAAGTGCATCGGGCAAGATGGACGCTGAGAAGCTTGTGACGGACGGACCACCGCCGGGCAAGGAGCATCGCAAGCCCGAGATGTATTATGAGGGCGTCCTGAAGGGTGCCCACCGTATAGCGGATGAGTGCTCCAAAGATGTCATTTTTGAGTAAACTCGCATTTGTGATCCTGTATGCTGAAAACTTGTTCTTATGCGCTAAGCAATGCTTTTGAATTTAAAATATTACCTTCTGTGTGGCTGTTTATCAAAATTGAGAGATGGCGAGTCGTCGGCTTCTGCCCCCATGCCGCAAGTGCTGGGGTGTTCGGGATAAACTTGAGCGCTCTTTTTCCCATTATTGGGTCCTTCGAGGGAGGCGCTCAACACAACGAACAAGGCAATCGGACTATAATGCTTGAACACTCTCACTTAGCCATAGATTTCTATAATTTTAAATTTCGGCGAAGCCCCTAGTATTCGGAGGACCGAGTTCGGGGCGCTATCCACGCCTGGGCCGGACAAAGCCGACTCCTCGCTCTAAGCGGCATAAGTCTTTAGGGACTCGAAAACCTCTCGAACAGCGACCAGCTCTCGCCCTATCATGACGGTCAGTTTTAGCTTTCTCCACTGAGGTGCTTAGCCCAACTCAACCGGGGCACAATCGCAGTGGTTCTCCTAGTGCTACCTTAGCCGATATAACGGAATGTAAGGTACCAAAACATGGGAGCCAGGCAAACCCAACTATTGACCAAGAAATGATTCGGAGCCGATGCATATAATGCTATAAGTTCGGGGTGCCGCACTTGTGAAAGTGTTCGGACTTATCACACCGTATTTTGGGGTACTTAAGCCCCTGGTGTATTTGGCCGTACCAAAGTGTACGGGTTCAACATGTCATTAATGAACATATACAGTTAAAAAAAGGAATGCAATAATAGACAAAAGCTATGCATTGTTTATTTGAATAGGCTGCGTGAAAAGCAGAACGAAGTGCGATAAGCAAGAGATGGGACTATTTGACATGTCCCCCTCCAGGGGCGAGCTGCGGGATGATATGTGGAACAAGTATATTGCTCGTTATAAAGACCACCTGGACACTCGATGTAGCTTTCTGCTTCCCTGGCTGTTGCATCGTGTGTTCGGCGATTATACTGCCGGACAGGCCTTCCGGAAGTGGAGTCCTGAAAGTAAGAAAAAAAGAATGACAAAATCGGGAGCCCCTTGTGCGGTTGAGCCGCATTTTGGGCGTGCCATGGTCGTGCCCCTCCCCCTATGCCCATGGTATTTCCAGAGCGTAGTTATGTACGCGTAGTATTGGTTTCGCGATTTCACGAGGGCTGGGGTTGGGGCCGCATTACTCTGGCGATGCTCGGAGCGTGCCAGCGGTCTTGTTGTAGGTTACTCCGGCGCGCTTGACGGTGTCCAATCGTTTAATGGCCGGATCGAGAATTGCCTTGAGAGGCTGCTTTGTACTTCCGCCGCTGGCGTCAGCCGTATGCTCCTCCGTTCGGAGAGAGCGTTCGGTGTTTCCATTGATCATAATGACTCCTCGAGGGCCTGGCATCTTGAGCTTGAGGTATGCATAGTGCGGCACCGCATTGAACTTTGCGAATGCGGTTCGTCCGAGCAGTGCGTGATAGCCACTGTGGAACGGGACCATGTCGAAGATTAACTCCTCGCTTCGGAAATTATCCGGGATCCAAGACCACCTCAAGTGTAATCGAGCTCGCATGATTGGCCTCTACACCTGGTATGATGCCTTTAAAGGTCGTCTTTGTGGGTTTAATCCTTGAGGGATCTATGCCCATTTTTCACGCTGTATCCCGATAAAGCAGGTTCAGTTGCCGCCGCCATCCATAAGGACTCTAGTGAGGTGAAATCCACAATGATTGGGTCTAGAACCAATGCAGCAAATCCGCCATGGCGGATGCTAGTGGGTGGTCCTTCGATCAAAAGTGATCGGGCAGGAGGACCATGGGTTGAACTTTGGGGCGACTGGCTCCAACGCATATATGTCCCTGAGTGCACGCTTCCGCTCTCTTTTGGGGATGTGGGTTGCGTATATCATGTTCACTGTCCACACTTGTGGGGGGAAACCCTTCTGTCCCCTATTGTTCGGCGGCCGGGGCTCCTCCTCGTCATCTCTATGCAACCCGTTGTCATTGTTTTCGGCGTTTAACTTGCCTGCCTGCTTGAACACCCAACAATCCCTGTTGGTGTGGTTGGCTAGTTTTTCGGGGGTGCCGTGTATCTGGCACGAGCGATCAAGTATTCGGTCCAAATTGGACGGGCCCGGAGTATTTCTTTTGAACGGATTTTTCTGCTGACCGGGTTTAGAGCCTCTGAATCCGGCATTAACTGCCGTATCCTCAGCATTGTCCCTGTTAATGCGGCGCTTTTGCTTGTTGCGACGCGAGCTGTCATTGTTGTCCTTGGAATTCGAATTACCAGGGCTCTTGGTCATGTTATTACTACGAGCTAGTCAGCTGTCTTCTCCCGTGCAAAAGCGGGTCATGAGTGTTGTGAGGGCTGCCATGAATTTCGGCTTTTCCTGTCCTAGGTGCCGGGCAAGCCACTCGTCACGGATGTTATGCTTGAAGGCTGCAAGGGCCTCTGTGTCCGGACAGTCGACTATTTGATTTTTCTTGGTTAGGAACCGTGTCTGAATTGTCCGCCGATTCCTCCGGGCTGCTGAATTATGTGGCTTAGGTCATCGGATTCCGTGGTCGCACATAAGTGCCCTAGAAATTGTCGAGGAATGCGGCTTCCAGGTCCTCCCAACAGCCAATTGACTCTGCTGGCAAGCTGTTAAGCCAATACCGAGCTGGTCCTTTAAGCTTTAGTGGGAGGTATTTGATGGCGTGTAGATCATCATCGCGGGCCATGTGGATATGAAGGAGATAGTCCTCGATCCATACCGCAGGGTCTATTGTGCCATCGTATGATTCAATTTTTACGGGTTTGAAACCCTCGGGGATTTGATGATCCATTACTTCATCTGTGAAGCATAGTGGGTGTGCGGAGCCTCTGTATTGGGCTATATCACGACGTAGCTCAAATGAGCTTTGTCTCATCAGTGTTCGCCCGGCGGATTTACCATATCCGCATGACGGTTATCGCCACGCGTGTCATGGGGCGCCCACGCGATCCATAGACCGATCTTGTTTGCCTTGCCCTGTCCTCCAATATATCTCGCAGGTCTGGCGCATTTCCCCGTGCCTTGGTATTCTTAGAGCGACGCCGGGGTGCGGCTTGAGTGGATGGCCGAGAGGCCTCTTTGTCGCGGCCACGAGGTGGCCGGTCGGCCGCATCATGCGTTAGTGATATAGGTCTAGGTGCTTCCTCCTCTAATTGGGGTAGCAGCCTGTGTTTTGGGTAGCTCCTGGAGGGGCGTTCGAGTTCGTACTCTTCAGCCGCAAGGACATCAGTCCATCTGTCGGCTAGCAAGTCTTGGTCAGCTCTAAGTTGTTGCTGTTTTTTCTTGAGGCTGCTCGCCGTGGCCATAAGCCTGCGTTTGAAACGCTCTTGTTCGACGGGATCCTCAGGCACGACAAATTTGTCGTCGTCGAGGCTTGCCTCGTCTTCGGAGGGAGGCATGTAATTATCGTCCTCTACCTCTCTGTCTGCCGCTCTCTCATGAGGGCTGGCTTCTCCATCCTCCCCGCTACTGAATCCTGCCGAGGGGATTGTCTTTGGCACTGTCCGGGGTGTTATTATCTCCCATGCCGGAATCGCCGTTTTTGCTGTGGCGGGATTTAGAGCGGCGCCGCTGACGCCGGCGCTTAGGCTGTTTCTTGGAGGGGTCATCCTCCGTCGTTCCATCGTCGTTCCCTTCTTTTGGTGTGTCCACCATGTATATGTCGTATGACGAGGTGGCCTTCCAGTGCCATGTAGGCGCTGGTTCTTGGTCGTCTCCTACATCATCGTCCATACCGCCGATGTCTTCGGAGTCGAAGTCGAGCATGTCGGTTAAATCATCGGCGATGGCGGCAAGTGGGTGGTGGGTGGGCTTTGAATTTCTTCGTCGTCCGCATCCCAACCTTGCTGACCATAGTCCGGGCAGGGCTCTCCTGATAAAGAGAGAGTCTTTAGTGAATTCAGAACGTCGCCGAAAGGAGAGTGCTGAAAGATGTCCATGGCGGTGAACTCCATGATCGGCGCCCAATCGGATTCGATTGGCAGGGGCGCGGAAGGTTCGGAGTCCGGCACCTTGGAGTCACGAGCTTCGCAAAGGACAGGTATGGTGTTCGGCTCGATCGTCGTAGAGATTGCAGCCCCCGAGGCGGTGTCCAGCCACCCATCCTCGATTGGCACAGTCAGCTCCGAGCTAAGGGCCGGAGCGGACACTGGTGCGGCCTCCAGGACACTGTTCAGCGGCAGAGCTAGATCATGCCCATCGTCACAGTGCGGCGCGCTTGGCTGTGGCTCGAACCCGTCGAAGATCAAGTCCCCGCAGACGTCGGTCGTGTAGTTCAAACTTCCAAATCTGACCTGATGGCCAGGGGCATAGCTTTCGATCTGCTCCAGATGGCTGTTTAATTGGCCCGCAGTGCAAAGCCGCCGAATACGAAGATCTGTCCGGGGAGAAAAGTCTCACCCTGGACCGCATCATGGTTGATAATCGGAGGAGCCATCGGGCCTAAAGGTGATGACACAGAGGAACTCTCAATGAAAGCACCAATGTCGGTGTCAAAACCGGCGGATCTCGGGTAGGGGGTCCTGAACTGTGCGTCTAAGCGGATGGTAACAGGAGACAAGGGACACGATGTTTTTACCCAGGTCCGGGCCCTCTCGATGGAGGTAAAACCCTACTCTGCTTGATTAATATTGATGATATGGGTAGTACAAGAATAGATCTACCACGAGATCGAGAGAGGCTAAACCCTAGAAGCTAGCCTATGGTATGATTGTTGTCCGCCCCACGGACTAAAACCCTCCGGTTTATATAGACACCGGAGAGGGTTAGGGTTACATAGAGTCGGTTACAAATGGGAGGAGATCTACATATCCGTATCGCCAAGCTTGCCTTCCACGCCAAGGAAAGTCCCATCCGGACACGGGATGAAGTCTTAAATCTTGTATCTTCATAGTCCAGGAGTCCGGCCAAAGGTCATAGTCCGGCCATCCGGACACCCCCTAATCCAGGACTCCCTCACCGTCCAATATAATTCCAACCCGTTTTAACTTCCGGCCCATGTATGGCCCATGACGTCTTTTGGCCCATATGAGGCCCTTAGTAACCCTCGGCCCATTAACGGCTCGTGGTAAAACTGGCCCATAATGAATAGTGTATCATTTTATACCCATTAACGGCCCATTATTCCATTGGGCCGTTTCCTACCCATGTTATCTTTCGGCCTTCTCAGGGCCCATTTATTCTTGGGCTCATTTCCAGCATTCGTTTACTTTCGGCCCGTTACTGTCATTTTCTGCTTGTGGGCCAAATTCAGCCCGTGGTTACAGTCGGCCCGTTTGTGGCCCATTAATACGTTGGGCCGATTTCATAGCATCATCAAATACAGCCGATTAACAACGGCCCGTTATGGTCGGCCCATGAACGGACGATTTCAACTCTAGCCCATTTATGACCATAATGTGGTCTATTATTGGCCCATGTTTGGCCAACAGATCATACGGCCCGTAGAAGCCCCATTGATGATACGGCCCGTAGAAGGCCCATTGTGTCTACGCACCGTAGAAGGCCAATTGTTTCTATGGCACTTAGAAGGCCCATTGTTTCTATGGACCATAGAAGGCCCATGTTAACTACAGTAAATATGTAGCCCATTGTTAATGTGGCCTAGTTTTAAAAAATAGTTTATTATGCCACTAGCAAAACCGCTGGAAAAAGAACTGCTACCGACTACAAGAAAACAAATAAACAAGACAATAAGGAAATAAATAAGCAAGCAACTTACGCTAGGCTATCACGGCTATTACACATATTACATCCACTGGGCAACAAAGTTCGCCACAAGTGCAAATATAGGGAACAAAGCAGCATATAAACGCCTGATACGTCTCCAACGTATCTATAATTTTTTATCGTTCCACGCTATATTATATTATTTTTTGGATGTTTAATGGGCTTTATTATACACTTCTATATTATTTTTGGGACTAACCTATTAACCGGAGGCCCAGCCCAAATTGCTGTTCTTTTTGCCTATTTCAGTGTTTCGAAGGAAAAGGATATCAAACGGAGTCCAAACGGAATGAAATCTTCGGGAACGTGATTTTCGGAACAAACGTGATCCAAAGGACTTGGATTCTACGTAAAGTAATCAACGAGGAAGGCACGAGGCAGGGGGGCGCGCCTACCCCCCTGGGCGCACCCTCCACCCTCGTGGGGCCCTTGTTGCTCCACCGACGTACTTCTTCCTCCTATATACCTACGTACCCCCAAACTATCAGATACGGAGCCAAAACCCTATTGCCACCACCGCAACCTTCTGTACCCGTGAGATCCCATCTTGGGGCCTTTTCCGGCGCTCCGCCGGAGGGGGAATTGATCACGGGGGGCTTGTACATCAACACCATAGCCTCTCCGATGATGTGTGAGTAGTTTACCTCAGACCTTCGGGTCCATAGTTATTAGCTAGATGGCTTCTTCTCTCTCTCTGGGTCTCAATACAAAGTTCTCCTCGATCTTCTTGGAGATCTATTCGATGTAATCTTCTTTTGCGGTGTGTTTGTCGAGATCCGGTGAATTGTGGGTTTATGATCAAGTTTATCTATGAACAATATTTGAATCTCCTCTGAATTCTTTTATGTATGATTGGTTATCTTTTCAAGTCTCTTCGAATTATTTCAGTTTGATTTGGCCTACTAGATTGATCTTTCTTGCAATGGGAGAAGTGCTTAGCTTTGGGTTCAATCTTGCGGTGCTCGATCCCAGTGACGTAAAGCGAAACAACACGTATTGTATTGTTGCCATCGAGGATAAAAAGATGGGGTTTATATCATATTGCATGAGTTTATCCCTCTACATCATGTCATCTTACTTAAAGCATTACTCTGTTCTTATGAACTTAATACTCTAGATGCATGCTGGACAACGGTCGATGTGTGGAGTAATAGTAGTAGATTCAGAATCGTTTCAGTCTACTTGTCACGGACGTGATGCCTATATACATGATCATACCTAGATATTCTCATAACTATGCTCAATTCTATCAATTGCTCGACAGTAATTCGTTTACCCACCGTAATACTTATGCTCTTGAGAGAAGCCACTAGTGAAACCTATGGCCCCCGGCTCTATTTTCCATCATATAAATCTTCCAACACTTAGTTATTTCTATTTCTTTTTTTTTACTTTGCATCTTTATCATAAAAATACCAAAAATATTATCTTATCATATCTGTCAGATCTCACCCTCGTAAGTGACCGTGAAGGGATTGACAACCCCTTTATCGCGTTGGTTGTGAGGTTCTTATTTGTTTGTGTAGGTGTGAGGGACTCGTGCGTGATCTCCTACTGGATTGATACCTTGGTTCTCAAAAACTGAGGGGAAATACTTACGCTACTTTACTGCATCACCCTTTCCTCTTCAAGGGAAAACCAACGCAGTGCTCAAGAGGTAGCAAGAAGGAATTCTGGCGCCGTTGCCGGGGAGTCTACGCACAAGTCAAGACATACCAAGTACCCATCACAAACTCTTATCCCTCGCACTACATTATTTGCCATTTGCCTCTCGTTTTCCTCTCCCCCACTTCACATTTGCCGTTTTATTCACCCTTCTTCCGTTCGACCTTGTGTTACCATGTGCCTTCTTTTTGCTTGCATCTTCGCTTGCTAAGATCTATGGATCCTCATCCACTTGCCAATATTTTTAAGAGATCCAATTATGATGAACCAATTTCTAGTGATTTGAGTGCACTAGATTATCTTTATGAGGTTTTGCTTGAAATTCGTAAATCTGAAAAATTGTGATGAAGAAATTTATGAAGAGATTCACGATAGCTCCTTGAATAAAAAGCATGATTGCAATGATTTTACAATAAATTCTCTTGATTTCAGTCGTGATAATAATATGCAAAACCCTAAGATTGGGGATGATAAGTTGCTATGTCCACTACTTGGTGCAATGATCATGATTGGGGTGCTTTTTCTTATGATCTTGAAAATTTATTTAAGCCTCATGATGAATATCAGATTGATAATAGTGTTTGCAGTAATATTGAAAGTGGGTTTGGAAGAGTGTCAACTTTAGATCCCACATATTTGGATAATGTTCAATCTTATGAAATTTTTGATAAAAGTGGGTTTGGAGAGGTCATGACTCTAGCTAATGTTAATCCCACTATTTTGGAAGAGTGTCAACTTCGCATGCATGTGGATCGTATTGAGAATATGTTATGTGATAGCTATATTGTTGAATTGTCTTATGATCCTACATGTAATTATTATGAGAGGGGAAAATATGGTTGTAGAAATTTTCATGTTACTAAATTACCTCTCGTTATGTTGAGATTGCTATTGTTTCTTTCCGCTTCCTTGCATGTGCTAGTTTTTGCTTGCCTTGATAATTTGTTTGCCTATAAGATGCCTATGCATAGGAAGTATGTTAGACTTAGATGTGATTTTCACATGTTTTATGATGCTCTCTTTGTGTTTCAATTATTATCTTTCGTGTGAGCATTGTTGAAATTTTATGCCTAGCTAGGGGCGTTAAACGATAGCGCTTGTTAGGAGGCAACCCAATTTTATTTTAGTTTTTTGCTTTTTGCTTCTGTTTAGGAATAAATATTTGATCTAGCCTCTGGTTATATTTGTTTTTATGTTTTAATTAGTGTTTGTGCCAAGTTAAACCTATAGGATCTTCTTGGATGATAGTTATTTGATCTTGCTGAAAATTCCAGAAACTTTCTATTCACAATAACAATTGTTAAAAATCACCACAACGTGATAAAATACTGATTCCAATTGCAGTAGATCAATAAACAAATTTTCTAGGACTTCCTATTTTGGTAGATTTTTCTGAGTTCGAGAAGTTTGCGTTGGTTACAGATTACTACAGACTGTTCTGTTTTTGACAGATTCTATTTTTCATGTGTTGTTTGCTTATTTTGATGAATCTATGGCTAATAAAATAGTTTATAAACCATAGAGAAGTTGTAATAAAGTAGGTTTAACACCAATATAAATAAAGAATGAGTTAATTACAGTACTTGAAGTGGTGTTTTGTTTTCTTTCGCTAACGGAGCTCACGAGATTTTCTGTTAAGTTTTGTGTTGTGAAGTTTTCAAGTTTTGGGTAAAAGATTCGATGGATTATGGAATAAGGAGTGGCAAGAGCCTAAGCATGGGGATGCACATGGCACCCCAAGATAATCTAAGGACACCAAAAATCCAAAGCTTGGGTATGCCCCAGAAGGCATCCCCTCTTTCGTCTTCGTCCATCGGTAACTTTACTTGGAGCTATATTTTTATTGACCACATGATATGTGTTTTGCTTGGAGCGTCTTGTATTATTTGAGTCTTTGTTTTTAGTTTAGCACAATCATCCTTGCTGTATACACCTTTTGAGAGAGACACACATGATTCGGAATTTATTAGAATACTCTATGTGCTTCACTTATATCTTTTGAGCTATATAGTTTTTGCTCTAGTGCTTCACTTATATATTTTAGAGCATGATGGTGGATTTGTTTTATATAAACTATTGTTATCTCATGCTTCACTTATATTATTTTGAGAGTCCGACAAAACAGCATGGTAATTTGCTTTAATTATGATAGGCATCCAAGATTGGTAAAAATAAATCTTATGAGTGTGTTGAATACTATGAGAAGTTTGATGCTTGATAATTGTTTTGAGATATGAAGATGGTGATATTAGAGTCATGCTAGTTGAGTAGTTGTGGATTTGAGGAATACTTGTGTTAAAGTTTGTGATTCCTGTAGCATGGACGTATGGTGAACCATTATGTGATGAAGTCGGAGCATGATTTATTTATTGATTGTCTTCCTTATGAGTGGCGGTCAGGGACGAGCGATGGTCTTTTCCTACCAATCTATCCCCCTAGGAGCACGCGTGTAATACTTTGCTTTGATAACTTGTAGATTTTTGCAACAAGTATATGAGTTCTGTATGACTAATGTTGAGTCCATGGATTATACACACTTTTCATCCTTCCACCATTGCTAGCCTCTCTAATACCGCGCACTTTTCGCCAGTATCATACACCCACCATATACCTTCCTCAAAACAGCCACCATACCTACCTATCATGGCATTTCTATAGCCATTCCGAGATATATTGCCATGCAACGTACCATCGTTCCGTTTACTATGACATGCTCCATCATTGTCATATTGCTTTGCATGATCATGCAGTTGACATCGTATTTGTGGCAAAGCCACCATTGATAATTCTTTCATACATGTCACTCTTGATTCATAGCATATCCCGCTACACCGCCGGAGGCATTCACATAGAGTCATATTTTGTTCTAAGCATTGAGTTGTAATTGTTGAGTTGTAAGTAATAAAAGTGTGATGATCATCATTATTAGAGCATTGTCCCAAGTGAGGAAAGGGTGATGGAGACTATGATTCCCCCACAAGTCGGGATGAGACTCCGGACGAAAAAGAAAAAAAAAGAAAAAAGAGGCCATAAAAAAAGCGAAAAGGCCCAAATAAAAAAATGAGAGAAAAAGAGAGAAGGGACAATGCTATTATCCTTTTTCCACACTTGTGCTTCAAAGTAGCACCATGATCTTCATAGAGAGTCTCCTATGATATCACTTTCATATACTAGTGGGAATTTTTCATTATAGAACTTGGCTTGTATATTCCAATGATGGGCTTCCTCAAAATGCCCTAGGTCTTTGTGAGCAAGCGATTTGGATGCACACCCACTTAGTTTCTTTTGTTGGGCTTTCATATACTTATAGCTCTAGTGCATCCGTTGCATGGCAATCCCTACTGACTCACATTGATATCTATTGATGGGCATCTCCATAGTCCGTTGATACGCCTAGTTGATGTGAGACTATCTTCTCCTTTTTGTCTTCTCCACAACCACCATTCTATCCCACATATAGTGCTATGTCCATGGCTCACGCTCATGTATTGCGTGAAGATTGAAGAAGTTTGAGAACACCAAAAGTATGAAACAATTGCTTGGCTTGTCATCGGGGTTGTGCATGATTTAAATACTTTGTGTGATGAAGATAGAGCATAAACAGACTATATGATTTTGTAGGGATAACTTTCTTTGGCCATGTTATTTTGAGAAGACATAATTGCTTAGTTAATATGCTTGAAGTATTATTATTTTTATGTCAATATTAAACTTTTATCTTGAATCTTTCGGATCTGAATATTCATACCACAAATAAGAGAATTAGATTGAAAATTATGCTAAGTAGCATTCCACATCAAGAATTCTGTTTTTATCATTTACCTACTCGAGGACGAGTAGGAATTAAGCTTGGGGATGCTTGATACGTCTCCAACGTATCTATAATTTTTTATTGTTCCATGGTATATTATATTCTGTTTTGGATGTTTAATGGGCTTTATTATACGCTTATATATTATTTTTGGGACTAACCTATTAACCGTAGGCCCAGCCCAAATTGTCGTTTTTTTGCCTATTTCAGTGTTTCGAAGGAAAAGGATATCAAACGGAGTCTAAACAGAATGAAACCTTCGGGAACGTGATTTTCGGAACAAACATGATCCAGAGGACTTGGAGTCTACGTAAAGTAATCAACGAGGAAGGCACGATGCAGGGGGCGCGCCTACCCCTAGGCGCGCCCTCCACCCTCGTGGGCCCCTCGTTGCTCCACCGACGTACTTCTTCCTCCAATATATACCTACGTACCCCAAACTATCAGATATGGAGCCAAAACCCTATTTCCACCGCCGCAACCTTCTGTACCCGTGAGATCCCATCTTGGGGCCTTTTCCGGCGCTCCGCCGGAGGGGGCACTGATCACGGAGGGCTTCTACATCAACACCATAGCCTCTCCGATGATGTGTGAGTAGTTTAGCTCAAACCTTCGGGTCCATAGTTATTAGCTAGATGGCTTCTTCTCTCTCTCTGGGTCTCAATACAAAGTTCCCCTCGATCTTCTTGGAGATCTATTCGATGTAATCTTCTTTTGCGGTGTGTTTGTCGAGATCCGATGAATTGTGGGTTTATGATCAAGTTTATCTATGAACAATATTTGAATCTCCTCTGAATTCTTTTATGTATGATTGGTTATCTTTGCAAGTCTCTTAGAATTATCAGTTTGGCTTGGCCTACTAGATTGATCTTTCTTGCAATGGGAGAAGTGCTTAGCTTTGGGTTCAATCTTGCGGTGCTCGATCCCAGTGACAAAAAGGGAAATGACACGTATTGTATTGTTGTCATCGAGGATAAAAAGATGGGGTTTATATCATATTGCATGAGTTTATCCCTCTACATCATGTCATTTACTTAAAGCATTACTTTGTTCTTATGAACTTTATACTCTAGATGCATGCTGGATAGCGGTCGATGTGTGGAGTAATAGTAGTAGATGCAGAATCTTTTCGGTCTACTTGTCGGGGACGTGATGCCTATATACATGATCATACCTAGATATTCTCATAACTATGCTCAATTCTATCAATTGCTCGACAGTAATTCATTTACCCACCGTAATACTTATGCTCTTGAGAGAAGCCACTAGTGAAACCTATAGCCCCCGGGTCTATTTTCCATCATATAAATCTTCCAACACTTAGTTATTTCCATTGCTTTTTATTTTTACTTTGCATCTTTATCATAAAAATACCAAAAATATTATCTTATCATATCTATCAGATCTCACTCTCATAAGTGACCGTGAAGGGATTGACAACCCCTTTATCGCGTTGGTTGCGAGGTTCTTATTTGTTTGTGTAGGTGTGAGGGACTCGTGCGTGATCTCCTACTGGATTGATACCTTGGTTCTCAAAAACTGAGGGAAATACTTACGCTACTTTACTGCATCACCCTTTCCTCTTCAAGGGAAAACCAACGCAGTGCTCAAGAGGTAGCAACACCGCAGGAAAACAAGTCCAGAACCGAAACCACTTCAGAAGATCTCAAGAAACAATATCATGGGTACCCATAATGCTGGCAAGATGCTTAGAAAGCTTATTAACTTTCTCTTGTTTGGCGCTTAAATCCTCCAGCACTTGCTGGTGCACCAAAAATTATGCATCTGAATTCTGCAGGGACTTCCTCGCCCTTGACTTCGTCGCATAACATCCGATCGATGTCTTTCAACTTGAAGTTGAGACTCAAGAAGTTAACTGATTCAGCAATGAAGTTCAAGAGTCGGTGCCAACAAAGAGTAGCCAAGAACTCGAACACTACATCAAGACAGGACTTTGGGGTTGTCTCGATGTCTTCAATATAGTTTTATCAGCTTTCTTGGAGAACAACAGGATGTCTCACTATCTTGAACCTTATCTGCATTACTTCCTTTACCATTGCATAACGGGGTACTCTTCTCCAATATTTTATCCGTGTTCTAAAAGAGAAACAAACAAACACATCACAGGTTTACAATGTAGTATATGAAACTCATTTTGGTAAACTAGTTCAGTAGTAAGGTGGATAGGATAACAACATGAAACAAACATATATCTATGTAGTATGGTCACTGTATGGTCTATATCATTCTAGTTTATGTTGCCAAATCAAGATAGATACAGTTTGAATCATATCTATTTAAGACAAAGCAGCATATACAGAATATAAGTGTGGGAAACTGCACAGCAATACCAACACTTGTAATGTGCATGGCATGAGAACATAATTGTTTATTCAATTGAAATTGAAATCAACATAGAGCAAGTTACAATAGCAAACACGTTAAAGAAACATGTTTAAAACATACTTGTTGCGCCATTGGAGTTTCAATTGCATCCTTCAAATTTGAAATTAGTTGGTATGAGTAAATACAGTGATGCAAGAGCAAAGTAGTATGAACCATAGCTAGGGAACCCGACCTGAGAACAGTTCTTCTTCTGCTTTAAGCGTTGACTTGGGGTTCAGAGTGGTGGTCCTCGTGCTTTGGGCACTGCAGTTGCCTTACTAACTGATCGTGTTTGGGTGCACTGTGGTGGAGATGGAGCTGTGTCAACGGGAACTGGGTTACTATCTGCTGGGGTTGGGGTTAGAAGGGGCATAGCTGGTTCTCTGTCCAACTGGGTAGGGGTACAATCTGCGTGAGTCTGGGTTATGTGTGGTGGGACTGGTTCTTGGGCAAGTACAATCGTGGTTCTATCTCCATCGATAGATAGCACGATCTTTTCTGAAGACCGTGTTTTTACTCCCACAGATACTGCCATCACCCCCTCCAATTGAAATGGCTGATAAACAAAAAAAGTAATTGAATGTACGTACAATCGTAAGATAGACAGTGCAATGGATAGTAGGGAAGAAAACAGGGCATGAAATAATTCACATTTATGTTGTCTAACCAAAATGTAATAGCAGGACATAATTTCACATATATGATGGCTAATTAAACAGATAGCATGACACAATTTCACATGTATGATGGCTAACTAAACAGGATAGAATGACATACTTCAAAATATGTTGACTATGTAAACAGGATGACATGATATAACTATACGATGTGTCTATTAAAGTGGTTGGCATGCCATAAATCACAAACATGCCATCGATGGAAACATGATGGCATGATATAATTCACGGATAGAATGACATAATTCAAAATATGATGACTATGTAAACAGGATGAGATGATATAACTATATTATGTCTTTAGAAAATGGGTTGGCATGCCATAATTTAGATACATGCTATCTATGTAAACATCATGACATGATATAATTCAAATATATGATTTATATACTAAGGAAGTGAGCAGAGGGAAATCACATATATGATGTGTCAACTAAGGATATGGCGTTAAATATCTTGTATATGATGTAAAAACTAAGCATTGCAATACAACATATGCATGATATGAGTAATATAACTCTGCCAAGTTTGAGAATACACCTCAGGGGGATAATAGGACTGGTCATCTGCCTCTGAATCCTCCTCTAAAGAGCTATCTCAGAATCAAGCAAGATATCTGCTTCGGCAGGTAGCATTGTCTGCTCTGAAGACCCTGTTTTCACTCCAGATTTCTCCATCACTAATTCAAATGGCTGATGCACAGGAAGAGCAGTTGAATATACAAACATTGTCGATAAAAGCAATGAGAAATAGAAAAAAAGGATGGCATGATATAATTCACATATATGACGCTTGGCTAAACAGCATGGCATTGCATAATTCACATATATAATGCCTTGCAACAAGATAGCATTGCATAATTCACATATATAATGTCTTGCAACAAGATGGCATTGCATAATTCACATATATGGTAATTAGACACTAAACAGGTGGCATTCACACAAATCATGTCTAAACTAAGCAAATGACATAGCAATGCAAGATACCATACACATGATATGAGCAACATAACCCCTGCCAAGTTAGAGCATGCACCTCGTGGGGGATAGGACTGGTCATCTGTCTCAATCCTCCTCCGAGGAGCTATCTGTAAGCAGCAAGACATGCGCTTGGCCGATAGCATTGTCTGCTCTGAAGACCTTGTTTCCACTCCAGATTTTCCATGACCGTGCCGAATGGCTAATGCACAGGAAGAGTAATTGAATGTACTAAAATTGTTGACAGATTTAACACGTAATAAAAAATGATGTCATGATATAATTCACATATAAGATGACTGGCTAACCAGGGTGGCATTGCAAAATTCACATATATGATGCCTGGCTAAACAAGATGGCATTGCATGATTCACATATACGATAAAGAAACTAAACAGATGGCATTGACACAAAGCATGTCTAAACTAAGCAGATGGCATCTTTGATGTATACAGTAAGCAATGCAAGGCACCATATGCATGATATTACCAACATCAGCATGCCAAGTTAGAGCGAAGACCTCATGGGGTAAATAGGAGTGGTCTTCTGCTTCTGAATCCCCTTAGAACAGTTATCTTCCTCTTGATTACGATCCGAAATGGGTGGAGGGGGGCTGCCTTTGCGCCCACCATGGAGCGATGTCTGCATGAAATTTTATTGCCACGCAAGGCTCATCTCTTTTGCTCTACATGTTCAGTTCCATTGTGTACAATAACTGACATGCATAGGAATAAAACATAGTGAGATTATGTAAGGAGTGCATGCACAAATCCAGAGTGAAGGTTGCAAATTGTGGATAGACCCAAAACCAATGATAGCAGGCAGATAATAGCTTTAGTTAAAAAATACAGATAATGGCTCCTTTAATGTTTGTTTGCACCCAACATGAAACTCATAGTAGACACCCAAGATTAACTAGATAGTAGACAGATAATAGTGATTGCTGCCCCAATATGTACCCCACAACCATTTAAAAACTCAAGTTTCAGCATAAGTTTGGACCTGACTCGGAGTCTAATAGGTGAACACGACGATAAAGTAGCATGTCATCATATTAAGCGATGCATAACGTAAGTAGACACGTAAGAGTGCGGCCTCTCTTGCTGACCCGTGTAGTCCTCAAGGTCATCTGCTCAGTTGATGATGGTAATGCAGTTGTTGTGGCTGCGGCGGGCGGGGAGGGAGATCGGAGGTGGCAAAAGACAGTCTGGAGAGCGGAAACCTGCTGTGGTGAACCCTTCCGTCGTTGGAGCAGCTGAGCTGGGGTGGAACACAACACCGCATGAGCAGGACAAACCACACAAGGTTTTCTTTGACACATATATGTAATGTAAGTAATTGTGTAAGGGCTTGTTTGAATTTGAGGATTCTAACAATGCAGGGATAGGAAATAGACAGGAATAGGATAGGAATGCACGTGTAAAACAGAGAATTTAAAAACACAGGATTTCTGCCAATCTGGGTGTTTGGTTCACAAGAATTGGAAGATCACATGATGCAAAGAAGCATGGTGAGATTAAATCAAACCACAAGAAGTGTACAACCTCTTTGGCGAAGCCATGTCAATCTCGGCGTGATTGGGTTGGCCCGTGAGGATGCTCCGGCTGACTTGGCTGTCGGAGGAGGGGAAGAAGATCTTAGGCGTATGGAGATGGAGCCCGAGGTACTGCTCCGCTGTGATGGAGGGTTTCGTTGTTGGAGCAGCTCCGGTGAGTTGTACGACGCTGAGGCTGAAGTAGTACAAGAGAGACAACGTTAACCTAAGTGGAATTCTAAAAGCATCTCCAATAGATGACGTAAAATACATAACCACAAAGTGCTAGATGTATACATCAGCCGCGCATCTCTAAACTTAACTGTCGAAACTGAACTTGACTGTCGAAACTGAATTTTGCTGCCGAAACTGAATTTTACTGTCGAAACTAAATGCACTAGAGGTGAGGCTACATGTCAGTCGACTGACTTTTTCATCTCTGGTCAGTCGATTTTGCAGCCGTTGGATATGAAATCAAGGGCCTGCAGTTCATCTTCAACCTCCACCCCCCTGAGCCACCAGCCACCACCGGCCAAATAGCCGCCCCCCGTCGCCCGCGGCCGGCGGTGCGCCATCCCGCCTGCCCCGAAAACACTCCCCACCGCTGGTCCGCCGCCGCCCTGGCCATCCCTCTAGGCCCCCCCAATCTTTTTCTTCGGTGATCCCCACGCCACCGCCCCACCACTGCCGGGTGACCACCGCCCCACCACCTGAACCCTAAGATAGATAGTGGGGTACCTCTCAATGAGCCCCCTCCCTGCGGCTAGTTCTTCCTTAACTCCCATGAGCCCCCACCCCCTGAAAATCGACTGACCCAAAATTCGATTCAGTCGACTGAAGTGTAGCTAAATCGGAGCAGCATCGCAAGCAAGAGCAAGAGCGAGAGCAAGATCAAGAGCAAGAGCACACCAGACAGGGGACCGAGAGCAAGAGCAGAGCGGCAGCACGAGCGAGAGCTAAAGCAGCAGCAGCTCCTACTGATGTGGACGTCACCGCCGAGGGACCGACGCCATGGAGGAAGTGGCCGGTGACGCCGTTGTGGATGGAGCCGCACCGTGTCGGCTCGGGACCGAGCGTCGGCAGCACCGTGAAATCGAATCAAGAAGAAAATGTGGAGATTAGTGTACAACCTCTTTGGTGGCGCCGATTAGGCCGCAGCTTCGTCCGAGGAAACGGTGATGATGATGCTCTTCCGGTGGTGCAGGTGAAGACGGCAGTGTGGGAATGGAGGTGGCACGAAAGACAAGGGGAACGTCGGGGAAGCTCCTTGGAGGTGGAGGACGGGGTGGCTGAACCGGTGGGGTGACCAGATTGACGACGGATCCTCATTCGGTACGGTGGATGAGGGACGTCGAGGTGTTGCTGTGGACGATGTCGTCGGGGAAGAGGCTTCGACTGGGTGGCTGATGTCTACTTCGCGACCTTCTTCTTGTAGACGTTGTTGGGCCTCCAAGTGCATAGGTTTGTAGGACAGTAGCAAATTTCCCTCAACTGGATGACATAAGGTTTATCAATCCGTGGGAGGCGTAGGTTGAAGATGGTCTCTCTCAAGCAACCCTACAACCAAATAACAAAGAGTCTCTTGTGTCCCCAACACACCCAATACAATGGTAAATTGTATAGGTGCACTAGTTCATGAAGAGATAGTGATACAAGTGCAATATGGATGGTAGATATGGGTATTTGTAATCTGAAAATATAAAAACAGCAAGGTAACAAGTGGTAAAAGTGAGCGTAAACAGTATTGCAATGCTAGGAAACAAGGCCTAGGGTTCATACTTTCACTAGAGCAAGTTATCTCAACAATAATAACATAATTGGATCATATAACTATCCCTCAACATGCAACAAAGAGTCACTCCAAAGTCACCAATAGCGGAGAACAAACGAAGAGATTATGGTAGGGTACGAAACCACCTCAAAGTTATTTTTTCCGATCAATCCATGTAGCGACCAGACCTCAAACAGTCTGATCTCTGTGCTCAGTGTCATCCCTGGATCAGTAATGCTGACACCACACAGTACTCGAAGGATTTATAACAGAGTAGCAATCACACACTTATTACAATGGAATGTCTCAAGAGAGAACTTAATAAAATAAATATGGCTTAAGGCCATCTAATAACGATAACAGCGGAAGGCTTGGAAGAAAGCGAGTCCATCAACTCCAACGGCATCACTGAGTATAGAACCACGACCTATGCATCTTACTCGTCGTCTGAAAAGTCTGCAACATGAAACGTTGCAGCCCGAAAACGGGTCAGCACATGGAATATGCTGGCAATGTAACACATAGAGAGTAATGGAATAATAAGCCTATACTACATGCATATTTGGCTGGTGGAAAGCTCTATGGCTACAGTTTTGCATAAAGCCAATTTTTCCCTACTGCAAAAGAATAAATTTATTTAACTATCATGGTGGTTGTTAAGCATTGAGAATGGTTGACAGCATCCTCAATCCCAATTAAAAGTACTCATTAAAAACACAACAATATTAATTAGAAGTAACATGATGAGATTCACATGATATCCAAGTACTAGATACTCAAGGTGTCCATAACCAGGGACACGGCTAACCATGATTAGCTTATACACTCTGCAGAGGTTTGCGCACTTTTCCCCACAAGACTCAATCGCCTCCGTTGGATTTCTCGCACTACATGATGTTTGAGAAACGGATGACCGAGACATAGACTTTCAGAAGCACTAGCACCTTACTTGTGGGTAGACCGGTACACCTACTTTCCCCTACATCTGCTAGTCTACCCGTAAGAGTTCGCACAACTTAATCAACTATGCCAGAGCCCATAATGGCTTGTGGCTGCACACGTAAGTTTCTAGTTTGAATAATCTCATGATCCCTTTGAGCCTGGGTGGCGGTCCGAAGAAATACAGGCAAGTCCTGATAGAAACCAGGTGCCTCAATCCACCCAGATGCGTGTTCAAGTTGCCACCTTAAATAAACCATTAAATAACAATCTCACATCTGTCATGGAATACACTCACCCAATCCACGTCTACTAGCATAGCATGGCATAATAAGCAAACGTAGAAGTAACTCCCAAGGGTTTGAATATAAATCAGGTAATAGGTACTACCTCAACTACTTCCCATCCCACAATTAATTAGATCCTAATCATGCAATGTTTGAGGATAGATCTAATGCATAAAAACTGGGTATGTAAAGAGGTATGATCAAAGTGTTACTTGCCTTGCTGATGATCCACGAAACCTAGAGACTCGAAGTAACAAGCGGCGCACTCCGGGTATTCTATTGCAGACAAACAAACAAGCATACAATAAGTACTCATCTAATGCACATGTAAAACCCAAATAGATCTAACCAGATAGTTCAACTTAAGAACTCTGGTTTGCAAAAAGAAACAAATCAAACGAAGCAACGAAAGTCAAACGGCGGAAGAAAACAACTTCGTTTTACTAATCTGGATCTAAGTCAAATTTTACAGAAGCAAAAACTTGTTTAAGGAGTTTATTCGGAAAGAGGGTTTCGAGACTAAACTCCAGGCGCTTGAATCGCCTGATTCCGATAAACGAGCTAAAAGTTATACTAAAACGAAAATCGGATCTGGAATCGCGATCAGAAAAATCGCGGATTAAATCCGAGAAAAAGAAAAACGACGAACGGGTTAACGAACGAACTTTCATTAACTAAACTAATCTGACGAACTCATTCATTTAAACGAACTATTGGACGAACGTCCGCTAATTAGCCTAAACCGAAAAAAAGAAACTAATAAAAAAACAAAAATAAAAAAAACCGAAAAAAACCGAAGAAAAACCGCTCGGTTTTTTATAATAAAAAAACCGGCGCAGAAAACGAGGCGGCGGCGAACCTCGGGCTCAGTCATCACAAGCGGGCATGCGGATCGGGAGAGGGTTAGGGTTTGGCTCGTGGCGGCGGGCTGGGCCGGCGGGTTGGCGGGCAAGGTGGTCAAGGCTCGGGCGGCGGATATAAAGGCTGCCCCGGGCGGAGTCCCACTCGGGTACGGCCCGATAAGGCGGTTCGTTTTTTTAAATAATTACGCGCAGAAAAAAATAAATAGAATTACTAAACGAACTCCAAAAATCTCGAAATAAATTTTCCCCGGTTCTAAAATCAAGCCGAATTTAATGAACATTTATTTGGGGCCTAAATGCAATTTTGAAAAACACGCAGTTTTCCTAAATTCAAATAAAAAGGCGAAAAACTCCAAAATAAAATCTTAATTGATTTTATTATTGAATCTTCATTATTTCTTTATTTTGGGAAAGTCATTTTATTCCCTCTCTCATATTTTGGTAGTAGAAATAATTGAAGATAAAATAATTAAAATCAAATGATCCTATTTTCAAAATTTGAGAAAACTCAAATATGAAAATAACGAAATGCCCAACTCTCTCCGTGGGTCCTTGAGTTGTGTAGAATTTCTAGGATCGAGCAAAAATGCAATGAAAAAATATGATATGCAATGATGCTCTAAGTATAACATTCCAAATTGAAAATTTGGGATGTTACAAACCTACCCCCTTAAGATGAATCTCGCCCTCGAGATTCGGGTTGGCTAGAAAATAGGTGAGGGTGGTCTTTAAGAAAATCTTCCTCTCGCTCCCAGGTGGCTTCATCCTCAGTGTGGTGGCTCCACTGAACTTTGCAAAGCTTAATGACCTTGCTGCGGGTAACTCGGCTGGCATACTCCAGAATCTTAACCGGTTTCTCCTCGTAGGTCAAATCATCACTCAATCAATCGCTTCCAAAGGGTAATCAGATCTCTTAGTGGTATATCGGCCATCTCTGCGTGACACTTCTTCAATCGAGAAACGTGAAACACATCATGAACTCCTGACAATCCTTCGGGTAGTTCCAACTTGTACGCAACTTCTCCCATGCGTTCCAAAACACGATAAGGTCCTACAAATCGAGGTGCTAACTTCCCCTTAACTCCAAAACGCTTAACTCCTCGAAGCGGCGATACTCGAAGATAAACTCTGTCTCCGACTTTGTATTCTATCTCCTTGCGTTTTGAATCTGCATAACTTTTCTGCCTGGACTGGGCTACCTTGAGTCTATCGCGAATTAACTTTACTTTCCTTTCAGACTCCTTAATCAAATCCGGTCCAAACAACCGGTGGTCTCCAACTTCATCCCACAACAACGGGGTCCTGCACCTCCTTCCGTACAAGGCCTCGAAAGGTGCCATCTTAATACTGGTTTGGTAACTGTTGTTATAAGAAAACTCCGCATACGGCAAGTTGTCATCCCAACTTGATCCATAATCCAAAGCACAAGCTCTAAGCATATCCTCCAAAATCTGGTTGACTCTCTCGGTTTGTCCATCTGTCTGTGGATGAAAAGTTGTGCTAAACTCCAGCCTGGTTCCCAAAGTTTCGTGTAACTGCTTCCAGAACTTTGAGGTGAATTGGGTTCCTCTATCTGATACGATACTCCTCGGAACTCCATGCAAACATACAATCCTCGTCATGTATACCTTAGCCAATTTGGCACTGCTGTAGGTAGTCTTTACTAGAATGAAATGAGCTACCTTTGTCAAACGATCGACTACAAACCAAATCAAGTCATAGCCTGAACGAGTCCTGGGTAATCCCGTGATGAAATCCATACCTAGTTTATCCCACTTCCATTCGGGTATAGGCAATGGCTGTAACAATCCGCTGGCTTCGATGTTCGCCTTCACCCTCGACATACATCACAAACTGCCACGCATTTCTTTGCAATATCCTTCTTCATTCCGGTGCACCATAAAGTATTCTTCAAATCCAAATACATCTTGGTATTTCCTGGGTGAATCGAATATGGTGAATCATGTGCCTCTTGTAGAATCAACTTCCTGATCTCCGGGTCATTGGGCACATAAACACGGTCCTCAAACCATAGGGTATCGTGCTCATCTTCACGAAATCCCTTAGCCTTTCCTTCGCTCATTTTATCCTTTATGGAGGCAATCTCTTTGTCAGTCTTCTGAGCTTCCCTAATTTTATCCATCAAAGTTGACTGAATCTCCAATGCTGCTACATAGCCTCTTGGAACTATTTCCAAACATAGCTCTCGAAGATCCTCGGCTAACACCTTTCGTATTTCTCCCGTTATTAGTGTGTTGACGTGACTCTTACGGCTCAACGCGTCTGCTACAACGTTAGCCTTTCCGGGGTGATAGTGTAATCTCATGTCATAATCTTTGATGAGTTCCAACCATCTCCTTTGCCTGAGATTTAGTTCCTTCTGCGTGAAGATGTACTTCAAACTCTTGTGATCCATATACACCTCACAATGATTTCCAATGAGGAAATGTCTCCATGTTTTCAACGCATGCACTACGGCTGCTAACTCCAAATCATGCGTAGCATAATTTAGCTCATGAGGCTTAATTTGTCATCAAGAATACGAAACAACTCTCCCCTCCTGCATAAGTACTGCTCCAAGTCCTCGACGTGAAGCGTCGCAATATACCTCATAATCCTTGGTCTGATCTGGCGGAATTAACACTGGTGAGGTAACCAAACGTTTCTTCAACTCTTGGAAACTAGCTTCACATTCCTCGGTCCAAATGAACTTGGTATCCTTCTTCAATAATTCTGTCATAGGCTTCGCAATCCTTGAGAAATTCTCAATAAATCTCCGGTAGTATCCTGCTAGTCCAAGGAAACTCCGGATCTCTCCAACCGTCATTGGCGCTTCCCAGTTTGTTACAGTGACCACTTTAGTGGGGTCTACTGCTATACCTTCTCCGGATATAACATGTTCAAGAAATCCAACTTCCTTCAACCAAAACTCACACTTGCTGAACTTGGCATATAACTGGTGTTCTCTGAGCTTTTCGAGTACCAAACGCAAATGCTCCTTATGTTCCTCTTCATTCTTCGAGTAAACCAAAATATCATCTATGAACACCAGGACGAACTTATCCAAAAACTCCATAAACACTTTGTTCATCATGTTCATAAAATAGGCAAAAGTTAGTCGACCAAATGACATAACGGTATACTCATACAGCCCGTGCACTGTGGTAAAAGCCGTCTTAGGTATATCCTACTCTCGAATCTTCAACTGATGGTACCCTGATCGCAAATCGATCTTTGAAAACACCTTAGCTCCTTGCAACTGGTCAAACAAGTCATTAATCATCGGCAACGGGTACTTATTCTTGATGGTCACTTCATTCAATCCACGATAATCAACAACCATTCTTAATGATCCATCCTTCTTCTCCACTAGAAGTAATCGGTGATCCCCAAGGCGAAGAACTTGGGCGAATAAAACCTTTATCCAAGAACTCCTTAATCGCTTCTTAATTTCCTCCAAATCCTGGCTGGCATCCTATATGGTCTCTTAGATATCGGCCCAAAGGTTCGGCAAGAGTTCTATCGTAAACTCAATGTCTCTATACGGTTGCATGCCTGGCAACTCTTCCTAAACATGTCCGGTACTCCTTACCATCGGTACTTCCTCCTGCACAACTCCTGATAAGGAATTTACATGTGCTCTCCTCGGCTCATGCCGTGATACATACTTGATTCTCCTTCCTTCTGGTGTCGTAAGCAAAATTGTCTTACTGGCACAATCGATGTTTCCTCCATACATCGACAACCAATCCATACCAAGAATTACATCCAAACCTTGGGATTCCAATATAATTAAATCCGTTGGGAAAACATGCCTCCCTATACTTAATGGCACTTGAAAACATCCTTGATCGGCCATATACTCCGCCTCCTGGTGAGCTTACTAGCATGGGTGTCTTAAGAGTTCTAGTGGGTAGGCTAAACTTATCCGCAAATCCCCTTGATATGAATGAATGCGATGCACCAGTATCAAAAAGAACAACTGCAGTAAATGACTTAACCAAAAACTTACCTACTACTGCATCTGGCTGAGCTTCAACCTCCTCCACGGTGACGTGGTTCACTTGTCCTTTGTTGAAAGGATTCGGCTTCTTTCCTGAGCTTCCATTGCCATTTCCATTCTGGCCTTCTGGACAATCGTTTGCATAATGCCCAGTCTTGCGGCATTTAAAGCAAGTGATGTGGCTCAGGTCTACCTTGGATGGTGTGTTCGGGTTGGTGCGGTTCTGTCCATTGCTTCCTCCATTCCCGTTCCCATTCTTGGTGCCATTATGGTTGTGCAAGCTACCTCCTCCATGGGTATGCTGAAATTGTCCTCCTGGCTTCGGGGTAAAGCGAAGTTTCTGCTGAGCTCTAGAGTTATTCTTCCCCTGTCCATACTTCCTCTTGCGATTTTCAATCTGCTGTTGTTTCCCTTCAATCATGAGAGCACGATCTACTAACTCCTGGTAGTTATTGAAGGTGGCTACCATCAACTGCATGCTCAGCTCATCATTCAGTCCTTCTAGAAACTTCTCCGCTTAGTCGCATCCGTAGTAACGCTATCCGGGGCATAACGTGCTAGCTTATCAAATCATCTACATACCGCCAACTGTCTGTCCTCCTTGGCGCAAGTTGCGAAACTCACGCTTCTTCATGGCCATAGCTCCCTGAAACATGGGCAGTACGGAAAGCTTGCTGAAACTGATCCCATGTGACAGTGTCTACAGGGTAAGTGGCTGTAAAATTCTCCCACCATGCTGATGCGGGTCCTTCAAGCTGATGTGCGGCAAACTTCACCCTTTCTCCATCTGTACAACCTGCAGTGGTCAACTCCCTCCCTATCTTACGGAGCCAATCATCTGCAACAATCGGCTCGGTGCTACTGGAAAACACCGGCGGATTCAGCCTTAAGAAACGGGTCAAATGGTCAACAGGTGGTGGTGGCGGTGGGTTATTGTTGTTGTTGTTGTTGCCTTGGTTCTGTACCAATGTTTGAATCAAGGAATTCTGCTGCTGAATCAACTGAGTGATCTCTGGCGGGAAAAAAATTCGGGGTCGCGTCTCGGAGGCATCTGAGGGGTTTAAAGAAAAGACGAGAATTTAGAATAGAATGAGGTCTAGAGAGAAACACTACCCATATGCACATGAGACAAATCACACAATATCACTCCAATCAATTCAAACAACGGCATACAACGGTCTATCTATCGTTACAAAGTGCTGAAACTAAAACTAATATAACATGGGGGTAATCTACTACTGTTATGGTGGTCAACTAGAAAAACTGCTCCGATGAAGACTCCATGATATCTGCTCCAGCTTCATCTTCGTATTCATCATCTCTAGGATCTGAATCGGTGTCGCCGATGATTATGTAGTTCTCTGGACAGTGCAATCTTCATCTTCTCCTCCGGTGCTGAATTTCCCATGAGTTCTTCAATCTTCTCTTTAAGATCGCCGCTTTGTCCCACTAGAGCTACAATCTCCTCCATGTAGTCCTTGCGGGTGGCCTTCAGCCTCCTTCTAGTTCGATAATCTTGGCTTTTGCTGTCTTCAACTCCATCATGTCTGCTTTGACATCCGGTTCTCTCTCAAGGCCGAATGTGCTGATTTAACTCTGGATGAAAGCTGCAATGGATCGGTCATTCTTAGTGCCAACTATCTCCCATTTTTCATCTCGGCGTCCGCAAATCTGGTAGATAGTATCCTTGAAGTCTTCTTTATAAACTTCTCCAATGCGTCCCATGGTTATGTGAGCTGCCATGCTCTTTCCTGCACTCCAGGTTGGTGCATTGAAAACACACTCTATAGGCTCCGTGATTGGCGCAAACGTCCTTCCCGAACTTGAGCTTGAATCTTCCAGCGCTCCTCTTCGGGTAAAGTGGAATTGTAAGTCCCGGTGAAGCTTGGTAATCCGATGTTAAGGTACTTAGTGACTTCCTTCAGGTGTCGTCCAAAGGGTGTATCCTCATCCGGCTGAGTGAACTTGATCCTCGCTTTCGTCATCCTAAAAGAGTAGAAAAGACGAGGAGTTAGAAATGAGAAGAGAGAGTAGTGATCTAGGGCTTTAGCTTAATGGTCGTGTCTCATACAACAGTGTGCTCGATACCATCTTTGTAGCGACTCGGACCTCAAACAAGTCGATCTTCCGTGCTCGGTGTCATCCTGGACCAAAGAAAGTTGACACCACACGATTACTCAAGGATTTATAATGTAATAGCAATCACACACTTATTACAATCGAATGTCTCAAGAGAGAACTTAATAAAATAAATATGGCTTAAGGCCATCTAATAACGATAATAAATGGAAGGCTTGGAAGAAAGCGAGTCCATCAACTCCAATGGCATCATCGAGTATAGAACCAATGCACCTATGCATCTTACTCGTCGTTCGAAAAGTGCGCAACATGAAACGTTGCAGCCCGAAACGGGTCAAGCACATGGAATATGCCGCAATGTAACACATAGAGAGTAATGGAATAATAAGCCTATACTACATGCATATTTGGCTGGTGGAAAGCTCTATGGCTCAGCTTTTGCATAAAGCCAATTTTTCCCTACCGCAAAAGAATAAATTTATTTAACTATCATGGTGGTTGTTAAGCATTGAGAATGGTTGACAGATCCTCAATCCCAATTAAAAGTACTCATTAAAAACACAACAATATTAATTAGAAGTAACATGATGAGATTCACATGATATCCAAGTACTAGATACTCAAGGTGTCCATAACCAGGGACACGGCTAACCATGATTAGCTTATACACTCTGCAGAGGTTTGCGCACTTTTCCCCACAAGACTCGATCGCCTCCGTTGGATTTCTCGCACTACATGATGTTTGTGAAACGGATGACCGAGACATAGTCTTTCAGAAGCACTAGCACCTTACTTGTGGGTAGACCGGTACACCTACTTTCCCCTACATCTGCTAGTCTACACGTAAGAGTTCGCACAACTTAATCAACTATGCCAGAGCCCATAATGGCTTGTGGCTGCACACGGAAGTTTCTAGTTTGAATAATCTCATGATCCCTTTGAGCCTGGGTGGCGGTCCGAAGAAATACAGGCATGTCCTGATAGAAACCAGGTGCCTCAATCCACCCACATGTGAGTTCAAGTTGCCACCTTAAATAAACCATTAAATAACAATCTCACATCTGTCATGGAATACACTCACCCAATCCACGTCTACTAGCATATCATGGCATAATAAGCAAACGTAGAAGTAACTCCCAAGGGTTTGAATATAAATCAGGTAATAGGTACTACCTCAACTACTTCCCATCCCACAATTAATTAGATCCTAATCATGCAATGTTTGAGGATAGATCTAATGCATAAAAACTGGGTATGTAAAGAGGTATGATCAAAGTGTTACTTGCCTTGCTGATGATCCACGAAACCTAGAGACTCGAAGTAACAAGCGCACTCCGGTATTCTATTGCGCACAAACAAACAAGCATACAATAAGTACTCATCTAATGCACAGGTAAAACTCAAATAGATCTAACCAGATAGTTCAACTTAAGAACTCCGGTTTGCAAAAAGAATCAAATCAAAACGAAGCAACGAAAGTCAAACGGCGGAAGAAAACAGCTTCGTTTTACTAATCTGGATCTAAGTCAAATTTTACAGAAGCAAAAACTTGTTTAAGTAGATTATTCGGAAAGAGGGTTTCGAGATGAAACTCCAGGCGCTTGAATCGCCTGATTCCGATAAACGAGCGAAACGTTATACTAAAATGAAAATCGGATCTGGAATCACGATCAAAAAAATCGCAGATTAAATCCGAGAAAAAGAAAAACGACGAACGGGTTAACAAACGAACGTTCGTTAACTAAACTAATCTGACGAACTCGTTCGTTTAAACGAACTAACGGACGAACGTCCGCTAATTAGCTTAAACCGAAAAAACCCGAAATTAATAAAAAAACAAAAATAAAAAACCGAAAAAACCAAAATAAAACCGAAGAAAAACCGCTCGGTTTTTTATAAAAAAAACCGGCGCGGAAAACGAGGCAGCGGCGAACCTCGGGCGGCGGGTCACGGCGGCGGCGGCTCGTGCAGCTCCGTGAAGTCGGCAATGATGATGGCGGCAATGCGGATCGAGGCTAGGGTTAGGGTTTGGCTCGGGTGTGGCGTCGTGGGCCAAGGGGTTGGCGGGTCAGGCGGTGGCTGGGGTCAAGCGGCTCGGCAGGATATAAAGGCTGCCCCGGGCGGAGTCCCGCTCGGGTACGGCCCGGTAAGGCGGTTCGTTTTTTTTAAAACAATTACGCGCAGAAAAATAATAAAAAGAAATACTAAACGGACTCCAAAAATCCCGAAATAAAATTTCCCCGGCTTCCAAAATCAATTCGGATTTAAAGAACATTTATTTGGGGCCTAAATGCAATTTTGAAAAACGCGCATTTTTCCTAAATTCAAATAAAAAGGCGAAAAACTCCAAAATAAAATCTTAATTGATTTTATTATTAAATCTTCATTATTTCTTTATTTTGGGAAAGTCATTTTATTCCCTCTCTCATATTTTGGTAGTAGAAATAATTGAAGATAAAATAATTAAAATCAAATGATCCTATTTTCAAAATTTGAGAAAACTCAAATATGAAAATAACGAAATCTCCAACTCTCTCCGTGGGTCCTTGAGTTGTGTAGAATTTCTAGGATTGAGCAAAAATGCAATGAAAAAAATATGATATGCAATGATGCTCTAAGTATAACATTCCAAATTGAAAATTTGGGATGTTACAATCCATTGGGCTATTCCTATAAGTGTCACAAACAGCCCTAGAGTTCGTAGTAAAATAACACCTTAAGACACACATCAACCAAAACCCTAATGTCATCTAGATACTCCAATGTCACCTCAAGTACCCGTGGGTATGATTATACGATATGCATCACACAATCTCAGATTCATCTATTCAACCAACACATAGAACCTCAAAGAGTGCCCCAAAGTTTCTACCGGAGAGTCAAGACGAAAACGTGTGCCAACCCCTATGCATAGGTTCATGGGCGTAACCCGCAAGTTGATCACCAAAACATACATCAAGTGAATCAATAGAATAACCCATTGTCACCACGGTTATCCCACGCAAGACATACATCAAGTATTCTCAAATCATTAAAGACTCAATCCGATAAGATAACTTCAAAGGGAAAACTCTATCCATTACAAGAGAGTGGAGGGGGAGAAACATCATAAGATCCAACTATAATAGCAAAGCTCGCGATACATCAAGATCGTATCACCTCAAGAACACGAGAGAGAGAGAGAGAGAGATCAAACACATAGCTACTGGTACATACCCTCATCCCCGAGGGTGAACTACTCCCTCCTCGTCATGGAGAGCGCCGGAATGATGAAGATGGCCACCGGTGAGGGTTCCCCCCTCCGGCAGGGTGCCGAAACAGGGTCCCGATTGGTTTTTGGTGGCTACAGAGGCTTGCGGCGGCAGAACTCCCGGTCTATTCTGTTCCCCGATGGTTTTAGGGTATATTGGTATATATAGGAGGAAGAAATCGTCAGGAGCCACGAGGGGCCCACGAGGGTGGAGGGCGCCAGGGGTGGCGCGCCCCTTCCTCGTGCCCCCCCCTTCGCTTTCCGGACGTGCACTCCAAGTCCCCCGGATTGCTTTCTTTCCAAAATAACTTCTCCAAGGTTTCATTCCGTTTCGACTCCGTTTGATATTCCTTTTCTTGAAACATCAAACAAGGGAAAAAAGCGAGAACTGCACTCGGGCTCTGGGTTAATAGGTTAGTTCCAAAAATAATATAAAAGTGTTTAATAAAGCCCATAAACATCCAAAACAGATAATATAATAGCATGGAACAATCAAAAAATATAGATACGTTGGAGACGTATCAGCACCCCCAAGCTTAATTCCTGCTCGTCCTCGAGTAGGTAAATGATAAAAACAATTTTTTTGATGTGGAATGCTACCTAGCATATTCTTCAATGTAATTTTCTTTATTGTGGAAAGAATATTCAGATCCATAAGATTCAAAACAAAAGTTTAATATTGACATGAAAACAATAATTCTTCAAGCATACTAACAAAGTAATCATGTCTTCTCAAAATAACATGGCCAAAGAAAGCTATCCCTACAAAATCATATAGTCTGGCTATGCTCTATATTCATCACATAAAATATTTAAATCATGCACAACCCCGATGACAAGCCAAGCAATTGTTTCATATTTTTGATGTTCTCAAACTTTTTCAATCTTCACGCAATATATGAGCGTGAGCCATGGACATAGCACTATAGGTGGAATAGAATGGTGGTTGTGGAGAAGACAAAAAGGATAATATAGTCTCACATCAACTAGGCGTATCAACGGGCTATGGAG
The DNA here is from genome assembly GCA_021605145.1 of Aegilops bicornis. Lineage (NCBI taxonomy): Eukaryota > Viridiplantae > Streptophyta > Magnoliopsida > Poales > Poaceae > Aegilops > Aegilops bicornis. The sequence continues at coordinate 164,353,633 of CM038675.1, read as the reverse complement.
ATGCCCATCAATAGATATCAATGTGAGTGAGTAGGGATTGCCATGCAACGGATGCACTAGAGCTATAAGTGTATGAAAGCTCAACAAAAGATACTAAGTGGGTGTGCATCCAACTCGCTTTCTCACGAAGACCTAGGGCATTTTGAGAAAGCCCATCATTGGAATATACAAGCCAAGTTCTATAATGAAAATTCCCACTTGTATATGAAAGTGAAAACATAGGAAACTCTCTATCATGAAGATCATGGTGCTACTTTGAAGCACAAGTGTGGTAAAAGGATAGTAGCATTGTCCCTTCTCTATTTTTCTCTCATTTTGTTTGTTTATTTGTTTTTTTTGTTTGGGACTTTTCTCTTTTTTATGGCCTCTTTTTTTCTTTTATTTATTTATTTTTCGTCCGGAGTCTCATCCCGACTTGCGGGGGAATCATAGTCTCCATCATCCTTTCCTCACTGGGACAATGCTCTAATAATGATGATCATCACACTTTTATTTACTTACAACTCAATAATTACAACTCGATACTTAGAACAATATATGACTTGCAATGAATCAAGAGTGACATGGATGAAAGAATTATGAACGATGGCTTTGCCACAAATACGATGTCAACTACATGATCATGCAAAGCAATATGACAATGATGGTGCGTGTCATAATAAACGGAACGGTGGAAAGTTGCATGGCAATATATCTCGGAATGGCTATGGAAATGCCATAATAGGTAGGTATGGTGGCTGTTTTGAGGAAGGTATATGGTGGGTGTATGGTACCGGCGAAAGTTGCGTGGCACAAGAGAGGCTAGAAATGGTGGAAGGGTGAAAGTGTGTATAATCCATGGACTCAACATTAGTCATAAAGAACTCATATACTTATTGCAAAAATCTATTAGTTATCGAAACAAAGTACTATGCGCATGCTCCTAGGGGGATAGATTGGTAAGAAAAGACCATCGCTCGTCGCCGACCGCCACTCATAAGGAACACAATCAATAAATAAATCATGCTCCGACTTCATCACATAACGGTTCACCATACGTGCATGCTACGTGAATCACAAACTTTAACACAAGTATTTCTCAATTTCACAACTACTCAACTAGCATGACTCTAATATCACCATCTTCATATCTCAAAACAATCATAAGGAATCAAACCTCTCATAGTATTCAATGCACTTTATGAAAGTTTTTATTATATCCCTCTTGGATGCCCATCATATAGGACTAAATTCATAACCAAAGAAATTACCATGCTGTTCTAAAGAATCTCAAAATAATATAAGTGAAGCATGAGAGTTCATCTATTTCTTCAAAATAAAACCACCGTCGTGCTCTAAAAGATATAAGTGAAGCACTAGAGCAAATGACAAACTACTCCAAAAGATATAAGTGAAGATCAATGAGTAGTCGAATAATTATGCAACTATGTGAAGACTCTCTAACATTTAAGAATTTCAGATCTTGGTATTTTATTCAAACAGAAAGCAAAGCTAAATAAAACACACTCATCATTTGAAGAAGCAAAAACTTAGGCTCAACCGATACTAACCGATAATTATTGAAGAAGATAGGTGGGATGCCTACCGGGGCATCCCAAAGCTTAGATGCTTGAGACTTCTTGAAATATTATCTTGGGGTGCCTTGGGCATCCCCAAGCTTGAGCTTTTGTGTCTCCTTAATTCCTCTCATTTCACGGTTTCCTAAATCTCGAAAGCTTCATCCACACCAAACTCAACAAGAACTCGTGAGATAAGTTAGTATAAACCAATGCAAAAAACCTTATCATACTATACTGTAACAAATAACTAAAATTACTATTAAACATTGCATACTAAATGCCTCTTCATATTTAATAATCTATTCTCAAATAGAATCATTAAACAAGCAAACATATGCAAACAATGCAAACATAACAACAATCTGCAAAAACAGGACAGTCTGTAAAGAATGCAGAAAGATCCATACTTCCCTAGCTCCAAAAATTATGAAAGAAAATTCCCACTGTAGTAAATTTATCAGATCTTATTATGCAAAAGGATTCAACATTTTATCATATTCTGAATTTTCTAGGGAATTTTTGCAACAGCGGTAAACTTTCTATTTTAAAACAGCAATATGTATACTTGCAAAATAAGCATGGTAAAGGCTATCCTAGACATTTTTATTGAAAATAGAGATGGAAAACATTATTATAAATTACAGAAAATAAATCCTAACAAAATAAATTGACACTCCAAGAAAAACACATATCATGTGGTGAATAAAAATATAGCTCCAAGTAAAGTTACCGATGAACGAAGACAAAAGAGGAGATGCCATCCGGGCATCCCCAAGCTTAGGATCTTGGTTGTCCTTGAATATTACCTTGGGGTGCCTTGGGAATCCCCAATATTAGGCTCTTTCGACTCCTTATTCCATAGTCCATCGAATCTTTACCCAAAACTTGAAAACTTCACAACACAAAACTAACCGAAGATCTCGTGAGCTCCGTTAGCGAAAGAAAACAAAACACCACTTCAAAGTACTGTAATGAAATCATTATTTATTTGTATTGGTGTTAAGTCTAATGTATTCCAACTTCTCTATGTTTTATAAACTATTTTACTAGCCATAGATTCATCAAAATAAGCAAACAACACATAGAAAACAGAATCTGTCCAAAACAGAACAGTCTGTAGTAATCTGTATCAAACGTATACTTCTGGAACTCCAAAAATTCTGAAATAAATTGGTGGTCCTCAGGAATTTGTCTAGTAATCATATTCAAAAATAATCAACTAAATATCACTCTCCAGTAAAACGTTTTAGCTAATCTCGTGAGCGCTAAAGTTTCTGTTTTTTACAGCATGATCATAAAGACTTCACCCAAGTCTTCCCAACGGTTCTACTTGGCACAAACACTAATTAACACATGAAACCACATCTAAACAGAGGCTAGATGGATTATTTATTACTAAACAGAACCAAAAAGCAATAAACTAAAATAAAATTGGGTTGCCTCCCAACAAGCGCTATCGTTTAACGCCCCTAGCTAGCCATGATGATTTCAATGATGCTCGCATAAAAGATAAGAATTGAAACGTAAAGAGAGCATCATGAAGAATATGACTAGCACATTTAAGTCTAACCCACTTCCTATGCATAGGGATTTTGTGAGAAAACAACTTATGGGAACAATAATCAACTAGCATAGGAAGGCAAAACAAGCATAACTTTAAAACTTTAAGCACATAGAGAGGAAACTTGATATTATTGCAATTCCTACAAGCATAAATTCCTCCCTCATAACAATTTTCAGTAGCATCATGAATGAATTCAACAATATAACCAGAACCTAAAGCATTCTTTTCATGATCTACAAGCATAGAATTTTTACTACTCTCCACATAAGCAAAATTCTTCTCATGAATAGTAGTGGGAGCAAACTCAACAAAATTACTATCATGTGATTGAAAATTAAGATCAAGATGACAAGTTTCATGGTTATCATTATTATTTATAGCATACGTGTCATCACAATAATCATCATAGATAGGAGGCATGCTATCATCATTATAAATTTGCATATCAAAACTTGGGAGACTAAAAATATCATCTTCAGTAAACGTAGCATCCCCAAGCTTGGGACAAACATTAATTGCAGCAAATATATTCTCAAAAACATCATATTTATCAAACATAGCATCCCCAAGCTTGGGCCTTTTCATATCATAAGCATAATCACTCTCATCATTAATAGTATGGATAGCACCAATAGTATAGAAATTATCATATTCTTCCAAGCAAGTGCCAAAAAGATTTTCAAGATCATAAGAAGTATTATTATCTTCCCAATCATAATCATCACAACAAGAAATAGGCATAAAGAGATCATCATCAAGTGTATCATCTTCCACCATTATATTTGATTCATTTTCATGAGGCACAACAATAATAGGAGCAACTTTATTTGGGAGAGATATCTTTTTACCTCTCTTCCTTTTTCTTTTCTTCTTCTTCACCACATCATGTGTGGGTTCAATCCTATTTTTGGAGCTCCTTATTAATGAGATTGGTTGAATAGAAGGCTCCTCCTCGTTACCTGATTCATCATAAGAAATAAATAGGAGGATATTGGGAAGTCTCTTCCCTTTCATTAGTATTCTCTTCATCTTCTATTTCTTTTCTTTTCTTTATGTAGTTGGCAATATAAGGATTTTCAATGCAATTCACCGCAAGAATACATATAAATTTCCTCTAGATCAAAATGAAGAACTCTATCAAGGGCAAATTCTGGAATAACCTTAGTTATATCGTTTCATTTCTTCATAACCCAAGAGCAAACTAAGTTCATTATGATGTGCAAGGGAAATCAAGTCATCACAATTTTTGGACACGATACGATCATGAAACAATTTGGATTGGGTACTGAAATGATCATGTTCATTGCAAAGTTCACAAGTACGACTAAGAAAATTTAAATTTTCAGCACAAACATCTAGCCTTTCTTGCAACCATTTGGTTTCCAAATACTTATGCCTCTTGCAAAATCTATCTTCCCTGTTTGGTACTCCCTTCGTCCGGAAATACTTGTCATCAAAATGGATAAAAAGGGATGTATCTAGACGTATTTTAGTTAGAGATACATCTCTTTTTATCCATTTTGATGACAAGTATTTTCGGACGGAGGGAGTATGTACTTGCAAACTCTATGCACTCCACAAAAATCGACATGCTTATAAGAGATATTTTCATCATGACTAGTTCAATCATCATTAGTACTATGGATATTCAAAGAGTTCATACTAATAACATTGCAATCATGCTCATCATTCAAAGATTTAGTACCAAACATTTTAATGCATTCTTCTTCTAACACTTTGGCACAATTTTCCTTTCCATCATACTCACGAAGATATTAAAAAGATGAAGCGTATGAGACAAACTCAATTCCATTTTTTTGTAGTTTTCTTTTATAAACTAAACTAGTGCTAAAACAAGAAACAAAAAGATTCGATTGCAAGATCTAAAGATATACCTTAAGCACTCACCTCCCCGGCAACGGCACCAGAAACTGCTTGATGTCTACTACGCAATCTTCTTCTTGTAGACGTTGTTGGGCCTCCAAGTGCAGAGGTTTGTAGGACAGTAGCAAATTTCCCTCAAGTGGATGACCTAAGGTTTATCAATCCGTGGGAGGCGTAGGATGAAGATGGTCTCTCTCAAACAACCTCAGAACCAAATAACAAAGAGTCTCTTGTGTCCCCAACACACCCAATACAATGGTAAATTGTATAGATGCACTAGTTCGGCGTAAGAGATGGTGATACAAGTGCAATAAGGATGGTAGATATAGGTTTTTGTAATCTGAAAATATAAAAACAGCAAGGTAACAAGTGGTAAAAGTGAGCGTAAACGGTATTGCAATGCTAGGAAACAAGGCCTAGGGTTCATACTTTTACTAGTGCAAGTTCTCTCAACAATAATAACATAATTGGATCATATAACTATCCCTCAACATGCAACAAAGAGTCACTCCAAAGTCACTAATAGAGGAGAACAAACGAAGAGATTATGGTAGGGTACGAAACCACCTCAAAGTTATTCTTTACGATCAATCCATTGGGCTATTCCTATAAGTGTCACAAACAGCCCTAGAGTTCGTAGTAAAATAACACCTTAAGACACACATCAACCAAAACCCTAATGTCACCTAGATACTCCAATGTCACCTCAAGTATCCGTGGGTATGATTACACGATATGCATCACACAATCTCATATTCATCTATTCAACCAACTCATAGAACCTCAAAGAGTGCCCCAAAGTTTCTACCGGAGAGTCAAGACGAAAATGTGTGCCAACCCCTATGCATAGGTTCATGGGCGGAACCCGCAAGTTGATCACCAAAACATACATCAAGTGAATTAATAGAATAACCCATTGTCACCATGGTTATCCCACGCAAGACATACATCAAGTGTTCTCAAATCATTAAAGAATCAATCCGATAAGATAACTTCAAAGGGAAAACTCAATACATTACAAGAGAGTGGAGGGAGAGAAACATCATAAGATCCAACTATAATAGCAAAGCTCGCGATACATCAAGATCGTATCACCTCAAGAACACGAGAGAGAGAGAGAGAGATCAAACACATAGCTACTAGTACATACCCTCAGCCCCGAGGGTGAACTACTCCCTCCTCGTCATGGAGAGCGCCGGATGATGAAGATGGCCACCGGTGAGGGTCCCCCCCTCCGGCAGGGTGCCGGAACAGGGTCCCAATTGGTTTTTGGTGGCTATAGAGGCTTGCGGTGGCGGAACTCCCGATCTATTCTATTCCCCAATGGTTTTAGGGTATATTGGTATATATAGGAGGAAGAAATACGTCAGGGAAGCCACTAGGGGCCCATGAGGGTGGAGGGCACGCCAGTGGGGGTGGGCGCGCCTGCCTCGTGCCTCCCACGTTGCTTTCCTGACGTGCACTCCAAGTCCCCTGGATTGCTTTCTTTCCAAAAATAGCTTCTCCAGAAGGTTTCATTTCGTTTCGACTCCGTTTGATATTCCTTTTCTTTGAAACACTGAAACAAGGGAAAAACATGAACTGGCACTGGGCTCTGGGTTAATAGGTTAGTCCCAAAACTAATATAAAAGTGTTTAATAAAGCCCATAAACATCCAAAAAAGATAATATAATAGCATGGAACAATCAAAAATTATAGATACGTTGGAGACGTATCAGTGGCAGACGGAGGAGGGTGAGGGGCTTCGCGGGTTTTCCCGGCCTCGGTGTACGAAAGGGTGGGTGGATGGGATGGGAGTGGGGAATCATGGCTTAGGGACGCGCTTGTCCGAAATGTGGGGTAAGTTACGAAAGTACCCCCACCGATTTGAGGCGGTTCTTTCGGTTCAGGGGTATCATGGACATTTCACGTGTCGGGATTTCACATGAGGTGGGAGTTTTCGCGCCCGTTGTAATTTTGGAATAGTAAGGCGCGGGTTGAGATGGAGGGAGTTGTCGGAGCACAACGAGACAAAGATATATCTTAAATATTTCGGGCTAACAAGGCGCGGTTTGAAATTCCGGACAAGCCTAACGTGTACTGTACCAAATCAATTCGCACTACAAATGTCATTCAAAAATTGAATTCATGTTACGTTCAATTAAGATATTTCGCTACATGTATAATGCATGCAACCTAGTACTCAAATGAACGTTTTAGTGCATTCCAAACGTATATACTACCGCTTCAATATGAGCTAAATTTGAATTCGTTTCTCTATTTGAATAAGATATACAATAATGATTGTTGTGAAGTCAAAACATTTGAATTCGTTTCTTTGTTTTAATAAGATCTACAATCGTCATTATTGTCAAGTTAAACCATCGTTTGTGTATTATCTTCACAGCACACCACATGATTAGTCTCGAGTTAAATATGAACTATGTGTACTATACGAACTCGAACTCGATTTTTTGAATCCACTTTATGTTGATTTAAAATCATAGTACATTTCAAGCTCTAGCTAGATCTTCACAAACTAAACCATGTCTCATATGTATAATGTGTTCATCACATTATGTGTGGTGCCCCGCCCTCATCATTCTATCCATCACGCACATTCATTTTTTCTTTAGGTCGTTCTCCCATAGTCTCCACAACTCCTTTCCGACACACACCGATCGATAAACCTCTCCAGCGATGTCTGCCTACAACATACACACGCACCTTCACACTACTAGGAAAATGCCTATAGATAGAAGTTTACCAGTAGCGTTTGTTTGCAACCCAACGCTACTAGTATATAGTAGTAGCGCTGGGTACAAACAGCGCTATTGGTATAACTTAGCAGCAACGCTTGTTACCTGGGCCCACGCTACTACTAAGTGTAACACACCACACCCCCTGGTCAAAAAATAGCAGTAGTATAGTATCTATAGCGCCTGTTTTACAAAGCGCGCTACTGCTAATTTTCCTATGTTTAACATTTTACCAGTAGCGTGTGTTTCTGGCAAGCGCTATAAGTAGTGCAACCCTAGCTATAGATATTTTGCAAGCTGCCATAGCAGAAGGCCAGATGGGTGACCCAGGCCATCGCTATGCCCGCCACCACCTACCACCTTTCCCTTCTTCCTCCCTCTCTTCCCCCTTCCTTTCTCCCCCTTTCCTTGCACCTTGCTTGTTCCTTTCAATACTCCCCCACCACCACCCCTCCATTAGAGCCCCCTCCTCCCCTCTTCTTTGCCCCTCCACCACCCCTCCATTAGAGCCCCCTCCCTCCCCCTCTTCTTTACCCTCCACCATCCCCCTTTTCTTTGTGCCCTCTGTCGGTGTCAAAACCGGCAGATCTCGGGTAGGGGGTCCCGATCTGTGCGTCAAGGCTGATGGTAACAGGAATCAAGGGACACAGATGTTTACCCAGGTTTGGGCCCTCTCGATGAAGGTAAAACCCTACTTCCTGCTTGATTAATATTGATGATATGGGTAGTACAAGAGTAGATCTACCACGAGATCGTAGAGGCTAAACCCTAAGAGCTAGCCTATGACGGTATGATTGTGATTGTGATCGGCCTTCTAAGGACCAACCTCTCCAGTTTATATAGACACAGGAGAGGGCTAGGGTTTACATGGAGTCGGTTACAAGGAAGGAAATATAATATCCGGATCGCCAAGCTTGCCTTCCACGCCAAGGAAAGTCCCATCCGGACACGGGCCAAAGTCTTGAGTCTTGTATCTTCACGCTTCAATAGCCCGGACGTTGTACACAATCCAGCTGTCCAGATACCCCCTAGTCCAGGACTCCCTCAGTAGCCCCTGAACCAGGCTTCAATGACGATGAGTCCGGCACGCAGTCTTGTCTTCGGCATTGCAGGGCGGGTTCCTCTTCCGAATACTCCAAGGTAATTATCGAACACTTGAACCGTGTCCGGATCCACAAGATGATCTTCACATGCCACCGTAGAGAGAATGATGTTTCACAAATGCGATCTGCTGACAATTTTTCCTGGTGACGTGACATGTTATTACGGTCGGAGTATCATTCGAACCGTTTTCCCACAACCAACTACAGCGCATATTACGAGGCAGTTTCTTTGATACGTCTTGTCAAAGCAGAGATCGTGTCCCCTTATCACGGGATTCTCATCAATACGGGTATGGGTAATCCCACCACACCATCAAGCATGGCGCTTGGGAAGCAAGTGATTCCCAACGGGCAAGTGGGGAGGCGTACCGCTTTCGGCGCCTCTATAAAGGGATAAGATTTCCTCATTTTTACCCACGCCTTCTTCCTCCTTTACCCACTCTTGCCCCCTCGAGCTCCAGCGCCCAAGCCCAAGTCTCCTCCGCACAACTAAATATGTCCGGAGCAGGAGGCAAGTGGGTGGCTTCCACCGTCAAGGAGAAGCACATCACAAACCTTCGGGCGGCCGGATACTTGGCCGCGGACATAGCGCACTGGCTACCGGACGCCAGACAGATCATTCCGACCCCAGGAACCCACGAGAGGGTCGTATTCGTCGCCCATCTCATCCGTGGACTAGGATTTCCACTCCATCCCTTCGTCTGCGGGCTCATGTTCTACTATGGGCTAGATTTCCATGATCTAGCCCCGAATTTCGTCCTCAACATCTCGGCGTTCATCGTTGTATGCGAGGCTTTCCTCCGCATCCGGCCTCACTTCGGCCTGTGGCTGCGAATCTTCTGCGTGAAGCCGAAGATTATACGCGGCCAGCAAGCGGAGTGCGGAGGGGCCATGGTGGGCAAGATGCCTAACGTCACCTGGCTGGATGGCTCCTTTGCGGAGACCATAAAAGGGTGGCAATCGAGGTTGTTTTACATCACCGAGCTGCGCGGCGCCAACTGGGCGGCGGCCCCCGAGTTCCGATCCGGAGCCCCCATGCGGCTCACCTCCTGGGAAAGGAAGGGCCTGACTTGGGGCGAACCTACAGAGCTGACCGGACTCCAAACCTGCATCAAGAGTATGAAGGACAAGAACATTAAGCTTGTCAACGTGATCCAGGTCATGCTCGTTCGCCGGATTCTGCCATGCCAACGGCGGGCATTCAATCTGTGGGAGTTCGTCCCGGCCGAGCACCAGACGCTTCAGAGGCTCTACAGCATGAAGCACAAGGACACGTGGAAGGAGTTGTTTAAGGCCTCCGAAGTACCTCCTCCCACGTGCGAGGACAGCGGACTTCATGCGGCATGGCCCCCGCGTCCGGTGAGCATTAGGACTACCACCGAATTTAGTTTTTCTTAATACATTCATGGGGAGCCTTAAGTATTTGTGTATATTTGATCAGGACTACGTGGAGACAGCGGAGCAGATTGATTGTCCGGCTCCGCTGCCAGAAGATCCAGCTGATGATCTCTTGACAGAGATCTGATCCGGCGCCCTACAAGGCACCGGAGAAGAAGGCCGAAAAGAAGGCCCCGGGGACCAGGAAGGGTCTCCGGCGTAAGGTTGTGCCAGAAGCCTCGTCCAAAGACGACGAGGCGCACTCCTCCCCTGAAGAGGAAGAAGAAGACAAACAAGGCACCCCATCGCGAAAGGATGAGAGGCCTGAGGGGACGGGCCGTGGGGCCGGAAGAGGCCCTTGACGCAAGGCCGTCATACCGACGTCGTCTGATGACGACGAAACAGATTCTTACCGCGGAGGCGGGGGGAAGCAAGAAGAAACTCCACCTCCCGTGCATCGGGAGGAGAAAGAGGAAAGCCGCCCCGGAGGGGGAGGCTGGGACGCCCAAGAAGGCAAATACGTCCCTTCCAGACTACTCCACCACGACCGCTCATAGCGAGGAAGGGTGGCTGCCCAGGGGGAGGCCCCTGGCGCGACCGTAAGTGTCCGCACTCTACCGTGATTTTCACTTCATAATTTTTTAATAACGCCGAACATTTATGCAGTCCGGCCCGGGCTCATCCGGAGGTGTCGTCTTCGGATGGGTCTCTGAGCGCTTCAGAGATGAACTTGCTCCCAACGGCCACCACTTCTCAGCCTGCAGATGACACGGAGGTGTTGTCCCGAAGGTTCCCCGAGCAGGGGGAGGTGACCCTAGAGACGCCCCAAGGCGTACTTCCAAATGTCGGACATGCGGGGTTCAAGATCCCCGCGAATCGCGTCGATGAGAGCCGCAACAAGGCGGACTCTTGACCAAACACTGCTTCGGGACCTCCGACGGTTCCGGACTTAGGAGGGCAGCCCCTCGTTAGGGAGGGCGTGCCGCCCGTGCCGAGGACTTCTGTCGCATCAACGTCGCCGGATAGTCTGGTGGAAGCGCTTCGAGGCGCTTCCATGGAAGAAGAGCACCGTACTCTTATGAGTGCGGGGATTCAAAAGGGTATGTCCACCAAAAAAGGACTAATCAAGCCTGCACAAGCCTCTGACGGGCTTTGAGGTAAGTAATAAAAATGTATGAAATTACCACCCGATAGGTAGTAGCCCCTGATACTCTGGTTGGTGTTCGGAAGGAAAAGCCAAACGGAGGGTCAATTACAATCCGCAGGAGTCTAAAAAGTGTTTATGTGAATAAGCAGGCCATGCTGCTTGCCGCTGCTGCCCGTACTGCTGAAGTTGCCGAACTGAAGCGGGATCTGGAGCAGGCGCAGGGAGAGCTCGACCTCACGAAGAGGCAGCTTGAGGAGAATAAAGGTAAGCGATTGCCCGTTCGTATGTGTTTAAAGATAGCCAAAATTGGTCAGTTTAACGCCAAAGCGTCATGATTGTGTAACAGGGGCCACCGCCGAAGTGGCATCCCTGAAGAAAGCGCTATCCGAGGCCAAAGACAAAGCGGCCTTGTAATGCAAGGAGCGCGAAAAGCAAAGTGCTAGAGTGGGCGAGGTACAGCAAGAGCTCCAGGACCTCGGCAAAAAGTGCGAGTCCGTGGAGCATGATCTGAAGATGAAGGAGGCCGAGCTTGCGAAGGCCCTTGTGAATTTGAAAGATGCCAAGGCCGAAGCCGAGAAAGCACAGCAGGAGATCCAGGAGGCCAAAAAGATAGCAGCGGGCAAGAAGTTCTTTATGCAAAGCAAACATGTGGAGGAGGCGTTTCTTTTACTTACTCGGTCGGAGCTCTCGGGGGCATTTGCAGATCTGCCACGCAGCGTATCAGACACTGCGGAGTTCTACCGTGCCCAGGAGGGGAGCTCAACGGAGAAGCTGTTCTGGTCTCAGTATGTTGGGGCCGAACATCCGATGCCTCTGAGCGACCAACTGAAGCAGTTGGTCGAACTCCTGTATGCGGCCGAACTGGCTATGAAGGGCTTCATAGTCAGGATGTGGCCTGGTGAGCTCCTGCCCAGTAGCTACTTTGGCATGATCACGCAGATGGTGGAGGCCTGCCTGCGGCTTGAAGTGATCAAGCGATCCGTTTGCATCGAAGGTGCCCGCCGGGCCTTTGCCCGCATCAAGGTGCATTGGGGCAAGCTGGATGCGGAGAAGCTAGTCAAGGACGGGCCGCCGGAGGGCAAGGCGCATCGCCATCCCGGGATGTACTACGATGGCGTGATGAAGGGTGCTCGTCTCGTTGCCGATGAGTGTACCAAGGACGCCATTTTGGAATGAATTCACTTCTGTCATGTTTGTAATTTAAAGACGAAGTTACTTGCGCTATGTAGCGCTTTTGTTATTTAAAATATTACCTTCTGTGCGGTTGTTTATAAAATTCTGAAAGTAGGCCAGTCGTCGGCTTCCTCCCCCACGTAACTAGTACTGGGGTGTTCGTGGAAAACCCGGACACTCTTTATCCAAATGTTTGGTCCCTTAAGGAGGTGTCCAGCGTAGCGAACAAGGCAATCGGACTATGCGGCTTTATAACTTTCACTTAGTCATAGAAGTCTACAATTTTAAATTTTGGCGAAGCCCCTAGAATCTAGAAGGCCGAATCGGGGCGCTATACACGCCTAGATCGAACGAAGCCGATTTATCGCCTAAATCGGAAAATCTTTAAGGATTTTAAAACCTCTCGAACTTCGACCAGCTCTCGCCGCATCATGCTGGTCAGTTTTTGGCTTTCTCTACTGAGGTGCTCGTCCGGAAGAACCGGGACACAATCGCAGTAGTTCTCCCTGCGCTACCTTAGCCGATATAATGGAACGTAAGGCACGAAAACAAGGGAGCCGGGCTATCCCAATCAGAGACCCAAGACATGATTCGAGCTGATGCATATAGTGCTATAAGTTCGGGTGCCGCCTTATTGAAAGTGTTCAGACTTTATTTGCCATATTACGGGCGCCATGAGAAGCCCCCTCGCAACCGACCGCACCAAGGTGTACGGATGCAATATCAAACAAACATTTATAAGAGAAAAAATGTTCAAATAAGAATAATAAGCTGACGCTATATATAATATCCCATTGACTAAAAATACGTTTAAGTGTACGTTTACAATGGATGCGTTAAGCAGAGATAAAATAGGACTATTTGACATGTCCTATCTAGGGGCAGGCTGTGTTCAGATAGATAAAGCAGGTATAATGATCGTAAATAGATTTCACCTGTGTATTTCCTTCTGTGTACAACGTCTGTTGCCTCCTTGGATGTCTCTCGCCTATAAGTCCGGCAATTCGGCTCTTTTGAGGATGCTGCGCCAACAAGGTGCCCTGAAAGGTAAGAGGGAAAGAGTATGAAAGTATTTGGCGGTTACCCGCACTATTGACTGAGTCGTTGATGCGCCTCAGCCTATGCCCATGGTATTTTAAGTGCGTAATTGTGTGCTCGTGGCACGAATGCTGCTTTGATGGGGCTTAAGCGGAGGCCGGACTGCTAGTCGTGCTCTTGGCGTGCCTGATGATCCTGTTGCGGGGTGCTCCGGACTCTCTTAACGGTGCTTGAAGTTGTTGTCACCGGATTGGTTTGTCGGAGAAGGCCGCATTGTACTTCCGCCACAAGGGCAGCGGTATGTTCTTCTGTTCATAGAGAGCGGTCCATATTTCCGTTCACTGTTATGACCCCGCGTGGTCCTGGCATCTTGAGCTTGAGGTATGCGTACTATGGTACCGCATTGAATCTAGCAAATGCGGTTCGTCCGAGCAGTGCATGATAGCCACTGCGGAAAGGGACGATATCGAAGATTAACTCTTCGCTTCGGAAGTTATCCGGAGATCCAAAGACCACTTCCAATGTTATAGAGCCCGTACAGCGGGCCTCTACTCCAGGAATTACACCTTTAAAGGTGGTTTTAGTGGGCTTGATCCTTGAAGGGTCAATGCCCATTTTATGACCGTGTCCTGATAAAGCAGGTTCAGGCTGCTGCCACCGTCCATAAGGACGCACATGAGGTGGAATCCGTTAATGATTGGGTCTAGGACCAATGCGGCCGAGCCGCCGTGACGGATGCTAGTAGGGTGATCCCTGCGATCAAAGGTGATCGGACAAGCTGACCATGGGTTGAATTTGGGGGCGACTGGATCCATCTCATAGACGTCCCTTAGTGCCCGCTTCCGTTCCCGCTTGGGGATGTGCGTGGCGTAGATCATGTTGACCGTTTTCACCTGGGGGGGAAATTTCTTCTGTCCCCCCTGTGTTCGGATGTCGGGGCTCCTCGTCATCATCGCTGTGCAGCCCCTTGTCCTTGTCTTCGGCGTTTATGTTGCCGGCCTGTTTGAATACCCAGCAATCTCTATTGGTGTGGTTGGCTGGCTTGTCCGGGGTGCCATGAATTTGGCACGAGCGCTCCAATATGCGGTCCAGAATGGACGGTCCCTGATTATTTCTTTTGAACGGCTTCTTCCGATGATCGGGCTTGGATCCGCTGAATCCGGGGTTGACTGTCGTGTCTTCAGTGCTGTCGCCGTTGTTCCGTCGCTTATGTCTGTTACGCTGTGGCTTGCCATTATTGTCGCGGCCATCCGAATTGCCAGAATGTGGCGTAGTGCTGCTGCGAGCCAACCAACTGTCCTCGCCCACGCAAAAGCAGGTCATTAGTGTTGTGAGATCTGCCATGGACTTGGGTTTTCCCTGGCCGAGGTGTCGAGCGAGCCACTCATCACGGATATTATGCTTAAAAGCCGCCAGGGCTTCGGCGTCCGGACAGTCAACTATTTGGTTCTTTTTAGTTAGGAACCGAGTCCAGAATTTCCTGGCTGACTCTCCGGGCTGTTGAGTAATGTGGTTCAAGTCATCGGCGTCAGGTGGTCGCACATATGTGCCCTGGAAGTTGTCGAGGAATGCGTCTTCCATGTTTTCCCAACTGCCAATGGAATTTGCTGGCAGGCTGTTTAGCCAGTGTCGGGCCGGTCCTTTGAGCTTAAGGGGAAGATACTTGATGGCGTGTAGGTCGTCTCCGCGGGCCATGTGAATGTGGAGAAGGAAATCTTCGATCCATACTGCGGGGTCTGTTGTGCCATCGTATGATTTGATGTTTACAGTTTGAACCCTTCTGGGAATTCATGATCCATTACTTCGTTAGTGAAGCAGAGGGGGTGCGCGGCGCCTCTGTGCCGGGCTATGTGGTTACGCAGGTCGAATTGCTCTGGGTGGCTATATTCAGCCCGACCGGACTTGTTGAAGGTGTATCTGGCGTGACGGTCATCGTCGTGTGCCGAGGCGCGCCCCCGCGATCCATAAATCGATCTTGGCCGTCCTGCTTTGTTGCCCCGGGCTGTAGTATGTTGGCGTGGGGGTGTTGCCTGGTATGCGGACTGATATGCCGTTTTATCCCGGCCACGAGGTGGCCGATTAGCCATATGGTGCTCGAGTCCGTATTCCTCGGCTGCCAGGACTTCAGTCCATCTGTCTGTGAGCAGGTCTTGAACAGCTTGGAGTTGCTGCAGCTTCTTTTTCAGGATCCTCGTAGTGGCTATAAGCCGACGCTTGAAGCGCTCCTGCTCTACGGGATCCTCAGCCATGCCGAACTCGTCGTCGCCGAGGCTAATCTCGTCTTCAGAGGGGGCATGTAGCTTTCCTCCTCCGGGTATTCGTCCGTCGCCTGTTCTTCTGGGCTGACCTGCTCATCCTCCTGTTCGGCCTGCTCGAAGGCGGGCTGATCAGGGTTGTATTCTTCTTCGGCACCATTCGGATTGTTTTCGTCTCCTGGGCCGGTATTGCTGTGGTGGGGTGAGGGAGTCCTGGATTAGGGGGTGTCCGGATAGCCGAACTATCACCGTTGACCGGACTCCTGGACTATGAAGATACAAGATTGAAGACTTCGTCCCGTGTCCGGATGG
Organism: Aegilops bicornis; assembly: GCA_021605145.1. NCBI lineage: Eukaryota > Viridiplantae > Streptophyta > Magnoliopsida > Poales > Poaceae > Aegilops > Aegilops bicornis. The sequence goes on along the minus strand of CM038675.1, from coordinate 164,337,483 downwards.
GACTTTCCATGGCGTGGAAGGCAAGCTTGGTGATACGGATATGTAGATCTCTTACCATTGTAACCGACTCTGTGTAACCCTAACCCTATCCGGTGTCTATATAAACCGGAGGGTTTTAGTCCGTAGGACGAACAACAATCATACCATAGGCTAGCTTCTAGGGTTTAGCCTCTCTGATCTCGTGGTAGATCCACTCTTGTACTACCCATATCATCAATATTAATCAAGCAGGAGTAGGGTTTTACCTCCATCGAGAGGGCCCGACCCTAGGTAAAAACATCGTGTCCCTTGTCTCCTGTTACCATCCACCTAGACGCACAGTTCGGGACCCCCTACCCGAGATCCGCCGGTTTTGACACCGACATTGGTGCTTTCACTGAGAGTTCCTCTGGTGCAAAAACATGGGCATCAAGCTCGACTACGCTTCAGTCTATCACCCCCAAACTAACGGTCAAGTCAAGCGAGCAAACGGTCTAATCATGAGCGGCATTAAACCCAGGCTAGTGCGGTCCCTCAAGGAATCTAACACGACCGGTAGAGGAGCTCGACTCCGTACTGGGGCTGCGGACCACGCCCGAATCGCATCGCCGGATTCACATCATTTTTATGGTATACGGCGCAGAGGCAGTTTTGCCCTGCGACATAATTCTTGACTCACGTCGGCGGCGCATGTAATGCGAAGAAAGAGAAGCTAAGCTCGATCGGCAGGACAGCTTGGACGCCTTGGAGGAGGAGCGTGGCGTGGCAAAAGCTCGTTCCGCATTCTATCAACAAAGCAAGCTCGAAGATATCAAAGCAGGAAATGCACGGGCCAAAGCTTACAACGTTGGCGAACTAGTTCTATGCCTGCCGGACAAGAAAAGGACAAACTCAAGCCCAAATGGGAGGGTCCTTCATCATCGCACCAAGTCCGACCGGCGGAGCATACCGTCTGCGAAACGCATCGGATAACCGACTCGAGCGAACCCATGGAACGCAGCCCGTCTCCGAAGATTCTACGCCTAGCGCCGGACTCTGAGTTCGTCTCCTTCCTCCGTCTATATTTTATACTTTAAGCTGTCTTTTATTTCTCTCCTTCTCCCTCCTTTTTTTCCAAAGCCATTAAAGGCTCGTTTGTGCATTGTTCGCACACACTTGACGCGCTATCCGCGCTCATTATACCTGGGGGCTTCTTTAACAGAAGCTTATTTATACGGGCTTTATGCCCAACACATGTGTCACACTTCCGCATGTACCTTTTATTCACCATTATATGCAACGATATGACTTTAATTTTGGCCAAGCTGGGTTGTCTGGCTCCTGTGCTTACCCCTACGTTCTCGATTGTTCGGCTAGGTGGTAAATGGAGCACCTCTGCGATTGTTACCGCCGGGTCAGCCGGACACGTACCTCAGACTGGGTGAAACCGAAAGCTAGCGTTCTTAAGGGAATATTTGGTCGGTGAACTAAAAGACGATTTTTTATTTTCCATTTATCTGCCCCAGATGCTTTTACGCTTTTTTGGTCCAGACATGCACTTTAGGGCATGCCTCCCAGGGAAAGGAACCCCTAACGGAACTATTCTCCCTGGAAGATGTTTCTTACTAACCATGTAATATAACATAACTAGTTGGGCACTTGTCTGATAAAGCACTCATGACCCCTATGCCTGGTCTCCACGCATGCCTCGGTTTTTATATAACCGCGAGGGTATTCGGACACACTCCGGACTATTGGGTCCCGAGGTTGAAGCGAAAAGGTCCGCTACGACAAACGATCTACAATCCGGCTAGAAGGCATTTTACATGTCATTTTAAATTACATAGTCAAATTGATCGATTGTATTCCTCTTCAATGTCGTCTAATAGGCTATCTACTTTACATCCTGCTGGAATACTTTTCCGCCAACTCTACTTGGCCGTACACTAAGCTCACAGGATCTCCTTCCCGTCGGGCCCCACAGTCCGACCTCGGCCATGTGGTTTGGGTCCGCCTTTGTGTACCGCGTCTTCACCATGGCCCGAGCCTCCTGGCGCCTTGACGACATGCCGATATCTTCCATAGTCGGAAGCGTCGCCGTGCTCCCTGAAGCTTCTCTGCAAGCTCTCCAAGGCCTTCGGGCAGGGAGATAGATAGCCACAAGGCCTGGGCGACGCCTTTCATCACATGCCGAACTCGTTCGTGCAGTTGCAATAGCTCGGGAAGAAGGTCACCTGTAGAACCGGGCATTTCTTCTTCAGGACGACCCGTGAGCATACCTACAGACATAACTCTATTAGTTGACTTCCTCGCCGAACTCTTTTTCAAAGTTCGCTCAAGCACTTACTATAAATGCCGTGACGAAGTCGCCGATTCTCGTTCACGGAGTCCGACAGCTGGGCACGAACATCCTTTAGTTCCTCACCCAGCTGGGTGTTGGCATCTTGGAGATTATTTTTCTCTTGCCTCACCCTTGTAAGCACATTCTTGCCGGCCTTCAACCGGCGTAAGAGTTGTTGCTTGTCCGGATCTAGTCCGGCGCCATCTGCAATATTATTGTCAGATTTACACACACGCCGCACTTCACACACTACTTATCTTTTGAAGCATATATTACAAGAGGGGGTCTCTGTGGCTCCCCCTGTAGCGGCTAGTGCGGCCTCAAGTTGGGCCTTGCATTCTTCAAGCTCCTGGGACAGTCGGGTATTCTCTTTTGTAAGATCCTGCATAACAAATGATCCTTAAATCAGTTATTCTAACTATTTTAAGTCTCGGGGGCTACTGGCATATATAACCATCAAATTTCCTCACCCGTATGTCCTTTACATACTGCTCGTGGCTCGCTAGACCATCTTGAGCGGCACGGAGGTGCGCATCTCCCAATTGAAGGCATTCAATGCCTCTTGGGAGAAACATGCGTCACGAAGAACTGTCGTGGCGCTTTGTGATTCATGGCGCTCTCCACCTCGGAGTTGGTGGCGGAAAATCTGTCGGCATCCTCTGTCGGAGGAGCATCCGACGCACGCCTCGTGCTCGCCTCTGCTTCTGGACCCGACTTTGGAGCCTGGCTGGCGGAGGCTCGATTGGCAACCTCTCCGGACACGATCCGCGAGCACTCTTTTTCTGAAAAGAGCACCAGCGTTAATCGCCTTCCGTGAATCAATCACGAATATGGTGACGCGCCATACCGTTGCGGCGGCGTTTCAATCCGGACATCACTTCTTTTTAGCCTGCGGGGCCGTGCTGCCCCTTGTTGGCTAGCCGCCGCGGGCTCGGCCTCCTGCCTTGAAGGCACCCCCTGCGAAACACCATGGGTATACGGTGATCGAAAATAAGCACGGATGGGTCATTATCAGAGTATTGGGACCTCGATCTCAGTTACCTGTGAGGCTGGAAATATTCCGGGGTAATCGGCCGTAATGGCAACCAAGGCATTATCGATGCTTAGTTGGTGAAATACCCCATCAATCAGCTCCACCAATATGTCTGGATCCTCTTGGGAGGCCGGATCGAGGAGCCGCTGGATCCTCGGGTTGTGGAGGCGGGCTGTTTATGTCTTTTTACGGCTGGCGCAGTTCACGCATCAAAATCACAAAATGAGATACCTAACCATGGGAATACGGATCGGATGTGCAAAAAAGAAATGTCCGCTTACCCAGCTTCGAGGATTGTTCATAGAAAATCCGTTCAATGGACTGACGCAGAGAAAATCTTCCTCTTCTCCCTTGTACAGCACGGACAAGGTCTTCACCAGATCGGTGACCGATCCCGGCCCCTTACGGCCATGACTGGTGGCATCGTCCTCCCCATTGAAATCCCACATGGGGTGGCCCCTATACTGGAGCGGCTGCACCCCCCGCATAATGCATGTGGCCATGACACCGATCATGGTTAGTCCGGAATGAGCTAACAATCTTATTCGGATCATCAGGTAAAGGACGTCTCTATCGTCTTCCCTCTGGGAACTCCGCGGGCGCCAACTCAGGCGTTTCTTCAAAGGAGCATTGCTGAACTCCGGGAGACCGATCCGAAAAGGATCCGGCAGTGGGACATCTTCTATATAAAACCATTCTGAAGGCCAGTCTTCAGACGCCTTCTTCGGGGTTCCGGATAGATATCCGGTCCCGGCGATGCGCCATAGCTCGGCTCCTCCCACTTGATATATTGACCCCTCATGAGAACGGGGTACAAGGCAGGATAATCTCTTCCACATCGCAAAATGAGCCTCGACGCCCAAGAACAGTTCGCAAAGGGCCACGAAGCCCGCGATGTGCAAAATGGAGGCAGGCGTAAGGTGGTGTAACTGGAGGCCGTAAAACTCCAAGATCCCCCGGAGAAACGGATGAATTGGAAACCCGAGTCCTCTTACTAGATAAGAGATAAAGCATACCCGCTCTCCTTTAGAGGGATCAGGGACACTCTCCGCTTGCTTTCCGCCCTTGTAGGTGGCAAGTCCGGCTTGAACCGGAACCATGAAGGCCGGGGGAAGAAATCCCTTGGTTTGGAGTGTCACTAGCTTGCTATGCGGGACTGAGCATCTCTCCCAATTTCCAGGCTGAGGGCTGGGAGCGCGAGAGGAGGAGCTGCGTCGACTCTCCATGATGGAATGGATTTTTGTCAGGGGCGCTCCGATGAAAGCTCGCGGAGGGAGGATGGTGTGACTCGGATCTAGATCCTCGTCCCTTTTATAGGCGGCTCATTTGCGCAGCTAGGGGGGTAAGTGTAAAAATACCCTGGCTTTTCGCATTCATTCAAACACGTGGAAGATGGCCGTTATTGGGTGTGGAAGCCAAGGAGCGCAGCATTTATCAGAAGCCGGACACTATTCGACAAGTATATGGAATTTGGAGAAGAACCCGCCTTGCAATGCCGAAGACAATCTATGCGCCGGACTCATCGCCATTGGAGCCTGGTTCGGGGGCTACTGAGGGAGTCCTGGATTCAGGGGTGTCCGGATAGCCAAACTATCACCGTTGGCCGGACTCATGGACTATGAAGATACAAGATTGAAGACTTCGTCCCGTGTCCGGATGGGACTTTCCTTGGCGTGGAAGGCAAGCTTGGCGTCTGGATATGTAGATCTCCTACCATTGTAATCGACTACAGGTAACCCTAACCCTATCCGGTGTCTATATAAACCGGAGGGTTTTAGTCTCAGAGGATCTAACAACAATCATACCATAGGCTAGCTTCTAGGGTTTAGCCTCTCTCCTCTTGTGGTAGATCCACTCTTGTACTACCCATATCATCAATATTAATCAAGCAGGAGTAGGGTTTTACCTCCATCGAGAGGGCCCGACCCTGGGTAAAAACATCGTGTCCCTTATCTCCTGTTACCATCCGCCTAGACGCACAGTTCGGGACCCCCTACCCGAGATCCGCCGGTTTTGACACGGACATGGGGCTTGGAGTGGCGCCGACGACGCCCATTCTTTGCTTTTTTCCCTGAGGTTTTATCCTCTGTTGCCTCATCGCCATTTGTTTCCTTCGGGTGTCCACCATATATATATCATAAGAAGAGGTTGCTGTCCACCGCCCAAAGGAGCGGTGGTTCATGTTCTTCTCTGCATCGTCGTCCATACCGTCGATGTCTTGAAGTCGGGTTCATTACCTCGGTTAAATCATCGACCGTGGCAATGTATTGGGTGGTGGGTGGGCAACGAATTCCTTCATCGCCTGCCTCCCACTCGAGCCGGACATAGTTCGGCGAAGAGCCTCCTGACAAAGAGAGAGACTTTAATGATTCCAGCATGTCGCCAAAGGGTGAGTGCTGGAAGATATCGGCAGCGGTGAACTCCATTACCGGAGCCCATCCTGGCCCGACGGGCTCGGGAGTGCGCGTACTGGAACCAATGTCTAGATATGAATCCGGGGGTTCGGAGTCACAGGCCACCGCAGAGGTAAGACCCTTGTTCGGCTCCACCGCCGATGAGTGTGCGACCTGTGGGGCGGGGTCCATCCCTCCGTCCTTAGGTAGCACAGCCTGCTCCGGATCTAGGTCCGGGGATACTATGGGGGTGATACCCCGAGCTTCGTCCGACGGCAGGTCTAAGCCGTGCTCGTCGTGATTGCCCGGTGCTCCTGGCGTAGGCCCAAATCCATCGAAGATCAAGTCTCCGCGAATGTCCGCCGTGTAGTTCAGGTTTCCTTACCGACCGCTGGCTGTGGGCGAGTTGTCGATCTGCTCAGATGGCCAACCGAGTTGGCCCGCGAAGCGGCCGCCCAACACGTAAGATCTGTCCGGGAGAAAGGTGTCACCCGGGATCGTGTTGTCGACGATGACCGGAGGAGCCATCGAGCCTCGGAGTGACGGCATACGTAGGAACTCTCAGTGAAAGCACCAATGTCGGTGTCAAAACCGGTGGATCTCGGGTAGGGGTCCCGATCTGTGCGTCAAGGCTGATGGTAACAGGAAGCAAGGGACATAGATGTTTACCCAGGTTCGGGCCCTCTCGATGGAGGTAAAACCCTACTTCCTGCTTGATTAATATTGATGATATGGGTAGTACAAGAGTAGATCTACCACGAGATCGTAGAGGCTAAACCCTAAGAGCTAGCCTATGATGGTATGATTGTGATTGTGATCGGCCTTGTAAGGACCAACCTCTCCGGTTTATATAGACACCAGAGAGGGGTAGGGTTTACATGGAGTCGGTTACAAGGAAGGGAATATAATATACGGATCGCCAAGCTTGCCTTCCACGCCAAGGAAAGTCCCATCCGGACACGGGCCGAAGTCTTGAGTCTTGTATCTTCATGCTTCAATAGTCCGGATGTTGTACACAATCCGGCTGTCCGGATACCCCCTAGTCCAAGACTCCCTCACCCTCCACCACCACCCCCTCCATTAATGCCCTCCCTCCCCCTCTTATTTTCCCTCCTCCCACTTCCATTAATGCCTTCCCTCTTCTCTCCCTCTCCTCTCCCACTATCTCCCTAGCTAACTAGCTCTCTCTCTCTCTCTCTCTCTCTCCCTAGCTAGCTAGCTAGCTAGTTAGATCTATATATCTAGAGCTACTAGGTAATTAAGAAGAAAGGTGCTCGATATCCCTCTCGACACATAGCTGAGCAAAAAAGGTGTTTGTGTGGATAGGACCGAAACTATATATATGGGCGATATGAGAATATATATACCGGTGTGTGTGGCATAATTTGAGTTGCCTACATTGTGTATTTGATGAAATAATGTGGGTGACATTAGTTGCCTATGTTTTGCCGAAATGTTGATTCAATTCCGTTTCGGCAAATTTCGGGCATGCATACTCAATATGTCCTATGTTTAGGGAAGGTCATGCCGAATTTTTGTATGAATTTGATCCATGCATGCATATATATGTGGTTATAATATTTGCTCCGCCGCAGGTGATCATGAAGGTCAATGGAAGGATGGTGGAAATATACTGGCAATCCGCTGTGGATGACATGTATGAAAAAATACCGAGGGATGTTTTATGTCCGTGTCGAAAATGCAAAGGAATAGTCAGGCTCAACCCCTTTGAGGGTGGTAAATTCAAGGCGCACCTGCTCATGCATGGTTTCATGCATGGCCATACTCAATGGATAAGTGAAGAAGAAGAAGATGATGATGATGATGATGAGGACGTCGACGGGGCAGGAAATAACGACATGGGGCCACCAGACGAAGAGATGACCGATTATGTGCCTGAAGAGGAAGACGGCCTCGGAAATGTCGATGGCGAAGAGGCAGTTCAAGGCGGAGAAGACGCGGACACGCCACCGTATTTGTCGCTACTAAGTTCAGCCATGCGGGACCCGCATGTTCGAGACCTGCCATGAAGACGACTAGCGACAGAGCTGCTTCTAGAGAGGAGGCCAAATGGCGCAATCGAGGTAGACTCGATGACTCCTTTGTATGATGGTTGTAATAATCCCGAGGTGACCCGCTTGAGTTTCACACTAGAACTTCTAAAGATGAAGGCAAAAACAAATGGACAGATACAAGCTGGATGAGCTTCTGAAGTACCTAAAGAAGGTTCTTCCCGCGGGAAGCCTGTGTCCTACTAGTGTCGAGGAGGCAAATAAAATCGTGTGCCCTCTTGATCTGCCACATATTAGATATCACGCATGCATCAATGATTGCATTATATATCGGAACGAGCACGCGGAAAAAACCATCTGTCCAAAGTGCAATGCTTCACGATATAAAAAGGCCCAAAAGAAAGCTCCATAGAAAGTTGTATGGTACTTTCCGATCACTCCGCGTCTACAGCGGTATTTCGTAGATCCTAAGGAAGCAAAGCTTATGCGCTGGCACGCGGAGAGGGTGAAGCCAGATGACGGAGATGAACCGAAGTCGAGACACCTCGCAGATGCTAGCCGATGGAGAGCATTAAATGCTGAATTTAAATTTTTCGCAAATGATCCAAGGAACATCGTGCTTGGCGCTAGTAGTGATGGCATGAATCCATTTGGCAATCAGAACACCCACCATAGCACATGGCCCGTGTTTGTATGGATGTACAACCTCCCCCCTGGTTGTGCATGAAGGAAAAATACATACACATGGCTATGCTTATTCAAGGGCCGAGACAACCGGGAAATGATATAAATCTGTATCTCGGTTACCTTGAAAGAGGAGTTCTGAGACCTTATGGACAACACCGGCCAAGACATGGGATGCAAGAAAAGGAGAGTATTTCTACATGAGAGCCACGCTGATCACGACGGTGCAGGACTATCTCGGTTACGGCTATCTCTCCGGCCAGCTGTGCCACGGATATTGCGGATGCACGAGGTGCATGGATGATACAACTTCTCTGCAGCTATCGAAAGATGGCGGGACTTCAAAAATCGTGTACATGGGGCATCGAAGATGGCTCGAGAAGGATGACCCATGGAGAAAGTGTGGAGATCTATTCAATGGTAAGGCTGAGCATCGAGGTCCTCCACGTAAGTGTAGCGGTGCAGAAATATACGAGTTATTGAAGAACTGGGAAGAGTGCCCCTCACCGGGAAAGACGAAGAAAAAGGCGCCGGAGCCCCTGCTGAAGATATGGAAGACGAGATCTGTTTTCTAGGGCTTGGAATACTGGCCCACACTCGACACGCCTCATAGCCTTGGTCAAATGCTTATCACAAAAAATATCCTTGAGAGTTTGATTGGAACATTGATGAACATGCTGGAGAGGACCAAGGATGGGCCGAAGGCAAGAAAAGACTTGGAATTTTTGAAAATCAGGAAAGATCTTCAAATGCCCGGTAAAAGGTCGACAGAGGAGACCGAGACGGAGACGGAGACGGAGACGGAAGATAGGGGCAAAAAAGTAAACAAGACGGAAGAACAATATTGCCCCCCCCTCTTGCTTCACCTTAGATCCGAAGGAGGTCGATCAATTGTTCAAGTGCCTTGCCGGAATCAAAGTTAGTTCCAGATACTGTGGGAAGATAAGCAGATATCTGGACACTAAGAAAAAAAGGTTCAGTGGGATGAAGTCTCACGACTGTCATGTGATGATGACGCAGTTACTCCCGGTTGCACTTAGAGGGATTATGGACACACATGTGCGTGAGACGCCATCGACATATGCCACTTTTTTGATGCTATCTCTCTAAAGTCGATAAGTGTGAAGCAACTCCATAGGCTACGAGGAAGAGATCGTTGTCATCTTGAATGAGCTAGAGATGCACTTCCCGCCCGCGTTCTTTGATGTCATGGTGCATCTATGTGTCCACATCATGGACGACATCATCGACCTAGGGCCGACATTCCTGCATAGCATGATGTCGTTCGAGAGGATGAATGGGGTAATCAAAGGATTCGTTCGTAACATGTCCCGGCCCGAGATGGAAGCATAGCCCAGGATATCTCGACCAAAGAGTGCATCTCTTTCGTGAGAGTTATCGACCAAAGACCACATTGTTGGTTTGCCCATCAACAAGCAATCGTGGAAGGCTCGAAGGCGAAGGTCACACCAACGGTCATAGGGATGTGAATGTGTTACGCTCGGGCCGACGAAATGACCTTGACAGGGCAAACTTAGTAGTGCTACAACACCTAGATGTGCTAGAAGATTTCGTGACACTGCACAAAGAGACCATCGCAAAGAAGTACCGTGACCGTGGGGTGCACAGGATGGACGCTGAAGTTATTAGAGAGCACAACTCCACTTTCTTGCGTTGGTTCAAAGAGCGAGTTCTGGCTAATCCCCCGGACGAGGGTTGTCCGAACGGAACACTCATATACGCCTTAGCACATGGCCCCTCGACCAACCTCACGACTTATCAAGCATACGATATCAACGGATACATGTTCTACACGGAGGAGAAAGATAAAAACAGTGATGACCAAAACTTCGTGGGTGACGATTGAAGCCATGACCGGGAATGTAATTGAAAGATATTACGGAAGGGTCGAAGAGATATTGGAGCTTAACTACTCTCGATTGCATAACGCGACGATGTTCCGTGTCAGATGGGCTAAAAATGTACACAGAGAAAACCGACATTTCACTACCATGTGTATACCCGACTCCCATGATAGCGGTACCGTCGACGCCATCGCCAAAAATGAGCCATGGGTACACGCTAGACACGTGACACAATGTTTCTTCATAACTGATCCGATCAATCCCAGCCGTGTTGTCGTGAGGAGAAGCAAAAGGAGCATCGCCGGAATGGATGGAGTCGCCAACGAGAAAGACTATGACCAGTACGGTGATCCGATGAGGGAAGATGATGCTGATGACGACGAAACATATGTCAAAAGAATGAAGACTACATTACCTCACGAAGATCGTAATCCACGGAGAAGGAAAAGTCACGACCATGGGCTCAATTATTCGACAACGAACAAAAGAGGGAAGAAGATCAGTCTAAGGCGTCATTGCCGCCCAAGCTGACAAACTAATCCCAAAGTTTGTGTGTGTCTAGCTATTTTGTATACCGCCGATAGCGGTCAAACGATGTAAAATATATATTATACTAATTATTATCCGGAGGGTAACAATGGTATATTGCAAAATGAAAGAAAAAGAAAAAGGAAAGTGTAAATGAAATAAAAAGAAAAATAAAAAGAAAGGAAGTTTTGCAAAATGAAATGAAAAGAAAAATAAAAAGAAACTAATAAGTTGTGGAAAATGAAATGCAAGAAAAATAAAAAAAGAAAAAGAAAAAGAAAAAATAAAAAGGAAAAAAAGAGTTAGTAGTAGCGCGTTTTATCCAGGGAAGCGCTATAGCTAAGAAAAAGGAAAATAAAAAATAAAGAAAGAAAAGAAGTAGCAGTAGCGCGTTTTTGCTAGACCAGCGCTATAGCTAAGTTAGCTATAGCGCGTTTTGCCAACACGCGCTATAGCTAAGTTAGCTATAGCACCAGTCCGCTCGATCCCCTCTGACTCTCTCTCACTCGCTCCGCTCGATCCCCTCTTGACTCCACCGCCGACGCCGCCCATCGCCACGCCAATGCCAACCGCCCGCCCCGCCAGCCTTGACCTCGCCCCGCCCGCCCGCCGCCCGATGCCAGCCCGCCCGACCACGCCCGCCCGATGCCAGCCCGCCCGCCCGCCCGCCCGACCCCACCCGCTCGGTATGCCCCCCGCCCCTCTTCCTTCCTCTCCGATCCCTCAGCCCCGACTCTCTCTCTCTCTTTCTGAACCCCTCCCGCTCTCTGCAGATCGGCGACCCCAGCGACCCCGACGCTGGCCATCGACCCCGACCCCTTCAGCGCCTCCCTCCGTGAAGCAGCCGGCGACGCCCAGCAACGCCCGCTAGCACTAGACAGGTGCCTTAATTTAATTGTTGTTAGTGTTAGTTAGCTTAATTTGCTGTTAGTGCTAGTTAGTTAATTGCTGTTAGTGTTAGTGTTAGCCCAAAGGATAGTTAGTGTTAATATTGATGCATGTGTCTGCTGCTGTTTTTGAAATTCATTTAGAGCACAATCGCTCGCTTAAATATTTTGTGTGTTGCTGCTTAGTTAATTTTTGAAATTCAGTTAGTGTTAATATTGATGCATGTGTGCTGCTGCTATTGATGCATGTGTGCTGCTGCTATTGATGCATGTGTGCTGCTGCTATTGACAGTAAATTCAGTTAACTGAATCATGCATGATTCAGTTAATTCAGTATGTGTGATGATGATTTGGCTGCTACTGAGATCTTCTATGTAGTGAGATCAGTTTTGCAGCTTATATTGATGATTTGGCAAAATATTGACCTAAGTGACCTATGTTTTGCCGAAAATGTTGATTCATTTCCATTTCGGCAAATTTCAGGCGCTTTATATGTGCACTTTCAAGCAAAGGTCATGCCGAAATTTTCCGTGAATTTCGGCATGACTTGTGCTAGAAAGTTGGACATATCGAGTGCTTGAGATTTGTCGCGACGGGAATGAACGACATTTCACGCAAAACAAAGGTCGTCACTTTTTTGTCATTATTCACTTTATTATATGAAGCTCGATAATTAAACGACTACGACATTGAACCCTAGGAAACATGACCGACACCGATGAGGCCGGAGGTTCTCACTCCCAATTAGGTCGAGCACACGCCTACCTCGACTTTTTGGCAGATCAGAGAGACAGAAGTCGGGTGTCCGACGGATGACGACGGTGGTGGCGTACGGCCATTAATCGATGCCACCAACGATACCGGCACTGAGAGTGGCGCTGATGATGTTCCTAACTATAGCACGGAAGGTGGGACCTCCCAAGCCAGTGAGGGAAAGAAGGAAAAGAGCACACGAGACCGAAATGAGCTCGGCACCGGAAGGCTAGTGGTCATGGCGGTGCACCCTGGTGAGTTGGATCCAATAGAGCCGCGAGAAGTGGCAGCGTGTTACGGCAACCAACTAGCATGCATTCTACGGGATACCGCTAACATCAACACCACAAAAATACGGAAGAATGATCAGTTGAAGAAGCTGCTTCTAACTAGGTTGCACGCAAGATTCCAGTTCCCCGGTCGGAATGACGATGTCGACCCATGGGATGATGAGGGAATGAAAAAAATCAACAACAAAGCCCTAGGGAAGTTCAGCAATGCATTGAGCGCTTGGAAAACTAGGGTGAAAAGGGCGATTCTAGTAGACCATGAAACCTACGCCGAGATTGTTGCAGACAATCCGAAAATTACGATACAGGACTTTCAAAGGTTCAAGGAGAGTTGCAATGAAGAAGCTGCCAAGGCCAGGTCGGAGAGAGGCAAGCAGCTGCAGGCAAAGAACATGGGGAACCACCTCCTTGGAAGTCGTGGTTACACGGGAAAGAGGCCCGTGTGGGCTAAGGAGGACGCAGAACGTGAACGCCGGGATCCTGCACCCATTGGCTGAGTTCACCGACCAAGCAGGAGCACGACTTCATCAGGGCCCGATTCTCGTGGGACCCCAAGAAAAAGATTTTTTCATCCACGGGCCAACTAGGAAATTCATGAGATTACTGGTAATTATCCTTTTTACCACCTTACATATTAGGTTCTCATCAACGAAGTCTACTACATTCTAGTCGCATTCGTAAATGATTTACGGTCCATTTTGCAGAGAGAGCAACTCAAGCTTGCGGCCGAGAGCGACTCGTCGACTCGATCGACTCGATCGTCGGCCAGTACAAGTGGGACACTCCTTTCAACCGGGCCATGAACATAATGATGGGAGACCCGCCCGGCCAGCGGCCACGATATGGACGTGTGCATGGCGCCGGGGATGGGGCCACTTGGAAGTACTATTATAGCGAGGACCCCGAGGCCAAAAGACAGAGGAAGAAGTTTAGTCAAGTGACTATCGACGAGAAGGTGGCGCGGGCGATGGAGAAAGCAAAAGCTGAGACCAAAGCTGAGATAATCGCTGCCTGTAGATCTGATTTCGTGGATGCCTTTACAACCTTGATTCCAACAGTGGTCACATGGGTGCAACAAAATCCAAATGCGCCACCAAGTGAATTTCCCATGCCCAGCTTCACCGAGCAACTCAATGAACATCGCACCCATACCAGATTACCTAGTATGGCAACCGGGCGCACCTGCACCTCCTCCAAAGACTGCTCTGCGCCAGCTCTCATAGCAGCCCTAGTCTGCCTCTCGCCTTGAATGTCGGGCCGTCAACATTGGCTGAGCTCGACGCCCTCACAGTAAATACGCGTCGTCGCACCTTCATCAACTCAACTAATTAATTAATCTTCAGTTGCCGTTCTTTTTGGATCTCTGGCGCTGCACGTATATGTCTTTGTAGGCCGACTCCACTCTATGCACCCTCCTTTACAACATGAAGGGCGGGTTAGTGGATGTGGGGAAGGGTACTATAGTGAAGCCTAAGGATCGATTGTTTCACCGCCGGCAGATGCCTGATAACGCCTTAAGGGTCTCCGTGGCAAGTGTTAAAGTGGGCTACAAGGGTCTCCCTCGTCCGATAAAAACCGATGGAGAGGATGACGAGACCCCCACGCAGCTTGGCCAATGGAAAAATTGGCCGATCCTATGGCCGAAAAATCTTCTTCGTGTCGAGGTGGCCGGGAGCACACCAACGGGACCTCATGAAGGTATGACCACAACACCACCTACACAAGTACAACCATCGTGTGTGCTGCTTGCTGAGATCGAGAGACATGAGGAAGGAGGGCCAATCATTCACCGGCAGATGATGCCATCTGCCCCATGGAAGAGGATAGGGATCATGACATGGAGGATGCCGACGATGACCCTAACCAGTATTTCAATACTGCCTTTGACAACGAAGTAATAACGAGTCAACCATATGAATATGAGATGCATGTACCAGAGCCAGGACGTCCTCGGGAGTGCAAGAAGTCTTTGTTCACGCAATCCTCGCAGGACACGCCTCCAGATGCCGCTTCCACCCAAGCTCAACTACTTAGCCAGAGTCGTCCAACGCTGAGCCCGGCAACACTAGGGGTGGTGCTCAGGGAGGGTCTGACAGACCCACCAAAGACCTCAGCCCACCAAGAAGAAGCAGAGGAAGAGACCGGCAAGGAAACCCAATAAAGTCGGGCAATGTTGGTTCTAGCAGCCAGTAGCCTTCGACCAAGGTTGACCATGTACCGATGAAACATGCGCCATTAATCCATGTCGCGGGAGAGCCAATGGTACCGGAGAATGCACTAGCTGCCATAGAAGGGGATCTCAGGAGACTCCATGACCATGTGCTTTCGACAGAGAGAAGCCTCCTCGCCTCGGATGATCCAGGATACCCACTTTATACGGTTCATGTGCCGAGAAGTTGCAAGATGTATGTCCACACATGCCCCGCGGACCTCTTCTTCCTGAGGTTTGATTACATCTTCCAGATGTTTCAAATGAGGACACTCGATTTTACGTTCGTCCGCCTGTATGCGCTGCACATGAACTACATCGTCAGGAGAGAGCAAGTCACCGGCCTTGCGGTCGTGGACCCATACTACATGCATGAGGGCTTCTTGTCAGTCAACGACGCCGATCGTCAATATGCGAGTCAGTACATCGAAGAATTCTTGGTCAGCAATAATGACAAAGAAACGATTCTCCTACCTTATCATCCCAGGTAAGTCATCCGCTGATAGCACTATAACACATACATCCTTTCGTGCATTTCAATAGTTACTTTGCACGCATGGAGGCTAAACTTGATCGTGTATTTTGCGCAGCGGGCGGTGTCGTGCAGTTCTCATTGTTCTTTACCCGCGTTACTCCCGCGCTCTATATTTGGACCCGTCGAAGAACATACAGAAGAAAGATTACACACACATAAAGTATGTTCTGGACAGAGCTATGCTGGGCTTCAGCATGCGGGGTGGCTACATCCAACACAAAAAAACAAATAAGGCCGGGCTTTGTTTCACCCACAAGACTGACTTCTGTTGCATCCAGCAACCGGCAAGAAGTGAGAATGATGGATTGTACGTCATCCATCTAATGATGGAGTACATAAGGGATGTGCAATCACTTTGCATGAAATCTTCATCCGATACCCATATCCAGAGATGGGCGAAGCCTTTGAGCCGTGCCGGATAATCGACTTCGAAATGATTTCTACCGGATCCAACAGGAAATTGCATCCATCATCATCAAAGATGTCCTCGAAGAGAATGGGATGTTCTACGCCGGCCCAATATCGCGAGCTGACGTCCGAACCCGCATTGCCCTACAACGTCAGGACATGACGCCTTTCACTAAGCTTGGGTCTGTCCTCTCGGATATGGATAGATGGGAAGAGTGCACTGCTTAAAAACAATGTGTCTGTTTAGTTACTTGTTACTTTCTGTACGACGAAACTTCGAATCTCTCAGTACGACGAAACTATTATATGTATGGTGCCGCGCTCTAGTTAATTACTTTTGGTACGATAAATTTGTTGACTATGTTTACTATATATGTTGCTTCCGTTTCATAACTGTTTTGTTGAATTCGCTTCATGGTATATATATGTGCATCTCTGACAGGTATATAAATCAACGATGGCGAGGAAGTGGTATGCCGTGTATGTAGGGCATGTTTCGGGTGTGTATGATGAGTGGCCAGAGTGTCAGGCCCAAGTCTCTGGCTTCTCCGACGGAAGCCAGAAAAGGTTTGATAGCAGAGTGAAAGCCGAAGCTAATTAATTGAGATTCATAGCAAAAAAGGGGATTCAGAACCAGCGCCGCTACAAAAACTACTACATAATACCGTTTTTGATCATCGTGATCGCTCTTATCGTGTATGTCTTAGTTTAGGTAGATGATGAAACATGTGTCTACGGTGACAATGTAAGATACATGTCATGTGTATCGCTATTTCGAGATGACGATGAGATCGACATCATTTGTGTTGAGACTATGTTGATATGATGAGACTATGTTCTACCACTTCGATGATGATGATGAGACATTCCTTTTTCATATAGTTCCAGTGTATGTGTATGTTGTAACTGTATAAAACAAGTAAAAATACGAATACAACAACATAAAAAAAGAAAATACTAGCAGTAGTGTGGGGTATTGGAGTAGTAGTAGCGCTGCTTACCAGTAGCGTTTGTTTATTGGGCCACGCTACTAGCATTAGCAATAGCGATGGGCAGAGGCGCGCTACTGCTAGATACAGATAGCAGTAGCGCTGGTTCAAACAAGCGATACTGCTAAAAAATAGCTGTAGCGACGTAGCAGTAGCATGCCCACCCGCGCTACTAATAGCCAAATAACCAGCACTACTAATAAGGGTTTTCCTAGTAGTGTCAATCTCCTCCTTTATGTGTCCTTGCCTCGTGTCTCTCATACGGTCCCACACACGTGTAAACTCTCGCCCCTCTTTTCATCAATCTCACAACCGCACACTCCTCCCCCTATCTAGCTAGTAGCTGGGCCTCTCGCACCACCTCCTAGCTCCATTCTCTCTGCCTATCCGTCTCGCCGGGCCTTATTTGCCTCTAACAAATGGACATACACCGACCGATCTCCCGCTATACATATAGCTAGCTAGGTCCTTATAACTCATTTTTTTCCACGCGTTGATCGATCTACCTCATTACTTATGTCTCCCCCTTCCTCCGACAAACAACAATTGATCTACCGATCTAGTTAGGTTTGCTTACCAAACACATGGTTCCCTTCATCATCCATGGATGTGTCCCGACAGATCTATCACGCACAGGCACACACAGAAACACATCCACATTCTTATAGATAATATTGCAGTTCCACCCTCAGTTTGTCTAGTAGGCCTCTCCCACCATCTTCGAGAAGCAACTCCATCACCCATCCAACACTCTACCCCTCTCCCTCCCTCTCTCTCTCCTCTCTCTCTGTCCCATCCTATTTCCCGTCCTTCAGTTATGTATGGATGTCGACCTATCTCCCTCAAGACATAGTTGGGTCTCTCCTTCTCAGCACATATATGAGTCGTTCTACCTCTATAGTTAGGAATCTGCCTACCCCTCCCCCACCCCCTCCCACACACACACACCGATACATCGAGCGCTCTAGTCATGTCTCCCTGCCACACACAAACTTGACATGTGCCGTCTGACGTTCCGGTAGCTAGGTCAGTCGCCCTATATCTTTGACTTGCACACGCACACAATTTCGATGGCTCTCTTCATCGATCTCACACCCACCCACTTGATCCTCTCTTCGACTCTATCGATATCTATGACCCCTCCCTCTCTTCTTGTGGATCGCCCGACCCTCTATATAGGATATGGATAGGCCTCCATTTCACACACATTGCATGCAAAATTTTGTTTGAGATGTCATCGACACATATTCCCACAAATACATTCACGAAATCAACCTCCCCCCCCCAAACAAAAAACACTCACGAACGCACAAGCCATTTGTCTTGGTTTGTATCTCTCACACACCCCCACGTAGGTGGGGGACGTGCATGAAGAGAAGAGGTGTACGCACGGCGCACGTACTCCCGTCTCTTTCCCAACCACACCCGCGCGGGTACACGGTGGAGCTCATTTCTGTACAAGAAGGTAGACCACGTGGTAATTTGACACGTGTACTGGTTGTCCACTAGATGGAGGGAGGATCGTCTACCACGGGTGAACAAACAAATTGCGACTTGACGCGTTATGTTAAAAAAGAGGCAAACCATGTGGGGCCTACCTTCGAGGCCATGCTCTATACACTGGAGTACTTTTGATGTGTCCCGTCAACTCGCAGAATGAGGAGAAGCTTGCTTAGTACGCCGTCTCCCCGCCCACGGGCGCGCTGGCTCACAGGATGAGATGAAGCCTGCTTACTAGTAGTAGTACTGTACGCCTTACGCCCGCTCCCTCGCCCACGCGCGCGGTGGCTCGCAGGACGAGGAGAAAATTTTACTACTCCCTCCGTTTACTCCTCGTCCCTACTACCTTGGTTAGAGAGATTATCATATTGTTTGGAATATATATGTCCTTTAGTAGATTTCAATATGAACTACTAGTACATACTCCAAATATTGATGTATATAGACGTATTTTAGAGTCTAGATTCACTCATTTTGCTCCGTATGTAGCATAAAGTTGAGACACTTATTTTGGAACGGAGGGAGTACATATTTGCTATGATTTGTCAATCATTGAGATGCAATAGCATGCATGCTAGTCTCCTTTGTATTTGATGAAATGTTGCAACGGGCAACCTTGGACGCAAGATACATGTAACAGAAGCTGGAAGCTTCATAACATTGTACTATCTCGCTGATAAATTACAGTACGTACTATACAAGTACTTCCTCCGTTCCTAAATATAAGTCTTTGTAGAGATTTCACCATGAACCACATATGGATGTATATAGATTCATTTTAAGTGTAGATTCATTCATTTTGTTCCGTATGAAGTCCACCTATTAGAATATCTACAAAGACTTATATTTAGGAACGAAGGAGTACTACGTAAAGAGTTAGGTGTCGCACGGTGTCCAAAAAATATGGTGATAGTGTGAGGTGGGCCATGTAATCATTGAGCCTGCGTGTTGATGACCCACAAGTATAGGGGATCTATCGTAGTCCTTTTGATAAGTAAGAGTGTCGAACCCAACGAGGAGAAGAAGGAAATGATAAGCGGTTTTCAACAAGGTATTCTCTGCAAGTACTGAAATAGGTGGTAACAGATAGTTTTGTGATAAGATAAATTGTAACGAGCAACAAGTAACAAGAGTAAACAAAGTGCAGCAAGGTGGCCCAATCCTTTTTGTAGCAAAGGACAAGCCTGGACAAACTCTTATAATAGGAAAAGCGCCCCGAGGACACATGGGAATATCGTCAAGCTAGTTTTCATCACGCTCATATGATTCAAGGCTCGGTACTTTGATAATTTGATATGTGGGTGGACCGGTGCTTGGGTGTTGTTCTTACTTGAACAAGCATCCCACTTATGATTAACCTCTATTGCAAGCATCCGCTACTACAACAAAAGTATTAAGGTAAACCTAACCATAGCATCAAACATATGGATCCAAATCAGCCCTTACGAAGCAACGCATAAACTAGGGTTTAAGCTTCATCACTCTAGCAACCCATCATCTACTTATTACTTCCCAATGCCTTCCTCTAGGCCCAAATAATGGTGAAGTGTTATGTAGTCGACGTTCACATAACACCACTACAGGCTAGACAACATATCAAAATATCGAACGAATACCAAATTCACATGACTACTAATAGCAAGACTTCTCCCTTGTCCTCAGGAACAAACGTAACTACTCACAAAGCATATTCATGTTCATAATCAGAGGGGTAATAATATGCATAAAGGATCTGAACATATGCTCTTCCACTAAATAAACCAACTAGCATCAACTACAAGGAGTAATCAACACTACTAGCAACCTACTAGCACCAATCCCGGACTTGGAGACAAGAATTGGATACAAGAGATGAACTAGGGTTTGGAGATGAGATGGTGCTGGTGAAGATGTTGATGGAGATTGCCCTCTCCGATGAGAGGAGCGTTGGGGATGACGATGGTGATGATTTCCTCCCGGAGGGAAGTGTCCCCGGCAGAACAGCTCTGCCGGAGCCCTAGATTGGTTCCGCCAAGGTTCCGCCTCGTGGCGGCGGAGTCTCGTCCCGAAAGGTTGCTTAATGTTTTTTTATCATTGAAAGACTTCATATAAGAGAAGATGGGCATCGGAGAGCCGCCAGGGGGCCCACGAGGTAGGGGGGCGCGCCCCCCACCCTCGTGAGCAGGGTGTGGGCCCCCTGGCCTTCATCTTTGGCGATGATTTTTCTTTATTTATTTTAAGATATTCCGTGGAGTTTCAGGACTTTTGGAGTTGCACAGAATAGGTCTCCAATATTTGCTCCTTTTCCAGCCAGAATTCCAGCTGCCGGCATTCTCCCTCTTCATGTAAACCTTGTAAAATAAAAGAGAATGGCCATAAGTATTGAGACATAACGTGAAATAACAGCCCATAATGCGATAAATATCGATATAAAAGCATGATGCAAAATGGATGTATCAACTCCCCCAAGCTTAGTCCTTGCTTGTCGTCAAGCGAAAAGTTGATAACAATAAATATGTCCTCGTGTTTAGAGGTAGAGGCGTCGATAAAAATAAAATACGGGCATGAAGGCATCATGATTATTCTTATAACAGCAACATATATAGAATTTTTCATATGATTACTTATGTTCAAGTGATGATCTTTTCACAATGCAAAAGTATGAATCAGAAACCTTATTGAGCACCAACAAATTATAACCTCAGTCATTGAAGCAATTGCAATTTATCATAACATCGGAAAGAGTCTATGTCAGAGCTTAAAAGCAAGTCCACATACTCAACTATCACTTAGTCCTTCATAATTGATAACACTCACGCAATACTTGTGGTTACGGAGTTTTAATCGGACACATAGAAAGATAGGGGCTTATAGTTTTGCCGCACAACCTTTTACCTCAAGGGTAATGTCAACAATAATAATTCATGCTCCCCTACATCCAATTAGATATGTATATCATGTTCTTTCCAACATGCTGGGCTTGCCAAAGGATAAAATGAAAAGGAAAGGTGAAGATCACCGTGACTCTTGCATAAGGTAGAGGATAATAATAAAAGATAGGCCCTTCGCAGAGGGAAGCAGAGGTTGCCATGCGCTTTTATGGTTGGATGCACAAAATCTCAATGTGAAAGAACGTCACTTTATATTGCCCCTTGTGATATGAACCTTTATTATGCAGCCCATCGCTTTTATTACTTCCACATCACAAGATCGTATAAAGCTTATTTCTCCCACACTAATCAATCATACATGTTTAGAGCAATTTGTATTGCTTTGCACCGATGACAACTTACTTGAAGGATCTTACTCAATCCATAGGTAGATATGGTGGACTCTCATGGCAAAACTGGTTTAAGGGTATTTGGAAGCACAAGTAGTATCTCTACTTGGTGCTGAGAATTTGGCTAGCATGAGGGGGAAATGCAAGATCAACACGTTAGAGGATCCATGACAACATACTTTATCTCAGATATAAGAAAACATAACTCATTATGTTGTCTTCCTTGTCCAACATCAACTCTTTAGCATGTCATATTTTGATGAGTGCTCCCAGTCATAAAAGATGTCAATGATAATATATCTATACGTGAAACCTCTCTTTCCTTATTACTTCCTATTAATTGCAACGATGACCAAAGCTATATTTGCCAACTCCCAACAACTTTTAATCATCATACTCTTTTCTATGTGAAGTCATTACTCTCAATAAGATCAATATGAACTCTTTGTTTCTTTTTATTCTTTTGTTCACCCAAGATCATGGCAAAATAATCAAGCCCTTGACTCAACACTAGTCTTTATTATATAGCTCACGGACTCGATTACAAAGAGGGATCATAAAGCAAAACTCAAAACTAGATCATGCCATGACTTTATTCTACTAAATCAACATACTACTAAAAGGATCGAACCAAGAAAAACAGTAAAGATAGGAGTTGTGATGGTGATACGATACCGGGGCACCTCCCCCAAGCTTGGCAGTTGCCAAGGGGAAGTGCCCATACCCATGTGATTATGTCTCCTTTGTTGGTGAAGAAGGTCGCGGAGGTGATGGATAGTCGCACATCGAGCGTAAGAGGTCTTCCAACTTGCGGATAATGCCCTTGAGTGCAACAATATGCTCCTTCAACAAAATATTTTCACTTGTGAGATACTTGTTTTGAATACGAGCTAACCCAATCATCTTGAAAGCTTCGATTTCAATTGGGGTGAGGAAGTTGTGATCAAGTTGGAGGGTGTGTTCTGCTGCCGGAGCTTGGTCCTCCGTGGCCTTCTTGATCCTTTCATCCTTGTTGATCTCCATGGGTTCTCCCCTCTTCAGCTCTATCTTCATTAGCCAAGCATCTTTGTCACCATTGTCGGAGGGGGGGACGACATGATGCCTGGCCTTGACAACCCTGACAGAAAACAGCTCGAAACAAGAACAAAGGATAATTGCGTGATACGGGAGTCAAAACCTTTGGGAGAATATATAATGAATTTTTACCGACCAAAATACGTATCATGCAAGAAAACGGAGTCCGGTAGGCACACGAGGTGCTCACGAGGTAGGGGGCGCGCCCAGGAGGGTAGGGCGCGCCCACCACCCTCGTGGGGCCCTCGTGTCCTTCCCAGACTGCTACTTATTTTTCTATTTTTCTAAATATTCTAAAATGGAGAAATATTGCCTTAGAAATTGTTTTGGAGTCGGTTTACTTACCGTACCACATACATATTCCTTTTCAGAGTCTGAGACGGTCTGGAAAGTGTCCCTTATGTATTCCTCCGGGGTTACGATTTCAATAATATTGGTCTCAACATTTATGGGATTACCTAAGATATAATGTTTGATCCTTTGACCGTTTACCACCTTCGGATTTGTGCCTTCGAAGTTGTTGATTTTTATGGCACAGGAACAATAGACCTCCTCGATAATGTAAGGACCTTCCCATTTAGAGAGAAGTTTTCCTGCAAAAAATCTTTAACGAGAGTTGTATAGCAATACATAATCACCTACACTAAACTCACGCTTTTGTATCCTTTTGTCATGCCATCTTTTAACTTTTTCTTTAAACAATTTGGCATTTTCATAAGCTTGGGTTCTCCATTCATCAAGTGAGCTAATATCAAATAACCTTTTCTCACCGGCAAGTTTGAAATCATAGTTGAGCTCTTTAATAGCCTAATATGCCTTATGTTCTAGTTCGAGAGGTAAGTGACATGCTTTTCCATAAACCATTTTATACGGAAACATACCCACAGGATTCTTATATGCAGTTCTATAGGCCCATAATGCATCATCAAGTTTCTTGGACCAATTCTTTCTAGACCTATTAACAGTCTTTTGCAAAATTAATTTGAGCTCTCTATTACTCAATTCTACTTGACCACTAGACTGTGGGTGATATGGAGATGCAATTCTATGATTAACATCATATTTAGCAAGCATTTTACAGAAAGCACCATGAATAAAGTGTGAACCACCATCAGTCATTAAATATCTAGGGACTCCAAACCTCGGAAAAATAACTTCCTTAAGCATTTTAATAGAAGTGTTATGATCAGCACTACTAGTTGGAATAGCTTCTACCCACTTAGTAACGTAATCAACAGCAACCAAAATATGTGTATATCCATTAGAGGCAGGAAAAGGTCCCATATAATCAAAGCCCCAAACATCAAATGGTTCAATAACAAGTGAATAATTCATAGGCATTTCTTGACGTCTACTAATATTACCAATTCTTTGACATTCATCGCAAGACAAAACAAACTTACGGGCATCTTTGAAGAGAGTGGGCCAATAAAAACCGGATTGCAATACCTTATGTGCAGTTCTATCTCCACTGGTGTCCTCCATAAGCTTCGGAGTGACACTTGCGTAGGATCTATTCATGTTCATGCTCAGGTACACAACGTATGATAACACCATCTACTCCTTCTTTATAAAGATGTGGGTCATCCCAAAAGTAATGTCGCAAATCATAGAAAAACTTTTTCTTTTGTTGGTATGTGAAGCTAGGTGGTATAAATTTAGCAACAATATAATTAGCATAATCAGCATACCATGGAGTGCTACGAGAAGTGCTTATTACATATAATTGTTCATCAGGAAAGCTATCATCAATAGGTAGCGGGTCATCAAGAACATTCTCTAACCTAGATAAGTTATCTGCAACGGGGTTCTCAGCTCCTTTTCTATCAACAATATGCAAATCAAATTCTTGCAGCAATAGAACCCATCTAATAAGTCTAGGTTTAGCATATTTCTTTTCCATAAGATATTTAATAGCAGCATGATCAGTGTGAATAGTTACCTTAGAATCAACAATATAGGGTCTGAATTTATCACAAGCAAATACAACTGCTAAAAGTTCCTTTTCGGTGGTAGCATAATTTCTTTGAGCATTGTCTAGAGTCTTACTAGCATAATGGATAACATTTAATTTCTTATCAACTCTTTGCCCTAGAACAGCACCTACAGCATAATCACTAGCATCACACATAATTTCAAAGGGTAAATTCCAATCAGGTGGCTGAACAACAGGTGTAGAGACTAATGCTTTCTTAAGTGTTTCAAATGCTTCTACACAATCATCATCAAAGACAAATGGTACATCTTTTTGTAATAAATTAGTCAGAGGCCGAGAAATTTTTGAGAAGTCCTTAATGAACCTCCTATAAAATCCGGCGTGGCCAAGGAAACTTCTTATAACTTTGATGTCCTTGGGACATGGCATCTTTTCAATAGCATCAACCTTGGCTTTATCAACTTCAATACCTCTTTCGGAAACTTTGTGCCGCAAGACAATACCTTCATTAACCATAAAGTGGCACTTTTCCCAATTCAAGACAAGATTAGTTTCTTCACATCTCTGCAAAACTCGATCAAGATTGCTCAAGCAATCATCAAAACAGGAACCATAGACGGAAAAATCATCCATGAAGACCTCACAATTTTTTTCACAAAAATCAGAGAATATAGCCATCATGCATCTTTGAAAGGTAGCAGGTGCATTACATAAACTAAAAGGCATACGTCTATAAGCAAAAGTACCAAAAGGGCAAGTAAAAGTAGTCTTTGATTGATCTTTAGCCGATACAGGTATTTGAGAGAAACCGGAATAACCATCTAGAAAGCAATAATGTGTATGTTTGCATAATCTTTCTAGCATTTGATCAATAAAGGGTAAGGGGTAATGATCTTTCTTAGTAGCTTTATTTAATTTGCGGAAATCAATTACCATCATATAACCTGTGATAATTCTTTGCGGGATCAACTCATCTTTATCATTAGGGACAACAGTAATACCTCCCTTCTTAGGGACACAAAGGATGTGACTTACCCAATGACTATCAGCAATGGGATAAATTATACCTGCCTCCAGAAGCTTGAGTATTTCTTTTCTTACCACTTCTTTCATTTTAGGATTCAAACGTCGTTGAGGATCATGAACTGGTTTGGCATCCGCTTCCAAATTTATTTTATGTTGACATAGAGTGGGACTAATGCCCTTATGATCATCAAGAGTATATCCAATAGTGGCACGGTGCTTCTTCAGAGTTTTCAATAATCTTTCTTCTTCATGCTCTGAAAGGTTAGCACTAATAATAACAGGATATATTTTCTTTTCATCAAGATAAGCATATTTAACATTATCGGGCAACGGTTTAAGCTCAAACACGGGATCAGCCTTGGGTGGAGGAGGATCCCTAGGATTTCAACAAGCAAATTGTGTTGCGAATAGGTTCTGTTTAAAGAATACTTCATCTATTTCCCTTCTTTCATTCATGAACATATCATTTTCATGGTCTAGCAAATAGTGTTCTAAAGGATTACTAGGAGGTACGGCAATAGAAGCAACACCAATAATTTCATCTTTACTAGGAAATTCTTCCTCACGATGTTGTTTACTAAATTTAGAGAAATTAAACTCATGAACCATATCATCCAAGCCAATAGTAACAACATTCTTTTTGCGGTCTATCTTAGCACTAACAGTGTCCAAAAAGGGTCTACCAAATATAATGGGACAAAAGCTATCTTGTGGAGAACTGAGAACAAGAAAATCAGCAGGATATTTAGTTTTCCCACACAAGACTTCAACATCTCTAACAATTCCCATCGCAGATATAGTATCTCTATTGGCAAGTTTAATTGTAACATCAATATCTTCTAACTCAGCAGGTGCAATTTCATGCTTAATTTCTTTATATAAATCATAAGGTATAACACAAGCACTAGCACCCATATCACATAAGCCATGATAACAATGATCTCCTATTTTAACAGAAATAACAGGCACACCTACCAGAGGTCTATGTTTATCTTTAGCACACAGTTTAGCAATTCTAACAGTTTCACCGCAGAATTGAATAACATGCCCATCAATATTATCAGACAAGAGATCTTTAACAATAACAATATTAGGTTCTACTTTAACTTGCTCAGGAGGTGTATAAGTTCTAATATTGCTTTTACGAACCATAGTTGAAGCTTTAGCATGATCCTTTATTCTAACAGGGAAAGGTGGTTTCTCAACATAAGAAGTGGGAACAATAGGATCATTATAAGTGACAGTCTTTTCTTCAACTTTAATAGGTGCAGCTACTTTTACTTCTATGGGAGGATGATATTTAAACCACTTCTCCTTGGGGAGGTCAACATAAGTAGCAAAAGATTCACAGAAAGAAGCTACTATCTCAGTGTCAAGTCCATATTTAGTGCTAAACTTACGGAAAATATCGGTATCCATAAAAGATTTAACACAATCAAACTTAGGTGTCATACCTGACTCCTTACCTTCGTCGAGGTCCCAATCTTCAGAGTTGTGTTTAATTCTATCCAATAAATTCCATCTGAATTCAATAGTCTTCATCATAAAAGAGCCAAAGACAAGAAGTATCGAGCATGGTGCGATTGTTATCGAAGCCGAGCATAAAAATTCTGAAGAATTGTCACTCTTGAGAGCTCATGATTGGGGCATGAATATAACATTGATTTAAGCCTCCCCCAAGCTTGAGCGATGCTTTATCCTTCGCGAGGCCAAAAATTATATATGTAATTGAGATCATAATGAACAAGATGCATAGGGTAATACTTTTGATGAAATTCCAATTTCAATCTTTTATAGTTCCATGATCTCGTATCATCACATAGCCTATACCATGTCAATGTGTCTCCCTTCAAATATAAAGGGAAGACCTTCTTCTTAACAACATCATCGGGTATACCTGCAAGCTTAAATAGTCCACAAACTTCATCCACATAGAGTAGATGTTCATCACGAGGCTTTGTTCCATCTCCTGTAAAAGTATTAGCTAGCAGTTTTTCCATCATACCCGAAGGAAATTCAAAAGGAGTTTCATTTTCAATAGGTTCAGTAGGTTGAGGAGCAACTCTTTGCTCTACTGGACGGGGTGAAGATACCCCGAACAAGCCCCTCAGAGAATTACTTTCCATAATAACAAGTGACAGTAAATTTCAGCACACTATATAAATTTTTCCTTACCAAATTCCACCTACCAAAGGCGCTACACTCCCAGTCAACGGCGCCAGAAAAGAGTCTTGATGAACCACAAGTATAGGGGATCTATCGTAGTCTTTTCGATAAGTAAGAGTGTCGAACCCAACGAGGAGCAGAAGGAAATGATAAGCGGTTTTCAGCAAGGTATTCTCTGCAAGTACTGAAATAAGTGGTAACAGATAGTTTTGTGATAAGATAAATTGTAACGAGCAACAAGTAACAAGAGTAAACAAAGTGCAGCAAGGTGGCCCAATCCTTTTTGTAGCAAAGGACAAGCCTGGACAAACTCTTATAATAGGAAAAGCGCTCCCGAGGACACATGGGAATATCGTCAAGCTAGTTTTCATCACGCTCATATGATTCGCGTTCGGTACTTTGATAATTTGATATGTGGGTGGACCAGTACTTGGTTGTTTTTCTTACTTGAACAAGCATCCCACTTATGATTAACCTCTATTGCAAGCATCCGCAACTACAACAAAAGTATTAAGGTAAACCTAACCATAGCATGAAACATATGGATCCAAATCAGCCCCTTACGAAGCAACGCATAAACTAGGGTTTAAGCTTATGTCACTCTAGCAACCCATCATCTACTTATTACTTCCCGATGCCTTCCTCTAGGCCCAAATAATGGTGAAGTGTTATGTAGTCGACGTTCACATAACACCACTAGAGGCTAGACAACATACATCTCATCAAAATATCGAGCGAATACCAAATTCACATGACTACTAATAGCAAGACTTCTCCCTTGTCCTCGTGAACAAACGTAACTACTCACAAAGCATATTCATGTTCATAATCAGAGGGGTAATAATATGCATAAAGGATCTGAACATATGATCTTCCACCAAATAAACCAACTAGCATCAACTACAAGGAGTAATCAACACTACTAGCAACATACTAGCACCAATCCCGGACTTGGAGACAAGAATTGGATACAAGAGATGAACTAGGGTTTGCAGATGAGATGGTGCTGGTGAAGATGTTGATGGAGATTGCCATCTCCCGATGAGAGGAGCGTTAGTGATGACGATGGTGATGATTTCCCCCTCCCGGAGGGAAGTGTCCCCGGTAGAACAGCTCTGCCCGAGCCCTAGATTGGTTCCGCCAAGGTTCCGCTTCGTGGCGGCGGAGTCTCGTCCAAAAAGGTTGCTTAATGTTTTTTCTCATCGAAAGACTTCATATAGGAGAAGATGGGAGTCGGAGAGCCACCAGGGGGCCCACGAGGTAGGCGCGCCCACCCTCGTGAGCGAGGTGTGGGCCCCGGCCTTCATCTTTGGTGATGATTTTTCTTTATTTATTTTAAGATATTCCGTGGAGTTTCGGGACTTTTGGAGATGCAGAATAGGTCGCCAAGATGTTGGTCCTTTTCCAGCCCGAATTCCAAATGCCGCATTCTCCCTCTTCATGTAAACCTTGTAAAATAAAAGAGAATGGCCATAAGTATTGAGACATAACGTGAAATGACAGCCCATAATGCGCTAAATATCAATATAAAAGCATGATGCAAAATGGACGTATCACGTGTTTTCACTGCTCTTGCACTCCTCTGCCGTAAGAATGGAGAAAATTGTAATCTAGTAGTACCTCCTTTCGCCGAAAGTGTGGGAAATCCAGCAGTCCTACCACCTCAGTAATAATGACCAACGAGCCGTCAAATCACATAGACCCAGCAGTAAGTTGGACGGACTAAGCAACCATCACTCTTGAATCCGCTTCTCCCTTCAACGCAGGTGCCAGTGAGAGGTCGCGTCCGCTCTACCCGGACATGAATGCGGCACCGATTCTTTGGAGTGGCGCTGACCATTTTGGGCGGGAAGCGCGCGCGGGCGATGGTGGGGCTTTGGGTGGGCCAAGTTGGTCAGGAGCGGGTGTGGCAGTTGTCCGCCTGTCCCTACCGGACACCCGGAAATGAGAGGATGCACCGACTCTCGCGGCTAAAATCGTACACTACTGTCGGATTTTGGGTTCCGGCAGACCCTTAAGGTTCGAACTCTGGGGTGCGCGCGGAGATCCAACCCTCCACCGTCTCGTACCTCGCCGAATCGCAGGGACCTAAACTACTAAACGGAACAGCACAAGAGACACAAGATTTATACTAGTTCGGGCCACCGTTGTGGTGTAATACCCTACTCTAGTTTGTGTGTGGTGGATTGCCTCTTGGGCGGATGAAGAACAGTACAGGGAAGAACAGCCTCGCGAGGTTCTGTTTTTAGTGGGTGTGATGAACTGCTAGGTGGTGTTCAGTTGCTCTAGCTACTGGTTCCTTGGTGAGGATCCCGATCTCATACCGGAGGGCCGATCCCCTCTCTGAGTGTGGCTACTCCTATTTATAGGCGAAGGCGATGGGCCTCTTCCCAAATATTGAGCGGGAAGGGCGCCAACAATTGGCCATTTTGAAGGGGAACAGCGGGTACACGTATCCTGACTAAAGTTGGTCCTCGCCTGCCAAAGGCGCTGGGGATGACGCATGCGTGGGCTCCACGATGACTCCCTTCCAGCCTTGGGGCGGGTCTTGGTCTTGTTGCACCGAAATGGATGCCTTTGCTTGATTCTCGCTGCGCTTGCTCCCTTTGCACCAAAGAGGAAAGGAGGAGCGGCTGGCTGGCACCCTTGGTCGTCATGGCTTGCGTCATGGGCACCTCGCGAGGTACCCTGCCTTGAACTCTCCGCCTCCTCATGAGCCACCGACGAGGCCGTGCACGAGGAAGCTCCTCGTCGTCCGCCTGCAAGGCTTGGCCCCTCGCGAGGTCTTGAGCTGCGTTGGTGAAGATGGGCCGCCCTGGGCCTCCTTTGAGCCACGCCGCAGGCCGCATGAGCGAGCAAGTCTGGGGACCCTCATTCCCGAACGCCCGGCAGTAGCACTGGCCTGGCGCGGCCGAACTTGGCCGGGCAGAGAGGCGAAAGGACAAGTCTTGAGCGTCGCGGGCCCTAACAGCCTGCGGCCTTGGGCGACAGCGTGGCGGTTGATTGGACGTGGGCGGCACTGTTCCCCCACGCCTCCTTATTTCGTGCCTTGCTAGGCGAACACGCTGCTGCACACATCCGTTCCCCTCTCTGCTGCTTGTGCGCTCCAGTCCCTCCCCCTCTCGAACTCCAGCTTCCATTTCCAATCCAATCTCGAATCCCCCCCCCTTTCAATCGCCATGGCTCCGACGAAGAAGGGGAAAGGGAAGAAACATGTGCCTCCGCCTCGCTCGCCGCCGCCGGCGGTCTCCGATGTTGACCCGTCGATCATACTCAATCTTGAGGGCTTGGGCAAGGTTAGTTCGGCCCTGGCCACCTCCTTCAACGAATGCGGGAGGACGACGGCTTGGCCCGCGTCCCACTTCTCCATTGACAGGATAGTCACTGAGGTCCGGTACTTTCTTGGCGCCACGTAGGCGGGCTGGTTCCCCTTCTCGATTTCTTCAATGCCGTGCTTTCCCACTATCAGATCCACATGATGCATCTGGGTCCTGAGTCCATCACTCTCCTCTCAGTCTTCGCCTTCGTTTGCGAGGCAATGATGGGCATCCTTCCCTCGGTTGCCTTGCTGAGCCACTTCTTCTCTCTACGCCTTGTCGACCCCACTCGATGCTCGGCGTGCATGAGCTTCGTCGCCGCGCCCGAGACAGCGACCTCAGGGATTGACTTCAGCCTTCCTCCGCCCGCGGCTGAGTTCCGCGAGAGGTGGTTGTACGTGGATGTGGGGGTGCCCAGCCCCTGCTATCGGAGCCAAGCTCGCCTGTTGTCCCCAATTCAGGCTGGGGCCAGGAGACGCTTTCAAGCCCTCGGCTCATCTTTGTCTGGCGCCACTTCGCGTTCCTGAGGTCCCTTGCTGTGACAGCGCCCAAGGTGGTGAAGGAGTTCCTGATGCGCCGCATTGCTCCTATCCAACGCCATTCCCACCGGATGTGGGCCTTCAACAGGCCTGGTGATCGTATGAGGCTCCAGGAAGAAGACCTGACGCCTGAAGCGCTAAGGAAAGTGCTCCTGGTCCTGACTAGCGACCCTAACCCCGGTGGCATCCGGCATGAAGGGGCCTTGTTGTACCTCTGCCAGAACAGGGGTGATTTCGTGAACTAGATGCCTATCTTCGATGAATGGGGGCCGCGCCCCATTGGTCTCCAGGGGCCTCGCGAGAATCCTGTGATGGTGACAGCCCTTCCAGTCGGCCAAGGCGGCTCCTCCTCAAGTGGCGGAGCAGGGAGGCGCGAGCCGCCAGAAGCCGAAGGGACCCCCGCCGGGGTGACAGCGCCGGGCGATGCTCATGAGGGGGCAACTCCTAAGGCTTATGCCGCCGCGGCTGAGGGCGGCAGGCAGCCGCCCGCCGCCAAGCGGATGGAGCCCCGAGGCCCTGCTGCTTCTCTTGGTGAGGCGATCAGCCCAAGCGCCAGCGGACGCCCCTGACGCGGGTCGCCTTGATGCTCCTCCCTCACCGCAGGCTGACCCCTGTGCGCAAATCTTGGGTCGCTTCCGCATGAACTTCGAGGCCCTCCAGAAGAGAAGGGAGGCCCTGGGCCATGATTACCCTTGTCGCCTACTGAAGCGTAGGAAGTACTTCGCCACTGATGAGTAAGCCTTCTCCTTCTCCAGCTCCTGATTCTTCTGCTGCTTGTACTGATCCTTGCCCTGCAGGCCCCTTCCTGTCGAGCTCATGGAGACGGGTGAGGAGCCGTCCTCCCCGGCTTCGCCCCCTCCCCCGTCCTTGAGTGCTCCAAGAAGTGGAGCCCTTGTGGTGAGGGCGACCAGGGAGGTGAACCGTCCCGAGGCGCGTCGTGACCCTGCGCGCCTCGCGAGCCTTCCCGTGGCATAGCTAGCCTTTCATGGGCTTCTCGCCTGGTCGTGGATGGCGATTGGCTGAGGCGCTTCCTGTGCCCCTCGTCTGGGGATGGGCTGGCTCCAGGTCGGGCTTCTGGCTGGGCGTGCTGTCAGCCGCGAGGTGCCAGCCCAGCCTGCCCGGAGGGGGAGTGTTGATTCGCTGGCTCCCCGCCCGTTTGGGGCGGTTGATGGTGTGGAGGATGTGCTCGGCGCCGCCGGAGCGCCGCCAGCCCGCCAAGGATTTCTTCAAGGGCGGCCGACGCGTGAGCCTTCTTGGTGAAGAGCTTGCTGATGAAGACACGCGCCTTGAGGCCGAGGGCCTGCGCCTGGCCGCAGAGAGGAGTGAGCTGGAGGGCGCTGCCGCCCTTGCGCGCCACCAGCACGATCTTGTTGATGAAGAGGCTAAGGCGTCGCTGGCAGCCTCTTGGGAGGCCTGTTCTCGGGCCGTCGAGGAGGCCCGGGCAGCTAACAGGCGGCCAGAGGCGGCGGAGGAGCGGGCACGGAACTCCTGGCCGGTGCCACTCCTTTGGAGGAGCAAGTGGAGCTGCGCGAGGCAGCCCTCGCGTCGATGAAGGTGGCCTCCGGTGACCCGGCGGAGCTCCAGAAGCGTGAGGAGGCGCAGACGCTTGAAGCCGCCGAACGCGCGCGTGAGTACGAGCGCTTGGAGACGAGGGAGCGCTTGGCGACGCGAACAGAGGATGAGGTCGCGGCACGGGAAGCCCGCGTCCTGGAGGAGGTCGGACGCCGAGTGAGTGGCGGCGCTCGAACCTCGGCGCGAGTTTGAGGAGCGGCCGGGTTGATCAAGGCCGAGGCCGAGGGCAGGACTACTGCCTTGAGGCCAAGCTGGAGGAGGCGACGCCGTGGGGCGATGCTCTTCGGGCCGCCCTCGAGGTGGCGCAGGAGTCCACCACCTTTCGTGCCGAGGCGCTCTTCGCCAACGGGTGGAGGAGGCCGAGGCCGTCGCGCGCCAGAATGCGGACGAGATGCGTCAGCGGCGAATCCTGGAGCATGAGCACGGTCCCATGCTCGCCACGCTCCGGGAAAGAGCCAACGCAGCCTTGGGTAATATCTGCGAGGCGGCAGTTGGCGAGCCGCACGCAGTTAACTACGCCTGCAACCTTCAGTTCTTCACCGACGTGGTGGCGCGGCTGGAGGCGCGGTCGGTCAGGGCCAACAGGTTGGTGGAGGAGAGGAGCCGCGCGCTGCTCGGGCGCGCCTTTTCTCGTGTCTTCAGCCATCTCCGGGACATGGACCCCCACTTCGATTTTGACGCGGCCATCGCCCCAGTTCCCCAGGCCGTCCGGGGCGACCTGGCGCACTGGGTGGAAGACAACGTGGATGCCCTCGTCCGGGCCTTCGCTTCAGACAACGACGGCGTGGTTGTGGCCGCCGATGAGGGCGGCGTGGTGAACGGCCCAGACGCCGCCGACGACCATGCAGACAGCGACGGCGAGGCCAGCGACGCCAGCAACGGCTTGGGAGGCGCTCCTGAGGACGCATTGGGGGATTTATCCGACTGATTATGTGATGTCCCTGTTCCGTTACCCTACATGAATAGAACTCAGGTTTTGGCCTGATGGTTGTGAGAGCATTTTGGGAGGGGGAGCCCCTCATGTAAAAATTGTGTTCATCGTATTAGCAGGTGTTACATCGCCCATACGCCCGCGCCAAGTGGTTGGCTAAGCGACGTGCTAGTTGGCTGGTTTACCTTTGTTTCGTACGAGCCCCGAGATAGCCTGTGGGAGGCTGAGGCGATCTGAGTGTCTCCTGATCGAATCCGTAGGACCTGCAGTAAAAACCCTCCGGAGAGGACGCGGCGGCGACAGGCTGGGCTACGCGCAAGCTAGGCCTGGCCCGGCTCGCGAGGGGCTCGCAAGGGGAGGCAGCTGAGGCGGAGTTGTAACCGAAATGCGAGAGATTTGCTCGAACGAGACTAAGCACCCCTTCTCCGAACACACGCAAATCTCAAATTCGAATCCAACTTAAATCCAGCGGGGGAAAGCGACAATCAAATGGAAAGGCGAAGAAAGCAGGAGAAAAGCCGCGTCCGGCACCTAGTCTAGTCTTGGACGTCTTCTCACCAGCGCGGAGCTAAGTGCTGCCACTGGGCATGGGAGGGAGCCCCAGGGCATGAGGCCGGCACCCCTGAGACTCGCGTGTACAGCCCACTCATTATTACGTGAGAGTGTCACGGGCGGCGAGCTTCACGAGCACTGGGCCTTCTTCACAGTACCGGCCTTGCTTCATATCGCCAGACGAGGCCCCGCCTGCGCCACACTCTAGTGCCACCAACAACGACCGGAAACCAGGGGCGCCCGATGGGGTAGAGTGGTCGCCAGCGGTTCCCCCGACGACCAAGGGTCCTCCGCCAGGGGCAGGCCCTGAGGCGCCTCCCCAGCAGAGGGCCTACTTCCTGGGAACGCCTTGCTCCGAACGCCATGGTGGTGATGTCGGGTCTCTGCCCCTCTCCGGCAGCCCCCTGCGCCCCTCCCGAGGGGTAGGGGATCGCGGGGCGGGCAACCGCTTCGTCGTGGCGACACATGTACCTCCTGCGACCTATGGTTAGCGTATGTTCGCTCTTGAGGAAGTAGCGGTACCCGATAATCGTCGCCCAGGCGTGACCAAGTGGGACCGTCTCGAGGCTCTGGAAGAGCTCGGCTTCCGCGCCTCATCCCCCCAGCTCGGGCTGAGGAGCGAGCCTTGCTCTCCCTCATGCGGGTGCCCTTGATCCATCATGTGGGGCACGTATTCTTCCGGCGCCGTCATCCCGAAGGCCACGCCGTAATGCTGAGCGTGCCATGCTGCTCTGCTTGATGCGCCCGCCGTG
Source organism: Aegilops bicornis (assembly GCA_021605145.1). Classification (NCBI taxonomy): domain Eukaryota; kingdom Viridiplantae; phylum Streptophyta; class Magnoliopsida; order Poales; family Poaceae; genus Aegilops; species Aegilops bicornis. The sequence goes on along the minus strand of CM038675.1, from coordinate 164,301,974 downwards.
GGGTGGTGGCGCGACGGTCCACCAGGGCCGTGAGTTGCGTCGAGTCCTTCTTCTCCGCGGGCCGGGGGCGGGGGCAACCCCACCGCCCACCCGGTGCTGACAGCTTCGCCGGTGTTGGAGTAGCTTTGGAGCCAGCGAACGCATGAGCCCCGTCTGCGAGCCGCCCAGGCCTGAGATGGAAGTTGGGTGCAGAAGGGGTGGGCCCCCGAGGCGGCGAAGCCCAGGAGCTCTGCCACTCGCTCCAGCAGCACGTCGCGGCCGCTCTCCAGCAGCCTGCACTGCAGTAGCTCTCGGGCCACTGTGAGCGCGGCCCTCTAGTTCGCCTGCTCCCGGCGGGTGTACGGTGATGTGGTCGTGGCGTGATTGGAGGCCGTTGCTGCCGACCGCGCCTGCCGTGGCGTGAGAGCCGTCGAAGCCTGTCCGCGTCGCCCCCTGCAGCGCCTGCAGACCATGAGCGAGCTGCACTGGGCACGGGTCGCCGAGGCGAGCGGCTCTGCGTGGGCAGGCCACGCCGCCCGAGGATCTGGGTTGCCCGCTTGGTCGCCGGACATGGTGGTGGCGATGCGACGGGACACGAGGTGGCAGAAGGTGGATTCCGGCGCACCCCTACCTAGCGCGCCAAATGTCGAATTTCGGGATTCGGCAGACCCTTAAGGTTCGAACTCTGGGGTGCGCGCGGAGATCCAACCCTCCACCGTCTCGTACCTTGCCGAATCGCAGGGACCTAAACTACTAAACGGAAGAGCACAAGAGACACAAGATTTATACTAGTTCGGGCCACCGTTGTGGTGTAATACCCTACTCTAGTTTGTGTGTGGTGGATTGCCTCTTGGGCGGATGAAGAACAGTACAGGGAAGAACAGCCTCGCGAGGGTATGTTCTTAGTGGGTGTGATGAACTGCTGGGTGGTGTTCAGTTGCTCTAGCTACTGGTTCCTTGGTGAGGATCCCGATCTCATACCGGAGGGCCGATCCCCTCTCTGAGTGTGGCTACTCCTATTTATAGGCGAAGGCCATGGGCCTCTTCCCAAATATTGAGCGGGAAGGGCGCCAACAATTGGCCATTTTGAAGGGGAACAACGGGTACACTTATCCTGACTAAAGTTGGTCCTCGCCTGCCAAAACTCTGGTGATAGCCTTTGCTTGGGCTCCACGATGACTCCCTTCCAGCCATTGGGGCTGGTCTTGGTCTTGCTGCACCGAAGCGGATGCCTTTGCTTGATGCTCTCGCTGCGCTTGCTCCCTTTGCACCAAATAGGAAAGGAGGGCCAGCTGCTGGTGGCGCCATTGGGCGCCCTTGGTCGCCATGGCTTGCGCCATGGGCACCTCATGAGGTACCACCTTGAACTCTCCGCCTCCTCATGAGCCAGCCTAACGAGGCCGTGCCTGAGGAAGCTCCTCGTCGTCCGCCCTGCGAGGCTTGGCCCCTCGCGAGGGTCTTGAGCTTGCGTTTGTGAAGATGGGCCGTCCTGGGCCTCCTTTGAGACGCCGCAGGCCGCAGGCAGGCAAGTCTGGGGACCCCCGTTCCCAGAACGCCGACAACTACACACCATTTCTCTGTAGGAGTAGGTCGATATGTCGCTCTCTCTAACACACACATGTTGTTAAACACACACACGCACACGCAGGTTCATAGAATAGTAAAATCGCGCAAGTGCGAAGCCACAGGAAGTGAGATACAAATGGAGTACATACAAGAAGAGTTAGAGGTGACGAATATTCCATCAAACCCAGACTGAGGAGTAGTACTCTCTCCGTCTAGGTGTTAAGTCATCCTATGGAAATCAGATATTCCCAAAATGTTTAGGCGTCGTCCATTAACTTCGCATCTCAATCCCCTCCTGGCCTCGTTGCTAGCGAGCGTTGTTACTTAGGGAGTGTTTGGATCCTTAGCAAGAACAACTTATAGCATAGCCGAGCAAGGTTATGCGTTTGGAACTGTTAAAATATGTTAGCTTTTGTGGGCCAGCTAGCTTGAGTGGGCTAGAAAAACCTTGCTAGCTAAGGAGAGCCAGATCGGCTCGCTTCCGACGGCAAACTTCGCGTAGTAGTAACATAGACTAGTAACATATGCATGTTACTAGTCCAAGTTACTCACCACTATGACCAGCCTAAGCAATGTAACCAAACGCTCCTTACTGCCTTGTTATCTCCCGGAAACCCAATGCATGGAGCGCAACTACGCATTCATCGGTCAAAGAAATCAAAAGTCGGCTTGCATGCGAGTTAATCGTGGCCCTGCATGGTAGCTAAAATGGCATCTCTTAGTTGTTTGGATTAATTGTTGCGTTCTGAGGCAATCAGGGCTTTGATTGGAGGAATGACACATCAAGTTTCTCCTTCTCCTCCAATCTGCTTGCACCTTGGTCCCGCTGCACCTTCTAACGTGACTTATTACACCTAGAGCGGAGGGAGTCGAATGCGAGATACGGTGGCACACCGACTTAGGTCGAATACAAGTGCCCAAAATTGTGTGCATGTTATAATAAGGATTCACTTAAAATAGTACGTGAGCGAGCAGAGGGATCAATTGGACGGTGTTCTGACGATAGTGAGATATGTCAGGTAAGATACACCGCTGGCGCTTTTAATTTTTCTTATTAATTTGTTTGTTTCACCCTCTGACTGGTGGGACCCACGTACTATGTGGAGAGAGGTAAGGTGACTAAGGCTGCATTATTTCTGCACCGCTGTGGATAGTCTTACCACCAAAGCCACATGACATTATTATGATTTAAATCCCAATGACTCCCACACACCCAAAAAACACGGCATGCTTGTCACACGAATGCAGGAATGTATAAAAGGTTATTTTCCTCTCGTTGAACATAACGGGAGGGTTGTGTAGCTGGTTATTCTGTTCGCTCATCAAACTCGAGGTCTCGGGTTCGATAACTACACTTGAGCATTATTCGTGCCAGGAGGATTCTATGACTGGTCAAAATGGATGGATACAGAGCTATACGATCTCGTAGTGACCGTATAATCACCTCATCATGTATAAGCTGCAGCCTCGGCGCTTGTTTTCTAGGGTTTGCACTCTTCACACTCTCTCCAGTATATATATACATGTTGGAGCCTCAGCGCTTGTAGTTGCTCTCTTCACACTCTCTCACCCTCTCCAGATCTAAACAAGACTTTGTTGGCCTCTCTCTCTCCCCTCACTTCTTTGATGCCTTGTAGTTCCTCTCTTCACACTCTCTCACCCTCTCCAGATCTAAACAAGACTTTGTTGGCCTCTCTCTCTCCCCTCACTGCTGGTCAAAGAGCCGGCAGGATCCGTCCGCCGGGAAGGGAAGGAGGGTTAATGCTGTCGCCATCGGCGAGGAAGGGAATCCACTACCGACACAGCTGTTCACTTTCACCCAGCGGTGGCGCGGGAGGGCCTCCGACCCCCTCTTCTTCGCTGCCGTACATAGTGTGGGTCGAACAGCCTCCGGTCGCCCACCGAACCACACCCCAAGAACCTTATGGTATAATTTACTTATTCCACATGCATTGCTCTAGCTGCATGTGGGCTTTTTCTGCTTCTACACTCGGATCTAGGTGTTGGATCAAAGAGGAAAGTAGTGGGGAAAGTTGTATACCATTAATCTAGGACGTGGTTCAAAGACGAAAGAAATGGGGGAAAGTAGTGGGAAAAGTTGTATATCATGAATCTAGGACGGGGTTCAAAAAGGAAAGGAAGGGGGAAAGTAGTGGGGAAAGTTGTATCGCATGAATCTAAGACGTGGTTCAAAGAGGACAGGAATGGGGGAAAGTGTTGGGGAAAGTTGTATAGCATAAATCTAGGACATGGTTCACAGAGGAAAGAAAGTGGGGAAAGTACTAGTACAGACTGGCTATCCAGCACCTACGTTGGTCAAAAAGGGAAAACAATGACAAACGCAGTATGCACATCTGTAACAAACTGATCTTTTGTTTTGGGGGACAAGGCTGTAGAGTTTGAGCAGGACTAGATTTGCTGCGCTCACATAGGGAAAGGTGTCTAAAGATAAGAAAATGGTGACCAACACAAATATGCTCCTTGGTTGTTTGTTCTTTGTTGCAACAGACTGTGCATCATCCAGTACATCGGTAGATGCACATGGTCTTTGAATAAATCCATTGTCGATGCAACTCTTTAGCTGTTGTTAATCTAAGGCCATGTTTGGTTAAAAACTCCCTAGTCCCTATCTGCTTGGTTCCAGGGACTAAACCTGGACTAGAGGTTATTAAATGACATGCTAAAATACCATGTTACCCCTAGTAATGAACTAATAGAGACAAGGTGCGATGCATGGCAAGGGCAACTATTGGAAAAAGTCCCAAAAAGACTCTCCCTCGGGGTCTTCTTTCTTTAGTCCCAAATGCCCACTTTTAGTCCCTAAAAGTCCCTCTGTTTGGTTTAGATGGGACTGCACAGAGTTTTTTAGTCCCTCCACCAAAATGTCACTGTAAACAAACACGCTCTAATAATGCATTTGGAAAATTGATGCAATGCCACAGTTAAAAGCAAATTACATGTTTAACAAATTTTATTGTTAATATAATCTCTTTGTTAATATTAATCAATGCCACCGTTTGAGAAATGCTACTGTCTTGCTTTCTTTCCCATTTAGATAGGGTAGATGCTTCTTTTTGTTGGCTTCTGTGTCATCCACCGTTATTGACCACTAGTTGTTTCCTTTGCACCTCTGTGTAAATAGGGTTATCTATTTCACCTCGTTGCCATTGTGACCTTTTGTTGCACTTCACAAAACACTTTTGTTTTAAGATTGCTTTGTGCAGTTCAACCAAAATGTCACACCGACAACGTTGCTTGATTGCTTGATCTTAGTGGAACTGCACAAGAGGAGATCTTACTTCCTATCCGTGTTGGCAAATTTGGTTCAGATCTTCTTCTCGTGAGTTGTTTGAATTCCGCATCATGAGAGGTCAGTACTAGCCTTCTTTCACATGATTCTGCAGTGTGCTTTCATATGTTGTGCTACTTGTTCGGTAATGTTGCTTGATTTTAGTGAACTGCACAAATGGAGACAAGACTTCCAATCTGTATGTGCACGGCAATATCCCATTGAGGTAAGACAAGGATATTTCACAACTGTTGGCCTGTATTTTGCCACTTCCATCAGAAAATTAATGTCATTGTTTAGTACCATACTTGTGCAATCTAATTGACATTCCAAATCTTACATTGAAGGCGTAGCTTGTCTGTTATTGAACCAAGTGATGAAGGGGAAGAACAAGCGGAAGAAAAACAAAAATCAACTCCTGGTGCTGTAATGAAACCTTTGGGCTGTGATGACACAAGTAATGATATAGTTTTGCATCTTAATTTATTGCTATGGCTGGAACAAGCAATTGTTTTGCCACCGATTTGATGCCACTCTTAATGTAATACATAATTATCTCTACTTGTGCAAACAGGGATCTTCTTTGAAGATACCATATATTTTAGTGGAACTGCAAAAGAAGATGTTGGAAACATTAATCTAATCGAGGAGTATATAGTAAGCATGGCCACCACAGTAGATAGCAACAGGCATCTATATGCTCTACACAATAAGCCTCCTGACAAAGGTTGGTACTCGCCCACTGATTTCATCCATATGATTGAGCTTTGTCATCTCCATTGGTGTTGTGCTACTGTTTAGATATTGTCATCAAAAAGTGGTATTGTCCTTGAGAAGTGCTTCATCTGTGCTATTTTAAATGTTTCCTTTCCTTTTTTTCGAGCAAACATGGATGCTAGCATTTAGTTATCCTCTTGTCTTTGCACAACAGGATCATCCTCCTCTGAAGAAGAATATGGAGTACGTGAAGTGACTAGTTCCGATTATGCCAGGATGAAGAAGCCATGTCTATCTTCTTATCAGAAGGAGCAGTTGAAGGATGGTTACATTAACCCCCACAAGACCAAGCTAACTTCAGCTCAGAAGGACTGACAAATCTCCATTTTCTTGTTCTGATGCGCGAGTACAATGTTGTTCTAGGATTCTTTCCGGTGAGTTCCATTTTATTAAAAATGTGCTCTACATGGACCATGTAGGTGCCTGTTTAAACTGTCAATTCATAGTACAGTTTGCTTTATACTAATCACTTTTTTTGTATTTGTGCAAACAGGGTGCTCAGCTTGATTTCAATGGGAACTGCACAAAATGTTCATGAATACATCGAATCATTCATTTCCACCACAAGAAAGGAGGTGCCGATAAGTTCAAGGCGTTGCAACATATAAGGGCGAAATCATACAAGCTACGCGCGAATTTGGTTTATTTTGGTGGAACTGCACAGAAAGAACAGCTCGTTTATTTAGCACGAGGTGCCATGTCAATGTTCAAACTGATGGCAAACCCTGCCCATTCCACAATCGTAGGCATTTGATATTTTGGAATGGGAAAACCTTGTCAAATTTTGCTCATTGATTTTAGCAAGAAGACATGCGTTTGATATTTTTGAATGGGGCCCCTTTCTTTGTCGCTAGCGTTGATCCATTTTTCTTTATTCTTTAGTTGTGAAGTAAATATTGGCTCGACATGTGAATCGGGAGATGCATAATCATCGATTGTTTGGAATGTTCTCTATGAATTGCCAGGCTGTGTGTTTGATTGCAATGTCTGAGGCAGCTAAAAAGCTGCTCAAACTCTTTGTACTCATACATTTCCTTTTTACTTCGCACATTGTGAAAGTGCATGCTTTTTCTATAAGATTGGTCAAAGTAGAGATACTTTGACTACGAGACAAAACTTGTATGCGAGACTAGAAAGGACCGGAGGAGTACATGTGGAAACTTTGCAAAGCGAGGTGATCACCCTGGGAATAATGCTAGTACGTATTGTTTTGCATGTTCATCCAATGCCAGTGATACAAGAATTCGAACTAATCGAAATAAATTCATTCATACACGGTCAGATTTCATATAAACATGCCGGATTTCATTACATTTCATACATTCTTCAACTAAAAAGGGGTCTTATTTGGAGGTATAATTAACTAACCGGCTACCCACTGTGTCCCGGCCGAGCCGCAGAAGCTTAAGTGACTTAATCGCAGTGCGAGTGCAATTATGTGAATCGACATGTGGCCCAGATGCCTATTGGGCCCATGTGTCAGTCAGCCAAGTGCACCAACAGTTAAGTAGAAGCAACGTCCTTCTCCAACATAGCTCTCCGACTCCACGTCGCCGCCAAGAAGCTAACCGGCCGTCAGTGGTCAACCCGCCTAGCTTGTCATAGTGATTAGGGCAACTAGGAGCCCAATGATCAGGATCCCCACATGACAAACACCTTTCTTTTTGCCATTCTTCTTCTTGAAGTTCGTGTGTTGCACAACCTTGTTCTTCCCATGAAATTTTAACTTACCATCAAACTTGCCCTTGTTCTTCAACTTGTGGGGCTGGAAGTTCTTCTTCTGCACCAGATTGGCACTACATCCTCCCTCAATTCCTCGAGCATGTGTGTCCTTTGCTCTCGCCTTTTCTTCCACATCAAGTGTGCCAATGAGATCCACGAAGGAGGAAGCTTAGTGATGATACCTCCGGCAACAAACTTGTTCGGTAGCATACAACTGAAGTGCTCAAGTTCTCTAGCAAATGACTGTATCTCATGAGCTTGCTCAACCAAGGAGCGCTCTTAAATCATCCTGTAATCATAGAATTGCTCCATGATGTACATCTCAGTGCCAGCAACTGGAGGGTAGCAGCAGTGGCCTTACTTGGACCCAAGCGGCGGCGACCTACCTTGTTCTACTCTTCCTCGTTTTCTGTGTGGCGCCGCCTCGTTGGCAGCGGGGCGGGGCCTCAGCGGAGCCGGCGATGTCCTCTGTCTCGTTGCCGGCGGGCAACGCCTCGGCGGAGCGGGGGAAATCCTCCCCCTCGTTGCCAGCAGGGTGGGGCCTCGGCGGAGCCGGCGGTGTCCTCTCCTCGTTGTTGGCGCCACAGGGCCTCGGCGGAGCAGGGCCTCGTCGACGCCAGCGGAGCGGGCACTCGTTAGAGCTGGCATTGTCCTCTGCCTCGTCCTCGGTCTCGCCAAACAGTGCCTCGCCCGCTTCATCGCCCTCTTTGTAGGCGCCCGCAGCCTCCGCCACCTGCATCCGGTACCGCCAGCGCTCGAGGCGGCCCTCGTGGGCGGAGTGGTATGAGTCGAGCAGCGCCTCCTGCTCCGCCCGCTCTGTGGCGATCTGCTCCTCCACCTGCAGGTGCTCCTGGAGGAGATGGTGGTTGTAGGCGGCGTCGGCCTACGCCTCCCGGAACTGCTCCTCACGCTTCTGACTCAACGTGTCCATATATTGGGCACGGGCCTCGCCGATGGTCATGGTGCAATGGACCGGCGAGGATGGCGCGGAGGAGGGGGTTGGCGCAGGATCGTCGACTACCATATTCTCCATTGGGGCGTCGTCGTCCTTCGGCTGCCTGTCGGTCATCCAGTCGGCAGAAATGGCTGCCATCTCCTTGTGGTCCGTCGTCCGCCCGTCTCGAAGAGCGCTGGAGCACGAGGAAGCCATGGTGGGCAGTAGTGGTGTGGACAGGAGAATAGGAACGGATGCGGATGACTGCGGCTATGGCCGGCGCAGCAGTTTATATAGAAATGGTGGGTGGCGGAGGGATGGACATGTGGTGCCGGAGTAGCCACCTCGGCAACCGCATATCATTAATGTGGGTGGCAGAAGGACGGACGGACGGCACTTGTGTCATTTGAAGGCGGAGCAATCGAATGCACCGGGAAGCGGGGCGGGCGGCGCTGACCATTTCGGGCGAAAAACACGCGCGGGCGAGGGAGGCGATGCAGGTGGGCCAGGCGGTCGGACTCGTGCTTGGCGATGGAGTCGGTCCGATGGCCGGACATCTGGCTCGCCAGCTACCTCGCCGAGCTGAGTGACGACAATCAGACGATGGACGTAGCTTCCGACCAGGAGCCAGCGTCACTGTCCAAGCCGGTTCATGTCGTGTTCACCATTGAGTAGGTGCGGCCACACTTCGACGCCCTAATGGCGGAAGAGCTACCAGCACAGGAGGACTTGTGTTGCAACCTCCGTCTCCTCAACGAGCACCAGTGAACAAGCGAACGACAATGTCGTCGCGGACATGTGGCCCTATGATCCTGGCTTCCCGAATGAGTAGCGGGTGCTGTATCAGACCATCCGTAGGGCCCGCGAGGCCCTCTCCATCGTCCTTCGAGTTGTTGTGCTCGTCGTGGTGCCGTCGTCTCGCGTTGTCAACATGGTCAATGGACATGAGGATGAGGAGATGACTTTACTTGGAGAGGATGACAGTGGGGACCCACCAGGGCCATAGCCGCACGTACGCAAGTGCCTCCTTATTAGTATATAAAACTATATTCTTTTTGCTTCCTCCTGGTTTCCTGACATCACGGTCCCACACCATTGTCAACCTATGTAGTCAATAAACGAGAGAATTGAACAAGAAGCGGCCGACAGCTGGGACCAAGCATCTCGAAGCGATTTGTGTTTTTGAGGTGTGAGCACTGCAGAGTTTTTATTGAGCGATGTTTAGCCCAGATATTAATTTTTCTCCTCTGAACAACAACGAAAACATCGCTGCAGCTATTAACTGGGCAGGCTGTGGCCCGTCTAGCCCAGGCCAGATATGCAGCCCAGATATTAATTTTTTTCAAGCTGAAAATGGCTAGCCCAACTATACTTTTTTTAGGAATACCCACGCAAGGTCAAGTTGTTATTCTTCGCCCTGCTGGGCTGCAAATCTTTCCTAGAAGGGATGCATTAGGCTTAACAAGAAAATGGGCTTTAAGAATAATAAATGGGATGTAATTATAAAAACTGGGCAAAAACTATAAAAAATGCACCAAACACGTAATTACTTTATAAAATATTATTTTTGGATATTGAAAATTTTAATTTCATTAATTGTTGCGAGCGCAATGTTTCGTTGGATTTTTACGTAATATAAAATTATATTGAAATGTATTTAATCTGACTAGAAATTTTGGGATAAAAATATTTCGGATCCCATCAAAATGTGGGAAATTCTATTGAATTCTGTTTTCAACGGTTGGCTGAAATGGGTTGTACTTTTAACAAACTGTAAATGGGTTGTAGTAAATTCCATTAGAATTCAAAAATTGGCTGCACATTCTTACAAATCTCGTATGGGCTATAAGTTCTCTCCCACACACTTGTGGCCTTACTAAGTTAACACGTACCCTAAAAAAAAGAGTTGACGCGTATCGAAGGCTTTGTCAACTTATAGTCAACACACGGTTCTAGCAGCAGTGGCCGTTGGATGTCCATCCAACGGATGATGTGCTTCTTCTTCAATCTCGGATATTCTAGCTTCACCCGCCCAAAAAATGATTCCTCACCCTGACATCTGGGGCGCACCGTTTCGGAAGCTGACCTGTGGGCCTACTAAGTTGACACGTACCAAGGGCTTTGTCAACTTAGTCAATATAAATGATTCTAGCTGAAGTGACCGTACGATGTCCATCCAACGGCCGTCGTGCTTCTTCAACCTCTGGTCTTCTTGCTCCAGCCGCCCAAAGCAGCGCCGGTCGTGCCGCCTGCTCCTGCCTCCCGTGGTCGGCTGTGCTACCGCGGAGGCCTCACCGCCCCCTACTACTCCCATTGCTGGCCAGGCCATCCCTCCACTCACCCACACCCCCTGTTATTCTGCACCGACGACAGCCTCACACGGAGCCGAACCAGTGAACCCTCATTGTCGGTGTCAAAACTGGCGGATCTCGGGTAGGGGGTCCCGAACTGTGTGTCTAGGCGGATGGTAACAGGAGACAAGGGAAACGATGTTTTTACCCAGGTTCGGGCCCTCTCGATGGAGGTAAAACCTACTCCTTCTTGATTAATATTGATGATATGGGTAGTACAAGAGTGGATCTACCATGAGATCAGAGAGGCTAAACCCTAGAAGCTAGCCTATGGTATGATTGTTGTTTGTCCCTCTGGACTAAAACCCTCCGGTTTATATAGACACCGGATAGGGTTAGGGTTACCACAGTCGGTTACAACGGTAGGAGATCTACATATCCGTATCGCCAAGCTTTCCTTCCACACCAAGGAAAGTCCCATCCGGACATGGGACGAAGTCTTCAATCTTGTATCTTCATAGTCCAGAGTCCGCCAGCGGTGATAGTTCGCTATCCGGACACCCCTAATCCAGACAACCTCGAGTCTCCCTGAACCAGGCTTCAATGACGACGAGTCCGGCGCACATATTGTCTTCGGCATTGCAAGGCGGGTTCCTCCTCCAAATACTTCAAAGAAGATTTTCAACACAATGATTGTGTCCGGCTCTGCAAAACAAGTTCCACATACCACCGTAGAGAGAATAACCTTTGCACAGATCTACTGACGTATTCCGCGGCGTGACATCACACCACGGCCAGGCCTCTATACGAATCGTTTTTACTGTTCCACCTCGGCCAAGGCGTTTAGCAAGGCGGTTTCCTTTGGCACGTCTTATCGAGTGGAGATCGTGCCCCTTATTCCGGGATTCCCATCAATAGGGGCGTGGGTAACCCAACGCGTCATTGATTACGGGCGCTTGGGAGATAAGTGAGTTTTACCCGGTGGCGGGGGACGCTTAACCGTCCGTCCATATAAGGGGATAAAGATCCACCTTTTAACCTCGCCTTCTTCCTCCTTTGCTCATCCATTTCCGACTCGAGCTCCAAATACCAAGTCCGCACATCCCTCCTAAACCTTCTCCGACCATGTCCGGAGCGGGAGGCAAGTAGATGGTCTCCTCCGTCACGGAGGGACAAGTCAAAAAAGCTGCGGAAGGCGGATACTTGTCCAGCGACATCGCGCACGGCTCCCGACGAGGGGCAGCTCATTCCTACCCCCAGGCCCCATGAGAGGGTGGCGTTCCTCACCCACTTCCTCCGCGGACTAGGTTTTCCACTTCACCCATTTGTCCGGGGCTCATGTTCTACTACGGCCTGGATTTCCACGATCTGGCCCCGGATTTCATTCTCAACATCTCGGCGTTCATCGTCATGTGCGAGGCCTTTCTCTGCATCCAGCCCCACTTCGGCTTATGGCTGAAGACCTTCAATGTCAAGCCGAAGGTAGTGGGCGTCCGCCAAGCAGAGTGCGGAGGTGCCATGGTTGGCAAGATGGCCAAAGTCCTATGGCTCAAGGGCTCCTTTGTGGAGATCGTGAAGGGGTGGCAATCGAGGTGGTTCTACATCACCGAGCCGCGCGACCCTAAATGGGTAGCGGCCCCCGAATTCAGATCTGGTTTCCCTAGGCGGCTCACCTCTTGGAAAGAGAAGGGCCTGACGTGGGGTAATCCGGAAGAGCTGACTGGACTCCAAACCTGCATGCAAACCCTGGTGGACAAGAGTCTCAGGCTTGTCAATGTAGTCCAGGTTATGCTCATCCGCCGGATCCTCCCATGCCAATAACGGGCCTTCAAATTGTGGGAGTTCGATCCGGCACAGCACCAAACTCTAAAAAGGCTCTTCGACACTACGTACGAAGATGCCTGGAAGGTGCTGTTCAAGGGCGCCGAGGCTCCCACATCCGCTACCGAAGATCGCGGATTCAGCTCATGGCCAAGCTACCGAGGTAAGCTATTTTACCCCTTTACGGGACTCTTGTTTTTCATAGTTTGACTCTATGTGGGATCTAAACTCCCTTACCTTTGACAGGTGGCGTTACATGTCCAGCAGTTAATCGTCCGGCTTCCTTGCAGAAGACCCAGCTGACGCCCGCAGCCATTTCTTGGCTCCGGCACCTCACGTGGACTCGAAGGAGCGCCCGGCGCCAGTGTTGTCGGACTCATCGTCCCAGACTCTGAGGCGGAATCCTCCCCGAGGGACGAGGAGGAGGAAAAAGAAGCCTCTCCCCCAGTGGGGGGAGAGAAGAAAAGGAAGGCTGCCCCGACTGGGAAGGCCGGAGGGTTCAAGAAAGGAAGGACCCTTCCTCCGGACTTCTCCACCAACACCGACAACGACGAGGAGGAGTGGCCACCAAGGGCCAAGCCCCTGGCGAGATCGTAAGTGTCCGGACTCCGGAATAGCTCATGACTTTTTATTTGTCGCACAGTGTCTTCTAACGCCGAATATAACCATGTAGCCCGCCCAAGGACGAGCTCGCCGCTTCGTCGAGCGGCTCCCTGGATTCGTCGGATGTGAATAGCACTTCACTTCTGACCGCCTCCTCTCCTCGTGGCCTTGAGCGACACATGGTGGAGTCCCAAAAGAGGCCCGGTCAGGAGGAGGTGGTCCTAGAGGCACCGCAAGGCGACCTCCGGACCACGGGTGCAAAGGCGAGACCCGTAAGGCTCTAAGTCCGGCCTGTGCGGACTCCGTGCGAAACCTTGATTGGTTAGAAGTCCGGCAAGCGGCCCCTTCGTAAGAAGGGCAAAACTGCGACGCCGGTGACCTCCGTCCATCCGGAGGCACCGGATAGCTTGCTGGAGGCGCCGTTAAGCGCCTACATCAACGAGGAGCACCGCACTGTTATGAGTGTGGTGATCCAGAAAGTTCAGTCCGCCAAGAGCGGGCTGACTGAAGCCTGTACCAGCCTTCTAACCGGCTTTGAGGTAAGTTTAGAATATGTAAAAATATTACCGCATAGACAGTAGCCCCTGATGCTTAGTTCGGTGTACGGAAAGAAAAGCCAGACTGAGGATCTAAAAAGATATTTGCAGGAGTCTAACATAAGTATGTCAATATGGGAATGCAGGTTGCGCTACTGACCTCTGCCGCACTGACTGCGGAGGTCAATGCATTTAAGCAGAGCCTCGAGCAGTCCGAGAACGAGCTCGGCCTTGCCAAGAAGCAACTCGAGGACAAGGAAGGTAAGTAATACCTTATTAAAGTAATACCTTATAGAAAGGATTTGGTTGCAAAAATGACAGGACTAACGTGGGTATTGTAGGGCCACGAATGAGGTGGCGACCTGAAGGAAGCGGTGTCCACGGCCGAAAGCTCATGACGCATGAGCGCACCGAGCAAGAGAAGCAGGAGGCGCGGGTGGCGGAGGTGCGGCAAGAGCTCCGTGCTCTCGTGGAAAAACACGAGAGTTTGGAGCGTGACTCGAAGACTCGAGAGTCCGAGCTCGCCTCGGCTCTTGAGAGTGCCAAAGCCGCTAAGGCCGAAGCCCAAAAAGCCCTCCAGGAAATTGAATCGTTAAAGAAGATAGCGGCGGGTAAGGCATCCTTTATGCAAAGCAAGCATGTGAAAGTGAATTATGTATTACTTACCCGAATCCGGAGCTCTCCAGGAGCATTAATAGATCTGCCCCGTAGTGTGTCTGATGCTGCCGTGTTCTACCGCGCCGAGGAGGGGAGCTCGACGGAAAAGGTGTTCTGGTCTCAGTATGCTGAGGCCGGACATCCGGTGCCCCTGAGCGACCAGCTGAAGCAACTGGTCGAGCTCCACAAGGTCGCCGAACAGGCCATGAAGGGCCTCATAGTTCGGCTATGGCCTACGGAAGCCATGCCTGGGAGCTACTTCGGGCTAGTGCGGTGGCTGGTGGACGCATGTCCATGGATTGAAGTCATCAAGCGCTCCGTCTGCATTGAAGGTGCCCGTCGGGCCCTTGCCCGTGCTAAAGTGCACTTTGGGGCAAGATGGATCTTGAGAAGCTTGTGACGGACGGGCCATCGCCGCAAGGAGCATCGCAAGCCCAAAATGTACTATGAGGGCGTCTGAAGGGTGCTCGCCTTATAGCAGTGAATGCTCCAAAGATGTAATTTTTAATAGACTCGCATTTGTTATCTGTCTGCTGAAAACTTGTTCATATGCGCTAAGCAACGCTTGTGAATTTAAAATATTACCTTCTGTGCAGCCGTTTATCAAATTTGAGAGATGGCAAGTCGTTGGCTTCAGCCCCTATGCCACGAGTGATGGGGTGTTTGGGATAAACTTGAGTGCTCTTGTTCCCATTCTTGGGTCCTTCGAGGAGGCGCTCAGCATAGCGAACAAGGCAACCGGACTATAGCGCTTGAACACTCTCACTTAGCCATAGAATTCTATAATTTTAAATTTCGGCAAAGCCCCTAGTATTCGGAAGACCGAGTTCGGGGTGCTATCCACACCTTGGCCGGACAATGCCGACTCCTCGCTCTAAGCGGCATAAGTCTTTAGGGACCCGGAAAAACCTCTCGAACAGCGACCGGCTCTTGCCCTATCATGACGGTCAGTTTTAGCTTTCTCCACTAAGGTGCTCAACCCAGCTCAACCGGGGCACAATCGCAGTGGTTCTCCCAGCGCTACCTTAGCCGATATAACGGAACGTAAGGTACCAAAACATGGGAGCAGGCAAACCCAACTATTGACCCAAGACATGATTCGAGCCGATGCATATAATGCTATAAGTTCGGGCGCCACACTTGTGAAAGTGTTCGGACTTATCACACCATATTTTTGGGGTACTTAAGCCCCACGGTGTATTGGCCGTACCAAAGTGTACAGTGCAACGTGTCATGAATGAACATATATATAGATAAAGAAAGGAGTGCAATAATAGGCAAAAGCTATGTATTGTTTATTCAAAAAGGTACTGCAATGAAAGCGAGCGATACAAATAGTGCGATAAACAAGGGATGGGACTATTTAACATGTCCCCCTCGAGGGTAAGCTGCGGGATGGTATGTAAAAGCGGTATAGTGCTCGTAGTAGAGACCACCGGACACTCGGCGTAACTATGCTTCCCTGGCTGTTGCATCGTGAGTTCGGCAATTCTAGTGCCGGACAGGGCTTCTAGAAAATGGAGTCCTGAAAGTAAGAGAAAAGAAGAAAGAAAAAGAATGACACAATCGGGAGCCCCTGGTGCGGTTGAGCCGCATTCTGGGCGTGCCGTGGTCGTGCCCCTCCCCTTGTGCCCATGGTATCTCCAGAGCGTAGTTATGTACGCAGCGTAATCTTTAACCGTAATTTCGTGAGGGCTGGGGTTGGGGCCGGATTGCTACGCGTGCTCGGATCGTCCCAGGCGGTCTTGTTGTAGGTTACTCTGGGCACTCTTGACGGTGTCCGGACGTTTAGTAGCCGGACTCGAGAATTGCTGTGAGAGGCTGCTTTGCACCTCTGCCGCGAGGGCCGCCGTATGCTCCTCCGTTCTGAGAGACCGTTCGATGTTTCCATTGACCGTGATTACTCCTCGAGGGCCTGGCATCTTGAGCTTGAGGTATGCATAGTGCGGCACCACATTGAACTTTGCAAATGCGGTTCGTCCAAGCAGTGTGTGATAGCCGCTGCGGAACGGAACTATGTCGAAGATTAACTCTTCGCTTCGGAAGTTATCCGGGGATCCGAAGACCACTTCGAGTGTAACTGAGCCCGTACAATTGGCCTCTACACCTGGTATGACGCCTTTAAAGGTCGTTGAGGGAGTCCTGGATTAGGGGGTGTCCGCATAGCCGAACTATCACCGTTGGCCGGACTCCTGGACTATGAAGATACAAGATTGAAGACTTCGTCCCGTGTCCGGATAGGACTTTCCTTGGCGTGGAAGGCAAGCTTGGCGATACGGATATGTAGATCTCCTACCATTGTAACCGACTACGTGTAACCCTAACCCTATCCTTTGTCTATATAAACCGGAGGGTTTTAGTCCGTGGGGCGAACAACAATCATACCATAGGCTAGCTTCTAGGGTTTAGCCTCTACGATCTCGTGGTAGATCTACTCTTGTACTACCCATATCATCAATATTAATCAAGCAGGAGTAGGGTATTACCTCCATCGAGGGGCCCGAACACAGGTAAAAACATCGTGTCCCTTGTCTCCTGTTACCATCCGCCCTAGACGCTGATTCGGGACCCCCTACCCGAGATCCGTCGGTTTTGACACCGACATTGGTGCTTTCATTGAGAGTTCCTCTGTGCCGTCACCGTCAAGAAGGATGCCTCATCCCGTCTTTAAAGATGATACTATCGCCAAAGGAGCCTTGGCCACTGGTCAGACTCTTCGGTTAGGTGGTTTTCTTATGACCGCCAGTTCGGCCATCGCGCCGACGATGACTTCTCGGGTCATCGAAACCAATCTTCACGTTAACTTGGAACTTGCCGAGCAGTTAGATCCGATCGAGCTCTCCTCAGAAGCGAGCTCTTGGATCACATCGCCGCCCTGGGAGTCGCCACAGACTACGACCAGATCGAGCCTAAAACCGATCTGAGAGAGATCAACTCTCCCCAGGCTACCCATCATGTTGATGTGACAGAGGAGCAATACGGCGATTCTTATTCTATCTTAAGGACTAGCTACGTCCGGATTCCCGATCCCTCCATGCCGGATTCCCGCAGAGGGACGGATGTCGATCAAGCCCTGAACTTAAAGTCAGGCGGCGGGTTGGACTCATTGGATAGCATTCAAAAATCCAAACTTCCGAGTTCGGAAACTTCTCGGCCCCTGAGTCTTAAATTGGACGGGGTTCCGGATCTAGTTCCACCCGCCCACCCAAACATTAGCAGTCTATCCCGAATTCGGCAAGAGCCCGCTGAAAGCAAGACATCATTATCGGGCGATTCCTCCCGGTTATGGACAGGATAAAGGACTGCCGAGAGGAGGACGAATCTCACTTTTCTGCAATAATTGCACGGACAAGGGAATCCTAAACGCCATAAGTCGTCATTGAAATTACACGCTTTCTTTGACTTAGTGACCCACAGTACAAAAGTAATCTTGTGCGATGGAGAGTGCTTGGAAAACTGAAAGTAAATTTTGGGATAATCCGGCCCCGAATACAGCCCTAGTCCGAAATAAAAGGGTGCATCATCACCAAGCACACAGGTTAAACATCAAAAACAAAAACCCCTAAAGGGCATGGAACCGTCTTTGGAGGGTTAGCTAAACGGACCTGCAAAATTCATAGCCTTGAGGGCGCCACTCCAACTCATAGCCTTCGAGCATGTTGGATACTACGGCAGGTGGCCAAAAGTGGCGAAGAGCTTCTAGCCTCAGAATCCCAGCCCAGCAACACCAGTACGGTATTAACAGTCTTCGAGACTTTCGCATCAAATAATATGCGGAAACGAACACTCTGCAACCTTGCCGAAGTCTACCAAGTAGCAACAATAAATCCATGGAGTGACACGGCTATTACCTTTAATGCCAGTGACGAACCCAAATTCCGAACAGCCCGAGCACCAGCCGCATTGGTTCTCAGTCCAATAGTGGAAGGCTTTACGCCTTACTAAGGTACTCATGGATGGCGGCAGCGGACTAAACCTCATCTACGAGGAAACCCTCCGAAAAATGGAAATAGACTGGAACCGCATTGAGCGAAGCAGCACAACCTTTAGAGGAAGAATCCCTAGCCCGGAAGCATGCTGCACAGGAAAAATCACACCGGGCGTAGTGTTATTTCGCCGGACAACTACAGTCCGAGGAGGTCACACTTCAAGTGGCCTCGTTCAGCGGATATCACGCTTTATTATGGCGAGAGGCATTCACAATTATACAAGCTATACCCCATTATGGGTAAATGAAGCTTAAAATGCCTGGACCTAACGGAATCATCACTCACGCTAGTGATACGAACATAGCACTCAGCGCCGAAAACAAGACAGCTGCACTAGCCCTCGAGGCACTATCCGAAGCCCTAGCGGCGAGGAACTCATCGCGACGCGCTCCACGGTGAACAGGGACGATGTGATACTTGATAAAAGATCCAAGTCCACCTCTTTTAAACCAGCGGATGAAATAGTCAAATTCCAAGTCCACCAACGGACCACAAAAGACGGCCTCCATTGGGGCACAACTAAACCCCGATGTAGACGCCAAGACTTTCGAGAATTTCTATGAGAAAAGCTGGGACATTTTGCACAGCACCCTTGAGACATGCCAGAATCCCACGTCGACCGGCCGAGCACAGCCTAAATACCCTAAAAGGATTCAATCCGATCAAAGCAGGCTCTTGGCTTTTTCAAACCCAAGAGACAGGCCATGGGAGAGGAGCTAGCCAAACTTCCGAAGCGGATTCATCGTAGGTATAAAACATCCGGATGGCTAGCAAATCTGGTGATGGTACCAAAGAAGGATAAATCTCGGCGCCTATGTGTCGATTTCAAAGACCTTAATAAGGCTTGCCCAAAGGATCCCTTCCCTCCCTTGCATTGATCAAATTATCGACGCCTTCTGACGGGACCACGACTCATTGTGCTTCCTCGACGCGTACTCGGCTACCACCAAATCAAGATGGCGGAGCAGAACCAAGCCGCAACAAAGCATTCATCACTCCATACGGCCCATTGTGCTTCAACACAATGCCCTTCGAACTCAAAAACGCCCGGCGCAACATATCGGTATGATTCGGACATGTCGGCAAACCAGATCGGCAAGCGGTGGAAGCATATGTAGATGGCGTGGTCGTCAAATCCAAGCATGTCGAAACTCTAGTAGGCGACTTGAGGCTCACATTCGACAATCTCCGAAAATATGACATTAAGCTCAATCCAAAAATGCATCTTCGGCGTTCGGCTCCGGAAAGCTCTTAGGCTTCATTGTGTCCGTGAGAGGAATTGAAGCAAACCCAGCCAAGATCCGAGCTCTGTCACAATTGGATATTCCAAAAGACCTCAAACAAATACAAAAATTATTTGGATGCGTGGCGGCTCTAAGCCGCTTTATTTCCCATTTGGGAGAAAAGGCGTTACCCTTTACCGCCTCCTCCGGCATGCCGAACACTTCGAGTGGGCGGATGCCATATGATCGGACTCGAAGAAATAAAAGCCATATTGGCAACAAATACAGTCCTGGCCGCACTTTTAACACGGGCGAACCAATGCTATTATATATCGCGCAACACATCAAGTTGTTAGTGCGGTGATCGCGTCATCGAAACGAGAAGCGGACGGACACGGTTCCCTCTTCAAAAACCGGTTTACTATGTGTCCCTTGTCCTAACTCCATGCAAGTCCAGTACCCACATTATCAAAAGATAGCATACGCGGTGTTCATGGCATCCCGGAAGCTGCAACACTACTTTCAAGAGTGTTCGATAACGGTAGCCTCCGGCACCTCTTAACGACATTCTAAACAACCGCGACGCCGACGGGCCGGATTGCTAAATGGGCCATAGAGCTCCTTCCATTCGACATAACCTATAAGCCACGACGAGCTATTAAGTCGCGAGTTTTGGCCGACCGTGGCGAATGGACGGCCGAACTCCCTAAAAATCTGGCGCATACTCCAATTGGATCATGCACTTTGGCGGCTCCAAAATGTTGGCGGCACAGAAGTGGCGTCGTCTGACGTCCCCAACCGGGACCACGATCCAATCGTCCTTCAGATAATGTATACGGACTCCAACAACGCAGCCGAATACAAGGCCCTTCTGCACGGCCTCCAGATGGCAGTCTCCATGGGCATTAAACGCCTAGAGGTGTGCGGGGATTCAAACCTCACGATATCTCAAATAAATGGAGAATTTGATGCCAAAGATCCAAAAATGGCAGCGTACCGCAATGCGGTCCTAAAAATGTCAGCACGGTTCGAAGGGCTCGAATTTCATCATATAGCCCGGGATAACAACCGAGCGGCGGACGTATTAGCGCACGCATCGGCGCAAAAGCGTGATGCCGTCCGCCCAACATCTTCCTGGAGCGGTTGTTCAAGCCATCAAATTACTATGGGAAGGAGTCCGAAATAACAATCCGACCCAACCGCATCGCCTCGACACGAACACTCGACACAATCGGAGGCTCTCGCCACCGAGATAACACCCTCCGCCCAGGAAATAATGGCGGTTATCGCCCGTGGGCCGGAACCATACCTAGCCTACCTAACTAGGCGGGAACTCCCGAAGACCAAAATGAGGCTCACTTTGCATAGTACGGCGATCCAAAGCGTATAAAGTCCATGAGGGAGAGCTCTATAAGAAAAGCACAACAGAGTCCTTCAAAGGTGTATCTCCAAAGAGGAAGGGTGAAACCTCCTGGCTGAAATTCATGCCGGACTGGTGGGCACCACGCCGCAGCCCGGGCCCTTGTAGGCAAGGCCTTCCATACAGGATTTTATTGGCCGACAGCCCGGCAGAATCTGTGAGATTTAGTCCAACGATGCGTCGGTTGCCGCCTTTTTGCTAACTAAAGCCACATGCCACCCACCGCCCTCAAAACTATACCCATCACCTGGCCGTTCATGTCAGGGGCTTGACATGGTTGGACCCCTTAAGGGAGGAACCCACAAGCAAAAATACCTATTGGTCATGGTGGATAAATTCACCAAATGGATAGAGGCCAAGCCTGTTAAAGCGGCGAATCCGGGCGGTGATAGACTTCATATCGTGGGTAGTGCACCGTTCTGGCGTCCCCACAGTATCATCACTGATAATGGCACCAACTTCACGGCCGATGAGGTCAAATTATGGTGCAAAAACATGGGCATCAAGCTCGATTACACCTCGATCTATCACCCTCAAACCAACGGTCAAGTCGAAGCGAGCAAAGCGGTCTAATCATGAGCGGCATTAAACCCGGACTAGTGCGGTCCCTCAAGGAATCTAACACGCCTTTGGGTTGAGGAGCTTCGACTCCATACTACGGGGGCTACGGACCACGCCGAATCGTACTACGGATTCACACCATTTTTTATGGTGTATGCAGGTGAGGCATCTTGCCTGCGACATAATGCATGACTCTCCTCGGCGTGCGCATGTATGAAGAAAGAGAAGCCGAGCTCGATCGGCAAGACAGTTTGGACGCATTGGAGGAAGAAGCGCGGCGTGGCAAAAGCTCGTTCCGCATTTTATCAACAGCGAGCTCGAAGATATCAAAGCGAGGTACGGGCCAAAGCTTACAACATTGGCGAACTAGTTCTACGCCTGCCGGACAAGAAAAAGGACAAACTCAAGCCCAAATGGGAAGGTCCCTTCATCATCGACCAGGTCTGACGGTAGAGCATACCGTCTGCTGGCGCATCGGATAACCGACTCGAGCGAACCCATGGAACGCAGCCCGTCTCTGAAGATTCTACGCCTAAGCGCGGACTCGAGTTCGCCTCCTTCCTCCGTCCACATTTTCTATTTTTGCTGTCTTTTATTTTTCTCCTTCCTCCTCCTTCTTCTTGAAGCCTTTAGAGGCTCGTTTGCGCTTTGTTTCAAGATACTTGACGCTGTCCGCGCTCACTATACACAGGGGCTTCTTTAATGTAATCTTATTTATAACGGGCTTTATGCCCAACACATGTGTCAAACTTCCGCATGTACCTTTTACTCACCATTATATGCATCGATATGACTTAAGTTTTGGCCAAGCTGGGTTGCACGGCTCACATGCTTACCCCTCGTTCCCGATTGTTCAGCTAGGTGGTAAAGGGAGCACCTCTGCGATTATTCTTTGCGGGTCAGCCGGATGTGTACCTCAGACTGGTGAAGCCGAAGCTAGCGTTCTTAAGGGAATATTCGGTCGGTGAACTGAAAGATGATTTTTAACTATTTATCCATCTGCCCCAGATGATTTTCTCGCTTTTAGCAGTTTGGACATGCACTTTAGGGCATGCCTCGAGAAAGGAACCCTTAACGGAACTATTCTCCTGGAAGATGTTTCTTACTATCCATGTAATATAACATAACTAGTTGGGCACTTATGCGATATAGCAATAATGACCCCTCGCCTTGTCTCCATGCATGCCCTGGTTCTTACATAACCGCGAGGGTATTCGGACACACTCCGGACTATTGGGTCCCGAGGTCGGCTTAAAAGGTCCGCTATGACAAACGATCTACAATCCGCTAGAAGACATTTTTCATGTCATATTCAATTACATAGTCAACTCGACTAATTGTATTCCTCCTCGATGCCATCTAATAGGCTATCTAATTTACAATCTTGCTTTGGGAATACTTGGCGGCCAATTCTACTTGGCCGTACACTAAGTTCTGAGGATCTCCTTCCCATCAGCCCCACAGGTCCGACCTCGCCATGTGGTTTGGGTCAACTTCGTGTACAGCGTCTTTACCATGGCCCGAGCCTCCCTGGCGCCTTGACGTGACTGATATCTTCCATAGTCGGAAGCGCCACCGTGCTCCTTGCGGCCGCTCTGCCAGCCTCCCAATGCCTTTGGCCGGGGAGATAGATGGCCACAAGGCACAGGCGACGCCTTTCATCACCTGCCAAACTTCGTTCAAGCGGTGACGCGATTAGGAAGAAGATCACCCGAAGAATCTGGGCATCTCCTCCTCGGGATGACCTGTGAGCAAACCTACATACATGTTTATGTTAGTCGCCCTTCCTCGCCGAACTCTTTCAAAGTTCGTTTAAGCACTTCTTGAAAATGCCGCGACGAAGCCGTCGATTCTCCTTTATGGAGTCAGACAACTGGGCACGAACATCCTTTAGTTCCTCACCCAGTTGGGTGTTGGCATCTTGGAGGTTATTTTTCTCCTGCCGCACCCTCGTAAGCACGCTCTCGCCGGCCTTTAGCTGGCGCAGGAGCTATTGCTTGTCCAGATCCATCCCGGCTCTATCTGCAATGTTAATATCAGATTTATGCACACGCCGCACTTTGCGAAACTACTTCTACTTTGAAGGGCATATATTACCAGAGGGAGTCTTCATGGCTTCCCCGGTCATGACGATCTTGACCTCAAGTTGGGCCTTGCACTCTTCAAGCTCCTGGGACAAGCAGGTATTATTTTCGGTAAGAACACGCATTCCAAATGATCCTTAAATCAGTTATCCTAACTATTTTAAGTCTCGGGGCTCTTGGCATATATAATGTCAAAATTCCTTACCGTATGTCTTTCACATCTTTGCTTTCAAGTGGCTCTGGCTGAGCCATCTTGAGTGGCACGGAGGTGCGCTTCTCCCGAACTAAAGGCGTCCAATGCCTCTTGGGAGAAACATGTGTCACGTAGAATAGTCCGGCGGCACCTATGATTCATGGCGCTCTCCACCTCCGATTTGGTGGCGGACTGTCTATCGGCATCCTCCATTGGAGGAGCATCCGACGCACGCCTCGTTTTTGTACCCCCTTCCGGACTAGGCTTTTGAGCCTGGTTGGCGGGGGTCCGATTGGCAACTTCTGCGGACTCAGTCCGGCGTGCGCTCTTTTTCCTGAAAAAACCACGAGCGTTAGTGTGCCTCCCAGGAACCTCTCCTTAAAACACGATGGCAAATCATACCGTTGCGGCGACGTCTCGAGTGTACCGCACTTCTTTTCCACCTACTGGGCCGAGCTGCCCCTTGTTGGACGACCGCGGCAGGCTCGGCTTCCGTTCTGAAGGCACCCCCTGCGAAACACCATCAAATACGTCGTGATTAGGAGTAAAAGCACGGGTGGGTCATGGTATCCGGACTTTGGTCACGGTTACCTGGGAGGCCGGAAATAATCCAGGGTAGTCGGCCGTAATGGCAACCAAAGCATTGTCGATGCTAAGTTGGTGGAACACCCCGTCGATCAGCACCACCTGTATATCCGGGTCCTCTTCGGAGGCCGAATCGAGGACCGTTCCGGATCCTCGGGTTGTGGGGGCGGGCTGTATCTTCTCCATGGCCCGGTGCGGTTCCTGCGTAGAAACCATGAAATGAGATATTTAACCACGGGAACATGGATCGGACGGGCCACAAAGATTTTTGCTTACCCAACTTCGAGGATTATTCAAGAAAACCCGGCCTGTTGATCGACGCCGAGAAAATCCTCCTCCTCCCCTTTATACATGGCGGACAAGGTCTTCACCAGTTCGGTGACCGATCCGGCCCTTTGACCATGGCGGTGGCATTGTCCTCCTGTTGAAGTCACACATGGGGTGGCCCCTATATTGGAGCGGCTGCACTCCCCTCATAATGCAGATTGCCATGACTCCAATCGTGGTCAATCCGGCATGAGCCAGCAATCTTATTCGGCTCATCAAATAAAGGACGTCCCGGACATTTTCCCTCTGGGGCTCACATGAGCGCCGGCTCGAGCGCTTCTTCGGAGGAGCGTTGCTAAACTTCTGTAAGGCCGATCCGAACAGGATCCGGCGTGAGGCGTCCTCCATGTAAAACCATTAGAAGGCCGGTCTTGAGACGCCTTCTTCGGGGTTCGGATAGATATCCGGTCCGGCGATGCGCCATAGTTGACTCCGCCCACTTGATATATTGACCCCTCATGAGAGCGGGGTACAAAGCGAATAATCTCTTCCACAGCGCAAAATGAGCCTCGGCGCCCAAGAACAGTTCGCAAAGGGCCACGAAAGCTGCGATGTGCAAAATAAGCGGCGTAAGGTGGTGCAACTGGAGGCCATAGAACTCCAGAGCCCCGGAGAAAGCGGATGAATTGGAAATCCGAGTCCTCTTACTAGATAAGAGACAAAGCATACCCGCTCTCCTTTAGAGGGATCGGGGACACTCTCGCTTGCTTTCCGCCCTTGTAGGTGGAAAGTCCGGCTCGAACCGGAACCATGAAGGTCGGGGAAGAAATCCCTTGGTTTGGAGTGTCACTAGCTTCTATGCGGGATTGAGCATCTCTCCCAATTTCGGTGAGGTGGGGAGCGCGAGAGGAGGAGCCGCGTCGACTGTCCATGATGGAATGGATTTTTATCAAAGGCTAGCTTCTAGGGTTTAGCCTCTCTGATCTCGTGGTAGATCTACTCTTGTACTACCCATATCATCAATATTAATCAAGCAAGAGTAGGGTTTTACCTCCATCGAGAGGGCCCAAACCTGGGTAAAAACATCGTGTCCCTCATCTCCGGTTACCATCCACCTAGACGCACAGTTCGGGACCCCCTACCCGAGATCCGCCGGTTTTGACACCGACAGTCCTCATGCCCGATCACCTTTGATCGAAGGGACCACCCCACTAGCATCCGCCACGGCGGATTCGCCGCATTGGTTCTTGACCCAGTCATCGAAGGATTTCACCTCACTAGAGTCCTGATGGATCGGCGGTAGCAGCCTTTGAACTCGCTCTATCGGGATACATAAAATGGGCATAGACCCTCAAGGATTAAACCCACAAAGACGATCGCCGACGCGGCTCCTCCTCTCCGCGCTCCCTCACCCTCGAAATTGGGAGAGATGCTCAGTCCCGCATAGCGAGCTAGTGACACTCCAAACCAAGGGATTTCTTCCCGGCCTTCATGGTTCCGGTTCGAGCCGGACTCGCCACCTATAAGGCGGAAAGCAAGCGGAGAGTGTCCCCGATCCCTCCAAAGGAGAGCGGGTATGCTTTGTCTCTTATCTAGTAAGAGGACTCAATTTCCAATTCATCCGTTTCTCCGGGGCTCTTGGAGTTCTCGGCCTCCAGCACCACCTTACGCCGCCTCCATTTTGCACATCGCGGGCTTCGTGGCCCTTTGCAAACTGTTCTTGGGCGTCGAGGCTCATTTTGCGCTGTGGAAGAGATTATTCTGCCTTGTACCCCGTTCTCATGAGGGGTCAATATATCAAGTGGGCGGAGCCGAGCTGTGGCGCATAGCCGGGACCGGATATCTATTCGGAACCCCGAAGAAGGCGTCCAAAGACTGGCCTTCAGAATGGTTTTATATAGAAGACGTCCCGCTGCCGGGTCCTGTTCGGATCGGTCTCCCGGAGGTCAGCAATGCTCCTTTGAAGAAACGCCTGAGCTGGCGCCCGCGGAGCCCCCAGAGGGAAGACGACAGGGACGTCCTTTACCTGATGAGCCAAATAAGATTGTTAGCTCATTACGGATCGACCATGATCGGTGTCATGGCCACATGTATTATCTTGGGGTGCAGCCGCTCTAGTATAGGGGCCACCCCATGTGGGATTTCAGCGGGGAGGACGATGCCACCCGTCATGGCCGTCGAGGGCGGGATCGGCCACCGATCTGGTGAAGATCTTGTCCATGTTGTACAAGGGAGAAGAGGAGGATTTTCTCCGCGTCAGTCCATTGAACGGATTTTCTATGAACAATCCTCGAAGCTGGGTAAGCGGACATTTCTGTTTTGCACATCCGATTCGTATTCCCATGGTTAGGTATCTCATTTTGTGATTTTGACGCAGGAACTGCGCTAGGCCTTAAAAGACATAAACAGCCCGCCTCCACAACCCGAGGATCTGGAACGGCTCCTCGATCCGGCCTGCCAAGAGGATCCGGACATATTGGTGGAGCTGATTGAGGGGGTATTTCACCAACTGAGCATCGACAATGCCTTGGTTGCCATTACGGCCGATTACCCCGGAATACTTCCAGCCTCACAGGTAACTAAAACCGAGGTCCCAATACTCTGATAATGACCCATCGTGCTTATTTTTTATCACCGTATACCAATGGTGTTTCGCAGGGGGTGCCTTGAGGGCGAGGCCGAACTGCGGTTAGCCAACAAGGGCAGCACGGCCCCGCAGCTAAAAAGAAGTGTGGTCCGGATCGAACGCCGCCGCAACGGTATGGCGCGGTCACCATATTCCCGAGATTGATTCTCGAAGGCGTATTAACGCCGTGCTCTTTTCGGGGAAAAAGAGCGCTCGCCGGATCATGTCTGGAGAGGTTGCCAATCGAGCCTCCGCCGGCCGGGCTCCAAAGCCGGGTCCGAAGCGGAGGCGAGCACGAGGCGTCGTCGAGATGCTCCTCCCGACAGAGGATGCCGACAGATTGTCCGCCACCAACTCACGAGGTGGAGAGTGCCATGAATCCACAGGCGTCGCCGGACAGTTCTTCGTGGCGTGTTTCTCCCAAGAGGCATTGAATGCCTTCAATTGGAGATGCGCACCTCCGTGCCGCTCAAGATGGTCTAGCGAGCCACGGAAGCAGTATGTAAAGGACATACTGGTGAGGAAATTTGTGATTATATATGCCAAGAGTCCCGAGACTGAAAATAGTTAGAATAACTGATTTAAGAATCATTTGTTATGTAGGATCTTACAAAAAAAAACCCGACTGTCCCAGGAGCTTGAAGAATGCAAGGCCCAACTTGAGGCCGCACTAGCCGCTACAGGGGGAGCCACAGAGACCCCCTCTGGTAATATATGCTTCAAAAGATAAGTAGTTTGTGAAGTGCGGTGTTTGTGTAAATCTGACAATAATATTGCAGATGGCTCCGGACTAGATCCGGACAAGCAACAACTCTTGCGCCGGTTGAAGGCCGGCGAGAATGTGCTTACAAGGGTGAGGCAAGAAAAAAATCTCCAAGATGCCAACACCCAGCTAGGTGAGGAACTAAAGGATGTTCGTGCCCAGCTGTCTGACTCCGTGAAGGAGAATCGGCGACTTCGTTGTGGCATTTATAGTAAGTGCTTGAGCGAACTTTGAAAAAGAGTTCGGCGAGGAAGTCAACTAACAGAGTTATGTCTCAGAGGGTATGCTCACGGGTCGCCCCAGAGAGGAAATGTCCGTTCTACGGGTGACCTTCTTCCCGAAGCTATTTACCGCACGAACGAGTTCGGCAGTGATGAAAAGCGTCGCCCAGGCCTTGTGGCCATCTATCTCCCTGCCGAAGGCCTTGGAGAGCTTGCGAGAGAAGCTTCAGGAGCACGCATGGCGCTTCCGACTATGGAAGATATCGGCATGTCGTCAAAGGCGCCCGAGGAGGCTGGGCCATGGTGAAGACGCAGGTACGAGGGCGGACCCCAACCACATGGCGAGGTCGGACTGTGGGATCCGGACGGAAGGAGATCCTGTGAGCTTAAGCGTCTGGCCAAGTAGAGTTGGCTGCAAAGTATTCCCAGCGGGATCAGTAAACTAGACAGCCTATTAGATGGCATTGAAGAGGAATACAATCAGTCAATTTGACTATGTAATTTAAAATGACATGTAAAATGCCTTCTAGCGGATTGTAGATCGTTTGTCGTGGTGACCTTTTCGCTTCAACCTCGGGACCCAATAGTCGGTGTGTCCGAATACCCTCATGCGGTTATGTAAAAACCAGGGCATGCATGGAGACCCGAGCGTAGGGGTCATGAGTGCTTTATCGGAGAAGTGCCCAACTAGTTATGTTATATTACATGGTTAGTAAGAAACATCTTCGGGGAGAATAGTTCCGTTAGGGGTTCCTTTCCACAGGAGGCATGCCCTAAAGTGCATGTCCGACTGCGAAAAAAGTAGAAAAGCATCACGAGGGCAGATAAATGAAAAATAAAAATCATCTTTTAGTTCACCGACCGAATATTCCCTTAAGAACGCTTAGCTTTCGGCTTCACCCGGTCTGAGGTACACGTCCGGCTGACCGGCGGTAACAATCGCAGAGGTGCTCCCTTTACCACCTAGCCGAACAATCGAGAGCGTGAGGGTAAGCACAGAGCCGAGCAACCCAGCTTGGCCAAAACTTAAGTCATATCGATGCATATAATGGTGAATAAAAGGTACATGCGGAAGTGTGACACATGTGTTGGGCATAAAGCCCGTATAAATAAGCTTCATTAAAGAAGCCCCGAGGTATAATGGTAGCGGATAGCGGCGTCAAGTGTGTCAGAACAATGCTAAACGAGCCTTTAATGGCTTTGGAAAAAGGAGGAAGAAGGAGAGAAATAAAAGACAGCTTAAAGTATAAAATATAGGCGGAGGAAGGAGGCGAACTCGGAATCCGGTGCTAGGCGTAGAATCTTCGGAGGCGGGCTGCGTTCCATGGGTTCGGCTTGAGTCGGTTATCCGATCGTTTCACGGGCAGTGCACGC
Source organism: Aegilops bicornis (assembly GCA_021605145.1). Taxonomy (NCBI): domain Eukaryota; kingdom Viridiplantae; phylum Streptophyta; class Magnoliopsida; order Poales; family Poaceae; genus Aegilops; species Aegilops bicornis. Next base: position 164,272,493 of record CM038675.1, on the reverse strand, counting down.
TCCGCGGTCAGGACTTGGTCGATGATGAAGGGACCCTCCCATTTGGGCTTGAGTTTTTCCTTTTTCTTGTCCGGCAGGCGTAGAACTAGTTCGCCAACATTGTAAGCTTTGGCGCGTACTTCCCTGCTTTGATATCTTGAGCCTGCTGTTGATAGAATGCGGAACAAGCTTTTGCCACGTCGTGCTCCTCCTCCAAGGCGTCAAACTGTCCTGCCGATTGAGCTCGGCTTCTCTTTCTTTGTACATGCGCGCGGTGAGTCATGAATTATGTCGCAGGCAAAACTTCCTCTGCGTCGTATACCATAAAAATGGTGTGAATCCGGTAGTGCAATTGGCGTGGTCCGCAGCCCCCAGTCTGGTCGAGCTCCTCTACCCAAAGGCGTGTTAGATTCCTTGAGGGACCGCACTAGTCTGGGTTTAATGCCGCTATTGATTAGACCGTTTGCTTGCTCGAGTTGACCGTTAGTTTGGGGTGATAGGTAGGCGTGAGTCGAGCTTGATGCCCATGTTTTTGCACCCGAGTTTGACCTCGTCGGCCATGAAGTTCGTGCCATTATCGGTGATGATGCTATGGGGACGCCGTAACGGTGTACTACCCACGATATGAAGTCTATCACTGGTCCGGATTCGCCGTCTTCTGTGCTTGGCCTCTATCCATTTGGTGAATTTATCCACCATGACCAATAGGTATTTTTTCTTGTGGGTTCCTCCTTTAAGGGGTCCAACCATGTCAAGCCCCCAGACCGCGAAGGACCAAGCGATGGGTATAGTTTTGAGGGCGGTGGGTGGCATGTGGCTTTGATTAGCAAAGAGCTAGCAACCGACGCATCGTTGGACTAAGTCCTGAGCATCTGCGGCCGTCGGCCAATAAAATCATGTATGGAAGGCCTTGCCTACAAGGGCCGAGCTGCGGCATGGTGCCCACCGAGTCCGCATGAATTTCAGCCAGAGATTACGCCCTTCATCTTCGGAGATACACCTTTGAAGGACTCGGTTGTGCTTTTCTTATAAAGCTCTCCCTCATGGACCTTATAGGCTTTAGGCAAATCGCACTATGCAATGGGCCTCGTTTTGGTCCTCGGGAAGTTCATGCCTAGTTAGGTAGGCTAGGAATGGTTACGTCACGCAGGCGCAATGACTGCCATTATTGCGTGGGCTGACGGTGTTATTTCGTTGGCGGGACCACCAACTATGTCGGAATGTTCGGTGTGGGGCAGTGTGGTTGGGTCCGGGTTGTTATTTCCGGACTGTCCCTCCCATAATACGGATGGCTTGAAAAGCCTCTCTAGGAAGATGTTGGGGGACGACATCGCGCTTTGCGCCAATGCGTGCCAACACGTCTGCTGCCTGGTTGTTATCCCGGGCTATATGGTGAAATTCGAGCCCCTCAAACTGAGCTGACATTTTTAGGACGGCATTGCGATAAGCTGCCATTTTTGGATCCTTGGCATCAAAGTCCCCATTTATTTGGGATATCGCGAGGTTCGAATCCCCGCGCACCTCTAGGCGTTGAATGCCCATGGAGACTGTCATCCGGAGACCATGTAGAGGGCCTCGTATTCGATCTGCGTTGTTGGAGTCCGTGTACATTATTTGAAATGCGTATTGGACTGTATCTCCGGTTGGGGGCGTCAACGACGCCAACCCCTAGGCAACCAACATTTTGGAGTCGTCAAGTGCATGATCCGGTTGGAATATGCGTCGTACTCTTTAGGGAGTTCAGCTTGATCCATTCGCGATGAAGTCAGCCAAAACTTGCGACTTAATAGCTCGTCGTGGCTTGTAGGTTATGTCGAGCAGGAGGAGCTCAATGGCCCATTTAGCAATCCGGCCCGTTGTCGCGGTTGTTCATAATGTCATTAAGAGGTACTTGAGGCTACTATTATCAAACACTCTTGGAAGTAGTGTCGCAGCTTCCTAATGCCATGAACACCGCGTATGCTATCTTTTTGATAATGCGGTACCGTGACTTGCATGGAGTTAGGACAGTGGACACGTAGTAAACTTGTTTTTGGAGAGGAACTTGTGTCCGTCATTTCTCGTTCGACAACGAGCACCGCGCTTACAACTTGATGGGTTGCTGCGATGTATAATAGCATTGGTTCGCCCATGTTGGGCGCGGCCAGGACCGGATTTGTTGCCATTATGGCTTTGATTTCTTCGAGTCCGGCCGTGGCGGCATCCGTCCACTGAAGTGTTCGGTCTTGTGGAGGAGGCGATAAAGGGTAATGCCTTTTCTCCTAAGAGGGAGATAAAGCGGCTTAGAGCCGCCATACGCATCGATCAATTTTTGTATTTGTTTGAGGTCTTTGGGGATATCCAATTGTGTGAGCTCGGATCTTGGCTGGGTTTGCTTCAATTCCTCTACCGGATACAATGAAGCCCAAGAGCTTTCCGGTGGTACACAGAAAACGCATTTTCGGGTTGAGCTTGATGTCATATGTTCGGAGATTATCGAACGTGAGCCTCAAGTCATCGACTAGGGTTTCGACATGCTTGGATTTGACGACCACATCGTCTCCGTATGCCTCCACTGGTTTGACGATCTGGTTTGCGGACATATACGAATCATCTGATATGTTGCGCCGGCGTTTTTGAGCCCAAAGGGCATTGTGTTGAAGCAGAATGGGCCGTATGGGGTGATGAATGCCGTTGCGACTTGTTCAGCTCTGCCATCTTAATTTGGTGGTAGCGGAGTATGCGTTGAGGAAACACAATGAATCGTGTCCTGCGGTAGCGTCGATAATTTGATCGATGCGGGGGAGGGGGAAGGGATCCTTTGGGCAAGCCTTGTTAAGGTCCTTAAAATCGACACATAGGCGCCAGGATTTGTCCTTCTTTGGTACCATTACCAGGTTTGCCAGCCAGTCCGGATGTTTAATATCTCGATGAATCCGGCCTCCAATAGTTTAGCTAGCTCCTCTCCCATGGCCTGTCTCTTGGGTTCGGAGAAACGCCAAGAGCTTGTTTGGTAGCTTGAATCCTTTTAGGATATTTAGGGTGTGCTCGGCCAGCGGCGTGGGATTCTGGCATGTCTGAAGGGTGCCGAGCAAAATGTCCAAATTTTTCGTAGGAATTCTTGTAGTCTGGCGTCACATCCGGGTTTAATTGTGCCCGATGGAGGCCGTTTTGTAGGGTCCGTTGGATGGACTTGGAATTTGACTATTTCGTATGTCGGTTTAAAAGAGGTGGACTTGGATCTCTTATCGAGTATCACATCGTCCCTATTCACCATGGAGCGCTTGACGCAGATGAGTTCCTCTGCCGCTAGGGCTTGGATAGTGCCTCAAGGGCAAGTGCGGCTGTTTTATTTTTGGTAGCGGAGCGCTATGTCCGTCACTAGCGAGAGTGACAATTCCGTTGGGTCCGGGCATTTTGAGCTTCATGTACCCGTAATGGGGTATAGCTTGAAAAATTGTGAATGCCTCTCGCCCTAATAGAGCGTGGTATCCGCCGCTGAGCAGGGCCACTTGGAATGTGACCTCCTCGGACCTATAATTGTCCGGCGTGCGAACACCACATCCGATGTGATCTTTCCTATACAGACATGCTTCCCGATTGAGGATTATTCCTCTAAAGGTTGTGCTGCTTTGCTCAATCTGACTCCGATCTATTTCCATTTTTGAAGGGTTTCCTCGTAGATGAGGTTTAATCAGCCGTCGTCCATGAGTACCTTGGTAAGGCGAAAGTCGTCCACTATTGGACTGAGGACCAATGCGGCTGGTGCTCGGGCTGTTCGGAATTTAGGTTCTTCACTGGCGTTAAAGGTAATAGTCGTGTCACTCCATGGATTTATTGTTCCTATCTGGTAGACTTGACAAGGCTGCGGAGTGTTCGCTTTCGCATATTATTTGATGTGAAAGTCTCAAGACTGTTAATACCGTCTTGATATTCTTTGGGCTGGTGCTCTGGAGCTAAGAGCTCTTAGCCACTTTTGGCCACCTGCCGTAGTATCCAACATGCTCTAAGGCTATGAGTTGGAGTGGCGCCCTACGTACTATGAATTATGCAGGTCCATTGAGCCATCCCTCCAAAGACGGTTCCATGCCCTTTGGGTGTTTTTTGCTTTTTGGTATGTAACCCAGGTGCCTGGTGATGATGCACTCTTTTATTTCGGACTAGGGTCGTATTCGAGGCCGGATTATCCCAAAATTTGATTTCGGTTTTCCAGGCGCTCTCCATCGTGCAGTACTTTTGTACTATGGACGCCAAGTCAGCGAAGCGTGTAATTTCACGATGACTTATGGCGTTTAGGATTCCCTTGTCCGTGCAATTATTGCAGAAGAATGAGATTGCGTCCTCCTCGCGGCAATCCTTTATCATGTTCATAACCAGGAGGAATCGCCCGATAATGATGTCTTTGTTTCACTTTGGGCTCTTGCGGATTTGGGATAGATCGCTTATGTTTGGGTGGGCGGGTGGAATTAAATTCCGAACCCCGTCCGATCTAAGACTCGAGGGCCAAGAAGTTTCGAACTTGGAAGCTTGGGTTCTTGGAGGTTGTCAATGAATCTAGCCCGCTGCCTGACTTTAAGTTCAGGGCTTGAGTGGTGTCCTCCCCTCCGCGGGAATCCGGCATGGAGGGGTCAGGAATCCGGACATAGCTAGTCCTTAAGGTAGGAGAAGAGTCGTCGTATTGTTCCTCTACCACAGCAACGTGGTGGGTAGCCTGGGGAGAGTTGATCTCTCTCAGATCGGTTTTAGGCCCAATCTGATCGTGATGCATGGCGACTCCCGAGCGGCGTCACGATCCAAGAGCTCGTTTAAGGAAGAGAGCTCCATCGGATCTAACTTTCGGCGAGTTCGAAGTTAACGTGAAGATTGCTTTCGATGACCCGAGAAGTCATCGTGGCGCAGCGGCGACGAGCGGTCATAAGAAAACCGCCCTAGTCGGAGAGTTTGGCGGTGGCCAAAGCTCCTTTAACAGCAGTGCCGTCTTTAAAGGCGGGATGAGGCATCCTTCCTAACAGCGGCGGCACGGAAGGAACTCTCAATGAAAGCACCAATGTCGGTGTCAAAATCGGCGGATCTCGGGTAGGGGTTCCCGAACTAATGCGTCTAGGCGGATGGTAACAGGAGACGAGGGACACGATGTTTTCACGCGAGTTGGGCCCTCTCGATGGAGGTAAAACACTACTCCTGCTTGATTAATATTGATGATATGGGTAGTACAAGAGTGGATCTACCACGAGATCAGAGAGGCTAAACCCTAGAAGCTAGCCTATGGTATGATTGTTGTTCGCTCTACGGACTAAAACCCTCCGGTTTATATAGACACCGGAGAGGGTTAGGGTTACACAGAGTCGGTTACAATGGTAGGAGATCTACATATTCAGACGCCAAGCTTGCCTTCCACGCCAAGGAAAGTCCCGTCCGGACACGGGACGAAGTCTTCAATCTTGTATCTTCATAGTCCAGGAGTCCGGCCAACGGTGATAGTTCGGCTATCCGGACACCCCCTAATCCAGGACTCCCTCAAGGACCATGGGTTGAACTTTGGGGCGGCTGGCTCCATCGCATATACGTCCCTTAGTGCACGCTTCTGCTCCCTTTTGGGTATGTGGGTTGCGTATATCATGTTCACCGTCCGCACTTGTGGGGGGAAGCCCTTATGTCCTCTATTGTTCGGCGGTTGGGGCTCCTCCTCGTCATCGCTATGCAGCCCCTTGTCATTGAGTTCGGCATTTAACTTGCCTGCCTGTTTGAAGACCCAACAATCCCTGTTGGTGTGGTTGGCTGGTTTTTCGCAAGTGCCATGTATTTGGCACGAGCGATCGAGTATTCGGTCCAGATTGGACGGGCCCTGAGTATTTCTTTTGAACGGCTTTTTTCGCTGACCGGGTTTAGAGCCTCTGAATCCGGCATTGATCGTCAGATCTTGACATTACCGCCGTTAATGCGGCGCTTGTGCTTGTTGTGACGCGACCTGCCATTACTGTCCTTGTTATCCGAAATACCAGGGTTTTTGGTCAAGTTGTTGCTATGAGCTAGCCAGCTGTCCTCTCCCGCGCAAAAGCGGGTCATGAGTGTTGTGAGGGCTGCCATGGATTTCGGCTTTTCCTGTCCTAGGTGTCGGGCAAGCCACTCGTCGCGGATGTTATGTTTGAAGGCTGCAAGGGCCTCTGCATCCGGACAGTCAACGATTTGATTTTCCTTGGTTAGGAATCGTGTCCAGAATTGTCTGACCGATTCTTCTGGCTGCTGAATTATGTGGCTGAGGTCATCGGCGTCTGGTGGTCGCACATATGTGCCTTGGAAGTTATCAAGGAATGCGGCTTCCAGGTCTTCCCAACAACCAATTGATTCTGCTGGCAAGCTGTTAAGCCAATGCCGAGCTGGTCCTTTAAGCTTGAGTGGGAGGTATTTGATGGCGTGTAGATCATCACCGCGGGCCATGTGGACATGGAGGAGGTAGTCCTCGATCCAAACCACAGGATCTGTTGTGCCATCGTATGATTCGATGTTTACGGGTTTGAAACTCTCGGGCATTTGATGATCCATCACTTCGTCTGTGAAGCATAGTGGGTGTGCGGCGCCTCTGTATTGAGCTATATCACGACGCAGCTCAAATGAGCTTTGTCTACTGTGTTCGGCCCGGCCGGAATTGTTTTATCCGGCGTGACAGTTATCATCCCGTGTCATGGGGCGCCCACGCGATCCGTAGATCGATCTTGTTTGCCTTGCCTTGTCCTCCAATATGTCTCGCAGGTCTGGCGCGTTTCCCCATGCCTTGGTACATTTCGAGCGACACCGGGGTGCGGCTTGAATGGAGGGCCTAGAGGCCTCTCTGTCGCGGCCATGGGGTGGCCGGTCGGCCGCATCATGCGCTGGTGATGTAGGTTTGGGTGCTTCCTCCTCTAATTGGGGTAGCAGCCTGCGTTTTGGGTATCTCTTGGAGGGGCGTTCGAGTTCGTACTCTTCGGCTGCAAGGACTTCGGTCCATCTATCAGCTAGCAAGTCTTGGTCAGCTCTAAGCTGCTGCTGCTTTTTCTTGAGGCTACTTGCCGTGGCCATAAGCCCTGCGTTTGAAAGCAGCTCCTGTTTGGCGGGATCCTCGAGCACGACAGATTAAATGCCTGTCGTCGAGGCTTGCCTCATCTTCGGAGGGAGGCATATAATTATCGTCCTCCACCTCCACATGCCGCTCTATCATGAGGGCTGGCTTCTCCCTCCTCATGTGCTGAATCCTGCTTTGGGAGGAGGTTGTCTTCAGACCGTCCGGGGTGTTATTATCTCCGATGCCGGAATCACCGTTTTTGTGGCGGGATTTAGAGCGGCGCCCGACGCCGGGCGCTTGGGTTGTTTTTGGAGGGTCATCCTCCGATGTTCCATCGCCGTTCCCATCTTTTGGGATGTCCACCATGTATATGTCGTATGACGAGGTGGCCTTCACGTGCCTGTAAACCTTTGGTTCTTGGTCGTCTCCAGCATCTCGTCCATACCGTCGATGTCTTCGGAGTCCAAGTCGAGCATGTCGGTTAAATCATCGACAGTGGCTACAAAGTGGGTGGTGGGTGGGCGTTGAATTTCTTCGTCGTCCGCATCCAAACCTTCCTGACCTAGTCCGGCCAGGGCTCTCTTGATAAAGAGAGAGTCTTTAGTGAATTCAGGATGTCGCCAAAGGGCGAGTGCTGAAAGATGTCATGGCGATGAACTCCATAACCGGCGCCCAATTGGATTCGATTGGCAGGGGCGCGGGGGTTCGGAGTCCGGAGAGGAGTCCGACACCTTGGAGTCACGGTCTTTGCAAAGGACAGGGATGAAGTTTGGCTCAATCGCCTTAGAGATCGTAGCCCCCGAGGCGGTGTCCAGCCACTCGTCCTCGATCGGCGGAGTTGGCTCCGAGCTAAGGGTCGGAGCGACGTGCGCCCTCCAGTCTTGACCGGCAGCAGAGCTAGGTCATGTCCATCGAGACAGTGAGGCGCGCTTGGCTGTGGCTCGAATCCGTCGAAGATCAAGTCTCCGCGGATGTCGGCCGTGTAGTTCAAACTCCCAAATCTGACCTGATGGCGAGGGGCGTAGCTTTCGATCTGCTCCAGATGGCCAAGTGAATTGGCCCGCAGTGCAAAGCCGCCGAATCTGAAGATCTGTCCGGGAGAAAAGTCTCACCCTGGACCGCGTCGTTGTTGATGATCGAAGGAGCCATCTTGCCTAAGGATGACGACACAGAGGAACTCTCAATGAAAGCACCAATGTCGGTGTCAAAACCGGCGGATCTTGGGTAGGGGGTCCCGAACTGTGCGTCTAGGCGGATGGTAACAGGAGACAAGGGACACGATGTTTTTACCCAGGTTCGGGCCCTCTCAATGGAGGTAAAACCCTACTCCTGCTTGATTAATATTGATGATATGGGTAGTACAAGAGTGGATTACCACGAGTAAACCCTAGAAGCTAGCCTATGGTATGATTGTTATTAGATCCTCTGGGACTAAAACCCTCCGTTTATATAGACACGGATAGGGTTAGGGTTACACAGAGTCGGTTACAACGGTAGGAGATTTACATATCCGTATCGCCAAGCTTGCCTTCCACGCCAAGGAAAGTCCCATCCGGACACGGGACGAAGTCTTCAATCTTGTATCTTCATAGTCCAGGAGTCCGGCCAACGGTGATAGTTCGGCTATCCGGACACCCCCTAATCCAGGACTCCCTCACTCGTACTCCTCTCCCTATGGGTATCCACTGCCGCCTCTTCCCCGTCTCCGCATCGTCCCCTTGCTAGGCCTCGTCGTCGTCCACCGCCGTGGTGCTCTCAGCGCGGCGTGGTCAATGTGGTCAACGACCGACTTCCATCGGAGCAAGGAAGTGCCTCCTTATTACGCGCAAAATAATTATTCCTCCACCTGATAGCAGGGACCCACCGGATGGGCCACCGTATTTCGCGAAAAAAAAGTTTCCCCCTGACTGCTGGGACCCACCAGCTACATCTTCGCACGCAAGGAAGTGCGTCCGGGCAAAAAAACAATTCACACCTGACTGCTCGGACCCACCAGCTACGTCTTCGCATGCAAGGAAGTGCACACGGTCGGGACCCACCTGGTCGAAGCGTACGTAGCGTTGTCATTCTGGTCGCGAACGTGTACGTACATACTGGTCGATGTAGAGGCGCGCACGTGTCGTAGTAGAGGCACGCACATAGCATGTACACGTACGTACAACAGCCAGGGTGAAAGAAACTAAATACGGCCACGTACGTACATATGGGCAGGGTCTCGAACGCCTACTCGCGCGTACGTACGGCCAGGGCTCATGTACATGGCTGGGTCAGAACGGAGAAACTGCGTCGTCGTCGTTGTGTTCATGGGGAGGCAACGAAATGCGTCGTGTTCATCGGGAGGCAACAGAACGCGTGGGAGCCAACTGGCTTGGACGGAACAGCCGATGGAAACAAGACCTGGCGTACCACAGAATAGAGGAAACGGCCTTGTGTTCGACCGCCACGATCAAAGCGGGATCCTGTTCGCCGGAGGGGTCCGCGTCTGCAAAAGCGGAGGAACGGACCTCCCTCAGCCGAAACGGGGGTCCCGTTGATCGGGAGGGTGTGGCGTACCGCAAAAGCGGAGAAAGCAGACTTGTGTTGGGCGCCACGGTCAAAACAGGGTCCCTGTTCATCGGGAGGGTGTGGCGTGCCGCAAAGCAGGACTCGACGGGATACTGTTCATCTCCACCGTCGATCCCCTCCAGCCTCCACGGGCTCTTGTTCATCCACCGTCGACCTCCTCCGGCCTCCACCTGCGATCGTTCATCCACGGGCTCCTGTTCATCCAGCCTCCACCACGCCGCTTACTCCACCGCCATTGTTCAACCAGCCCTCTCCACGGGCTCCTGTTCAACCACCCCTCCACGGGCTACTATTCATCCAGCCCTCCACCGTCTACTGTTCATCCAGCCCTCCACGGAAGCATGAAGTAACGCAGTTGATGTAGTCGAATGTCTTCGCGATCTAACCGATCAAGTACCAAACACACGACACCTCCGCGATATGCACATGTTCAGCTCAGTGACGTCCCTCGTACTCTTGATTCAGCTAAGGCCGAGGGAGAGTTTCGTCAGCACGGCGACATGGTGACGGTGATGATGAAGTTACCGGCGCAGGGCTTCGCCTAAGTACTACGACGATATGACTCAGGTGTGTAACTATGGAGGGGGGCACCGCACACGGCTAAAAGATCAACTTGTGTGTGTATGGGGTGCCCCAAGCCACGTATATAAAGGAGGGGACAGAAGAGGTGGCCGGCCCTAGGGGGCGCGCCAGGTGTGGGGAATCCTACTAGGACTCCCCGGTCCAAGTAGGATTCCCCTCCTCATTCCTATTCCTAGTAGGAGAAGGAAGGGAAGGGAGAAGGGGGGAGAAGGAAAGAGGGGGGCGCTGCCCCCTCCTAGTCCAATTCGGACCAGCCCATGGTGGGGCACGCAGCCACCCCTTGAGGCCCTCCTCTCCTTTCCACTAAATCCCATTAAGGCCCATTACTTCCCCGGCGAACTCCCGTAACTCTCCGGTACTCCGAAAAATACCCGAATCACTCGGAACCTTTCCGATGTCTGAATATAGCCTTCCAATATATCGATCTTTATATCTCGACCATTTTGAGACTCCTCGTCATGTTCGTGATCTTGTCCGGGACTCCGAACAACCTTCGGTACATCAAATCACATAACTTATAATACAAATCGTCATCGAACGTTAAGCGTGCGGACCCTATGGGTTCGGGAACTATGTAGACATGACCGAGACACATCTCTGGTCAATAACCAATAGCGGAACCTGGATGCTCATATTGGCTCCAACATATTCTACAAAGATCTTTATCGGTCAAATCGCATAACAACATATGTTGTTCCCTTTCTCATCGGTATGTTACTTGCAGAGATTGATTATCGGTATCATCATACCTAGTTCAATCTCGTTACAAGTCTCTTTACTCGTTTAATGCATCATCGTAACTAACTCATTAGTCACATTGCTTGCAAGGCTTATAGTGATGTGCATTACCGAGAGGGCCCAGAGATACCTCACCGATACTCGGAGTGACAAATCCTAATCTCGATCTATGCCAACCCAACAAACACATTCGGAGACACCGATACAACGTAACTGGGTGATTATAAATATGCTCTACAGGTATCTCTCAAGGTGTTTGTTGGGTTGGCATAGATCGAGATTAGGATTTGTCAATCCGAGTATCGGAGAGGTATATCTGGGCCCTCTCAGTAATACACATCATGATAACCTTGCAAGCAATGTAACTAATGAGTTAGTTGCGGGATGATGTATTACGGAACGAGTAAAGAGACTTGCCGGTAACGAGATTGAACTAGGTATGAAGATACCGACGATCGAATCTCGGGCAAGTAACATACCGATGACAAAGGGAATGACGTATGTTGTCATTGCGGTTTGACCGATAAAGATCTTCATAGAATATGTAGGAACCAATATGAGCATCTAGGTTCCGCTGTTGGTTATTGACCAGAGATATGTCTCGGTCATGTGGGTCCACACGCTTAACGTTCGATGACGATTTGTATTTTATGAGTTATGTGATTTGGTGACCGAATGTTGTACGAAGTCCCGGATGAGATCAAGGAAATGACGTGGAGTCTCGAAATGGTCGAGAGGTAAAGATTCATATATAGGACGATAGTATTCGGACACCGGAAGTGTTCCGGGGGTACCGGGTAAGTATCGGATCACCGGAAGGGGTTCCGGGCACCCCCCCCCCCCCCGGCAAAGATATGGGCCTTATTGCGCCAAGGGAGGGACAGACCAGCCACTAATGGGCCGGTGCGCCCCCATATGGGCCAGCCTAAGTGGAGAAAGGAAAAGGGGAGGCCGAAAGGAAATAGAGGGAATTAGGATTCCCCCTTCCTTTCCCCTCTCCCCTCTTTCCTTCCCCCTTTGGAGATAAGGAAAGGGGGAGGCCGAATTGGAGGAGGCCCCCAAGTAGGATTCCTCCTACTTGGGGCGCCCCATGGCTGTTCCCCTCCCCCTCCCACCTATATATATGTGGGGAGGGGGCGCCTAGAACACACAACAAACATTGTTAGCCGTGTGCGGCGCCCCCTCCACAGTTTACGCCTCCAGTCATATTCACGTAGTGATTAGGCGTAGCCCTGCGCGGATCACTTCACCATCACTGTTACCACGCCATCGTGCTGACGGAACTCTCCCTCGACACTTTGCTGGATCAAGAGTTTGAGGGACGTCATCGAGTTGAACGTGTGCAGTACTCGAAGGTGCCGTATGTTTGGTGCTTGATCGGTCGGAACGAGAAGAAGTTCGACTACATCAACCGCATTGTCAAATGCTTCCGCTTTCGGTCTACGAGGGTATGTGGACACACTCTTCCCTTCTCGTTGCTATGCATCTCCTAGATAGATCTTGCATGAGCGTAGGAAATTTTTGAAATTGCATGCTACGTTCCCAACAGTGGCATTTGAGCCAGGTTTATGCGTAGAAGATATGCACGAGTAGAACACAAAGAGTTGTGGGAGATCATAGTCATACTGCTTACGACCAACGTCTTATTTTGATTCGGTAGTATTGTTGGATGAAGCGGCCCGGACCAACCTTACATGGCCACGTTCATGAGACCGGTTCCACCGACAGAGATGCAACTTGTTTTGCATAAAGGTGGTTGGCGGGTGTCTATTTCTCCAACTTTAGTTGAATCGAATTTGACTACGGCCGGTCCTTGTTGAAGGTTAAAACAACACACTTGACGAAAAATCGTTGTCGTTTTGATGCGTAGGTAAGAACGGTTATTGCTAGAAGCCCGTAGCAGCCACGTAAAACTTGCAACAACAAAGTAGAGGACGTCTAACTTGTTTTTGCAGGGCATGTTGTGATGTGATATGGTCAAGACATGATGATATAAGTTATTGTATGAGATGATCATGTTTTGTAAAAGTTATTGGCAACTGGCAGGAGCCTTATGGTTGTCGCTTTATTGTATGAAATGCAATCACCATGTAATTGCTTTACTTTATCACTACGCGTTAGCGATATTAGTTGTACAAGCAACATTTGGCGAGACGACAACGACGCTACGATGAAGATCAAGGTGTCAAGCCGGTGACGATGGAGATCATGACGGTGCTTTGGAGATGGAGATCAAAGGGACAAGATGATGATGGCCATATCATGTCACATATTTTGATTGCATGTGATGTTTATCTTTTATGCATCTTATTTTGCTTAGTACGGCGGTAGCATTATAAGATGATCCCTCACTAAAATTTCAAGGTATAAGTGTTCTCCCTGAGTATGCACCATTGCGACAGTTCGTCGTGCCGAGACACCACGTGATGATCGGGTGTGATAAGCTCTACGTTCACATACAACGGGTGCAAGACAGTTTTGCACGTGCGGAATACTCGGGTTAAACTTGATGAGCCTAGCATGTACAGACATGGCCTCGGAACACCGAGGCCTAAAGGTCAAACATGAATCATATAGTAGATATGATCAACATAGAGATGTTCACCATTGAAAACTACTCCATCTCATGTGATGATCGGACATGGTTTAGTTGATATGGATCACGTGATCATTTAGATGACTCGAGGGATGTCTATCTAAGTGGGAGTTCTTAAGTAATATGATTAATTGAACTTAAATTTATCATGAACTTAGTCCTGATAGTTTTTGCATATCTATGTTATAGATCAATAGCTCGCGTATAGCTCCCCTGTTTTATTTTTGATATGCTCCTAGAGAAAACTAAGTTGAAAGATGATAGTAGCAATGATGCAGACTGGATCCGTGATCTGAGGATTATCCTTGTTGCTACACAGAACAATTATGTCATTGATGCACCGCTAGTTGATAGACCTATTCCAGGAGCAGATGCAGACGTTATGAACGTTTGACAAGCTCAGTATGATGCCTAATTGATAGTTTAGTGCACCATGCTTTACGGCTTAGAACCGGGACTTCAAAAACGTTTTGAACGCCACGGAGCATATGAGATGTTCCAACACTGGTACGCGTCGGTGCTATACAAACGGTTTCTAACCCCTTTCCGCGACGGCATTTGATGCATCTGTCATCGCAAACGTTTTGCATCTTTTTTGACAGTTTTTTTACACCACCATTTGTGATTATTGCATCGCACACAGTTTCGTCGAAGGGTCTTTGCTCGTAGTGTCGCGTTAGCAGCATCCTACAGTAGTGCAAGAGCTGAAATTGGTATTTCAGATTCATTCTCATGTCGAGAGGTATGAGACCTCTGACAAGTACTTTGCCTACAAGATGGAGGAGAATAGCTCAACTAGTGAGCATGTGCTCAGAATGTCTGGGTACCACAATCGCTTGAATCAACTGGGAGTTAATCTTCCAGATAAGATAGTGATTGACAAAGTTCTCTAGTCACTATCACCAAGTTACTAGAACTTTGTGATGAACTAAAATATGCAAGGGATGACGAAAACGATTCCCAAGCTCTTCGCGATGCTGAAATCAGTGAAGGTAGAAATCAAGAAAGAACATCAAGTGTTGATGGTTAACAAGACCACTAATTTCAAGAAAAAGGGCAAGGGAAAGAAGGGGAACTTCAAGAAGAATGGTAAGCAAGTTGTCACTCCTGGGAAGAAGCCCAAGTCTGGACCTAACTAGTAGAAAAGGGGCCATTTGTCCTGGTTCATAAGGCCCATCTGTCCCGGTCGGGGAACCGGGACTAAAGGGTCGTTACTAATGCCTAGGCCTTTAGTCTCGGTTCTTATACTAACCGGGACAGATGGGCCTCCACGTGGCCGGTGTCATGAGCCTGTGCAGAGGTCTTTAGTCCCGGTTGGTGGCACCAATCGGGACCAATAGGCATCCACGTCCAGATGTTCGAGGGCTAGGGTTTTTGTTTTTTCTAAAGGGGGTGGATTTGGGGGTTTGTATGGTTAATTAAGGTGTTTCATATATTGTGTTAGGTAGCTAATTAATTAATAGAGAGAAGTGTCCTCTCTTATCTCCGTGCTTGGTCGACGCTACATACTACACATATAGAGAGGCCCTCGACACGCTAGCTAGTAAGAAAATGAAGGAAACCATTAAGTAAAGAAGTTCGTCATGCATACCGAGAGAAGTGATTGACCTCTCCTTCTCCGAGAGATTGGTCGAACAACAAGTTTTCGTATTATCTATCCGACGCCATCGGCTACATACATATACAATATGTAAGATCTCTTACAATCCCCTAGCATTTGAACTCAACTTCCACATGGTATTCTCCGGCTTTATTGATGACGTGATCAAGAAAGAATCCCGCCAATTCCTCTTGAATTGCTTTCATGCGATCTTGTGGTAGGAGTTCATTCCGCATCTGCCACGTCTAATTTGAAGAAGGGGGTTAATACATATATATGAATGAAACTCAATAGAAATGATGGTGTAATAAAAAGAAATTGTGAATATTATTGCTTACGCACTTCATATTGTCTCTTAGAGTAGCCCCGCTTATCTTTGCAAGTCGCGTTGTAGATGAACTCACACACGTAGTGTCCACAGTAATCATTCCCTTGTTCCTGCCACAAGCACTTTACGAGAAATAGAGGTCAATCAAACTGATAATGAAGCATTATAAATGGCATTGATGAAAGTAGCTAGAATCAACGGGAGATGAGCGCAACTAGCTAGCTAGTATTACTTACTTCCGGGTATCGCAGCTCCTTCGGCAGTCCCGGAGCTTCTGCAGTGAACTGTTTCCAAACCCCGCAAGACAAAGAAAATACTTATTACTTGAGATATCAGGAAATGAACAAAAAGTTGCTGATATGGTGCGATAATGATCGATTGAACTTACTTGTTGTCATATCCGCATAGGTCTCGGGATCTTTTCGTCTCGAGTCTAAGATGGTTACTAGTCCCCGCTCAAGCTTAATCTCCAGGAGAATATAGTGGAAGCTGCGCACGCATGCATAACTCATCAATTACATTACTATAACCTCGCTCGAGTAATAAGGGAAACCGAATATGCACACGACAGTAACACTCACTTGGAGTTGTAAGGAAAGAGTATTAAATCTTTGTTTTGATTTATTAACAATGATTTGAGCAAGTTGGCCTCCGCATCTTCGCCGTTCTTTTTAACCTGAAATTCATCTATGAGATTTGTGTTAATGAACCCAATATCATACATTTCTGCTTTTCTGCACTCGACGATCTTCAGTCTGCATAATATAGTGAAGATAATTATAAATACATGCAATGAAAGAGCTGAGCTATATATAGAGACTTAATGATGTAAGTAGTAATCTTGACAGAGCAAGTGACTATTAATTTATCGAGGGCCTTTTGATTGAAGAACTGGAAGAACTCCTCAAATGGAACATGCAGCAGATCAATTCCAACGAGGTCGTGCTCCTCTTTAACTCTCGGATACAAAGTATTCGTCCCTCTAGACTCTCTCGCAGGTTTTCATGTACCAATTATGGAATCTTCGCATCATCGTTGTTAGAGATTTTCATCTTTGACGAGAGGCTTCCCGTGCTAAAGATCTGTGTTCGTCCACCTCCAAGAAATCATAATGTACATCATCGGGCAGGTAATCTCCAAGATTGCTATAATCGGGCACCATCCCCGGAGCATTAGCGACGATGTCGCTAGACACATTGAGTGGGGGGCACGATTGGTTCGCTTGTTTGCCGAGCTGGGCAATTTTTTTCCCAGCTGATCATCGTTCTTTTAACCTTTGATCACTGGCAGTACTTCCCGACCGCTCCTCTTCGAGATATTCCTTTTCAGTAACGCGCTCATAGTTGGTTTTTGGCGGAGACTTTGGTGGTTTCCTCAGGGAATCGATAGTGCACTTTGCTTTCACCGCATCTACCTTCTCCTCCGGAGGTGGATGTCTCTCTTCTTTCGCCCCTTCAAAGAAGTTCTTCACTTCTTTTTGCATGATCTTCTTGTTTTCTTCCACGGTCATCTCGTGCGGTAACTTCTCTAGAGGCTTGAAGGTGGACCGTATCTGTATTGCCTCCCGCCTCTGGTTGTACTGCTAGATGCCGGAGCAGACGGAGCGGCTGCGGCTGTCTTCTTTCATGCTTGCTTACGAGGCAGAGGAGAAGGACTACGACGTGCCGGAGCAGCCGGGGCGGCGGTGGGTCTCTTCCGCCATTGCTGGCGAGGCGGAGAAGGAGGAGGCTGGTGGCTGCTCGGGCGCGCCGGCGCAGGCGGAGAAGGAGGCGGAGTGCCGCCACACGCCGAAGAAGGAGGCTGACTGCCCTGATCATCACTCGCTGGAGGAGGAGGCGGTGGAGGACGCGGAGTGCCCTGACTCGCCGGAGGAGGAGGAGGAGGAGGCGGAGGCATCCAGTTCGGAAGGTTGATGAGCTCCTTCCGCCATAGGCATGGAGTCTTTAGAAAGAACCCAGCCAAGTCTCCCCTTCACCCGTAGGGTGGTCAAGCTGGAGGTCCTCAAATCCTTCTGTGATTTCATCCACCATCACCCTAGCATATCCTTCCGAATCGCCGGCGGTGAAAAGTTGCGCCAGTTCAGGAGGTGCAACAGAGCCAACAGCCGCCTTGACTTTCAATTCCATCCATCTGCGTCATAAGGTGGCAATCTTTGAGACTCGCGATAGCATCTACGGTAGCTAGCAGGAGCCATGAAGACAGCTCTGAAGCAGCTACAATGGAAGCAACGCTGCTTCTCCGCCGAGATGGCGGGGTAGCCCGGGTGTAGCTTCGGCAGGTCGCGTGCTGCGAACTGCCTCTCGTTCCTCTAGCGCTTGTACCCTTGCGTGCAGCGCCTGTATTTGGATCAACTCCTTTTCTTCTTCCTCTCCCAGCGTTTGTAACCGCCTGCGTCGGGAAATCCAACCTTCCATGAAAGGGAGCCTGGCGTGCCTCGTGTCCGTCCGGGTGCTCAGGATTCCTGAGGGCCTCTATGAGCTTGTCATTCTCTGTCCGGAATGAACGTCCCTTGCTGCGCCTTTTCGATATACTCCTGAAGCTTCACGATGGGTGTGTTCAATTTTCGTCGGTCCAAACGCACTTCCACATTACGAGGTCCAATTTCCCCAACCTCGAAGAACCAAGTCCTCAACGGTCCCGCCACGCATCTCTCGTTCGATCCCTTTATCAATGAGGTCATTCTCAGCCTTGTCCCACAACGGCGGGCTTTCGTGTAGCCACCGACCCGTGCGATGGTGATGCTTCTTCTTTGCAGCATTTTTATTGTTTGTCGCTGACATCTTCGCTGCTCTCTCAGATTTCTTTATGGTGACAAATTCGGGCCATCGATCTTTGATCTTCTCAAATCGGCCGATGAATTACGAGTCTTGTCTTTGTCGACAAACGATGATTTCAGCTCATTCTTCCACCTCCTGAATAGCTCAGCCATCTTCTTAAGAGCATAAGCCTTGATCATTGGCTTTTTAACTGGATTCTCCGGATCCTCCTCTGGCGGGAAGGTGAAATTTTCCTGCAACGTGGTCCAAAGATCGACTTTACGCCTATCACGACATAAGACACCGAGAGTCTTTGTCCTTAGGCTTCAACCATTGCTCGATGCTGATCGGGATCATGTCCCTCACTAGAACCCCGTGACCGAGCATTAAATTTTTGCTTGGTCCGAGGGGTTCAATCGGTTGGCCAAAGACGATCAATTTCGATGATCGTGTACCTTTCATCCGCGCGCAACTTTCTCTTCGGGCCTCGTCTCGTTACCGAAGTGTTGCTCGATCCGGAGGGCTAGAAAAGAAGAAAAATAAGAGGGTTAATATGTGTATATACCAAAAAAAATTAATGCATCAATTAGCTATAGTCAGCACATGCTTAATTAATATATATATATATACCTGGTCGGACTCTGTTCGGTCACCAGAGCCGACATCACGGTGTCCTTCCCCCTCCATTCGCTCACCGGAGCCGTCATCACGGTGTCCTTCCCCCTCCATTCGGTCACCGGAGCCGTCATCACGGTGTCCTTCCTACTCCATTGTTTGATCATCGTTGTAGCCTACTTCTTCATCCTGTCTTTCCAGACCATCGGTGCATGTGTCATTGAGAAACGACAAGACGGCATCACTTCCGTGTGCAATTATCTCCCCCAACACCGCTTCTTTTGCTTCGTCTTGGGGGTGCGGATCCATAGTTTCTGCAAATATTACAACATGGCAATTATTATTCAAACATGACAGATGGATATATTAGTGGCAAACGTTGAACTAGCTAGCTAAGCACAAAGGAATCATATTAGTGGCCTAGCCTCGACGCTTCTCTAGGGTTTGCGGTGGCCTCCGCAATGCTTCAAGGGTTTGGGATGGCCTCAACAATGCTTCAAGGGTTCGGGGTGGCCTCGACAACAATGCTCTTTTAACTTGGTAAATTTGGGTGGCCTCAAGAGAGTTTGTCGATCGGGTAGGGGCGCGGCGGGAGGGGGTACGAGACCGACATTGTTTTTTTCTAGGGTTTGGGTGTCCACGAGAGTTTTGGTCGAGCGAGAGGGCCGGGGGGTGCTCCGGACGTCCCCCCTCACTTTAACAAAGAACTACCTTAAAAAAAGACTTGCTTTGCCGCGGGTCCTTCTTCATTTTTTTCCTTTGTTTTTTCTTATATGTTTGTTTTCGTTTTCATTCTATATTTTCGTACATATGAAAAAAATAAAGTTTTTATACAAAAGTGCACAATTTTTATGAACAAATTACAACATCTAAATTAAATATACATCTAAATAAATATACCTATACATCTGAAATTTTCCTAATCTTAAAACTAAACTAAACATAAACTTAAATAATCTAAAAAACATGTAAAAACATCTAAAAATAGAATCTAAAAACATCTAAAAAAACATCTAAAAATCTAATAGCGCTTAGCACCCAGGGCGGAGGGGCAGAGGGGCCAGCACCGGCACCGACGGGGTAGGGGCGCGGGATGTGGAGGGCGCAGGAGCAGGCTGGTGCTCACACGGGGTGGCGGGGCATGATGGGCGGCGCGTCGGGGCCGGCAGGGGCGCGAGGGTCGACGCCATCGTCGGGGCAGAGGGCACCAGCGGCGGCGGCGATGTTGAGAAGCCTGACAACGTCGGTGGCGACGGGCGACGTCGAGCAGCCTGACAGCGTCGGTGGCGGCAGCGACGGCAAGGTGGAGCAGGGGTGTCGGGCGACGACGACGAGGAGGAGCAGGGGCGTCGGGGGAAGAAGTGATGGATTTGGTTGAAACTGCTAAGTGTTTTCTTATATACCCAGGGCATTGGTCCTGGTTCATAGCAGCAGCCGGGACCAAAGACCCCCTTTAGTCCCGGTTGGTGCCACCAACCGGGATCAAAGGCCTCTTTTCAGTAGCCCAAAGGGCGGGAAGCGGCGGCCTTTGGTCCCGGTTGGTGGCACCAACCGGTACTAAAGGGGGGGGCATTGGTCCCGGTTGGTGCCACGAACTGGTACCAATGCATCCCTTTAGTCTCAGTTGGTGCCACCAATCGGGACCAAAGACCTTGTGCTGCAGCGCCCGCGTCAAAAGTTTAGTCCCACCTCGCTAGTTGAGAGGGGCGCGCAGTGGTTTATAAGCCCCACTGCCGCACCCCTCTCGAGCTCCTCTCCATTGCAGGCTTACGGGCCTAATTGTGACGGCTATGCCTGATGGGCCTACTAGGCCTTATGCGGGCCTGAATCCTGGCCCAAGGATGGGTTTCTAGTAGTATTCAGGCCGTGGTGGCCCAGTAGGTGGCAAATTTTTTATTTTTTCCCATCTTTTTTGTTTTCTTTTTTGCTTTATTTTTTTGTTTTGTTTCTACTTACAACAAAATACTTATTTATTTTATTTTATTTTGTTTCTACTTATATATTTGCTATTAAAGTTTCTACCAAACAAAGTTCTTTATGAAAATTCTTTTTGCTTTTAATGATTTTGAACAGAAAATACTTTGATAATTTTAGTTGGGTCAATTTTATATAATTTTAGTTTCATAAATTTTAGAGGTTGCTTATAATGTTTTGGAATGTAAAATACTTTGATAATTTTAGTTTCAAAAATTTTATTTATGTTATTAAAGTTTATTTTATTTTATTTTGTTTTGTTTCTACTTATATATTGTATTAAAGTTTATATTATTTTGTTTCAAATTACTTATTTATTTTCAAAATGCACCATTCAAGGCCACATCATCAATATTCAACCCTTTCTGACTTCATTTGTTATTTTTCATGCATTTACTGATTTTTTTCAGCTATAAGACCCTGAAATTGAAAATCATTTCAAATGAACTCTGAAAAGGTTAAAAGTTGGCATGGTATCATCATTTCACCCACATAGCATGTGCAAGAAAGTAGAGAGGCTTACGGCAAAAACTGGATGCACTTCGTGTACAAAACGGACAATCTCTTTCGAAGAATCAGGGTTTCATACGGAAACACAAATGCATTACAAAAGGATTTCATTTTTTTGAACTTATTTGAACTCCATAGTTTTTATATGTTCAAAATGCACCATTCAAAGCCACATCATCAATTTTCAACCCTTTCTGACTTCATTTGTTATTTTTCAAGCATTTACTGATTTTTTTCAGCTATAAGGCCCTGAAATTGAAAAGCATTTCAAATGAACTCTGGAAAGGTTAAAAGTTGGCATGGTATCATCATTTCACCCACATAGCATGTGCAAGAAAGTAGAGAGGCTTACGGCAAAAACTGGATGCACTTCGTGTACAAAACGGACAATCTCTTTCGAAGTATCAGGGTTTCATACGGAAACTCATCTGTTACAAAAGGATTTCATTTTTTTTTTAAATTATTTGAACTCCATAGTTTTTATATGTTCAAAATGCACCATTCAAAGCCACATCATCAATTTTCAACCCTTTCTGACTTCATTTGTTATTTTTCATGCATTTACTGATTTTTTCAGCTATAAGACCCTGAAATTGAAAAGCATTTCAAATGAACTCTGAAAAGGTTAAAAGTTGGTGTGGTATCATCATTTCACCCACATAGCATGTGCAAGAAAGTAGAGAGGCTTACGGCAAAAAACTGGATGCACTTCGTGTACAAAACGGACAATCTCTTTCAAAGTATCAGGGTTTCATACGGAAACTCATCTGTTACAAAAGGATTTCATTTTTTTGAACTTATTTGAACTCCATACTTTTTCTATGTTCAAAATGCACCATTCAAAGCGACATCATCAATTTTCAATCCTTTCTGACTTCATTTGTTATTTTTCATGCATTTACTGATTTTTTCAGCTATAAGACCCTAAAATTGAAAAGCATTTCAAATGAACTCTGAAAAGGTTAAAAGTTGGCGTGGTATCATCATTTCACCCACATAGCATGTGCAAGAAAGTAGAGAGGCTTACGGCAAAAAACTGGATGCACTTCGTGTACAAAACGGACAATCTCTTTCAAAGTATCAGGGTTTCATACTGAAACTCATCTGTTACAAAAGGATTTCATTTTTTTGAACATAATTGAAATCCATACTTTTTCTATGTTCAAAATGCACCATTCAAAGCGACATCATCAATTTTCAATCCTTTCGACTTCATTTGTTATTTTTCATGCATTTACCGATTTTTTCAAATTTATAAGACCTGAAATTGAAAAGCATTTCAAATGAACTCTGAAAAGGTTAAAAGTTGGCACGGTATCATCATTTCACCCACATAGCATGTGCAAGAAAGTAGAGAGGCTTACGGCAAAAAACTGGATGCACTTCGTGTACAAAACGGACAATCTCTTTCAAAGTATCAGGGTTTCATACGGAAACTCATCTGTTACAAAAGGATTTCATTTTTTTGAACTTATTTGAACTCCATACTTTTTCTATGTTCAAAATGCACCATTCAAAGCGACATCATCAATTTTCAATCCTTTCTGACTTCATTTGTTATTTTTCATGCATTTACTGATTTTTTCAGCTATAAGACCCTGAAATTGAAAAGCATTTCAAATGAACTCTGAAAAGGTTAAAAGTTGGCACGGTCTCATCATTTCACCCACATAGCATGTGCAAGAAAGTAGAGAGGCTTATGGCAAAAACTGGATGCACTTCGTGTACAAAACGGACAATCTCTTTCGAAGTATCAGGGTTTTATACGGAAACTCACCAGTTACAAAAGGATTTCATTTTTTTGAACTTATTTGAACTCCATAGTTTTTCTATGTTCAAAATGCACCATTCAAAGCCACATCATCAATTTTCAACCCTTTCTGACTTCATTTGTTACTTTTCATGCATTTACTTATTTTTTTCAGCTATAAGACCCTGAAATTGAAAAGCCCTACAAATGTACTCTGAAAAGGTTAAAAGTTGGCATTCTATCATCGTTTCACCCACATAGCATGTGCAAGAAATTAGAGAGGCTTACGGAAAAAACTGAATGCACTTCGTGTACAAAACAGACAATCTCTTTCGAAGTATCGGAGTTTCATACGGAAACTCGTCTGTTACAAAAGGATTTCATTTTTTAAAACTTATTTGAACTCCATAGTTTTTCTATGTTCAAAATGCACCATTCAAAGCCACATCATCAATTTTCAACCCTTTCTGACTTCATTTGTTATTTTTCATGCATTTACTGATTTTTTCAGCTATAAGACCCTGAAATTGGAAAGCACTAAAAATGAACTCTAAGAAGGTTAAAAGTTGGCATGGTATCATCATTTCAACCACATAGCATGTGCAAGAAAGTAGAGAGGCTTGCGGCATAAACTGGATGCACTTCGTGTACAAAACGGACAATCTCTTTCAAAGCATCAGGGTTTCATAAGGAAACTCGTCTGTTACAAAAGGATTACATTTTTTTAACTTATTTGAACTCCATAGTTTTTCTATGTTCAAAATGCACCATTCAAAGCCACATCATCAATTTTCAACCTTTTCTGACTTCATTTATTATTTTTCATGCATTTACTCATTTTTTTCAGCTATAAGACCCTGAAATTGAAAAGCATATCAAATGAACTCTGAAAAGGTTAAAAGTTGGCATGGTATCATCATTTCACCCACATAGCATGTGCAAGAAAGTAGAGAGGCTTACAGCAAAAACTGGATGCACTTCGTGTACAAAACGGACAATCTCTTTCAAAGTATCAGGGTTTCATACGGAAAACTCGTCTGTTACAAAAGGATTTCATTTTTTTGAACTTATTTGAACTCCATAGTTTTTCTATGTTCAAAATGCAACATTCAAAGCCACATCATCAATTTTCAATCCTTTCTGACTTCATTTGTTATTTTTCATGCATTTACTGATTTTTTCAGCTATAAGACCCTGAAATTGAAAAGCACTACAAATGAACATGGATAGATAAGTGACCAAATTAATAGTAATTCATCATCACATTAAAACCAAAGTACATACATAGTTCTAATTGAACAACATATAGCTCTCCAGAGCATCTAGTTAAACCATACATTGAAACTATGTAAAATCTTTCAGTGCAACAACAAATGCGATCATAATCACAACTAAGGTAACAATTGATCCAACGGCATATTTTCTAATCTTTCTAATCTTCAACCGCATTGCATCCATCTTGATCTTGTGATCATCGACGACATCCGCAACATGCAACTCCAATATCATCTTCTCCTCCTCAATTTTTTTATTTTTTCCTTCAAGTAATTGTTTTCTTCTTCGACTAAATTTAACCTCTCAACAATAGGGTCGGTTGGAATTTCCGGTTCAACCACCTCCTACATAAATAAAATCTATGTCACGTTGGTCGGCATAATTGTCATAAACAATAAATGAACCAAATAGTTATAAAAAGATAATATATACCACATCTGAATCATAGACAGATTTAGGGCCGACGGGGCGGATACCGTAACCATCGCACTATATAATAACAAGGAATAATAAAAGTAAGAAAATTAGACAATTATCTATCTCAAGTAAGAATTTTTTCTTCGTAAAGAAGATAAGAACAAGAGGCTCACCACGGTGGTGCCGGGCGACGAGATCGGCGCCAGGCGATCGGCAGTGGTGAAGACGGGACGGACGGGACGGACCGCTAAACCTAGAAAAATCTCGGGGAAAATGGAGCTCGGAGGTCGAGTTTCGAGAGAAGAAATGTTAACTAGTGTGGCTCGGACATTTCATCGAACACCTCATGTGCATAGGAGGTGAGCTAGAGCACCCAAATGCCCTCCCTCGCCGCCAAAGAAAAAACAGCAGGGTGGGGTGCTCGTCACGGGCGATGGGCTATATATAGGCAAATCATTTGTCCCGGTTCGTGGCTGGAACCGGGACCAATGGTTATGGGCCAGGAGTGAGGCCCATTGGTCCCGGTTCGTTCCTAGAACCGGGACAAATGGGTCCAGACGAACCAGGACCAAAGCCCACGAGGCCCCGGCCGGCCTCCTGGGCTCACGAACCGGGACGAATGCACCCGTTGGTCCCGGTTCGCATAAGAACCGGGACTAATGGGCTGGCCAGGCCTGAACAAAAGCCCCTTTTTCTACTAGTGTAAGCCTGAAACTGAGTGCTTCTACTGCAAAGGGAATGGTCACTGGAAACGGAACTGCCCCAAATGCTTGGCGGATAAGAAGGATGACAAAGTGAACAAAAGTATATTTGATATACATGTTATTGATGTGTACTTTACTAGTGTTCATAATAGCCCCTGGGTATTTGATACCGGTTCAGTTGCTAAGATTAGTAACTCGAAACAGGAGTTACGAAATGAACAGAGACTAGTTGAGGGCGAAGTAACGATGTGTGTTGGAAGTGATTCCAAGATTGATAAGATCGCCATCGCACACTCCCTCTACCTTCGGGATTAGTGTTGGACCTAAATAAATGTTATTTGGTATTTGCGTTGAGCATGAATATGATTGGATCATGTTTATTGCAGTATGGTTATTCATTTAAGTCAAATAATAATTGTTATTCTGTTTACATGAATAAAACCTTCTATGGTCATACACTCAATATAAATGGTTTATTGAATCTCGATCGTAGTAATACACATATTCATAATATTGATGCCAAAAGATACAAAATTGATAATGATAGTGCAACATACTTGTGGCACTGCCGTTTAGGTCATATTGGTGTAAAGCGCATGAAGAAACTCCATGAGGATGGAATTTTGGAATCACTTGATTATGAACCATTTGATACTTGCGAACCATGCCTCATGGGCAAGATGACTAAAACCCCGTTCTCTGGAACAATGGAGCGAGCCACTGACTTATTGAAAATAATACATACCGATGTATGCGGTCCGATGAGTGTTCATGCTCGCGGCGGGTATCGTTATTTTCTGACCTTCATAGATGATTTGAGCAGATATGGGTATATCTACTTGATGAAACACAAGTCTGAAATATTTGAAAAGTTCAAAGAATTTCAGAGTGAAGTGGAGATTCATCATAACAAGAAAATAAAGTTTCTACAATCTGATCACGGAGGCGAATATTTGAGTTATGAGTTTAGCCTTCATTTAAAACAATGTGGAATAGTTTCACAACTCATGCCACCTGGAACACCACAGCATAATGGTGTGTCTGAACATCGTAAACGTACTTTATTAGATTTGGTGCGATCTATGATGTCACTTACCGATTTACCACTCTCGTTTTGGGGTTATGCATTAGAGACAGCTACATTCACGTTGGGGCACCATCTAAATCCGTTGAGACGACACCGTATGAACTGTGGTTTGGCAAGAAACCTAAGCTGTCGTTTCTTAAAGTTTGGGGTTGCGATGCTTATGTGAAAAAGCTTCAGCCTGATAAGCTCGAACCCAAATCGGAGAAGTGCATCTTCGTAGGATACCCAAAAGAAACTGTTAGGGGTACACCTTCTATCACATATCTGAAGGCAAAATCTTTGTTGCTAAAAATGGATCCTTTCTAGAGAAGGAATTTCTCTCGAAAGAAGTGAGTGGGAGGAAAGTAGAACTTGATGAGGTAATTGTACCTTCTCTTGAATTGGAAAGTAGCTAATAACAGAAAACCATTCCCGTGATGCCTACACCAACTAGTGAGGAAGTTAATGATGATGATCATGAAACTTCAGATCAAGTTACTACCGAACCTCATAGGTCAATCAGAGCATGTTCCGCACCAGAGTGGTACGGTAATCCTGTTCTGGAAGTCTGTTACTAGACCATGACAAACCTACGAACTATGAGGAAGCGATGATGAGCCCAGATTCCAATAAATAGCTTGAGGCCATGAAATCTGAGATAGGATCCATGTATGAGAACAAAGTATGGACTTTGATTGACTTGCCTGTTGATAGGCGAGCCATTTAGAATAAATGGATCTTCAAGAGGAAGAAATACGCTGATAGTAGTGTTACTATCTACAAAGCTCGAATTGTCGCCAAAGGTTTTCGACAAGTTCAAGGTGTTAACTACAATGAGATTATCTCACTCGTATCGATGCTTAAAGTCTGTCCGAATCATGTTAGGAATTGCCACATATTATGAAATCTGGCAAATGGATGTCAAAACTGCATTCCTTCATGGATTTATTAAAGAAGAATTGTATATGATGCAACCAGAAGGTTTTCTCAATCTTAAAGGTGCTAACAAAGTGTGCAAGCTCCAGCGATCCATCTATGGACTGGTGCAAGCATCTCGGAGTTGGAATATATGAAGGAAATATGCCCTAGAGGCAATAATAAAGTTGTTATTTATATTTCCTTATATCATGATAAATGTTTATTATTCATGCTAGAATTGTATTAACCGGAAACTTTGTACATGTGTGAATACATAGACAAATAGAGTGTCACTAGTATGCCTCTACTTGAATAGCTCGTTGAATCAAAGATGGTTAAGTTTCCTAGCCATATGCATGAGTTATCATTTGATTAACGGGATCACATCATTAAAGAATGGTGTGATTGGCTTGACCCATTCCGTTAGCTTGGCACTTGATCGTTTAGTATGTTGCTATTGCTTTCTTCATGACTTATACATGTTCCTATGACTATGAGATTATGCAACTCCCGAATACCGGAGGAACACTTTGTGTGCTACCAAACGTCACAACGTAATCGGGTGATTATAAAGGTGCTCTACAGTGTCTCCGATGGTACTTGTTGAGTTGGCATAGATCGAGATTAGGATTTGTCACTCTGATTGTTGGAGAGGTATCTACAGGCCCTCTCGGTAATGCACATCACTATAAGCCTTCCAAGCAATGTGACTAATGAGTTAGTTGCGTAGATGATGTATTTCGGAATGAGTAAAGAGACTTGTCAGTAACGAGATTGAACTAGGTATTGAGATACCGACGATCGAATCTCGGGCAAGTAACATACCGATGACAAAGGGAACAACGTATGTTGTTATGCGGTTTGACCGATAAAGATCTTCGTAGAATATGTGGGAGCCAATATGAGCGTCCAGGTTCCGCTATTGGTTATTGACTGGAGACGTGTCTCGGTCATGTCTACATAGTTCTCGAACCCGTAGGGTCCGCACGCTTAACATTCGGTGACGATCGGTATTATGTGTTTATGTGTTTTGAAGTACCAAAGATAGTTCGGAGTCCCGGATGTGATCGCAGACATGACGAGGAGTCTCAAAATGGTCGAGACATAAAGATTGATATATTGGATGACTATATTCGGACACCGGTTGAGTTCCGGGGTCACCGGATATCTATCAGAGTGCCGGGGGTTATCGGAACCCCGGGGGAACTAATGGGCCAACATGGGCCTTGTGAGAGAGAGAGGAGGGGGCCTTAGGGCTGGCCACGTGCCCCCCTTGAGGAGTCCGAATTGGACAAGGAGGGGGGCGGCGCCCCCTATTTCCCTCCCTCTCTCCTTCTCCTTCCTTCCCCCTTCCCCCTCCTAGTTGGACTAGGAAAAAGGGGAGTCCTACTCCTACTAGGAGGAGGACTCCTCCCCTCCTTGGCGCGCCCTAGGGCCGGCCGGCCTCCCCCCTTGCTCCTTTATATACGGGGGCAGGGGGCACCCTAGGACACACAAGTTGATCATTGATCTCTTAGCCATGTGCGGTGCCCCCCTCCACCATAATCCACCTCGGTCATATCGTTGCAGTGCTTAGGCGAAGCCCTGCGCCGGTAGCTTCATCATCACTGTCATCACGCCGTCGTGCTGATGAAGCTCTCCCTCGACACTCAGCTGGATCGAGAGTTCGTGGGACGTCACCGAGCCGAACGTGTGCAGATCGTGGAGGTGCCGTACTTTCGGTACTAGGATCGGTCGAATCGTGAAGACGTATGACTACATCAACCGCGTTGTCATAACGCTTCCGCTTATGGTCTACGAGGGTATGTGGACTACACTCTCCCCTCTCATTGCTATGCATCACCATGATCTTGCGTGTGCATAGGAATTTTTTTGAAATTACTGCGTTCCCCTACTGTGGCATCTGAGCCAGGTTTATGCGTAGATGTTATATGCATGAGTAGAACACAAAGAGTTGTGGGCGATAATAGTCATACTGCTTACCAGCATGTCATACTTTGATTCGGCGGTATTGTTGGATGAAGCGTCCCGGGCCGACATTACACGTACGCTTACGCGAGACTGGTTCTACCGACGTGCTTCGCACGCAGGTGGCTGGCGGGTGTCAGTTTCTCCAACTTTAGTTGAATCGCGTGTGGCTACGCCCGGTCCTTGTTGAAGGTTAAAAAAGCATATACTTGACGAAAAATCGTTGTGGTTTTGATGCGTAGGTAAGAATGGTTCTTGCTCAGCCCGTAGCGGCCACGTAAAACTTGCAACAACAAAGTAGAGGACGTCTAACTTGTTTTTGCAGGGCATGTTGTGATGTGATATGGTCAAGACATGATGCTAAATTTTATTCTATGAGATGATCATGTTTTGTAACACAGTTATCGGCAACTGGCAGGAGCCATATGGTTGTCACTTTATTGTATGAAATGCAATCGCCGTGTAATTGATTTACTTTATCACTAAGCGGTAGCGATAGTCGTAGAAGCAATAGTTGGCGAGACGACAACGATGCTTCGATGAAGGTCAAGGTGTCAAGCCGGTGACGATGGTGATCATGATAGTGCTTTGGAGATGGAGATCAAAGGCACAAGATGATGATGGTCATATCATATCACTTATATTGATTGCATGTGATGTTTATCCTTTATGCATCTTATTTTTCTTAGTTCAACGGTAGCATCATAAGATGATCTCTCACTAAATTCCAAGGTATAAGTGTTATCCCCGAGTATGCACCATTGCGACGGTTAAATGCGTCTTAGAGACACCACGTGATGATCGGGTGTGATAAGCTCTACGTTCACATACAATGGGTGCAAGCCAGTTTTGCACATGCAGAATACTCGGGTTAAACTTGACGAGCCTAGCATATGAAGATATGGCCTCGGAACACTGGAGACCGAAAGGTCAAGCGTGAATTATATAGTAGATATGATCAACATAGTGATGTTCACCATTGAAAACTACTCCATCTCACCTGATGATCGGACATGGTTTAGTTGATTTGGATCACGTGATCATTTAGATGACTAGAGTGATGTCTATCTAAGTGGGAGTTCTTAAGTAATATGATTAATTTAACTTCAATTTATCATGAACTTAGTCCTGATAGTATTTGCATATCTATGTTGTAGATCAATAGCTCGCGATGTAGTTCCTCGTTTATTTTTGATATGTTCCTAGAGAAAAATCAGTTGAAAGTTGATAGTAGCAATGAAGCGGACTTGGTCCATGATCAGAGGATTATCCTCATTGCTGCACAGAAGAATTATGTCCTTGATGCATCGCTAAGTGACAGACCTATTGCAGGAGCAGATACAGACGTTATGAATGTTTGACAAAGCTCGGTATGATGACTACTTGATAGTTTAGTGCACCATGCTATACGGCTTAGAACCAGGATTTCAAAAATGTTTTGAACACCACGGAGCATATGAGATGTTCCAAGAGCTGGAATTGGTATTTCAGACTCATGCCCGAGTCGAGAGGTATGAGACCTCTGACAAAGTACTTAGCCTACAAGATGGAGGAGAATAGCTCAACTAGTGAGCACGTGCTCAGAATGTCTGAGTACTACAATTGCTTGAATCAAGTGGGAGTTAATCTTCCAGATAAGATAGTAATTGACAAAGTTCTCTAGTCACTATCACCAAGTTACTAGAACTTCATGATGAACTATAATATGCAAGGGATGACGAAAACAATTCCCAAGCTCTTTGCGATGCTAAAATCGGCGAAGGTAGAAATCAAGAAAAGCATCAAGTGTTGATGGTTGACAAGACCACTAAGAAAAAAGGGGAAAGGGAAGAAGGGGAACTTCAAGAAGAACGGCAAGCAAGTTGCTGCTCAAGTGAAGAAGCCCAAGTCTAGACCTAAGCCTGAGACTAAGTGCTTCTACTGCAAAGGGACTGGTCACTAGAAGTGGAACTACCCTTGATACTTGGCGGATAAGAAGGATGGCAAAGTTAACAAAGATATATTTGATATACATGTTATTTATGTGTACTTTACTAGTGTTTATAGCAACCCCTCAGCATTTGATACTATTTCAGTTGCTAAGAGTAGTAACTCGAAATGGGAGTTGCAGAATGAACAGAAACTAGTTAAGGGTGAAGTGACGATGTGTGTTGGAAGTAGTTCCAAGATTGATATGATCATCATCGCACAGTCCCTATACTTTCGGGATTAGTTTTGAACCTAAATAAATGTTATTTGGTGTTTGTGTTGAGCATGAATATGATTTGATCATGTTTATTGCAATACGGTTATTCATTTAAGTTAGAGAATAATTGTTGTTCTGTTTACATGAATAAGACCTTCTATGGTCATACACCTAATGAAAATGGTTTGTTGGATCTCGATCGTAGTGATACACATATTCATAAATATTGAAGCCAAAAGATGCAAAGTTAATAATGATAGTGCAACTTATTTGTGGCACTGCCGTTTAGGTCATATTGGTGTAAAGCGCATGGAGAAACTCCATGCTGATGGGCTTTTGGAATCAGTTGATTATGAATCACTTGATGCTTGCGAACCATGCCTCATGGGCAACATGACTAAAACTCCGTTCTCCGGAACAATGGAGCGAGCAACTGACTTATTGGAAATAATACATACTGATGTATACGGTCTGATGAGTGTTGAGGCTCGTGGCGGGTATCATTATTTTCTGACCTTCACAGATGATTTGAGCAGATATGGGTATATCTACTTAATGAAACATCAGTCTGAAACATTTGAAAAGTTCAAAGAATTTAAGAGTGAAGTAGAAAATCATCGTAGCAAAAAATAAAATTTCTATGATCTGATCGTGGAGGAGAATATTTGAGTTATGAGTTTGACCTTCATTTGAAACAATGTGAAATAGTTTCGCAACTCACGCCACCTGGAACACCACATCGTAATGGTGTGTCCGAACGTCATAACCGTACTTTATTAGATATGGTGCAATCTATGATGTCTATTACCGAATTACCACTATCATTTTGGGGTTATGCATTAGAGACAGCTGCATTCACGTTAAATAGGGCACCATCTAACTCCGTTGAGACAACACCATATGAAATGTGGTTTGACAAGAAACCTAAGCTGTTGTTTCTTAAAGTTTGGGGTGGCGATGCTTATGTGAAAAATTTTCAACCTGATAAACTTGAACCCAAATCGGAGAAATGCGCCTTCATAGGATACCCAAAGGAGACAATTGGGTACACCTTCTATCACACATCTGAAGGCATGATATTCGTTGCTAGAATGGATCCTTTCTAGAGAAGGAGTTTCTCTCGAAAGAAGTGAGTGGGAGGAAAGTAGAACTTGATGAGGTAATTCGTACCTGCTCCCGAATTGGAGAGTAGTTCATCACAGAAATCAGTTCCAGTGATTCCTACACCAATCAGTGAGGAAGCTAATGATGATGATCATGAAACTTCAGATCAAGTTACTACCGAACCTCGTAGGTCAACCAGAATAAGATCTGCACCAGAGTGGTGCGGTAATCCTGTTCTGGAAGTCATGTTACTTGACCATGACGAACCTACGAACTATGAGGAAGCGATGACGAGCCCAGATTCCACGAAATGGCTTGAGGCCATGAAATCTGAGATAGAATCCATGTATGAGAACAAAGTGTGGAGTTGCCCGATGATCGGCAAGCCATTGAGAATAAATGGATCTTCAAGAGGAAGACGAACGCAGATAGTAGTGTTACTGTCTACAAAGCTTGAATTGTCGCAAAAAAAATTCAACAAGTTCAAGGTGTTGAATATGATGAGATTTTCTCACTCATAGCAAATGCTTAAAGTCTGTCTGAATCATGTTAGCAATTGCCACATTTTATGAAATCTGGCAAATGGATGTCAAAACTGCATTCCTTAATGGATTTCTTAAAGAAGAGTTGTATATGATGCAACAAGAAGGTTTTATCAATCCTAACGGTGCTAACAAAGTGTGCAAGCTCCAGCGATCCATCTATGGACTGGTGCAAGCATCTCGGAGTTGGAATATATGCTTCGATGAGTTGATCAAAGCATATAGTTTTATACAGACTTGCGGTGAAGCCTGTATTTACAAGAAAGTGAGTGGGAGCACTACAACCTTTCTGATATGTATATGTGAATGATATATTGTTGATCGGAAATGATGTAGAATTTTCTGGAAAGCACAAAAGGAGTGTTTGAAAGGAGTTTTTCAAAAGAAATACCTCGGTGAAGCTGCTCACATATTGGTCATCAAGATTTATAGAGACAGATCAAGACGCTTGATAAGTTTTTTCAATAAGTACATACCTTGACAAGTTTCTGAAGTAGTTCAAAATGGAACAGTCAAAGAAGGAGTTCTTGCCTGTGTTGCAAGGTGTGAAGTCGAGTAAAGACTCAAAACCCGACCATGGCAGAAAATAGAAAGAGAATGGAAAATCATTCCCTATACCTCAGTCATAGGTTCTATAAAGTATGTTATGCTATGTACCAGACCTATTGTGTAGCTCACCATGAGTTTGGCAAGAGGGTACAATAGTGATCAGGAGTGGATCACTGAACATCGGTCAAAATTATCCTTAGTGGAAAAAGGAAATATTTCTCGGTTATGGAGGTGACAAAGAGTTCGTCGTAAAGAGTTACGTCGATGCAATCTAGATGACTCTAAGTCTCGATCTAGATACATATAGAAAGTGGGAGCAATTAGCTAGAGTAGCTCCGTGCAGAGTATTGTAGACATAGAAAAATTGCAAAATACATACGGCTCTGAATGTGGCAGACCCGTTGACTAAATTTCTCTCACAAGAAAAACATGATCACTCTTTGGGTGTTAATCACATAGCGATGTGAACTAGATTATTGACTCCAGTAAACCCTTTGGGTGTTAGTCACATGGAGATGTGAACTAATCACATAAAGATGTGAACTATTGGTGACAAATCACATGAAGATGTGAGCTAGATTATTGACTGTAGTGCAAGTGGGAGACTGAAGGAAACATGCCCTAGAGGCAATAATAAAGTTGTTATTTATATTTCCTTATATCATGATAAATGTTTATTATTCATGCTAGAATTGTATTAACCGGAAACTTAGTACATGTGTGAATACATAGACAAACAGAGTGTCACTAGTATGCCTCTACTTGACTAGCTCGTTGAATCAAAGATGGTTAAGTTTCCTAGCCATAGACATGAGTTGTCATTTGATTAATGGGCCGGCCAGGGCAGGCCGCGCGCCCCCTTCCCCTTTGGTCCGAATTGGACCAGGGAAGGGGGGCGGCGCCCCCCTTTCCTTCTCCCTCTCCTCCTTCCTTTCCTCCTCTTAGTAGGAGTAGGAAAGGGGAGTCCTGCTCCTACTAGGAGGAGGACTCCTCCTCTTGGCGCGCCCTGCAAGGGCCGGCTGGCCTCCCCCCTTGCTCCTTTATATACGGGGGCAGGGGGCACCCTAGGACACACAAGTTGATCATTGATCTCTCTTAGCCATGTGCGGTTCCCCCCTCCACCATAATCCACCTCGGTCATATCATAGCGGTGCTTAGGCGAAGCCCTGCGTTGGTAGCTTCATCAACACCGTCACCACGCCGTCGTGTTGACGAAGCTCTTCCCCGAAGCTCTACTGGATCGTGAGTTTGCGGGACGTCACCGAGCTGAACGTGTGCTGAACGCGGAGGTGCCGTCACGTTCGCATCGAGGATCGGTCGATCGTGAAGACATACGACTACATCAACCGCGTTGGCATAACGCTTCCGCTTACGGTCTACGAGGGTATGTAGACGACACTCTCCCCTCTCGTTGCTATGCATCACCATGATCTTGCGTGTGCGTTGGAAATTTTTTGACATTACTACATTCCCCAACATGACTATTATCGCCCACAACTCTTTGTGTTCTACTCGTGCATATAACATCTACGCATAGACCTGGCTCGGACGCCACTGTTGGGGAACGTAGTATTTCAAAAAAATTCCTACGATCACGCAAGATCTATCTAGGTGATGCATAGCAACGAGAAGAGTGTCCACGCACTTTGTAGATCGAAGCGGAAGCGTTTTAATAACGCGGTTGATGTAGTCGAACGTCTTCGCGATCCAACTGATCCAAGCGCCGAACGTATGGCACCTCCGCGTTCAGCACACGTTCAGCTCGATGACGTCCCTCAAGCTCTTGATCCAGTTGAGGATGAGGGAGAGTTCCATCAGCACGATGGCGTGGCAACGGTGATGATGAAGTTACCGGCACAGGGCTTCGCCTAAGCACTGCGACGATATGACCGAGGTGTGTAGATGTGGAGGGGGGCACCGCACACGGCTAAGAAAAACTTGGTGTGTCTTTGGGGTGCCCCCTTCCCACGTATATAAAGGAGGGGGGAAGAGGAGGCCGGCCCAAAGGGGGGCGCGCCAATGGGGGGAGTCCTACTTGGACTCCCGGTCCAAGTAGGATTCGGCCCCCCTTTCCTATTCCAACTAGGAGAAGGAGGGAAGCGGGAGGAGGGGAGAAGGAAGGAGGGGGCGCCGCCCCCTCCTAGTCCAATTCGGACCAGCCATTGGGGGGGGGGGCGTGTGGCCACCCCTTCCTTTCTCTCCTTTCCCCTAAAGCCCATTAAAGCCCATTACTCTCCGGCGGGGGTTCCCGTAACCTCCCGGTACTCCGGAAAATACCCGAAACACTTCAGAACCATTCTGGTGTCCGAATATAACCTTCCAACATATCGATCTTTACCTCTCGACCATTTCGAGACTCCTCGCCATGTCCGTGATCTCATCCGGGACTCCGAACAAATTTCGGTCATCAAATCAGATAACTCATAATACAAATCGTCATCGAACGTTAAGCGTGCGGACCCTACGGGTTCGAGAACTATGTAGACATGACCGAGACACATCTCCGGTCAATAACCAATAGCGGAACCTGGATGCTCATATTGGCTCCTACATATTCTACGAAGATCTTTATCGGTCAAACCGCATAACAACATACGCTGTTCCCTTTGTCATCGGTATGTTACTTGCCCGAGATTCGACCGTCGGTATCATCATACCTAGTTCAATCTCGTTACCGGCAAGTCTCTTTACTCGTTCGGTAATGCAACATCCCGTAACAAACTCATTAGTCACATTGCTTGCAAGGCTTATAGTGATGTGCATTATCGAGAGGGCCCAGAGATACCTCTCCGATAGACGGAGTGACAAATCCTAATCTTGATCTATGCCAACCCAACAAACACCAACGGAGACACCTGTAGAGCATCTTTATAATCACCCAGTTACGTTGTGACGTTTGATAGCACACAAAGTGTCCCTCCGGTATTCGGGAGTTGCATAATCTCATAGTCAGAGGAATATGTATAAGTCATGAAGAAAGCAATAGCAATAAACTTAATGATCATAATGCTAAGCTAACGGATGGGTCTTGTCCATCACATCATTCTCTAATGATGTGATCCGGTTCATCAAATGACAACACATGTTTATGGTCAGGAAACTTAACCATCTTTGATTAACGAGCTAGTCTAGTAGAGGCATACGAGGGACACTCTGTTTGTCTATGTATTCACACATGTACTAAGTTTCCGGTTAATACAATTCTAGCATGAATAATAAACATTTATCATGATATAAGGAAATATAAATAACAACTTTATTATTGCCTCTAGGGCATATTTCCTTCAGTATTACGGAACGAGTAAAGAGACTTGCCGGTAACGAGATTGAACTAGGTATGAAGATACCGACGATTGAATCTCGGGCAAGTAACATACCGATGACAAAGGGAATGACGTATGCCATCATTGCGGTTTGAACGATAAAGGCCTTCATAGAATATGTACGAACCAATATGAGCATCCAGGTTCCAATGTTGGTTATTGACCGAAGATATGTCCCGGTCATGTCTACATAGTTCTCGAACCCGTAGGGTCCGCACACTTAACGTTCGATGACGATTTGTATTATACGAGTTATGTGATTTGGTGACCAAATGTTGTTCGGAGTCCCGTATGAGATCACGGACATGACGAGGAGTCTCCAAATGATAGAGAGGTAAAGATTCATATATAGGGCGATAGTATTCGGACACCGGAAGTGTTCCGGGGGTACCGGGTACGTATCGGGTCACCGGAAGGGGTTCCGGGCACCCCCGTCAAGGATATGGGCCTTATTGGGCCAAGGGCGGGACAGACCAGCCCCTAATGGGCTGGTGCGCCCCCATATGGGACGGCCTAAGTGGAGAAAGGATAAGGGGAGGAGGAAGGAAACAGAGGGAATAGGATTCCCCCTTCCTTTTCCCCTCTCCCCTCTTTCCTTCCCCCCTTTGGAGATAAGGAAAGGGGGAGGACGAATTGGAGGAGGCCCCCAAGTAGGATTCCTCTTACTTGGGGCGCCACATGGCTGTTCCCCTCCCCCTCCCACCTATATATATATATATATATGGGGAGGGGGCGCCTAGAACACACAACAAACATTGTTAGCCGTGTGCGGCGCCCGCTCCACAGTTTACACCTTCGGTCATATTCACGTAGTGCTTAGGCGAAGCCCTGCGCGGATCACTTCACCATCACCGTCTACGCCGTCGTCGTCTTGTGAAACTCTCCCTCGACACTTTGCTGGATCAAGAGTTCGAGGGACGTCATCGAGCTGAACGTGTGCAGAACTCGGAGGTGTCGTACGTTCGGTGCTTGATTGGTAGGAATGAGAGGAAGTTCGACTACATCAACCGTGTTGTCAAACGCTTCCGCTTTCGATCTACGAGGGTACGTGGACACACTCTCCCCTTCTCGTTGCTATGCATCTCCTAGATAGATCTTGTGTGAGCATAAGAAATTTTTGAAATTGCATGCTACATTCCCAACAGTTCGGCCATCCGTCGCCGCCACCATGGCGCCCAACGACACCACCTCACTTCGCGCAAACTGCCGAGCACGTCGCGGTCGCTGCCGGTAAAACGCATCACCCCATGCTGCCAAGTGCCACCAGCTGACACAACTTGAAGTCTCTAGAAGATCTGTTGTGCGTTGCACCTGTCGAACATGCATGACACAACATAGCACCTGTCGGTCAGGCATGACTTGACATATCCACTGAAGCTCCGTGCAAGATGAAGTCACTCCACCTCCTGCCTCCGTCGTCCAACGCTACTCCACAAACGATACTCCCAAGAGAGAAATGACACCGCAGTGCCGCCATCATCTGATCTGGAAGACCAGATCCTACGGTTCCCCCTGAAGGAGCATGAGTGGGTTGACAGTAGTTACAGGACGATGCCTTCATCATGGTAACGACGCAGAACGCCGCCATCACTGCCATCGACTCGGTTTTCACCGGCAACTATGTCTCCCTGGCTCGCGGCCGGGACTAGATGACGGATCTCGAGACCTGACCACCCAGCCTTCAGGCCAACCACCTCCGACGAAGTAGATGACCACCACTGCCAAGCTCAGGGTCGCCGCCCACAGGCGTTCGTGCGATAACGGAGT
Source organism: Aegilops bicornis (assembly GCA_021605145.1). Lineage (NCBI taxonomy): Eukaryota > Viridiplantae > Streptophyta > Magnoliopsida > Poales > Poaceae > Aegilops > Aegilops bicornis. The sequence continues at coordinate 164,233,664 of CM038675.1, read as the reverse complement.
AGACCCGATCTGAGGTGGGAAACTCCAGATCCGCCGCCGCCATCCGCCATGGCCGGCCCCACGCTGCCCCCGTAGCCGTGGTGGCTCAGCTGCCGCTGGAATCCTATCGGGCCGCCGCCAAATCGTGCCAACTCTACCTCCATGTCGGGCACCCAGGGTTGCCGTCACGTCTCGGCCAAAGATCCCCTCGCAGAGAGAGGAGGAGAGCCCGCCGTCCTCCGTCAGCCGAGCGAGCTTCGCTCACCGGCCTCCTTCGAAGGCGGCGGGGAAGCAAGGAGGGAGGAAGGGTCGGGGGACGGTGGTGGGTAGGGTTCGCCCGAGCTGCCTCCCACCCCCCGAGGCGACGCGAGCGAGGCGCTAAAATCCCATGACTTAAATATGTACGACATATCAAAAGATGCCACGTTAGGAAGGAGATAGCAGAAATACACAAGTATCATGCTCGTCGGCTGTATTTAATAGTACCTTCAACAAATCATCAAAATTCAATCTTGATGGTAATATGTATATCTAACATAAAAAACACAGTACAAGTCACGCACACATCGACCTAGCAAAACTAAAAATATGGCAGAACGCTAACCTTTACATAACCAAACACCAATCAAGAAAGAAAAGATAATCAAGACTGAAGAAACCCCTGTGCTTGACACCAACGCCCGTCACTTGCCTCCGGCATCACCACAGCAGAAACCAAAGGACGAATCACCTCCTCACCCGAGCTCGATGCGGCTTCATCGCTGATATGCAGCTTTGCGGACCTCCAAGGTGGTTTACCAAAGGCGAATCTTTACCGTTTAACGAATCAGACCGAGGCAATACTCCGGACACGCCATTGAACTCCAGATCTGGCACCCTCACACGACCAAGGTGTCGGAAGAGGAAACCGTACCTGTCTGCCATGAACCACGAACCCAACACATGATCCACCATCTTCCACATGCCGCCGATGCGAACCACAATCTACATCCGCTCCTGGACTATCTCCCAAACCTGCGCCAACGCTGGAGCAAACATCATCGCAACGGCAGAGCCCGAGGACACAAGTCCACCACGAGGATGTCGTCGCCACCATGCTATTCTTGCTTGAGCAGACTGGTTTCCAACACCGGATTGGATAGTTCACCAAGTCGCCCTTTTATAACTTAGGGCAACTCTAACACGGTTCGTCAAGTCGCCCCTAAGTGTCCGTACTAGATAATCCGAACATTTTTTTGCCGTCCAAACACCGGTCATCAAGTTTGCGCAAACCGATCCGGATGTCTGAAATCCCAGGAACCGGAACCATATATAGGGAAGATTTGCGTCCAGACCTCCGTCACGTCGGACTCTGACACGCATGGTCCATCCGAGAAACCAATCAAAGCCGTGCATTGGACATTCCCACCACTTTCAAAGCCCGTCCTTTCCCACTGCTTCCGCCCGATCGCCGCCCACCCCATCGTTCAGCCGTCCGCCGCCGCGATGGAGCCGCCCCTTTTTTTACTTACTATTATAAACGATTAAAACTCAGCCACACGATAACGACAAGCTAAGCAAAGTCTGTCACGACCAGTGTGACGGAGCGGTACAGGGGTACAATCACCCACGACAGCGAAAGCGTGCCATGCCATGACGAAAAAAAGCTGGAAAGCCGTAAATTTAACTCCTCCCTTTTGACAGCACCCGAAGCTCGAAAGCGGCCGTTGATTCCGAAAAAGCTGACAGAGAACCACGAGAGAGCGTGGACCTGAACGAAAGCCATCCAGAAAACGCGTGCGACCCAGCGGCCCGTCCGTCCGTCGTCGGCTCGCCCGTCCTGACCGGCCACGCGCACGAATCTCGAGGCAGATCGGGCTCCATCGATAAGACACCCAGCTGATCTCCCCTCCCCCCTCTCTCTCTTTCTCCGCACGCTGCCGCTCCCGTTGGCCCCCCTCCCCTCTCTCTCTCCACCGGGGTACGCGGCCACCGATCCCCCACCCCCGCGCCGCCCGATTCGCCCCCAATCCCCAATCCGCGCCCCCAAATCGCCCAATCCCCGCGCCCGATTAGCTGAGACGGGACCGCGTCCGGTTAGATCCTCGGCGCCGGCTCGATCGAGCGGGTGGACGCGCGCGCGCGGGGGGTTGGATTCGGGCGAGCTAGGGGTTCGGACGGTGGCCGGCGCGGCCGCCTAGGGTTTACGCCATGGCCGACAAGGGCTGCCTCAAGCGCCTCCAGAAGGAGTACCACGCGCTCTGCAAGGTGAGCTCCCCCTTCCCCTGCCTCGATTGGGTTCGATTCGGGTCGATTGGCACGGCCTGTTTCGGTTTTTGGGAGGGGCTCTGACGCGATTGGCCTGCTTGCAGGAGCCGGTGCCGCAGATCGTGGCGCGCCCGCTGCCCAACGACATATTGGAGTGGCGTAAGTAGCCTCCTCCACTTACCGCGCATGTGTATTTACCGTAGTTTGATTTGATTTGACGAGAAACGCCTGGGGCTCGCGAACGATGATTGCAATTGGTGGTTTGGTGTTTGTGTTAATCGTTGCTGGGCATGGCTATGTTGTGGTAATATATGAAGCTTTTGCATTGCACTTGGGCATGCTTATGTTTGCTCACCTGTAGTATCGGAATTTAAGGTTTAAATTGTCGGGCTAATCTGTGTAATGTGTCTCTATGGCCACCTATTGTATCTGTTGTCTACAAATTCTTCTGCCGTTCTTGAGAATCCTGTAATGTAAATTGGGCTCATGATTTGGGTAGGCTCGGGCTTTCCCTAGCCCCTGGAAGAAGTTAAGACACAGGCTGTATAGATGCTCGGAAAAGCTTATTAGCTCCTGCGCGACATTAGCCAAAGTCGGGTGTTCTTGCGGGAAGTGGCCTGGAGGGTCGGTTATTAGCTTCCGAAAAATTCAGTGTGAAAAAACTGCATATAGAAGTTTGGATTTGTAGGCTTCTTTCCTAAAAGTGGTGGTTCTCACCTCCCTGTGCCCAAAGCTTACTCATGCATCATTGTCATCTGTGTGCTTGTTTGGTAAAATGGTATGGACTTGGAGACGGGGAAGTGTCACACCAGTGGTCCACGATATATTTGGTGCTATTGGATATTTTTCAACAGTTATCGCATTAACTCATGCGGTTGTGGCATTGTCTTGCATCATTATGTTGCACACTGCTTCATGGCCCATCAGTTTTAATTATCTAATTTTTCATCACCTCCAATCTGTTCACCATACATATTGTTCCCCACCAGATTTTGAATTGGTCTGGTTTGTACTTGTACAATAATGGCCAAGGTGTCCTGCCAGTCTTGTATTAAGCTGCATGATAGTTTGATACATATTGCAGGGTCTTGGTATTTTTATATTTTTATTTTGAAATGGTACGTTGTGTTTTTGGCTTATGCCCCAAATTGTCGAGTTGCTTACTCCGCTGCTGATGTTGAAGAGTGTATTTTAATTGCAGATCTGGTCATTTTAGGCATTAGGCAACTATGTGGAAAAATAAAATTATGCATGTTAGATTTACTCAATAATTTTTCATTATGAAGTTTTAAACTTGTCTACTGGTGTAAATTTAGTTACTCTGATTTTAATGAGTGACACCTAAAAAAGCATGGATCCAGACACGGAAACACGGGCACGGTGACATGAATACCAGGACATGGAATACGTCATTTTCATAAAAAAATAAAAAATAGGCCATCTAATATGAGGTCAGAATAGTGCCATATTTCCATTTGTTGCCTCCCTTTTCAAGTGCTCAATGAGAAACAAAGGATATTTCGAATCTACAACACCAGGCTGCCCTTCACTCTCACCCATGGACGATCGGCTACTGGCAGTGGGGCTCTCAGATACCATGCTCCCTAACAGCAAGCAAACAGCAACACCAGCATTCAAGTGAGCACAACATCATGCAGCTAATTTAAAACACAAGCAGCAATGGCATGGCCGCATGGGGAAGCAAGCGGCAGCATCTCAACAGCGAGTCACAAAGAGATGAAGAGGTTGAGGAGAGGCTGCTTGGCTTGGGGTTACCTGCTGAGCGTGTGGCTGCTGCACTTGGAAAGCGGCGACGGTCGAGTCCAGGCGGCGGCGCGTTCGCTAGAGCCTGGAGCAGCTTGTTCCTTTTGCGTCGAGTGTGTGTGTGAGCCTGCAAAATAGGGTTTGTATTGGGCAGAGTCTGTTATTGGGCCTTCCAAATTCCCAGCGTATCCCAGCTGTGTCCTTCCAAAATTTGGAAATGAGGGGATATGCGTATCATGGCGTGTCACCGTGTCCCGCCATACTAGGACAGCAAATCGGCTGAATCAGCCGTGTCTGTGCTTTGTAGAGTGACACACCTAGCCACATGAATGCTGTCATGCCAGATATTTTTACATTAACCTTTTCTGCAAGTCTAATCCTTGTTCGTCTTCCAATTATACTCCCTACATTCCTATGAAGAAGGCGTAAATTTCTGTTTGCAAACCCCAAGGAAAGCTAGCGCCAGAAATTTCTTTCCCAGCTTGCCTCTAATTAATTACTGCCTGGCGTATTTGCGCACCATGGAAAATTCCAAGTCCCAATAATCCTGGCTAACTTTGTATGTGCCCTTGGCCTATAGCGCATCATGCATGGCAATTAAAGCAGCTTGACATGACATGCATGCTGCTTTCTCCCAGCCTGCATGTGGCAACCAATTCACACGTACAGTGCGAGATTATAGGAGGAGAACCAGGGGTAATGTAGGAAGAAAAGCATTTGAATCACACCCTGCACCTTGTTTTCAGAAAAACCCAGAGAAAAAAAAATACGCCCTCTTCATAGGAACGGAGGGAGTATGTCATTTGCATTGTTGGCATGCTTGTTATGAGTGCTGTCTATATTTTCGCTCACTTTCAAGGTTGTTATCAGACTATCAGTTACTTAATTTGTCTTTTGGTTGCCAGATTTTGTACTTGAAGGAAGTGTAGCCACACCCTTTGAAGGTAAATATGATACATATTTGAAACTACTATCTTCTACGTACTATCCTATGCCAGACAGTCTTTTTGCACTTGTTTAACAGTGTTTTTGCACTTGTTTTTTCCTCCTGAAGGTGGATATTACTATGGGAAGCTTAAATTTCCCTCTGATTACCCTTTTAAACCTCCAAGTATCAGGTACTGAAACATTACAGCATTGGTTGTGCCTTTTTTAATGACAATTCCTTGTTATTTGGATGTTTAAAAGGAAAACAATTAGATAAATATGTTGATATCGAATTAATAAATGGACTTTTCTTAGATTTCTACTTACAATTTGTCTTTCTTGCTCAGCATGACAACCCCCAGCGGCAGGTTTGCCCCTCACAAAAGGATATGCCTATCAATGAGTGACTGTAAGCACCATACTGTAATCAGATTGTTTTTACCTTTTTCCAATCGGATTGAAATAATTCTCATATTGCTTTGTTTTTGCAGTTCATCCAGAATCTTGGAATCCCATGTGGTCTGTAGCAAGGTACGCACATATTTGACATATTTTAAAATATTTTGTGGGTAACTAAACCAATCATTCTTTTCAGCTCCTAAGTTTAAACTTAGATGTATCCCCATAAGATGTTTCTCCTTTAAATATCAGCTACTTGAGTTTATGGTCTTCAGTTACTTGCCTTCAAATTAAATGCTCAACCGCAATTTTCTTATTCTGTATGAACATCCATGAATGATGCTTTTCTGGTTTGCTCGGAAGTCAGCCGAACTTTTTATTGAGCAAAACATCGATAACTTGGAACTTGCAACAAATTAAAGTGTACCTTCACTTTTCTAATGATACAAGTGATCCATCGTTGTCAATCTGTGAATATATTTTGCTATATGGTATTCTTGTGCTTTTCTCTTCACTGGTCTGACATACGCCTTTGTGCTGCAGTATTCTAACAGGACTCCTCTCATTTATGGTAAGTTGTTATTACTTCTTCATCATCTACGAGTTTGCAAAAGAACTTCAATTCAATTCTTAACTGTTGACACACATATTTTGGAGATGAACTGTTATTCAAGCCTAGCAATTTGTACTATACTTACTAAACACTACAGTACTCCTGCAAGTAATTCTTTTGAGTATTTTTATTACGCAATCAATGTTGGTATTTCACTTGCAAGGATGCAGTACCGTTGGTTAATGTTTCAGTTCTTCTGGTAATCTTAATTTTCATGCTAGCCACCTAAATCTAGTATTCTGGTGCTTAAAGTACAAAAGATATGCTTGTACAGCTTTTTGCTTTTTTATACCCTTAGTACCATCTGGTTTACCGAAGAACATAATTATTTCCAGCTTATTGCCTTCTGATGTAAACTGTAAAATTGTTCTTGTATTTGTAGATGGATGATGCTCTTACAACTGGAAGCATCAGAAGTACAGATGGAGAGAAGAAGCGTTTAGCAAAGGCTTCTCTTGCTTACAACTGTGAGAGGTAAATGCATTTATGTGCAAGATAGGCTTAGTTCTTTTGGGTGTGACTTAGAAAAAGGTTAATCCTTCAGATGCAGGAATTAGCAGAAGCTTTCGCTCACTGTTCAGTAAATATGCTTCCATAATTAATATCTTGGTTTTTTTAGGGGATCCTATCTCATTCAGTATTTCCCAAATGTAATGAACTCAGTATACCAGTGCCAAATCACTGCATATCTAATTCACTTTTAGTCGGTTGACATTTGTTGGCTTATTCTGAAATGACATTTATTCTTGTGTCTTGTTTTGACTACGCCTTCTTCCACAAGATATTCCCTGTCCAAAACCATGAGTTTTACTCAAGTCTGCTCTTGTTCCACAGCAAAAATTGCCCGCACTTCAGGAAACTGTTTCCCGAGTATGTTGAGAAGTACAACCAACAACAAGAAAAGGAGCAAACTGGTGCGGAACCAGAGCCCCAGGAGAACCCTGCCCCAGCTCCTTCTCCTGCCGCTGTGCAGCAAGCGGCAGCTATGGTGAACAATATAGGAAGACCAGTGCAGGAGGTCCGCGGCGAAAAGAAGCTGAAGAAGCGAGTGCCCTTTTGGCTGATGGTGGTTATCGTCTCTGTTTTTGGCGCGGTGATGGCTTTGCCCCTGATGCAACTTTGACAGTAAAAAGTCGAATAAAGTGTGACAGTGGTGCCGTAATTTTGTATAGTTTTCTGTTGGTTTGTGCAACTCATTCTTCATCCGTGGACTACCACCTTGGAGACATGGTGATGAACTCTTGTCATGGTAAAACTGTAGAACCGTATTCTCACTCCCTTGACGAGAAACTCTACAAGCTGCTTTATTTGAGCTTCTTGAAACTATGTTTTTTTCTCGTCTTCTGTTTCGAGCCGCTCCAGTGTCCAGTTCCAGCATTGCTTACTTTGCCCGCTAATGTTTATCTTCAAGGTGTAGAAATGTATCAGAAGTAGAACACCATTAATTTCATGCTAGATTAAAAAGGACTTGCAAATTGTGATCCGTGTCGATGCTAAACAATGCTCTTTCTGCTGGGTATCTCTGGGTGATCCTTCTCTTTACAAGTGACGCTTCACAATTTTCTCCAAATCCGCTTCACAATTTTCTCCAAATCCGGTCGCCTTGTATTTCTTGGCTAGCTGCTTATTTGGTTGCTTGATTGTTTGTGTTCACCTACAGCACTAGCAGGAGCTGATGGTGTCACAGCTTTTCTGGAGAGCGAACTGTGTTGGAGTCTTCTTAGCACACGCCCCAGGGATGCTTACTTCAATTACGGTGACCTGAGAGCCAACCTCAGAACTGTTGAAGTGAACTGAACTGAAAGTCGGTCTGCTTTCTCACCTTTGCATCTATATTCAGATAACGATTTAATCCATGCTGACACGACATTATGACAACTATTTTCTTTTGAATGATATAATCTATACTTGCACATCAGTGTTCGCTTGACCGTCTTGGCTACATGAGCGTGTGGAGCTGTTTTGGATGCCGGGTAGCCCCTGTTGGCCCCGTGCCCCAGTAGCGCCTTTTGGGTGCGCTATTATGGCTTAATAGTGCTTGCGACATCGCCTGGTGGTGATGTCATGTTATGTGCTTAGTGCTATCAAGGCAACCTCACTCCCGTTTATGGTCTTAGATGTTGATCACGATAAACATTTGTGTCCTATTTGGTTGTCTCTTCGCGACACAGAGCTCTCCCTATTGAGAACATTGGGAATATGTTGTCGCCTCTATCCATCTATCTACACTAAGAGTGGTTGGAAAGAAAACTCTGTAAACCTTAAGGAAGACGAGTTATTTGATGGCCCCGTCTGGTTTTGTTCACTGACAGTAGGAGCTGCTAGTGCCACGTTGATTTCTGAATGTACGTCTGACAAAATGCATACATGATTTTTTTTTAAACGGAGGCAAAAGATTTGCCTCATCGATTGCCCAGTTAATTTACGGAAAACTGGACGAAAACCGATACAAACAAATCACATGTGGACTATTCACCGAGAATGCAACCTCGTAAGTGCATGATCGACCCGACAATCATACCCAACACCTAACGACCACCCCCCCCCCCCCCCACACACACACACAGACACTGCTATATCGCAAAGAAACCCTCAACGAAGACCACAAGCACCACCAAATCCACGAAGAGAAGTCAGGCCATAAGGACAACACAAGAGACTGGTGATAAACGCAAGAGGCCATAAAGACACCCATCTCCTTTGGAAGCACCATCGACAAACACAGAGATGGTTCCTCACATAGCTCCTGCAGCGCAGGCATAATCTGCATCATTGGAGTGACGACCTCGGCGATGTGCCTACCACGAGGAGAGAAACAACCATATGGGTCTGCTTCACCCTCACCCTTAGAAAGTTGGAATCAACCTGGATCTCGGCCAATGGAGGCACATCTGGCATGATTGTGAGCCTGCATAGAACCGCCTCAACTCTCGCCAAAAAATTCTCAACTCTCATCAGGCAGTCTTGCAGGCTCAGCCTGCTCCGCGAGGACAGACTGCATCGACACCTTTAGCATGGTAGCATCCTTGGTAGGAGCAGGCACTTGGGAGGGTGATGGAGCAGAACGTCGGAGTGGCGTAGACTGGTGGCCGGTGTTCTTTGCATGATGAGCGGCGGTGTGGCCGAAACGGAGTCAGCTTCTGCACCGAATTGGGTCCCTGCAAGAGTGGGCATGATGACCTTTGGAGAGGCACCGAAAACATCGATCCCTTAACCATGGCGGAGGAGCCGGCCGGGCATTGGAAGCGGGCTGACGAAAGGCCTTTGAAGATGGCAAACAACGGCGCTCGGTGACAAGGTGCCAGCCTTCCAATGTTTCCCCACGAGTTGTTGGCGCACAACATATGGGATCAGAGGGCATCGTCTTCCCTCTGAAACATCCAAGTCAGTCCCCCCAACCAGGACGCACGGGAGAGGCCTATTGCAATATATTGAAGGGTGCTTAAATATTTTAGTGTCATGTTATGACATGTGTATCACATATACCTTTTTGCTAGTTTCCTTAATAAGTCTACGGACAGGGATTTCGAGATACCCACCGCCAAAAAAAAGGATTCCGTGATCCAACCAATTAAGCTTCAAATGTTGAGTTTTTTTTAATCATCAGGTCAATTAGTCAGCTTCTTTATTCTTCATACATGTGATACTGGTAATTCCTCCTGGCACTCTTTATTGGGGAGCTACATTCCACTCTGGATCTCACCTACCACCTTTGACTCTATGCTATATAGTCGCAATCCTATTCTCCTGCGCAGTTACAAATCGAGCAAGAAATGCGATGCCTGACCTCTCTTGTCCCGCTTGATCAATCACACGCATATATAGCTAGGAATGAGAGGCGACAAGGATATGTTGACCCCGGTAGAACAGACCTTGACCACAACAAGATACTGGATACGTGCAAGAACACCAAGTCGGGTTACTCTAGGCCATGTTGCTACCCGTACTCCATCACACACATTGGGCACCATGTAGCTCCTTATCTCGGCTGTCCAACTACCTCTCAAGGACAGCAATAGTTTAGCTGACGAGAAACCCACAGAATGCTTTGTGTGAGCTTCTTTGTACCTTTTGCTTGTCAAGATCATTTTTTTATCTTAGCGACTAGTCATGGCCAACCTCATCAGTATGCCAACTAAATTATGATGAACTAGTTCTTGTGTAATCAATCGCAGGGGGGGGGGGGGTCCCCCACCTACATATTGATCTCTCAGTTGTTCAAAAGAAATTGAGCTGATTTATGTGGGAAACCGGGTCCCATAATACGTTTTTTATGTCAAACCGGATCGAAAAACATAACAACCCGAGGGGCAATACATCTTCTGGAGGCAAGAACACATAAAACACAAAAAGAAGTATAAGATTACAACACAACACATTCAAGACATCGCTAGCAACAGAAGATGCTATTGTGCAGCACATCATGCTAGAGATAATAGAGAGGTAAACTTTGATTGTTATCACATGGAAGCTCCACCAAGACAACACCATAACCACTGGCGCAGGTAGACCACGGGAGGCCACAACAAGGAGCTGCACAATTATCAACCCCATGCCTTCCAACCTTCTCGGGAAGGGCGGTCATAGCCCAGAATGGAGTAAAAAATACGACGGGAAAGGGCCTAGCTTGACGGGCATGCACAAAGGGGATACACAAGTTCACCACCCAAGATAGGTCTTTTCCCATGGGTTGGCATGAAAGAACGACGATGGTGACATGATCATAGAGAATGCCGCTAATGAATTCATCAACACACAAGTGTGGCTATTGCCACAGGTGGAGTGTGTAGGAAGGGCACACAACAACAACGAAAGAGACGCTAACAGGGACTACCCAACAATGGCAACCGGAGATGTTGGAGAAAGCTCATAGAGAATGCAGAGATGTTCACCGATCGAAGGGTAGGAGATGAAGACATCGCCACCAACATGTGAATTGTGTGAACGGCTGAACGCCCCACCAATGTCGTTGTTGGGCGAGCCAACATGACATTTATCCCCATCACCACACCTACTGCAGATGAAGAGGAGGCTGTGGCCTTGCATTGTTGTGGGATCGGCCCCATGGCGTCATTGTGTCAATCAATAGCCCCTAGTGCAGATTTCTCCGGCCTTTGCACACCACCCACACCACTGCACCTCGACTATCCGGACTTGGAGAAGCAAATCTGGTAGCCCAGGGGAAGGGGCACCCCGCACAAGTTCTGTCATCTTAATCTATATCTTTATGCATAAAGTACTGCCCTCTCTATAAAATCACTACAAGAGATGAGGCCTACTATGACGAGCCAAAGAATGTCATGGAATATCCAAAAATGTCACAAAATACACCATCATGACATTTTATGGGCGTCACGAGCATCGTCACGGAATACCCGTCACAGATTACTCATAGTGACGGCGCACACACTAAATGTCACTGAAAATGGGACCTTCGATGACGTTTTCTACAATGTCATCGACTCGGTAATTTTGTGACGGCTAGTAAATGTCATATGTTAGATGAAAATATGCCATACTCGACCATATTCGATGACAGAGCAACGTCACGGACTTGATGCCACGCCAGCATAGGCCATTGATCAATATGACATCATCATCATGACATATTTAATTTATTTCAAAATTAAATTATGATGAATTATCAAATATTGGTTTTTCCAACTGTGTATCCTAATAAGTATTTAATTCACATTAAATTCAATATATAAATAAGTTAGAGCCAGATCACATTATAAAATTAAATAAAAAAATTATATTACAAATTAAAGTCATCCAAATGATAGTAAAAAATAACATGAATTCAAAACTTTGGCACTAACAACAATACACAAGTTGGAAAGTAAAATTTTGATAACTAAAGAATACAAAATTGTTGTCCGGATGGTCTTCATGCACAAGTTTGGACTCGGACTACTAAGTTGCTGAAGCCCTCATGAGAAAACCAACCAGTTTATCCATTTCATGTTGCTTCTTTTCTAGGCATCGGTCTTGTCTTACTGGCTTTTTTCACATATTTTGATTCTTTTTGTTGCTTTCTATCCATCCCTTCAAGTGCTCTCTCTTGTGCTTCAAGTCTCACAGTTAACTCCTCTCGATGCCTAGAAATTAACGAAGCACAACAACATTACATCTTCATTAGACAGAAAAAAACAACAATATACAAGAGTACTACTAAGAAGCTCACAATCTAACTATTTACGAATGCGAAATAGAAAAGTACATTATAAATAAACCCAAGAACTAGTTATCATGGTTAAAGAACATGCCTAACCAACAGCGAGAATTATAATGGTTAAAGAACCTGTATAATATGTGCTTCCCTTAGTTTAGCATATGCCTCACCATGTTTTTTATCTTGCGCAAGAAACACCACCCTTTCCTTCTCACTATATGGAACTAGTGCCATGATTGTAGTACCCGAAGCTGCAAAATATGATAGAGAATAAAACTAAATGAATTGCCAAAATACCTACCAGCCTATTAAATCAACACTAACTAAATGAGTTCCGCTTAAATTTGGTTGGAATTGGACCTTCCCAATACAACCATTTTTCATGTGCATATCTACTTTCCTCAAGCACATGAATATAATAAAGTAGCTAACCTAGGATGCATTTCCCAAAGTGATGATACTAAAACTGATGTGCTGCAGAGAGGGTTCATTCAGAGATCGGGCAGACTGGTGTTGATCAAGTCTGTGGTCACGGCCAGGCCTGTCCATCAACTGCTTATCATGGATGCTCCAGATTGGGTATTCGAAGAGATTGATGCATGGATGAGATCTTTCTTCTGGGCGGGAAAAGATAAATCAAATGGAGGTCAATGTTTGGTGGCATGGAACACCATATGCAGGCCTACTTGCTTCGGTGGGCTGGGAGTTAAAAACTTGAAACTCCAAGCCCTATCACTTCGAGTCAGATGGGAATGGTTGAGAAGAGTTGATAAGGATAGGCCATGGAGCAACCTTGCGCTCTCAGTGGACGATGATGCCACAATGGTGTTTGATAGCTCAGTGGGAATTGAGGTCCGCGTGGAGATCGCGTCCTCTTCCGGAAGGATAGATGGATACAGGGCTTCAAAACTCAGGATTTTGCCCCATCCATACATGCAATGGTGGCAACTAGAGTGATCAACACGAGGACCGTGCAGGAGGCATTGGAGGACAACAGGTGGGAGCAAGACATACAAGGTGATATGTCCTTCATGGCGCAGCTACAACTTATGCATCTCAGGCATGCGGTAGCCACACTACAGAGAGATCCCGTGGAGGAGGACAAGTTCACTTGGCCTTGCGCTGGTGAGGAGGGCACTTATTCGGCTAACGCCACCTACGACAGGCTCTGTCAAGGTTTGATCAGAGCTCCGGCAGCCACCGCCATTTGGAGAAGTTATGCGTCGTTAAAGCTTAAGATTTTTGCTTGGCTGGCATCACAACATAGGATTTGGACTTGGATCGGAGAGCTCGACATGGTTTGCAAGAGCTCCCTCGCCTTGTTTTACACATGGGCAAGAGGAAGACAATGTGGAGCACCTCCTTGCTCATTGTGTGTATGCCCAAGAAGTATGGTTCACCTGCATGAACAAGTGATTGCCAACCACGGCTCCATCGGCGGAGGACACGATTGTGGATTGGTGGTTCTTGAAGCGCAGAAGCTTTCATGGCAAGGAGAAGCGAGGTTTCGATAGTTTGGTCATATGCACGGCGTGGGCGTTGTGGAAACAACGAAACGCCAGAGTCTTCAACAGAAGAGAGCAGCAAATGGCGGCTAAAGATCTAGCTGGCGTTATCTTGGAGGAGATTAGAGAGTGGAACTTAGCGGTTAGCGGAGTAGGAGGTTTGCAACGTTTTGTGAGACATTAGCCTAGATAGCCGCGTGGAGTGGGTGCCCCACGACGATGTTCGCATTGTCGTGCGGGATCTTGTAAATCTTGATTCTCCTTCTTCTATAAAACTACGGTACGCAATTGTGTACTCTCGAAAAAAAAACTGATGTGCTGCAGAAACAAATTGCTGCAATATTTCTTAAAGTGCCAAGCATCTATGCACATAAAAGTGGCCCCAAATCACAAAAGGTGCTGATCTATATAATACAAAATTCTAATTGTGTGAATTAATTGTTCCCTATCTTAGTACGCTATTAGTTCATCAATTTCAGATCACCTAGTTAACCAAGTTCATCAGTAGATCAAAATTTTGAAAGTTCACTGAATATCCTATAAAAAAGGGGAAATAGACAGAGAAAAGGGGATCTCCTCACAGTGCTCGTCGTCTAGGTGGCCGGCGACCTCCCTGCATCCGTCGACCCTGCGTGCGTGGAGCCCCTGGATGGCGAATCCGACGGTGAGGCAGGAGAGGGCTGGCCGTGGAGGATGGTCGTCCACGTCGAGGTGGTGGCGGATCCAGTCGCCGTGGAGGTTAGCCTTGCTCAACGTGGTGGCTGACGACGACGAGCAGACGCAGGGAGGCGCGAGGAGCGCGGGAAGGAGGTGTCTGTCATGGCTGGGTTACACCTCTGCTCCCACCGCTGTGGACGTCGCAGGAGGGCCGCGAAGGTGGTGACGCAGGTGTCAACGAGTTGGGGGGGCGGTCGCGTTCGTGAGCGCAACGTCGGGAAGGAAATGCGGCAGCGGCAGCGGCAGCGGCAACAGAGATCATGCCATGGACGAGCCGAGAGCGTTGAGAAGAGGAGGCGCATGGAGTTCTGCAGGCGAGTCGTCCTGTTGCGTCAAGATCGAAAAGTCAGGTGCAGGGACTCCTCGTCTCGGGCCCGACTGCCGGCTGCGGCGGCGGCTCCTCTGCTACCACCGGCGTTGCACGTGCATCCTCCGAGTTCTCCATGGTGTCGGTGGAGGTGGACGGGAGTGGAGCGTGGGGGCTACGGGAGGAGCGGCGAAGGGGATGCCAAGATTAGATCGGGATTGACGAAGAAGACTGCGCGAGATGGGATAATGATAGGGTCGGCCGGTGTGTAGTTAAATGGGCTACTCTCCAAAGAAATTGCCACCCGGCCTAACTAACTTAAACTTTACATTTTCTGCGCGTCGGAGGCAAATCGATTCCACCCTTAAACTAGTGAGTTTGACACGCTTATGTACATAAAAAATAGTGATTCTTTAATACAAAAGAACAGTGGGGCTTTTTTGCGGAAGAAAAGAATAATGGGTTTGACTGATCAAGAAAATAAAAAATCCACGTAACATTTATGTGTATAATCTGATAAAAACGTAAAAAGCATGTATCATGTACGTGTATATCCCCGCAAAAAATTTACGTGCATAATCAGATAAAAATTTGAATATATTGTATATTATTTTGTGCTCTATGTGTGGTCTAGGTTTTTTAGACATAAATACAAATATCTGTCGTGCAAGAATAGCATACCAACAAATCACAATGATCGTCAAAGATTCTGAACTTGTGAATGTTAGGGAAGACCATGCTATTCCCGGCAAAAAAAAAAAAGTGAAGACCATGCTACAGGTTGCACTTTCAAACTCTTCCTACAGAACCAATTCCCAACCAATCTCTTATTGAGAACGAGATAACTGCAACACTATACTACTATATCCAGCTTACGAACACCACCAATAAGCTTTTATCGGCCACTACTTATTTATATTAGACTAAAATATAATTGTAGTGCTCAATAACCTATGAAGAAACTATGCAAGTCCGACAACAACACTGACGGGCAAGTCCTACTGCGCAATAACCCATGAAGCAGCTATGATGGTTCCCATTGCTACTAGTTACATGAGGAGAAAATGAGCATCATACATTTGTAATAATATGTGACAATAGTAGGTTCATCATGGAAATTACCAAAACGTCATCGAAATTGGCAGCCAGGTGGGTCTCAGCTGCCCAGGTGATTCAGTGACACTAATCGTCTCTGATTTAAGGTAATTAGTGACACGGCCTCCCAAACATCACACATTAGATATTTCGGTGACATTGTCACACACCGTCACGAGGATTTTCGTCACAGTATCTCAATTTTCTTGTAGTTTAATGTAAGCTCAAGCTTCTCACCGAACGATCGTGTATGTCAGGACCTCTTACACAATAAATGTGTAAACCCATGATGAACCTCTTATCAAATGAAAGTCATCCTCTTAGTTCAATGGAAACCCGAGGATTCACACTTCTTGGCCGGTTTGACGAAGGTGAAGCATGTTTCTTTCACTTTAGAACCTTCTCTATAAAAGATGGATCACAAATAAGATTTTGGGATGATACATGACTTAATACTCTCCTTCGGGATTAAGACCCAAGATTGTCCATATTGTATTAAACGAAAATGTCACAATTACAGAAGTCATTAGTACCTCTCTAGGAAAGATTATTTCAGATGGGACCTAATCAGGCCAAGGCTAGAAGCTATGCTCTTACATCTAGCCAATTTCACATTGGCACAAAGTTCAAATGGGTTCCACTGGGTTTTGCACAAGAACACGCTATTCACCATTAACTTTATGTATCTTGCGAGCACTAATTAACAATAGAATACTAAGGAAGGTAAAGATTTTGCTAGAAGTTAAACATTTACTTTGGTATCTGGATGTGATTACTAATAGTAAGAGATAATCTTTCCAACCAATTATTTTTAACGAAAGTAAATGATTTTCTTTTGTAAAGATGAAACAATCAAACAAATCTTATTTGGATGTAAGGGCATCTCCAGCGTTGACTCTCAAACTGTCCGCATACGTCCGGACCGCATGGTCTAGACGTGTTGTGCCATCCAACCCGAACCTGTATTAGTCCGCTCGGCGGTCTGGACGCATTTTTTCCTCAAACCGGAGACAAACTAGGTGGAGGGCTTTGCAGGCGTCCAGCCCGCTGCCACACCTGTATCTGACCATCCTGGCCCACCAAAAACTCTCCCCTCGCTTGCCAGCGTTCCTGCTCGGCGTCAGCTGCCCGCATTCGATCATGCCGCTGTAGAGCGGCCGCTCCGCATTGATGCCGGCATAGAGCGGACGCGGCTTCTCATTGACGCCAACATTGAAGCGGCACGCCGGCCAAGAGCGTTGCCTGCTCCGCATCCCAGGTGTCCGCGCCTGTTCAATGCCGGAGAGACGTTTACAATCATTGTGCTTATAGAGTTGTGAAATATATGTCTTTTGTTGCTTGAACTATTGGTTTCCAAATTTATATTGAATTATTATTACTCTACGTATGAATTTTATATTTAAAAGGCGATTAAATGTTGAGTGTGGATTTTTGAATATCACTAAACGAATTAATCGGCGCCTCTATTCTTTATGATGGGAGCAAAATGATACTGGTACCTCAGCAATAATCTCAAATCGCATGTGTATTGCTCTATTCGTAAGTTGCACTCCATATTACATCTCACCTACCACATTGGACTATGTGCTATATATTGTGGCACAGCCTTCCTCTTACACAACTAGACATCAAGTTAGGAATGAGACACACAAAGTACCTTGTACTGCTCGATCAATTCCGCACATGTATAGCTAGGAATGAGGTGCATCAGGAATACTTTGAGCACGATAAGGTAATCACCGATGTGACTACTAATGACCGCAAGGATCGAAATCCCCATTTATTTGTCAGCATGGCATTCCATCCCAGGACTAAGGATTAGGCCACTGCCGAAAATTTTGTCGTACGTGTGCCGCTTGATGACACCGGCGTACTATGAAGCTGGTTCATATGAGAGCCGGGCGTTGGAGTTCAACAAAGCTCCAAGAAAAATCATGGAGAGGAATCTTGGCTGCAACAACTTTTTTGGGTGAACCAGCAGGTCAGGACTCGCAGCAGACATGTTTTTTCTTAAGATCTTTTCCTGCCCTACCATTTCTGCTCGGTATGTCACGTGCAGAGAAATCTCCGGGTGACCTGTGTGTCTTTCTAGGTGATGTTTGGTCTGTTGTTTCTGAGTTTTCATCGATGGTCATGTTGTTTTGTGTTCATTGATAGAATGAGGAGAAATACCACGCTGCACACACACGGTGGCCGCTGGTCCACGCTATCAACGAACAGGATGTCCAAGTTGATACGTATAGGAGCGTGTCAGTAGCATTTAGCAGATGGGCCATAGCAGGAGAATTTTTTTTTAGAAAAAGAGGATGACCCCCGGCCTCTGCATCTGAGCGATGCATACGGCCATTTTATTAATTATTCTCACAAGACCATACAAAGTAATACAACAGTAAGACTAAAGCCGTCGTCTAAGCACATCTATCCAGCTGATGAAGGGGCGCAGATAGCTTGGGCCTAATACCAAACAGACATCGCAGCCAAACCTAACATCTAAGACACGAGAACCCATCCGGGCGCTGCCGGGCATGGGTCTCACCGTCCGGCGTGCACTCGGATGCCGCCGCCGCCAACCGCCACCGCTCCATCTTCGTGAATCAGATCGACATGCATCAACCTTGCTCGGTCTAGCTATCGTCGACGCCACCACGGGCGCCAAACGACACCTCCTCCCTCGCATAAGCAGTGAAAGCACGCGTCGCGGTCGCCATCGATACACCTCGGCGCCATGCCGCCAGTATCACCACCGACACGGCTTGAAGTCCTTGAAAGATCTGTCGTGCGTAGCACCCGCCGACTAGGCATGACAAAGCGTAGCACCCGTCGGTCGAGCATGACTTGACATCACCCCGAAGCTCCGTGCAAGACGAAGCCGCTCCACCTCCGCCTCGACATCCAGCGCTGCTCGCAAACGATGCTCCCAAGAGAGAAACAACACCGCACTGCCGCCATCGTCCGATCTGAAACACCAGATCCTAGGGTTTCCCCCGGAGCAGCACGAGTGGGTCGACAATAGTTACACGACGATGCCTTCATCAAGGCAACAACGAGAACGCCGCCATCGCCTACCGTCGGCTCGGTTTTCACCGGCAACCATGTCTCCCCAACTCGCAGCCGGGACAAGATGATGGATCTCGAGATCCGATCACCAAGCCTCTGGTCGGCCATCGCGGGCAGAAGATGACCACCACGTCCGGCGATCTCACCACGCCGGAACGCAGCGTTGCCGCCCGGCACCCCATGGTGCCTAGAGTCCGACAAGCCCCGACGAATCCCATGCCTCGCCACCGCCATGGCCAGAACCCGACACCACCAGATCCGGACGGATCGGGGTCCGAGAACCCCAAGCAACCGCCACGGAGGCGGCACCAGCGGCGCCTAGCCCTCCAGCCCGCCGCGAATCCTCGCCGAGTTCACGCGCCACGCCGCCAAGCGCCCGCCGAACTTCGCGCCCGCCAGAGAAGCCACGGCCGCAGCGTTGGAAGGCCTCAAGCAGGTACACACCGCCGCCCAGCGAAACGCCGCCGCCAAGACGCCCTCGCCCGCGCCGCTAAACCCGCCCAACCAGCGCCATCCAGCGCCCGCGCCGTCCGCGCCGGGCGCCAACCGCGAGAAGAGGGCAAGATCCCGCCGCCACTGCGCCGGCGGTCTTTGCCGGTGGCGCTGTCGCGGTGGCGGCGAGAGAGATCGGCAGGGGGGCGAGGCGGCGGCTAAGGGTTTCCCGAGGGCGCTTCGCGGAGCGACTTCGGGGTCGGTCCTGTCACGACAGGCCATAGCAGGAGATGGTAGACCAGGGTGACTTTTGCGACATAAAGTGACCGTACCGAGTTCACAACTTGCCGTACCGTTGGGTTAAGGTGGAGACAGCAATCCCATGGTCGCCGCGGGAGCCAAGCTCAGGGAAATCCAGTTTGCAGTCAAGAACACGCTCATGGTGTGCGTGCTGAGGCTTGCTCTTTTTGCTGTTGCAAACACAGACAACACGCGGCTAGTGAAGCATGGCACACCACAAACCGTGCTGAGATTAGCACCGCGCCCGTGCTAGTGCTTCTATTGTCTATTTGGTTGAAGTGGAGCGAAAAATTCCTCTTTGTTGTAACGGATGCTATTTTCTTTGGATAGAAGAATTAGCTGAAAGTGTTTATTGGATCAAATTTCTTCTTTTCTTCTGGTCGAAATGGAGGACGGAATTTATGTTTGTTGGGCGTAGTGATACTATTATTACTGACAAAAGAACAACAGTTCAGAAACATACAGAGAGCGCGGAGTGCTAGCTTAGAGGAACATAGTACACATGTGCATTCACTGATTTATTATTATCTCAGTTAATGAAACGATAGCTCAAACCTCAAAAGAACATAAAGCTAGAAACTCCATGAAACTGATAAATGACAAGTTTGGAAATTTAGCAGGCGGACTGGGACTCAGCTTGGCCTTGCTTTCCATGGAGAAGCCACTGATGATGTGTTTGCATAGTCAGAAGATCCAGTCTCAGGTGCGTCTTGCTTTACTGTCAAGATTCTTGTGATCCTCCCCAGGAAATAGCTGCTTTGCAGTGCAACTGTATCATAGAAAGAAGTGGCCCAAGATTTGTATGTGTGGTTTTTTAATCCTATAATTATCTTTCAAAAGGAAGTTATATTGAACCTTTTTTACTTTATTGCTAGTTGGTGAACCTTCAGTGCTTTTCTTTTTTCTCTCCTTGTGGGATTTTTTCTGTACAGGAAGCACTATAAATACATTCTAATTATCTATACCTCATGTTCTCTTGGTTGAAGCTTTCCGTTCTTTCGCAAACCAAAATCTGCTGGTGGTGGTGCTGCAAGCTGATCAGCCTGTGCTGTATCACTCAGAACCAAAACCAAAATCAGTTGGTGGTGGTGCTGCAAGCGGATCAGCCTGTGCTGCATCACTCAGAACCAAGGCAGAGGAGGAGGCTGCCCAGCTAGATCTGGATTAGCCATAGTTCTAGATTAGCCACATGTTCTGTAACCTGGAAAGTGACAATAATCGTAGTTGAAAGTTTTTTTTTGAACAATCAACGGGGGGCGATCGCCCACCTGAACATAATTTATTTAATCAAAGGACATGGGTCGGTCAGTACATAGCTCCGCAGAGCTCAATGAGCGGGATAAAGTGGGGGGCTAAGGGTTAGCTACAGACAGCTACGCACCACCGGAGCAACGGATTACAATCCACACGGGAGGGGGCCCGGACCACCCATAACACAAGATGCTCCTGGATCAAACGCCGCAAGTCAAGGTCAGAGGTATGGATGTTATCGAACACCATCCGGTTCCTGGTCTTCCAGATGACCCAAAGGACACAACACATCGTCGTGCTGAGGAGAGGAGGGCTTAGGGAGGCGTGACATGTAGAGAATAACTGCCAAATACTTTTGACACTGCTATCCATGAGTACACTAGAATGACCGAGGACGCGCACCCACAGTGGACGTAAACGAGGGCACTCGAGGAAGAGGTGCACGATCGTCTCCGACCGCCCTGGGCAAAAAGGGCAGTCGTCATGCTCGAGGAAGCCGATCCGATGGAGAAACTCCCGCGTACGCGTGTTGCCATGCCGCAGAATCCAGGTGAACACCTTGACCTTAACAGGCATGAACCCGTCCCAGTTGAGGCCATGCAGGGGGAGCCCACACCCGGAGAGCTTGATCATGCGATACCCCGCGCGTGTCTTGAACTGAAGACACTCACCCCATGCCAGGATCCGTTCGTCGTTCACATCAGAGAAGTGAACTCGATCAAGCGTTGACCGGAGCAAACAAAGTTCCAAATCGGTGGTCCTGGATAGACGGTCATGAACAGGTATCGCACCGGCACCAAGCATATTAAAGTCCCCCAGGGTTGAACCGGGCCGGAGACAATGGGAATACGACGCGGGGAGAGCAGCCGCCAAATGACCCAACGAGGTCCAATTGTCATGCCAGATGGAGGTGCGCTCACCGTTGCCAACCCTCATCGATGTGAGCGAACGATAGAGCAGGAAAAGCGAGGCGAAAACTTTCCAGGTGGGGGTCGAGGGAGCCGGATGGCCACCTAAGTACCAACGTCGAACCCAGACAGTCCACGGGTTACGCACGCCACTGAAGATTTTATGAACCATTTTCAGAAGGAGGCATGTATTCTGGACCCCAATGTCCACCAAGCCAAGCCCCCCCTCCGAGCGGAGACGACAAGCATCATGCCAGGCCACCTGACAGTCTCCTCCAGAGCATTCACTTGCCCCTTTCCAGAACATGGCCCTACGGGGGCGGTCCATCCTGGCCACAGTGCCCTTGGAGAGGGGGAGTACGGACATGGCATGAGTAGGGATGGCAGAGAGCACCGCAGAAGTATGTGTCAAACGCCCCCCAGGGTCAAGGCCACGTGTGCGCCATCCGGGGATACGTCGTTCAATCTTGATCGGCAAGAAGTCCAGGCGCTTAGCCGGGAGCTTCACATCGGAGAGAGGTAAGCCGAGGTATGCGTGCAGGGGAACGTCGACGATGGACAGCCAAGCTCGGCAGCCAAGGAGGCAGCATGGACGGGTCAATGCCCATCGGAACGAAAGTGCTCTTGTGGAAGTTGATAGAAAGCCCGTGGCGGAAGAGAATGCATCGAATAGATTTCGATCGCGAGAGTTGTCCATGTTCAGCACGGATCAAGAGGAGGGTGTCGTCGCATCTTGAATAACAGGACACGACAGGTCGTCGACAAGCGGGTGTAGCAACCTGGAGGGGGAGGTATCCTTGGCAATCAACTGGCGAAGGAGGTCTGCAACTATCAAGAAAAGGTAAGGTGACATATAGTCCCCTTGGCGCAATCCTTTTTACACGGAATCCATCTACCAGCACCCCATTCAGCAAGATCGCAGTTTTGCCGGTGGCAAGGATATTGCGGATCCAGGTGCGCCAGCGTTTGCCAAAGCCACGAGCATGCATAATTATATCCAGAGCGTCCCAACTGACTGAATCAAAGGCTTTTTTGAAATCCAACTTTAGGGCGATCGTGGGTGTTTTGCGGAGACGACAACTCTGAACCAAGTCAGCAGCATACAAGAAATTGTCGGCAATGCACCTCCCAGCAATAAATCCAGACTGCTCGAAGGACACGAGCAGCTCAATAAACTCCTGCAGGTGGTCAAAATCCGGGAGACAATCTTCATGACACAGTTCTGGAGGGAAATGGGTTGAAACCCGTCCGCGGAGAGCACCACGTCACACTTGGGTAGCAGGGTGATAAAAGCATGGTTAACCCCATCAAGGTCTGCCACGCCAGAATAGAAATCATTTAAGAAGTCCAATAGATCATTTGAGATCGTGCCCCAGAAGGTTTTGAAGAAAGCAGGTCCGAAACCATCTGGATCGGGGCTACTGTTTGCACGCATAGCCCAGACCGCCTTTTTTAGCTCCTCCATGGTGAAAGGTTTTTCAAGCTCATCTAGGTGGGGTACCCGATCCAGGTAAATACTGGGGTCAAAGCTCCAGGAGGAGGGGGCTGTAGTGCCCAGGAGAGATGTATAGAAATCCAACAGCAGCCGCGCTTTATCGCTATGGTTGGAGTGGGCGACCCCATCAGCATGCAATACCTGAATTTGATTTTTCCGCAGCCGGGCAGAGGCGCCAGCATGGAAGAAAGAGGTGTTGCCATCTCCAAGTTTGCAGAGTCAGTAAGTATACCGCTGCCGCCAGTAGACGTCAAGTTTCTTGTACTCCTCCGAAAGACGTTCCTTCACAAATGATCGCAGGAGGAGCTCGGGAGATGAGAGCGCTCGGACCTCTTCCGTTAAATCAAGGATCTCAACAACAACTAGACAGTTAGAGACCACTTCGCCGGGACGCTTCCGGCCCCTGGCCCACTTCTTGGATGCGCATCTAGCCCACTTAAGCGAGCGGGAGAGCCGCTGAGCTGCACGTCCTCTCCGGTTTTGCGGCCTAGCCCAGATGTCGCGAATGAGAGTGCGGTATTCCTCAGAGAAGGCCCAACAACGCTTGTATCTGAACAACGAGCCAGCCGGTGCGCGAGAGACGGCCTCCACGATCAGCAGAGCGAAGAGTCGTGTTAAACAACAAGGAGCTCCACTCAAGGTTGATCAAAGCTCGATCCAGACGGACCAAAGTTGGGACGGCCCTGCAATTAGACCAAGTAAAGCGACGGTCCGTCAAAGGAAGGTCCTGCAGCGACAAGTCTTCAACGGCCAGATTGAACTCCGCAGCAGCACCCGAGTCGAAGTTGGGGGTATTCTTTTCATCACGGGAACAAGCGACGTTAAAGTCGCCAACAAGAATCCACGGCAGATCACATGACCTAGCAATGGCGCGAAGTTCATCCAGGAACTGGGGGCGCCGCTCGGGGGTGCACGGGGCGTAGACGTTGGTCACCGCGAATGGAGAAGCATCGGCGGCAAACGTGAAGAACGAGGTAAGCGTGAAGGCAAGCTCGACATCCCTACTGTGGGTGACCACGCCATCACGCCAGGCAGTCACCAAGCAGCCCGAAGCTCCATCGGAGGCCTTGAAGGAAAGCGACGAGAAGCCCGCGGGGAGAAAGGACGCCGCTTTTCGATGGGTCACGTCTGTCAATTTAGACTCTTGGAGGCAGACGATTTGAAGCGGTTGAGCGTCAAGGTTTTTCTTCACGTCCAGGCATTTGTCGGGGTCATTAAGACCACGCACATTCCAGGAACAAAGGGAGAGCTTCTTCAGTGGGTTCACATCCATATATACACGGAAAGAGCACCACAAAGCATACACTCCAGCCTCTGCGGGCGGAGGGACGCAGACCACAGAACCACGGGACGCACACCTACTAACATGTACAAGCACACACACACACTACCATAAGGGGACGCACGATCCACAAGGGACACCCAGAACGCGACGCGGGGTCGCCGACCAGCCTGGCATCCCAAGTACAAAATTGGATCGCTACCGTACAAACCAACGGAGTACAGACCAACACAGAACAACGGGAACCACGGGAGGCACATGCACGCGGAGAGATCGATCATGGACGAACGGGCAGCACCGGAAACGACGCAAGGATGTCATCAGTGGCAGCAGCCGGGAGGTCGCACGCTCCAGCCGCAGACTTGACCTCCATCGTCGTGAAGAGCGGCGGGGCGCCGGGCTGCACCGGGGGCCCGTCACCGCGCTGGGCAGCCTTAAGCATGACAGCACGCTCGAGGATGGACTTCTTCAGGGACGGAGCCTTGCCGCGGAGACGCGCGCTGGCGCGCACGGGGGCATCTTCCTGGACGCGCGCAAGCTTGGGGCGTGGCGGGGAAACGCGAGGAGGCGCTTCAGTCATCGCCGCAGCAGCACAGGGAGTGGCTTCATGGGTGGGTGGAGGTGGCACCACCGGCACCACGGGGTCCACCATCACTCCAGCGCCGCCGAGACGCACCGGTGAAAACACCGTCGGGTCGCCCGTGATGACGGGATCAGCAACGATGTACTTCTTGCCCACAAGGTCCGACATTTTGTGCGGTGTTTCTTCATTCCTTCCTCTTGTTTCTTCAAGCAGATAATCAGCCTCTTTTCCGATTATGATGTTGCCTTGTCCAAACAATGTGAATTCTGCGAACTTAGGATATTTTTTCCCCTTGTTCATATTAGCATCTATTCCATGTAGCGTATTCTCTATCTGTATATAAAAAACAACTGTCAGTTTACTAATATGGTTGAATTGTTCCTTAATGGCAGATAGAGGGAAATAAGAGACATGGTGGGCAAGACTTCTTATTTGGTGGATGCAGAATGGATATGTGCTGACAGTGAATACTTGCCATTAAACTCGTCTATACATGCCAGCGAATAGAATCAATAACGGGCTTATCATTGGACCATCGTTGTAATCTGTCTGCATCGGAGCATCCGCATATTTTCCCCAGAGCGTCACGACTGTGGATGTTCTGGAAATAAATGCAGTTGATTTGTTTGAGAGATGATGTAAAATAAGGAAAGTATATGGGGGCACGTGCTGTCCGTCTGTGATGTGAACTTGTCACCGATGTAAAGTAAGGCTCATTAACCATTGATTTAGTAATTCTTCTCATCACCAAACTCTGTGATATGAACTTAGCATAGTCCTTCTATCCATCTGTGGAACATTTTCATTTTTATTTTCAGCAAGCACAACTTTATGATGTACTGAACTGAAAATAATATAGAATACCACTGTGTTAGTAGCAGTATCATGATATCGTCACCAATGATGTAAATACCAGTAAAGGCTACTCCAGTGAGGCCACCATAACCGAAATGGAGCATAAGAAGTTTTGTAGTAATATCACGCCGTTTATTTTTGTTCTCTCTAGCAGTTCTGTGGTAGAAGATTTATATTAGCTACTAAATCTTGTAGTAGTATCACTCCATTTATTTTTGTTCTCTCTAGAAGTTCTGTAGTAGAAGATTTATATTAGCCACTAATCCAACATGTAACATGACATGCATGCATATATATGCTATGATACTTAAGGTGGAATTGCATTCAAACACAAAGATCTAGAAAGATGGGCATGGAAGAAAATAGCAACTTTGAATTTAATTAAGTGATATTCAGATCTCTTACAAACTAAAAATACAAAATCCTGGAACAATATTGATCCCTGGTCAGCAGAGGCCAAAACATAGGAACTGTTCAGCCAGTCAAACATCCCACATAAGCAAATAGCCAAATTTCTTATAAGCAGCACCTGTAATGGAGGAAAAAGGAAAAGCTCTTGAAAGAAATATTTTCTCTTTTCTACGTGATAAGATGAATATCTAAGGCACACAATAAAACCAACAGAAAGAAGAAAGAAGTAACAAACTATAAAAACTAGTATTTGTACGTGCTTTGCACGTTAGATTATTATGTGTGATCACAATAATTGATCATATAAATTAAAATTAAATATCCTATTTTATAATAAAATTATCATGCCATTTTCAAAAGTATATTTGTGTTTTCTAGTGGGAACTCATGGATTTTATTTTTGTACTCGTCGTATCAAATCACCGTAGCATAACGAATTTCTATATAAAGAATGCATTAGGAAAAACATATACTTGTATTCCAAAAGAAATGTTATTGACGTGTTTGTGAAATCTTTTAGTTTTTTCAAATTCAAACTTGAAATATAGAGAAAATTAGTTTGATGTTAATTTTCACCTTTCCCAACCTTCAACTCAGCGTTTTCTTCTAAACTCTATTTCATTTGTGTGTTTTGGACTGACATCGTTTTAAATAACTTAACGGCCCGTAAATTTTTTTATGTAAAATCTAAACCTAAATTTTCTACTGGTTGTTTCAATACTTTTCCTTAATGAACAGCAATATTGCCATGCCTACACTTTTTTTCTACATCGTACTAATTCTTTTGAGAAAAAAATGCTTCCGTGCATGCATTTCACAGTACTAATGTGAGGAACAAATTGCTACTGCAATAATATAGGCTGCTAGCCTCTCTACGTGCACATTTCTTTAGATTCTTCTACTCTATACGGGAGCACTACCTTGTCTAACAGTAATAATCTCAAATCTCATCTGATGTATAGCTTTTATTCGTAAGTTGCATTCCATATTACATCTCACCTACCACTTTCAGCTCTACGCTATATATTGTGACACAACCTTACTCTTGCACACCAAGACATCGAGTTAGGAATGAGAGAGGAATTTCCGCAAAAAAAAAGGAATGGGAGAGGAAAAACACACGAACTACCTTGTGCTGCTCGATCAATTCCCCACATGTATAGCTAGGAATGAGGTGCACCAGGAATACTTTGAGCACGATAAGATAATCACCAATGTGACCACTAATGATCACCGGGATCAAAATCCCCATCGATTTGTCAGCGTGCCATTCGATCCCAAGACTAAGGTTTAGGCCATTGCCGAAAAATTTGTCAGGTGTTGCCAGGATGAAATCTCGGACGATCAAGCTGATTCATATGGGAACAGGTCGGTGAAGAATAACACAGCTCGTCCAACGAAACTCGTGGAGGGGAATCTTGGCTGCAACGACTTTGCTGGAGCATGTAAAAACCAGTGATCATGCTTGTCGCAACAAATACGTTTGTTGGGCGAACAATCTGGACGTGATTGCCGCAACCAACTTGTTTGGCTGGTAGAAAAATATCTTTTCCTTGGTGTAGTGATTAAAATAACATTTCTTGCTTTGCCATTTCTTCTGGGTATGTCACGTGCAGAAATCTCCAAATGATCTATGTGTGTCTTTCTAGGTGATGTTTAGTCTGTTCTTTCTGAATTTTATTCGTCTTGTATTGAGTTAGTTACCCTAAACCATTATAGGCTAGGATAACAACTTGATACCACATTTAAATTAATGAAAAAAACATAAAAAATGAGCCTAATACATAACGCGGAGCATTGATGCTTGAATTTGGTTACGAAAACAGTAAAACAGACTGGTAGGGCCCACTGTCAGGCTGACGTGGCGAAGACCAAAAACTTTAACCGACTGATGTGGCAAATGACGTGACAGAGGAGACGTGGGTCCCACCTGTAAATGAGTCTGTTTATTGTCTTCCTCCCTCAGGCGCCGGTCTTTTCCAGTAGCCGCATGGCAGGCTTGTGCGTAGTTTGCTCCGGCCGGCCGTGTGCGCTCCTTCCCTGCTCGCCTCCTTAAGCTAGCTAGCAGCATTGGTCGTGGAGGGGACCCAGACCGCCTAGCAGCCGACCCAGACCGCCTAGCAGCCACCCATCTCCAGCCACCCATCTCCCTCGCGCACCAGGAGAAACTCGTCCCGTTGCCCGGTCGTCGGCGGCCATCATTCTCGTGGCCAGAGACCAACGCGAGCTCCACCACCTTGTGTAGGAGCTCTGGAAGGCCTTCCTGACGAACCCTACCGGAGCAATTCGATTGCGACTTCCAGAATCGGTCGCGCTGTGGTCGTCTTCTCCACCTCCGACCACACACCATCGCCTCGATCACCCGCTCCGGCGAACCTCTGCGCCTCGCATCTGGTCACTGGGCTTCGGCACATCCTCCTAACGCGTCCACCGCAAACGTCGACAAGCTGCGCGTCGCCGAGCCGTCTTCTCTGCCTCGCCATGCTCCATCGGCCGCTGGCGCTGACGAGGACGTCCTCGCGTCCGAGCACGCACACGTGCTCAAGGTGAGCCCTCGTTCCTTCCCCGCGTGGCCACGGCTTGGTCGATCGGCACCCTGCCCGCGCCGCCGTGTATGCCAACTTCGGCAAGGTGGTCACCCCCTTGGTAGGAGTACAGGAAGAGCTGCGCGAGCTCGCGGCCCTGATGGAGGTGTCCGGCCCGCTGTTCCTCTGGTTACTGCTCCGGCGTGCCCACGGCGTGAGGTGCCTTCTTCAGCGATCAGAAGATGAACGCACGGAAGGTGCTCGATGAATGCCCCGTAAAAAGAATGTTGTGAAGAATACAATTGTTTAGTCATTGACAAGTGGGGCCCGTGTCTCATTTGCCACATCAGTCGGTCAAAGTTTTTGGTCTTCGCCATGTCATCCTGACAGGTGGGCCCTATTTGTCGGTTTTGCTGTTTTTGTGACCAAATTCGAGCATCAATGCTCCGAGTTACGTGTTAGGCTAATTTTCGGTGGTTTTTTATGCCCTGGTTCAAATGTGGTATCAAATTATTACTCTAGCCCAAAGTGTGGTGGTTTTGGGTAAATAACTCTTGTATCTGCTTGGCTGAGCTGCTCGTTCACACGTGCATTGACATGATTTGGCGATCTTGCGCTAGTTTCTTTGTGGTGACCAATTGCTCGGGTCTAGTACGATGATTTGAGTCGGTGACCTCATGTTACTTGTGCTTGTAGAAGCTCGACGACCTCCAGATGTGCTGATGCGGCCAAACAATACTTGCGGCGTTGCCTCGTGGTGTAGGCATGTTAATCTTGGATGTTACTCATGATAAACACTTGCGGCTTTTTGGTCGCCTAGCCCCAACCCAAATCCCTCCCAATTAAGAACAATTGGGATATCTCTGGCCGCTCAGTCTTGACAACTGCCTTGCCATGCACTTGGAAGCACCACCAATGAAGATGCACGTGCTACTTGGTTGATCCTGTTGGTCCTAAGGTTTTCTCACAAGTGAACCCATGCATGTTTTCGAGCAATGAGAGCCTTCAAGAGGACCAAGCTGAAATTATACTCCATAGTCCAAAGATAACAGGTAAAACAAACTGATGGATCACACTTCCACTCTTACTTACTTCCTGGCATCCTTTGAGCTGGATAAATGGGCGATCAAGAAGATTGACAAATTTAGAAGACAATTCCTTTGGAATATTGAGAATGAGGCATATGGTGGAAAATGTTTGGTCAATTAGAAACGGATTTGTGCGCCAAAATCCAAAGGTGGGCTAGGAATCAAGGATACCACGGCTTACAGCCGTGCTTTGCGTCTACGGTTGCGCTGGCTTGAGTGGGACGCCACTGACAGACCGTGAAAAAGAACCAAAGCACCTATTGATTCGGTGGACGGACAACTCTTCGCTGCTTGTATTAATGTGACAATTGATGATGGGAAAAGAGCGATGTTTTGGCCCCATCCTTTTTTCTGCTAGCTTCGAGGAAGAATTTGCCATTTGCTGATGTGCTTCATGATGGTCCGAGCTACTCTATAATGGCGATGTTGCGAGCTAGTAGGAGGTTAAAGTGAGTTGTGTGTATTAACTTTGGGCACTACCTGGAAGATCAGTAGAGTTCTTCCTTTTTAAAAGGAGGTTGTGGCGTCAATTAGTACATGAACTTCTCAGGTAAAATGTATAAACATCATAGAGTATCAAGTTTTTCAAAGGCCGGAAATTTCAAATGACCTCATAACTTGTCACCATCACCGGAAAACTCATTATCTACACTGCACATTCATGCACCCCATCACACAAACCAAACAATGGAACGGCTGGATGAAGCACAACCAAGCAATCACTCTTACACTCCTTATTGTAAGGAAGATATTATACTCTTGCAGCTTGATGCAAAGAAAAAAAAAAGAGTTTGAATGATGAAAGCATCTCTAATGTAAAAAGCCAAGATCTCTAAAACTACAGTCCCGTCCGCAGGCTAGCTGAAGTTTGAATGATGAAAGCATCTCTAATGTAAAAAGCCATTACACTCCTTTTCGTATACAGAGACCAACACTAGAAATGGAGGTCCTAGTCTAACCAAGTGAAAACCAGCATATACCATACCCCAGGACCCATATCCACGCAGTTTTTTTTTTTGAAACGAGGCAAAAGATTTACCATTTTCATTGATTAAGAAGAAGAGAATTGCCCGGTTAATTAACGGAAAACCGGGCTAAAACCGATACAACTCAACCCACGTGACATGGGCACTACCGGCCAATGTGGCCACCGACATGGGACACAAAGCTGCAAAGAAGAAAAGCATTCGTAGAGGAGTCGCTAGCGTCATCGTCATCACCGGTTGCCTCGAACGAGCGACTCTGACTTCACCATTGAGCTCCAACCGCGAAGCCAACCCGCAAACAGCCGCATAGAAGCCACGACGGCACGTGCCACCAGATGGCCACACGCGCAAGCAGCCGACAGCTCCGACTTTGACGACGAGCCTCACCAGGGAAATATGCAGGACTTGCACCGACCGTGCCCTCAAAGCACCTCGGACACGCCGGGAAGAACCGACTACCGAAGTCCACGCCGCGACCCGAGCTCCTCTCGACGACATCATCGTTGCCAAACAGAAACCAGCGCCCCGCCTCAGCAAACTACGCGGCGAAGATGCCGCCATCCACAGCGAAGATGCCGCAATACACCAGTCTCCCAGTCGTAGCCGGCTCCGAGATGATGCCCCCAAGGAGGAGAAAGACGCAAAGACGCCTCCATCGCCCGACCCAGCGAATCTGAGGTTTCCCTCCGAAGCCAAAGCCGTGGGAAGGAGAAGCACACCTACACGGCAACGCTTCCAAGAAAGATCACGACACCCGCGGGCACCGCCGTCGCCGGCTCCGAAGAAGGCCGGAGCAAAGATTTCTCCCGAAGATGCGCCGACCACCTACCACCACCGACCGCCACCCACCAGCCACCACCTGCTGAGGCCGACCTCGTTCTTGCCGCGGGATCCCACGATCCACCGTGACCAGACACGCACCACCCCCTGGCCGAAGCCGCCGTCCACCACCGCAGCACCAGCGTAGCCACCTCCACCGCAGCAACCCACGCTGCATCGCGAAGCACAACACCCAGATCGATGCACCTTGCACCAGGTCCAATCGGAGCTGCACAGGCGAAGCAGCAGAGCAGACGAGCAGGATCTCCCTCCGCAGCACACCTCGCACTCCAGAGAAGCACACCCGCCACGCCAGCTGGTCACCGCGCCCGACGCACGCCTGCAACCACCGCGCCCGGCCAGGCACCGCGCCCCACGCGCACAGCCGGATCCGAGCCGCCGCCGCGCGAGCGCGCGCCGTCCACACCCCGGCCACATCAGGAGCCCGTGTTAGCACCGATCGCACACACACACACACACACACGAGAGAGAGAGAGCTTGGGGACAGTTGTTTTTGCGTTGCGAACACTTGCAACTTTTCTGTATTAGATCTTCTCCTCTTATTCTGTTACAGAAGGGAAACGAGGCCACTAACAGCCCGAGAAAACAGCCAGGCCGAGCCACAACGATCGCGCCATCCCACGATCCAGCTCGTGCGGGGTGTGGACTACTTCTATGGAAAGAAAAACTTCCTAACAGTTTATCTACTTAGCTATCTAAGCAACATTTATTTTCTGCTAAGACTAAACCAACGAACACACAAGGTTTAAGTCCACAATCACTCCCTAAGCCTTGTGTGCCTCGCCGAGTTCCACCATCCCGATCTTCATGCGCTGCTCCTGAAGCTTGACTCGCCCGAGTGCCTTAGTGAGCGCATCGGCAAGTTGATCTCTGAACCGAACGAACTCGATCTGGATCTCCTTCTTGAAGCCATCGATCTCCTCCTCGTCCGAGCCGGTGATGATCAGATCATCGACGTAGACGCCGACGATCAGACGCGAGGATGCAGTGCCCCTGGCGTACACGGCGTGCTCGGACGGGCACCTCCTGAACCCAAGCGAACCCAGACTCGCATCCAGCTTGGCGTTCCATGCCCGCGGGGCTTGTTTCAGCCCGTATAGAGCTTTCCTGAGCTTGAGCACCTTCGATTCCTCGCCGGCGGCCGTGAACCCCGGCGGCTGTGCCACGTAGACCTCCTCCTCTAGCTCCCCGTTGAGGAAAGCGGACTTGACGTCCATGTGGTGCACTGTCCAGCTCGCGCGCGAGGCCAGAGCGAGCAGGAGGCGAACGGACTCGAGCCTGGCCACAGGCGCAAATACTTCATCGTAGTCGATGCCGTGCTTCTGGACGTACCCTTTCGCCACCAATCTCGCCTTGTACTTCACCACCGCGCCATGGGCATCTTTCTTGGTTTTGAATACCCACTTGAGGCCGATCGGGCGGTGACCAGTGGGCAGGTCCACGAGCTCCCATGTCTGGTTTGCCTCGATGGAGTTCATCTCTTCCATCATCGCGTGCTGCCAGCACGTTTCTCCTGCTGCTTCCTCAAAGGAGCCGGGCTCCTCGCCCAGCGCGAGATGCAGCTCGTCGATGAGCTCGTCGTCGTCGATCTCGTCGTCAGCATTGTCGGGCTCCTCCATCCCTGGGGAAGGTGCGTTCCGAGCCGCCTTCTCAGGCGTGTCCATGTACCGAGGGTTGGGGAGGAAGATGCCGTCCTTGCCGCGTGTCGTCATTGGGTGCACCGGCGCGATGTTGCCGGTCGTGCGCGCTGGAGCTGGCGGAGCGAAAGCCGGAGCGGTGGTTCCACCCTTCGCGACGGTCGAGACCGCCGCTGGGGTGTCGTCGTCGCCCCCGGCAGGTGCTGTTGTCGTGGGTGGCGTATTTGCAGGGGACGCCGACTGAGCGGGTGATCGCGCAGCATCGGGAGATGAAGAAGAGCCTGCCGCAGGTGGCGACGGATTGCCAGCGAGGATTGACATGGGCTCAATCACAAAGCTCATACCTGCCTGGTTCGTGCCACTCTTCTCCCAGTCCCACGCTCGTGCCTCGTCGAAGACGACATCACGAGAGACGTGAACGCGTTTTCCCACCGGGTCGTAGAGCCGGTACGCCTTGCTCCCTGGTTCGTACCCGAACATCACCATGGCCTTGCTCCTGTCCTCAAGCTTGGAGAGGTGTGGACATGTGTTCTTGACGTGCGCCATGCTCCCGAACACGCGCAGGAAATCGACGGAGGGCTTCCTGCCGTGCCAGGCCTCGAACGGCGTCCTTCCCGGCACGCTCCTGGAGTACGCTCGGTTGAGCACGAAGACGGCCGTGGACACGGCCTCGCCCCAGAAATGTGGCGGTACTCCCATCGCCTTGAGCATGCACCAGGCCGTTCCGACGAAGGTTTGGTTGCGCCTCTCCACCACGCCATTCTGCTGGGGTGAGTATGGCGCGGTGAGGTGTCTCTGGACTCCAAGGTGGGCAAGGTGTGCGCTGAAATCGCCGGAGTTGAACTCCCCACCTTGGTCGGAGCTGAACGTGCGCAGCTTCCGTCCCGACTCGCGCTCTGCGAATGCCTGGAAACGCTGGATCGCCTCGGCAGCCTCGTCCTTGCTCCGGAGCAGGTACAGCCACATGAACCTGCTGTGATCATCCACAAGCAAAAGGAAATATCGCTTGCCGCCTGGTGTGGGCGGCGAGATAGGCCCGCAAAGGTCACCGTGTACGAGCTCAAGTGGCTCGGTGGCACGGCAACTCGCCTGTTGAGGGAACGGCGCTCGCCGCTGCTTGCCCATTAGGCAGGCGTCGCAAACCTGCTCGGAGTGGTGGAAGGGAGGCATGCCCTTGACCATGTTCTGACGCGCCAGCCTCTCGAGCCCGTCGAAGTGTTGGTGCCCGAAGCGCGCATGCCAGCGCCACGCCTCGTCGTCGGAGTGCGCAGCGAGGCAGACGGGGTTCGCGAGTTGGAGGCGCGCGATGTAGAGCCTGTTGCTGGATCGCGGCACTCTGGCCAGGATGCGGTGCTGGCGATCGCGCACCGTCATGACACCGGCTTCGACGTGCGTGGGGCAGCCGTTCTCGTCGAGCTGCCCGATGGAGACAATGTTGCTCTTGAGCCGTGGGATCCAGTACACGTTGGAGAGTGCACGGTGCCCTTCGTTGGCCGCGGCGAACAGGACGGTGCCCCGCCCTTGAATGGGCACGAGCGAGCCGTCTCCAAATCTGACCGAGCCGCGAATGCCCTTGTCCAGCTCGGTGAACGTCGTCTCGTCGCCGGTCATGTGGTTCGACGCGCCCGTGTCGAGGTACCAGGCCGCGTCAAGATCTCCGGGAGCGCGGCGAAGCTCGACGCGTGCGCGTGATTCGTTCAGGAAGACGACCTCCTCGCCTGCTGCGCTCGGCGCGACAGCTGCCGCTGTCAAGGAGGTCTCCTCGAACATCAGCAGGCCCGGATCGTCGTCCTCGCCTGCTTGGCCTTGTGCAAGGAGGGCTTGTTCCTCCTCGCGTTTCTTCTTGCGGCAGTCACGAACCCAGTGGCCAGCGTTGCCGCAGTAGTGACATTTGTCACGATCCGCGTCGCCGCCACCGTTCTTCCCACCACCGGCATCAGTGCCGGCTGGAGACTTGCCTTTTCCGCCGCGTCCACCACCGCGGCCGCGCCCTCGCCCGCGCGCATGTGCGCCCGATGAGTTGCTGCTGCTGCCGCCGTTGTTCGCCGTCGTTTCAATGCGCGCGCCCGATCCTCGAGGTCATCGAAGGCGACGGCGTCCTCGCCTCCGCCCGTCTGGTCGATCGCTCCTCCGCCACCTTGAGTCGTCCGGTGAGCTCCTCCACCGTCAGGGTGTCGAGGTCGACCATAGTCTCGATGGAGAGCGCCACCTGAGCATACTTGCGGGGCACAACACGAAGGAATTTGCGTACCACTCGCGCGTCCCCGACGGGATCACCATGGATGGAGAGGTTGTTGACGAGCCCGGTGAGCCTCATCGCAAAGTCGTCGACGTTCTCACCGGGCTTGAAACGGATGTCCTCGAATTCCCGGCGGAGGCCCTGGGCCTTGGCCTCGCGCACAGCGGCAGATCCCATCCGCATGGTCTTTACGGCGTCCCAGGCCTGCTTCGCCGTCTCCTTCGTGGAGAGGACCGCGAGCATCTCCTCTGGCACCGCCCGGAGGACGGCCTCCAGGGCGGTACGATCGTCGTGGTAGTCGGCGATTCCCGTGGTACGGGCGTCCACAGCCAGCGTCTGCGCAGGATGGCCTTCATCAGGAGAGACCAGCTGCCGTAGTTGCTCTGGGTCAGTGTTGGGAACACCGTTGGGAGGGCCACCTCGCGTCTCTGCGCCACCGGTGCGGTGATCTCGCGCCCGCGGATGGTGCGGCTATGCCTAGCTCTCGGAGACCGCGACAGCGTGCGCCCGCGCGTCGGCGACGGAGTCCGAGACCCATCGCCGGAGTCCTTCTGCGACCCATCGCCGGAGCCCTTTCGAGGCCCCTTGCTTCCCGCCATGATCGCCGGATCGTACTAGCGGCTCTGATGCCAATTGTTAGCACCGATCGCACACACACACGAGAGAGAGAGAGCTCGGGGACAGTTGTTTTTGCGTTGCGAATACTTGCAACTTTTCTGTATTAGATCTTCTCCTCTTATTCTGTTACAGAAGGGAAACGAGGCCACTAACAACCCGAGAAAACAGCCACGCCGAGCCACAACGATCGCGCCATCCCACGATCCAGCTCGTGCGGGGTGTGGACTACTTCCATGGAAAAAAAAACTTCCTAACAGTTTATCTACTTAGCTATCTAAGCAACATTTATTTTCTGCTAAGACTAAACCAACGAACACACAAGGTTTAAGTCCACAGCCCGGACCGAGGCCGCCGCCCCGGCGCCCCACTCGCCGCCCGCAAGAGGCACGACGCTGCTTCGGCCGCCGCCCTCCGCCCGACGTCGCCCCGCTCAGAGATCCCCCGCTCGGGAGAGGAGCCGCCCGCCATGAGAAAGGAGCCCCGCCGCCGCCTGCTCCATGAGAGCTTTGCCCGCGGGAGGCGCCGGCGATGGCGAGGGGTGGGATTGGGTGTGGTGGCCGGAGGCCTTGGCGATTTGGTCGCCGCCCGTGTCGCCCCTGGGGAGGGAGCGACGCGAGGGCCTCTGTTTGATGTCCATATCCACGCAGTGCTACTCTACTAAAGTTGTACTAAAGCCACATCAATTAATTTGGATCGGAGAGAGTAGTAAAGTTAGGAACATGTAATCATTTCCGAAACCTGAACTGAAAGAGAACTGATTGTCCACCTAAAACTCTCCAATTTCATGAAGGGTACCGTATATCTCTATAGAACTGCTAGTGCAAAAACTGCTTGTTGCACAGCAGTCAGCATAAAAGGCAAAGCTCATATGTATCAGAGAAAAGTGGCCTTTACCTTGGTGAAGTCCAAGGAAATATTCCGTTGCACGGTGCCGCATTTGCCCGGCGATCGTTTCAGCAGAGCAGGAATCCCCCTTTTATCTAATTCTCTTCCTGCCTGGAAGCTCTCCTGGTCTTGGCTTCTCACAGGTAGAAGATGGACAGTGTCAGTTGGTCTTGCAAATTGTCTAGTAGTTGCTGTTTGCAAGGTGTTCAAAAATTACCGCACACAGATGTCTTCATTGGTGAATTATCAATGAAAGAAACCTGACAGTATGGTGTCTTCATTTGCACTGCAAGCACAAATGGGGCTATGGAAGATAACACAACACAATTGACATATCAATTCCACTGCAAGCACCAGAGGTTAGGCAGACATTAGGCAGACATTGAGTAGTAGTGTGATGATTATCCTAAAACTGAATGCAGTAACGACCAAATGTACAGAGAACAGAATTCAAAATATGCCGCTTCTTCACCTTCAGCTAGCTAGCTTACCCAAACAAAATTCACAATCACTTCTAACAGACCCAAAAGCCCAAATGCGTTCATCAAATCACTGTACAGACAAAGGGAAAAAAAGGTGCAGAAACACTGAACACACATTAGACAATCTGCAACCTGATTGTGTGTATGGTTACTGTAACATACGCCACCCCGCTCGCTCCCTGAGAGGCGACTAGGGTTCCCCCGCCGGCTCTCCCGCCGCTGCCGGCCGCCGGCCTAGCCCCCCGCCACCCTCCTTCCCCCGTCCAGATCCGCCCTCGTGCCGCCTCCCCGGGAGGTGGCCGGGGCGGAGCTCAAGCTCCTCTCCCGCAGGCTCCCTCCTCCCCCGTCTCCCCCCGCAGCCACCGACGGACGCCCCCGGCGCTGGCCCAGGTGGTGCCGGCGGCGGCAGGCTTACTTGTCCCCGCGCACGCGTGCTCCCTTCCTGGGGCAGGGAGGCGGCGACGGTGCAGCCCGCTTTTGCTGCGGTCCGGCGGCCCTGCGGTGGCAGCCGGCAGCAGGCGTGGTGTCGGCGCCGCTCCTTGGCAGCGGGGCGGCGTGTGGAGTAGGGTGGCAGGCGTCGCGCCCCCGGCCCAGATTTGGGCCCGGTGGTCCCCATCTGGGTCCTAGCGGGCCGGCCCCCGGCGTGGCCTCATTGTCTGCGGCACGGAGAGGAGGAGGTGCGGCTCGGATGTGGGGCGGCGATGCCGACGGCATGCCGGCAGCAGCGCGAGGGCGGGAGCTTTATGGGCCTAGGAGGGCTCGGCCGGGCCTATGGGCCCACGAGCCTGGTGTGCTCCTGCTTTTGCGTCCGGACAGCTACCGTCGCTGACGGTGGAGGTGGGGCCCTCCCGCGTGCCGACGGTGCTATTGCCATAGTCCCGGCTCCGGTTCTTCGCCGTGTTGTCCTCACTTCGCGGTGCCGTGGTGAGACAGCGTGGGGTCCTCAAGACCGCGTTCGCGCAGGGTGGTGGTTGGTTTGGTGGCGAGCTCGGGCGCCCGAGGTGCGGGTTGGGATCGGGGGAAACCCCTGTTGGCATGGTCGACACCGGAGCGGTGGCGCCTGTGGGTGCCACCTGACCTTCCGGGAGGGCGTCGGGGGCTACCCTTCCTCTCGCCTCGTCGTGTACCGGGGAAACCCTTGCCGCAGCGTCGTCATCGTCGCAATCCTTCTTGGAGGTGTTGATAGGTGCCGGCGCTTCGGAGTCTTGGAGCGTAGTGGAAAATCCCAATGGGCGCAGCGATCGCGAGGCTTCTTCGTTTTTGTTGATCCGCTGTTGTCGGCATTTGTTTCTTTTGCTCTTTCTCTGTTGTTTTTTTTGGGCGTGACTGTGCTGCTTCCGCCCCAGCAACTATCCCTGAATGGTTCGGTTGATTGCTTTGTAATACAAAGCGTTTCCCCCTTTTTTGGTAACATTGAACACACAGCCAGCAAACAGAAACAACAGGGCACATAGGCAAAACCCACGGACATTGCATCATGCATTGTTCAACCCCATCACTGCAGAACCGTGCTACATTTTCAGGTGCACCATTGAAAATTCACAAAGCAGTCAAGCAGCAAACAGAGCATTGGAGGACAAGCATAGCATCAGATGATTCTTGAACTTTCCATTGCCATCTCATTGCAGCATCAGGATACATAGGACAGGTGTTTGACATTGAATCGCGAAATAAAATCGGAACACACCCACGGATTGGCCACTTGAAGTACCTGGCGCTTAAGCAAGAAATCAAACTCAAAATATAACTTTACTGTTTAAAAAATCCCAAATACGACGACAAAACATTAATTCCGCTCTCTATATACGTTTTGTGACTTCGTCCATGACTCAAGCAGTTTTCATCCTTCAAATAGCTCTGTCAGCAACTCCAAACATTCTGGACTGCTGTTTCCGTCAATAACATATTTATGTTGCTCCGGATGCTCCTCCAAGTAGTTGCGGTAAGCTGAAATGATCCTCTTGGTGATGGTTTTTCGCAGCCTGTGTCGGAGGTGAGGGTCTGGAACCTTCCAGAATCGCTGAGCCTGGTACGTTCTGTGAAACGCTGAGTGGAATTTAGCTACTGAAGAGGTGTTGTCCCACTTCCAACAGCAGAGCAGTGTGGTACGAAAAATGGATTTCGGTTTGCAGTATAGGCTGGACACCACGTTTCCCCAAGAAACATCGAGATGGCTATCCATGTACTTCTCACATTCAGCCGATGGCCCAGACACTACTTGCGCTATGAAATAGGAATTGTTGAGCAGGAACAGGTACCTGAGGCTTGGATCCAAGAACAGTTCCGATTTTCTCAGAAGCAGATCCTTCAGATAATCCATCGTGTCATCTATCAGCCCATCAAGATACACGGGGTCGTGGCTCGGTGCAGAGTTCTGCGTGGATGCGCGCGCTTTCTTCATCAACACGATGTAATCCACCATGCACC
The DNA here is from genome assembly GCA_021605145.1 of Aegilops bicornis. Taxonomy (NCBI): domain Eukaryota; kingdom Viridiplantae; phylum Streptophyta; class Magnoliopsida; order Poales; family Poaceae; genus Aegilops; species Aegilops bicornis. The sequence continues at coordinate 164,193,635 of CM038675.1, read as the reverse complement.
GGGTATTCCGGTGAACATCGCCTCCTCCTCTCAGGAGCTCAATAGCCCACGAGTCGTCGTCCTCCATGAGTATCCTCACCTCCTCCATTGTGCTGGATATGGCCTCGCTTAGCATGTTTCCTCGTATCTCCAACAAGCCGTCTATCTCGTTGAAAATGGTGTGTGCTTCCGGTGAGGCCACGAGTGTCGTAAAGTAGTATGGTGCACGGGGGGAGACGCAGGCATACATGTCTAGCATGGCCTGTAACTTGCCCTCCTTGAGAACTGGGATGACGGCGTCGACAAAGACAAGCATCGCCCAGATGCTCGCTTTGCCAAACCGTGCGACCATCGGCATGTCCTGGACGGTGAAGGCCACCTTTTTATACTGACAAGAATTATGATGAAAGCTAGAATTCACCTCCCGACCAATTCTTGGAGCCACGATGCCGACTTGTATGGGAGCTGAACCTGGAAAAGGAACTGGAGCTGCCGCCGTGGGCCATGGCCCTCACGTAATTGGAGAAACCATTCCACGTCGAGCTCAAATAGCCATTTCTCCAGCTCACGGCTGGGGTCGCCGCCGCATTCGAACGCTTGGACGATGCGCTTGATGTACCCATCGCTGAACATCCGGTGAGTGATCACCGTGAGCTCGTTCGCTCCGAAATCAGTTGTGGCATCGAAGGCTGAACGAGAGGAGATGCCGGAGTTGGACAGGCAGGAACTTGAGGCAGTGGAGTTTCCTGATGACCCACTATGGCCAGACTGGGAGTAGGGAGATGGTCTTACACGCCCACCGTACGCAGCGACACTCTGGATCGAATCATGGTAGAAGCCGCGCGGCGGGGACGGAACCGTGAAGCTGGCCGTGCTCAACTCCGGCACGGCAGCAAGACGCTCCGCCATGCTGCTGAGTACTATGTGGATGAACACCCTTTATCGAGTTCGGTGATACTGAGTTACTGACAAGGGAGAAAACTGCGAAAAGTGCAGGGCCGGGAGTCCTGGACACTGGAATCAACTCTGAATTACATGCTGAAACACAAGGTATTTGCAGAACCCGGGTGGCGTGTCAACACGAACTACCAGGCTACCACACACAGAGCTGTCAAATGCTTCGCAGTTTCCAAGAAATAATCTGATGAATGGTCATTGACCAGGGGAAATATGGTTGACGAAAGACCACACTCGTTTTGCAACCAAATATTTGAAAAGAAAAAACGAGATGGCGCTTACGATTCAGCAAGAACACAAGCAAGATTGGTCATTCGAAATAATAAATGAAGTGTACTGGACGGTTTTGAATCATTTGACCATTTTTCTCCGTGTGGCAAACATGTCAATCTTTGTCGGAGAAAATATAAATTTGCGCCCAAAGAGAAGAGGGCCACTGGCATTATGTCCCCTTCCTCGAGCTTCGACAGTGACTAATTTAGCTTGCATACTGTGTGTTCTATAGACATGGCATGTTTTCTTTGAAAATAAGTAATTTTACTAAAGCATTCTGCTGATACAGCAACAAACAAAATGGCAACATATCGAAAATACATAAAACCCACATGCACACCAACACAAGGCTAAAAATTAAAGAGGAAATCGCACTAATACAGAGCAAACAACTGGGGTTTTGGCGTTTGGGATTGCATACTAAACGCCAAGGTTAGAGGTTATATAGCCTTAAATTATACATGTGGTCATAGCATACACAAATTAAACATTGGAATGGCTGCGTGAAGCACAACCAAGAACTCACACTTACATTCCTTATTGCAATGAAAATATTATATTCTCTTGCAGCTTGAGGAAAAATATTTTTTAAACAGTGAGTTTGGTTTAGCCCTAGGATAACCAAGTGAAAATTAGCCAATACCGTACCCGGGGCCCATATCAATGCAGAGCTAGTAAAGTTTTCTCGCAAAAAAGGAAGTAAAGTTATGAACAAGCAATCGTTTCTGAAACCTCACATAGATGCCTAAACTAAAAGAGAGCTGATTGTCCACCTAATATCTTCAAAAAAATAGAAGCGTAGCCCATCTCTCTATAGAACTGGAACTGCTAGTGCAAAGTAGTGCTTGTGGTACAGCACTCAGCATAAAAGGCAAAGCTCATATGTATCAAAGAAAAGTGGCCTTCACCTTTGTGAAATCCAAGGAAATATTCCCCTGCTCGGTGCCGCATTTGCCCAGCGATGGTTTCAGCAGAGCAGGAATCCCCCTTTCATCTCCTTCTCTTCCTGCCTGGATTCTCACAGGTAGAAGATGGATACTGTCAGTTGGTCTTGCAAACTGTCTAGTGCTTGCTGTTTACAAGGTGTCCTAAAATTACCTGATAGAATAGCGCACACTGCAGCCGCACACAGATGTCTTCATTGATGAATTATCAATTTCAGATAATTCACGTGATCAGATACCACATCACCTGAGCTTGAATTGTGCATGTTAAACCTGTAAGAAATCAGTGAAAGAAACCCAACTCTGTAAATGTGGTTATGGAAGATGACACAACACAGTTGACATATCAATTGCACTGCAAGCAGCAGTGGTTAGGCAGACATTGAGTCAGTAGTGTGATGATTATCCTAAAACTGAATGCAGTAAAGACCAAACGTACAAAGAACAGAATTCAAAATCTGTCGCTTCTTCAACTTCAGCTAGCTAGCTAACCCAAACATATTTCAAAATCACTTCAAACAGATACCACACCACCTGAGCTTGAATTGCCCAAATGCGTTCATCAAATCACTGTACAGACAAAGGAGGGAAAGGTGCAGAAACACTGAACCACACAGAAAGCAAACAAAAATCACAGGACACTGCAGTACCGTGCTACGTTTTCAGGTGCGCCATTGAAAATTCACAAAGCAGTCAAGCAGAAAACAGAGGCATTGGAGGACAAACAGAGCATCAGATGATAACTGAACTATCCATTGCCATTTCATTGCAGCATCAGCCTACACGGGACAAGACGACACATCATATCAACACCAACGAACACAAGCACCGGGCACACACCCTGATCACCCCACAAGAACAGCAACCACCCAGCATCACCGGCGGCGAGCGAAAACCTAGGCGCGCTCCCCGCGGATGCGGCGGGCGAGCTGGATGTCCTTGGGCATGATGGTGACGCGCTTGGCATGGATGGCGCAGAGGTTGGTGTCCTCGAAGAGCCCGACGAGGTACGCCTCGGCGGCCTCCTGCAGGGCGGAGACGGCGGAGCTCTGGAAGCGGAGGTCCGTCTTGAAGTCCTGCGCGATCTCCCTGACGAGGCGCTGGAAGGGGAGCTTGCGGATGAGCAGCTCCGTGCTCTTCTGGTACTTGCGGATCTCCCGCAGCGCGACGGTGCCCGGGCGGAAGCGGTGGGGCTTCTTCACGCCGCCGGTGGCCGGGGCCGACTTGCGCGCCGCCTTGGTCGCCAGCTGCTTCCGCGGCGCCTTGCCGCCGGTGGACTTGCGCGCCGTCTGCTTCGTGCGGGCCATCGGATCGGCGGGGTATGGACCTGGATGCTTCGCCGGCGTTGTTGGATTTGGGTTTGGTGGAGCGATGAGATGAGCAGAGGAGGCGGCGGGGTTAAATGGGGGGAGACGATGGGCGGGGGAGAGGGAAATTTTGGGGTGAGAAGGCGCGCGGCGAGGGGAACGGGGACATGGAGTATGGAGCGTTGGATCGATGGGAGATGGACGGCTGTGATCAGGTTTACGTGGTGAGCACGCGGATCATGGAGGGGGGCGATCCGTGAGATGTGATTGACTGAGCCGCTGGGTATGGTTTGTTGTGATGAAACTGATGATCCAAATTATATATTTTTGTCCGAATGAGCTCTTCAAGTCATACGAAAAACACAGAAAAATATATGATTAGGAAAAAATGAACACATACACGCTCATATATGTGCACATACATTCACCCCCTATGAACGCACGCACACACATCATATCTATATGAGTATCTTCGAGAAAATGAGCTACCAAATTGTCTTGAGATTGACGAAGTCACCAGAGGCAACTTCGTAGTTGACGGGATGTCTCCTCCCACTGAAAATATGAGCAACACCGCAAGTGTAGGACTTAAACCCAGGTGGGCTAGTTCCACCGTAAAGAACCTAAACATCTGAGCTAGGTTCACTTCGCGATCGGGAATTTTTCATGTGGTGAGAACATCTACGATTATAATGGGAAAATCTTGTCCCTTATATATCCATGGACACGTCCAAACAACGCCCGAACTTGTTCATTTTGAACCCTCATTTATCCATGCACGCAGGCAAATTGTCTGGTCAAATGCATATATTGGTGAGATGGGAGAGAAACAGAAAATAATGAATTAAGAAAGAGACAAAGTGATCCATGTCCGACAAGGCGAACTACCCCCAAGACATCCCCATAATTCATAGTATTCTCATATATGGGCTGAGTTTGAGGGTTCATGGACGACTGAACATACGAGGACGATTTGGGGGTGGGGGTGACGTTCTTTCTTCTCTCTCATGTTCAGATCCCGTTCGGGTTGTCTGCCTGGACATATAAGGGCGGTTTGAGGGGTCTGGTTGTACATGATGTGACATTGTTCATCCATTTGTTAGACGAATAGTCTATAGGAAAAGTGGAGAAAAAACTGTGAATTCACTTTCATACGAAAAAATACGATCGAATCGAATCTCCTTTTTACATTCCTATGCACAATAAACATGACAATGGTCATAGTTAGCACATTATAACTTCATCATACATTTAGATATGTTTTAGCTCCCGGTCATAGTTAGCACACCATAACTCCCAGTTGGTGTTTGGTGTCCTCTTCGGCAATGACATCAACTTATGAAAAGTTTGTGGATGTTTTGAAGTGTGTTTGGGTGGATGGTGTCTTGCGGCGACACTCTTCTTCTCCGACCATGTTGGATGAGACGACAGGGATCAGGTAGAATCGGGGATGATCCCTGGTCGACGTGCCACAAAGACTCGTTTCGCCGCATGATGTGTGCTATTTAATCGGCTCACAAAGAAGTGTGGTATACAATGGAGCCCTTCCAGATCTTGGTGTGGTGGTTGTTCATGTATTTGTTCGGCGGCACCACGACGACAACAACAAACGATGGACAGTCACTACAAGAAAATTGGGATAATGTGACAAAACTCCTCGTGGCAGTGGGAAAAATGTCACATAAATACCCAACTTGTGATGTTATATACCTAGCATCACAGATTCACAATGGCTAGGTTTAGGACAGGGATCTCCTAAGATTGAGTTGTAATTATTTTTATTTTTCTGGAGCCTTTTGTCTTAATCTCTGAAAGAAATGCCCTCGTGTTTATCTCTTGAAGTGACCACGTGAGTACACATTGTAATTTGTTTTTTGACTGAACATGTGGCAAACCCTATAAAATTTTACTCCATTCATCTTGCTAGCATCAATTAATAATAAAATAATATGGGAAGTAAAGATACCACTACAAATTAAGCATTTACTTTGGTATCCCATAAAAGAGGCGATTCCTAACAACGTATGATCTTTCTAAGCATAATTGTCATGATAGTAAATGGTTTTGTTTATGTTGTAAACATGGAACAATCAAGCATCTCTTTTTTCAATATCAATTTGCTTAGGTTGCATGATCGGTTATCCATGTTGCTTCTAATTTGTGTTTGCTATGGAGTGTTACCAATATGTTTGCTAACTGGTTGGGAATTGATATGAATCTTAGAACTCCAGTCCAAGCACGGTGGCATCGCTGTGTTGGTTATAGTTGCTATGAAAAATAATGTGACCTTTGATAAAAGGAAAACTTCTCCCCCCTAGAAGTTATATACTTATATATGTATTGGCCCAGTATTTGGTCCTTGATTCATCGATAGGTGCACATGGAGTTGTTTATGGTAGCATGTATCTAGGTGGAACATGCAACGAAGGGTGTTTACTAACCATGAATGGTGGTGTAGTCTTCAAATCGCTCCTTCATCACCTTTATGTTGTTTGTCCCTTTTCTTTTCTTTTGATTGTTCCTTTCATCATACTTTTGTAATAAGTAATATTTGTGGGCTCTATGCATGTTGTTATGTGGCTGGGTGTGACTATGATCGTCGTGTCGCCTTGATGTGACTAGAGACTCTATCAAAATTTTGTACCAATACATATAAAATTATGATCCGAGTCATTTATCTATTTCTTATTTGACTGCTTGTGGGTTAACTTGGGCTCTTGCACATTCTGCATTTTAGTCAATAATTACATTTACTCTTAACACACAATCAAATATACTTCAATAACCTTGTATACTTTTTTTCTCAAGTTGCCCCATGATACCATCGGATATATGCATGAAGCAATACTTTTTTTAATGTTCAAGTATTATACAAATTAAAGATGTAATCTCAAATCCTATAACCGTATTTACGGTTGTACTGTAAGATATATGCATGACTTCCTATGTACTGTACGGTTATGGAACTTAAGCTTCAAAGATTACACCCTAACACGTGGTCTAGGGATATTGTGGTGGACTCTATGTTCACTGACACTGATAGGTGCAAGATAATTACAGTCATGCATGCCATCTGGACCTCTCGAAACTGCTGGACTCATGATCAAGAGGGATATTATCCTTTTCAGGCCATTAAGTGGGCAAGAGATGATCTGTTACTCCTTGAGCTCCCTAAGAGTAACAACAAAATTTACAATCGTCAGTGTTGGCGACCACCTGACCCTGGTTGGATTAAGATCAACACCGATGGAGCGGTAGATATTCTGGAACAAAAGGGTGGTGCGGGAGGTGTTGTCCGATCACATCTCTCCTTTATGGGGGCATGGAGTAAACCACTTTCTGGTGTTACAGACCCATTCTTCGCCGAGGTCTTGGCTATGCGAGAAGGAGTTATATTTGCTCGCCTGAGGGGCTATTCGCATGTGGTGATGGAGGTTGACTGTTTAGAGGTTGTAAACCTCTGGTATTCGCGCCATAATTTGAGGTCGATTGTGATGCCTATCTTTGAAGAAATCATGGAGCGGGCTACTAGTTTTGCATCTTTCTCGGTTCAGCATGCTTCAAGGGAGAATAATGGTCCTGCAGACCTGTGCGCCAAACATGCTCTATCTTTACAGGTTTCAGATTGTTGGTTGGACGTCGGTCCATCTTTCCTTGTTAGTAGCCTTAGGGCCGACTGTATCCGAATCTCTATTACGTAATAAAGCTTTTGAGTTTGTGTCAAAAAATAGATGATTTATTAGGTTACCACTTTCGATATGTAAATGTTAGTAAAATTTAAGATTTTACATTATGGAATATTTTTATGTGAAATCTAATGATACTAGTTTCACAAACCATTATAGGTATTTTCTCATGGAGTCAATAATTATAGATATATATTTTTAAGTGAGTTCGGATTAGGCTGCTTGTCGTATTGCCACTAGTAGAAAACATGGCTTTAGTTCCGGCTTGGCCAGCCCATTAGTCCCGGTTCAGTCACGAACCGGGAACCATGGGGGCGTACGTCCGGGTTCGTGAGGCCGGCCGGGCCTCATGGGGCATTGGTCCCGGTTCGTCTGGACCCTTTTGTCCCGGTTCCAGACACGAACCGGGACCAATGGTCCTCGCTCCTGGCCCACATCCATTGGTCTCGGTTCGTGGTTGGAACCGTGACCAAAGGGTGGCCTTTAGTTCTGGTTCCATCCACGAACCGGGACCAATGGGGTGACTATATATACCCCCTCGCCGGCGAGCAGAGCACTCCACTGCTCTGTTTCTTTTTCTGGCCGGTGAGGGAAGGGCTTTGTGGTGCTCTAGCTCACTGATACGTCTCCAACGTATCTATAATTTTTGATTGCTCCATGCTATATTATCTACTGTTTTGGACAATATTGGGCTTTATTATCCACTTTTATATTATTTTTGGGACTAACCTATTAACCGGAGGCCCAGCCCAGAATTGCTATTTTTTTGCCTATTTCAGTGTTTCGAAGAAAAGGAATATCAAACGGAGTCCAATTGACCTAAAACACCACGAAACTTATTTTTGGACCAGAAGAAGCCCACGGAGTACCGGAAGCTCACCAGGGGAGTCCCGGGCTGCCCATGAGGGTTGGGGGCGCGCCCCCTGCCTCGTGGACAGCCCGGAGGTCCACCGGCGTACTTCTTTCACCCATATATACCCAGGTACCCTAAAACTTCCGAAGACGAGAATAGATCAGGAGTTCACGCCGCAAGCCTCTGTAGCCACCAAAAACCAATCGGGACCCTGTTAGGCACCTGCGGAGGGAACCCTCACCGGTGGCCATCTTCATCATCCGGCGCTCTCCATGATGAGGAGGGAGTAGTTCACCCTCGGGGCTGAGGGTATGTACCCGATAGCTATGTGTTTGATCTCTCTCTCTCTCTCTCTCTCGTGTTCTTGATTTGCACGATCTTGATGTATCATGAGCTTTGCTATTATAGTTGGATCTTATGTTGCTTCTCCCCTCTACTCTCTTGTAATGAATTGAGTTTTCCCTTGAAGTAATCTTATCGGATTGAGTCTTTAAAGATTTGAGAACACTTGATGTATGTCTTGCCGTGCGTATTTGTGGTGACAATGGGATATCACATGATTCACTTGATGTATGTTTTGGTGATCAACTTGCGGGTTCCGCCCATGAACCTATGCATAGGGGTTGGCTTTGCGTTTTCGTCGTGATTCTCCGGTAGAAACTTTGGGGCACTCTTTGAGGTTCTATGTGTTGGTTGAATAGATGAATCTGAGATTGTGTGATGCATATCGTATAATCATTCCCACGGATACTTGAGGTGACATTGGAGTATCTAGGTGACATTAGGGTTTTGGTTGGTTTGTGTCTTAAGGTGTTATTCTAGTACGAACTCTAGGGCTGTTTGTGACACTTATAGGAATAGCTCAATGGATTGATTGGAAAGAATAACTTTGAGGTGGTTTCGTACCCTACCATAATCTCTTCGTTTGTTCTCCGCTATTTGTGACTTTGGAGTGACACTTTGTTGCATGTTGAGGGATAGTTATATGATCCAATTATGTTATTATTGTTGAGAGAACTTGCACTAGTGAAAGTATGAACCCTAGGCCTTGTTTCCTATCATTGCAATACCGTTTACACTCACTTTTACCACATGTTACCTTGCTGTTTTTATATTTTCAGATTACAAAAACCTATATCTACCATCCATATTGCACTTGTATCACCATCTCTTCGCCGAACTAGTGCATCTATACAATTTACCATTGTATTGGGTGTGTTGGGGACACAAAAGACTCTTTGTTATTTGGTTGCGGGGTTGTTTGAGAGAGACCATATTCATCCCTCGCCTCCCACGGATTGATAAACCTTAGGTCATCCACTTGAGGAAATTTACTACTGTCCTACAAACCTCTGCACTTGGAGGCCCAACAACGTCTACAAGAAGAAGGTTGCGTAGTAGACATCAAGCAGTTTAAGCGCCCGTTCTTGGGAGGTGAGTGCTTGAAGGTATATCTTTAGATCTTGCAATCGAATCTTTTTGTTTCTTGTTTTAGCACTAGTTTAGTTTATAAAAGAAAACTACAAAAAAATTGTGCCAAAGTGTTAGAAGAAGAATGCATTAAAATGTTTGGCACTAAATCTTTGAATGATGAGCATGATCGCAATGTTGTTAGTATGAACTCCTTGAATATCCATAGTACTAATGATGATTGCACTAGTAATGATGAAAATGTCTCTTATAAGCATGTCGATTTTTGTGGAGTATATTGGGTTTGCAAGTACACACCAAATAGGTAAGATAGATATTGCAAGAGGCATAAGTACTTGGAAACTAAATGGTTGCAAGAAAGGCTAGATGCTTATGCTGAAAATTTAAATTTTCTTAGCCGTACTTGTGAGCTTTGCAATGAACATGATCATTTCAGTACCCAATGCAAATTGTTTCATGATCATATCATGTCCAAAAATTGTGATGACTTGATTTCCCATGCACATCATAATGAACTTAGTTTTCTCTTGGGTTATGAAGAAATGAAACGTATAACTAAGGATATTCCAAAATTTGCCCTTGATAGAGTTCTTCATTTTGATCTAGAGGAAATTTATATGTATTGCGTGGTGAATTGCATTAAAAATCCTTATATTGCCAATTACATAAAGAAAAGAAAACAAATAGAAGATGAAGAGAATACTAATGAAAGGGAAGAGACTTCCCAATGTCCTCCTATTATTTCTTATGATGAATCAGGTAACGAGGAGGAGCCTTCCATTCAACCAATCTCATTAGTAAGGAGCCCCAAAAAGAGGATTGAACCCACACATGATGTGGTGAAGAAGAAGAAAATAAAAAGGAAGAGAGTTAAAAAGGTACCCCTCCCGAATAATGTTGCTCCTATTATTGTTGTGCCTCATGAAAATGAATCAAAAATAATTATGGAAGATGATGCACTTGATGATGACCTCGTTATGCCTATTGCTTGTTGTGATGATTATGATTGGGAAGATAATAATACTTCTTATGATCTTGAAAATATTTTTGGCACTTGCTTGGAAGAATATGATAATAATGTTTGCTATACTATTGGTGCTATCCACACTATTAATGATGAGAGTGATTATGCTTATGATATGAAAAGCCCCAAGCTTGGGGATGCTATGTTTGATGAAGATGATGTTTTTGAGAATATACTTTCTGCAATTAATGTTTGTCCCAAGCTTGGGGATGCTACGTTTAATGAAGATGATATTTTTAGTCTCCCAGGTTTTGATATGCAAAGTTGTTATGATGATAACATGACCTATGATGATTATATTGATGAAAGTGGGTTTGGAAGAGTGTCAACTTTAGGAAGTAATGATCCCACTATTTTGGAGGATGTTGAATCTTATAATATTTATAAAAGTGGATTTGGAGAGGTCATGACTTTATTTAGTGATGAGTCCACTATCTTGGAAGAGGTCTCAATCGATTATGATGAGAACAAAGTTGCTACTTATGATGATTATTGTGATGAAACTTATGCTATAAAAAGTAGTGATGATTATATTTATAGAACTTGTCATGATTATGATTCCCCTTTTTCTGAACATTACTCTTTTAATGTGGAAACAATTTATAGTATTCAAGTCTCTTATTATACTCCCACTATTCCGAATGAGAAGAATTTTGCTTATGTGGAGAGTAGTAAATCTTCTATGCTAGTAGATCATGAAAATAATGCTTTAGGTGCTGGTTATATTGTTGAATTCATTCATGATGCTACTGAAAATTATTATGAGAGAGGATCATATGCTTCTACATATTGCAATAGTATCAAGTTTACTCTCTATGTGCTTAAAGTTTTGAAGTTATGCTTGTTTTGCCTTCCTATGCAAGTTGATTCTTGTTCCCATAAGTTGTTTGCTCACAAAATCCCTATGAATAGGAAGTGGGTTAGACTTAAATGTGCTAGTCATACTCTTCATGATGCTCTTTTTATGTTTCAATTCTTGTCTTTCTGTGAGCATCATTGAAATCATCATGCCTAGCTAGGGGCGTTAAACAATAGCGCTTGTTGGGAGGCAACCCAATTTTATTTTAGTTTCTTGATTTTTGGTTCTGTTTAGGAAAAAATAATCCATCTAGCTTCTGTTTAGATGTGTTTTTATGTTTTAATTAGTGTTTGTACCAAGTAGAACCTTCGGGAAGACTTGGGTGAAGTTTTTATGATCATGCTGTAAAAAACAGAAACTTTAGCGCTCACGAGATTAGCTTCAACTTTTTACTGGGGAGTGCTATTTAGTTGATTCTTTTTGCAGATGATTACTAGACTAATTCCTCAGGTCTAACAATTTATTTTAGAATTTTTGGAGTTCCAGAAACAGATTACTACAGACTGTTCTGTTTTTGACAGATTCTGTTTTCATTGTGTTGCTTGCTTATTTTGATGACTCTATGGCTAGTAAAATAGTTTATAAACCATAGAGAAGTTGGAATACAGTAGTTTTAACACCAATATAAATAAATAATGAGTTAATTACAATACCTTGAAGTGGTGTTTTTTTTCTTTCGCTAACGGAGCTTACGAGTTTTCTGTTAAGTTTTGTGTTGTGAAGTTTTCAAGTTTTGGGTAAAGATTCGATGGACTATGCAATAAGGAGTGGAAAGAGCCTAAGATTGGGGATTCCCAAGGCACCCCAAGGTAATATTCAAGGATAACCAAGAGCCTGAGCTTGGGGATGCCCCGGAAGGCATCCCCTCTTTCGTCTTCGTTCATCGGTAACTTTACTTGGAGCTATATTTTTATTCACTACATGATATGTGTTTTGCTTGGAGCGTAATTTTATTTTATTTTGCTTTGCTTGCTGCTTGAATAAAATACCAAGATATGAAATTATTAAATGGGAGAGTCTTCACATAGTTGCATAATTATTCAACTACTCTTTGATCTTCACTTATATCTTTTGGAGTAGTTTGTCGTATGCTCTAGTGCTTCACTTACATCTTTTAGGGCACGGTGGTGGATTTGTTTTATAGAAACTATTGATCTCTCATGCTTCATTTAGATTATTTTGAGAGTCTTAAATAGCATGGTAATTCGCTTAAATAATCCTAATATGCTAAGCATACAAGATTTGTAAGAATTCTTATGAGTGTGTTGAATACTAAGAGAAGTTTGATGCTTGATGATTGTTTTGAGATGTGGAGGTAGTGATATCAAAGTCGTGCTAGTTGAGTAGTTGTGAATTTTAGAAATACTTGTGTTGAAGTTTGCAAGTCCCGTAGCATGCACGTATGGTAAATGTTATGTAACAAATTTGAAACATGAGGTGTTATTTGATTGTCCTCCTTATGAGTGGCGGTCAGGGACGAGCGATGGTTTTTTCCTACCAATCTATCCCCCTAGGAGCATGCGCGTAGTGCTTTGGTTTTTGATGGCTTGTAGATTTTTGCAATAATTATGTGAGTTCTTTATGACTAATGTTGAGTCCATGGATTATACGCACTCTCACCCTTCCATCATTGCTAGCCTCTTGATGCACTGCATTGCCCTTTCTCACATTGAGAGTTGGTGCAAACTTTGCCGGTGCATCCAAACCCCGTGATATGATTCGCTCTTTCACACATAAACCTCCTTATATCTTCCCCAAAACAGCCACCATACCTACATATATGGCATTTCCATAGCCATTCCGAGATATATTGTCATGCAACTTTCCACCATTCCGTTTATTATGACACACTTCATCATTGTCATATTGCTTTGCATGATCATGTAGTTGACATCGTATTTGTGGCAAAGCCACTATGCATAATTTTCATACATGTCACTCTTGAAGCATTGCATATCCCGGTATACCGCCGGAGGCATTCATATAGAGTCATACTTTGTTCTAGTATCGAGTTGTAATCATTTAGTTGTAAATAAATAGAAGTGTGATGATCATCGTTTTCTAGAGCATTGTCCCAAGTGAGGAATAAAAAAAGAGTAGGCCCAAAAAAAAGAGAAAGGCCATAAAAAAGAAAGAAGGCCCGAAAAATGAGAGAAAAAGAGAGAAGGGACAATGCTACTATCCTTTGCCACACTTGTGCTTCAAAGTAGCACCATAATCTTCATGATAGAGAGTCTCTTGTTTTGTCACTTTCATATACTAGTGGGAATTTTTCATTATAGAACTTGGCTTGTATATTCCAACAATGGGCCTCCTCAAGTGCCCTAGGTCTTCGTGAGCAAGCAAGTTGGATGCACACCCACTTAGTTTCTTTTGTTGAGCTTTCATACATTTATAGCTCCAGTGCATCCGTTGCATGGCAATCCCTACTCCTTGCATTAACATCAATCGATGGGCATCTCCATAGCTCATTGATTAGCCTCGTTGATGTGATACTTTCTCCTTTTTTGTCTTCTCCACATAACCCTCATCATCATATTCTATTCCACCCATAGTGCTATATCCTTGGCTCGCGCTCATATATTGCGTGAAAGTTTATAAGTTTGAGATTACTAAATTATGAAACAATTTCTTGGCTTGTCATCGGGGTTGTGCATGATGAGAACATCCTTGTGTGACGAAAATGGAGCATGACTAAACTATATGATTTTGTAGGGATGAACTTTCTTTGGCCATGTTATTTTGAGAAGACATAATTTCTTAGTTAGTATGCTTGAAGTATTATTATTTTTATGTCAATATGAACTTTTGTCTTGAATCTTTCGGATCTGAATATTCATACCACAACTAAGAAGAATTACAATGAAATTATGCCAACTAGCATTCCACATCAAAAATTCTTTCTTTTATCATTTACCTACTCGAGGACGAGAAGGAATTAAGCTTGGGGATGCTTGATACGTCTCCAACGTATCTATAATTTTTTATTGCTCCATGCTATATTATCTACAGTTTTGGACAATATTGGGCTTTATTATCCACTTTTATATTATTTTTGGGACTAACCTATTAACACGAGGCCCAGCCCGAAATTGCTGTTTTTTGCCTATTTCAGTGTTTCGAAGAAAAGGAATATCAAACGGAGTCCAATTGACCTGAAACTCCACATAACTTATTTTTGGACCAGAAGAAGCCCACGGAGTACCGGAAGCTCACCAGAGGAGTCCCGGGCTGCCCACGAGGGTTGGGGGCGCCCACCCCCCTAGGGCGCGCCCCCCTGCCTCGTGGACAACCCGGAGGTCCACCAACGTACTTCTTTCACCCATATATACCCAGGTACCCTAAAACTTCCGAAGACGAGAATAGATCGGGAGTTCCGCCGCCGCAAGCCTCTGTAGCAACCAAAAACCAATCGGGACCCTGTTCCGGCACCCTGCCGGAGGGGGGAACCCTCACCGTTGGCCATCTTCATCATCCCGACGCTCTCCATGATGAGGATGGAGTAGTTCACCCTCGGGGCTGAGGGTATGTACCAGTAGCTATGTGTTTGATCTCTCTCTCTCTCTCTCTCTCTCGTGTTCTTGATTTGGCACGATCTTGATGTATCGCGAGCTTTGCTATTATAGTTGGATCTTATGTTGCTTCTCCCCCTCTACTCTCTTGTAATGAATTGAGTTTTCCCCTTGAAGTAATCTTATTGGATTGAGTCTTTAAAGATTTGAGAACACTTGATGTATGTCTTGCCGTGCGTACTTGTGGTGACAATGGGATATCACGTGATTCACTTGATGTATGTTTTGGTGATCAACTTGCGGGTTCCGCCCATGAACCTATGCATAGGGGTTGGCATACGTTTTCGTCGTGATTCTCCGGTAGAAACTTTGGGGCACTCTTTGAGGTTCTATGTGTTGGTTGAATAGATGAATCTGAGATTGTGTGATGCATATCGTATAATCATTCCCATGGATACTTGAGGTGACATTGGAGTATCTAGGTGACATTAGGGTTTTGGTTGGTTTGTGTCTTAAGGTGTTATTCTAGTACGAACTCTAGGGCTGTTTGTGACACTTATAGGAATATCCCAACAGATTGATTGGAAAGAATAACTTTGAGGTGGTTTCATACCCTACCATAATCTCTTCATTTGTTCTCCGCTATTAGTGACTTTGGAGTGACTCTTTGTTGCATGTTGAGGGATAGTTATATGATCCATGTCAGGACCCCGATTCCAAGTCACATCGATCTAGCCGGTAACACCTCATATCACTTTGCGGCCTCACGCACGGTATTCCCACGGGTGTCGCCTTACCATGGCCCGGGACCGTTTGCGCCTTTTGGCTCACGTATATGATAGCGTCGCTAGCATCCATATGACAGAGAACCCGGGCCGACATGGCTAGTCGTGAACCCAAAGCGGCACTAACCCATGGGGACAGGCATACATGAATCAACTTCGAGCATGTCGGTCATCAACGTATGAATCCGGGCTGTAACCTTTGGGCTAACAGGACTCGTAACCCGAGGTACATGTAGCTAAGCGAGACTCCGGATGTCACCAAGCGTGACATTTCCCGAAGATGGAACCACGAGGAACAAAGTGAAACACATGCCGGCCAGTCAAGTGTCTAGAGCAGTAGTCTTTGGGCTAGCAGGACTCCGGTGAACCGGTAATAGCGGACTACTATCGCTCGAGGAAGCACTAGACTAAATTTCCCCATATGAGAGGCTGCCAAGGATAAACAACTAGATTGTCGGATCCCACACATACCAAGCATTTCAAACATACACACAATATGCTCAATATGTGTAAATACAACATGGCATCACAACATAACTCTCTGACTCAAATATTTATTCATTAGGCTCCGAGGAGCGAGATATTACAAACATGGGTCTCATGACCCAACACTCGAAACATACAAGTCAAGGCACATGCGGAAGCTTAACATGTCTGAGTACGTACATCTACAAATGAAAAAGGCTTAGAGGCCCGACTATCTACCGAGATCTGCCGAGGGCACAAGATAGTAGCCGAGGTAACAAGCTAAACGTCAAGTCCACTCGGAACTACTAGCGAGACCAAGTCTCTCTGCAAAAACATAAAATAGGCAAACGTGAGTACAATTGTACTCAGCAAGACTTACATCGTAACTAGCTACACATGCAACATAATCAACAAAGGGGGTGGTGGAGTTTGACTGACAAGCCAGCTTTGACTCGGTGGCTATCCTGAACTACATTTGCAAGTAACTCTTTTGAGGTGGCGCACGAGTCCACATATTCACCATACCAATACACCACTATGGATCCGCTCCCGTCTACCTACGAGAACGCCATCCATAGCACTCACGCTATCTTGCGAGTTTTAGAGTGTCCACTTTCACTTGTCTATGAACTGTCTGAGCAACCCAGAAGTCCTTTACATGCGAACCACGGCTATTCGAATAGATCATATTAACCCTGCAGGGGTGTACTTCTTCACACACGCTCATGCCACTTACCGCCATGTACACCTCGTGTATCTCGGCAACCTTCAAGCAGAAGCCTGGCGAGGGAGTCAGCCACGACCTGACTAACCACACAAGTCTCTAGTCCAAGTTTATCGCCTATTCGGGTTCCATTCGCAAGGAGATCCGTCCGGGGTGTCGCTCACGGCCCCAAATGATGTGTATAGTGTTCCAAGCCCACCAAACGGGCGACGCTTGGCATACCCGGCCACGGTGCCTAGTCTGTCCCAAGCCCACCTGTCTGGGTGCCACTTGGTAGACTACTAACACTACCTACAAACACCGTAAACTAGTTGCAACTCACGGGCCAGAGATCAAGTTGATTAATAAGTCGAGAGAGCTTGGGCGCCCAGAGCCCAATGTGTGGTAGTAACTGTTCATGGATCACAAACACGTAACTCAGTTCACGAGGGCGCCTGCAATGAGACAACCCACCATGTACTCCTACATGGCCTCTCACCGCTACCTTTACCAAATCGTGTTCACACACTTAGCTCTCAACGATGGGATATGTTCACACACCTCCGATTCATTCCCGATGAATCGGACCTGACTCAACTCTAGGCGTGCAGGCATGACAAACAAGCATGAATGAGTAGGCACATCGAGGGCTCAAATAACTCCTACTCATGCTAGTGGGTTTCATCTATTTACTGTGGAATGACAGGTCATGCAGAGGATAAAGGGGTTCAGCTACCGCAACAAGTAACAGATGAATCGTTGTTCTCCTAATGCAGTAAAAGAGAGCAGGAGCAAGAGAGTGGGATTGTATCGGAATGAACAAGGGGGTTTTGCTTGCCTGGCACTTCTGAAGATATTATAGTTCTTCATCGGTGTCATCGATCTCATCGTCGAACGTCGTCTACTGAGAGGGGACAATCACCGGCAAACAAGGAAGAACACAATCAATGCAATGCAACAATATGATGCATGAATGTGACATGGAAATATGCTGTGGTTTGAGCTAATGCATCTAGCAGTAGGTTAAATGGAGTTGGTTTGAATCCAAGATTCAAATTCAAACTCCATATGTGAAGGTTTAAATGCCATTTAATTGAATTGTCCTAAACAGTAGTCATAAGTTGTTCTAACATGCATGAAAAGAGTACAGATGGATAGATTGGATTTTTCTGATCATTTTTCATATATAAATTATTTCATTCTGAGTTAGGGTTGAATTTATATGAATTTTTGAAGTTTTGGATATATTCTGGAATTTCCTGAATAAGAATAAATCCAGTAAATGATTTATTGCGTAAGCACTACGTCACTGTGACATCAGCAAGTCAACAGGCACTACTGCAGGTCAAACCTGACCAGTGGGGTAAATTGGTCAGTGACACAACTAACTAACCGAGTTAGTTAGTGTTAGGTTAAGTACTAATATAGGTTAATTAGCACTAACTAAACCTAACTAATAACTAACAGGGGCGGGTCCACACGTCAGTGACTTAGTGGGTTAACTAAAAGTTAATTAGAACTAAGCTAAAATTAGCAAGGCTCTGGTCCCACCTATCACTGACCCAGGGGAGGTCAAACCCCTGGTCAAACGAGTCAATCCCGCTGGCGTTGAGTCGTCGGCGAGGCCGAGGCGGCGGAGGCCTTCGGGTTTCTTGCTCCGGCGACCAAACGGACGGAGGAGGGGCTCTACGGATAGCTGGAAGAGCGCCGCGTCTTCCTGTGTGAGCGGAAGAGGCTGAGACGGCCCGAGCTCGCCGGAACGGAGCTCGCGGTGGTCGCCGGAGTTCGGGTGTGGACGGGTCGACGATGCAGACGGGCACTAGGGATTAAAGCTGGCGGGTGCTACGTGCTCACAGGGGTTCACCGAGCACGGTGACGCAGCTCATCTTGCGCGCTCTGCGGTGGCCCCGCCACGGCGGCAAGGAACCACGGCGGCGGTGAGCTCTCCGCTCCGGTGGACATTGGCGTTAGCGGGAGGAAAAGAGCCAGGGGAGAGAGGGGATCGACGCAGCAGCTCACAGCGGATCGAACGAAGGGGTTGGCGAGCTCGAGGGCGTCCTCGTTGCTGCGAATCGAGCGACGGCGATCTCCGGCCATGGCGATGAAGACGGCGGTGATGGCGGCGTTGCTGGGGCTCCCGCGGTGCGTTTCTCGGCGAGAAGGAAGAGCTGATCGAGGCGGATCTCCTGGGAACTTCGGGTGGCCGTGAGGAGCACAGTGGCTACGGCAAATGGCATCGATGACTACGACGGCGTTCGGCTTTGGGAGAGAGAGAGAGCGAGGGAGAGGGCGAGGGGAAATTGAGTGGCGTCGGCTCGATCCAGACGTCTGCGGTGAGGTCTTCCGCGGCGTCCATGCAAGCAGGCAGGCATGAGGTGGTGCAGGCGCGTGGCGTAGCGCCGCAGGGCACACGCCGGCGTCCTCTTGTCTCGAGGAAGGCAGCGGGGAGGGAGGCCGATGGGCTGGGCCGCCCGGTGAGCTGGGCGACCGCAGGTAAGTTAGCCGGAGTAAGCATTGTTCTTTTCCTATTTTTATTTATCTTTTCTATTTCTTCTGAAACTTCATGGCTTTATTAAAAATACTTAGGCACACTCAAAAATCACCAAACTGCTCATGGACACTGTTTGGAATATATCCAACATGGAACATTTCAGTTTAGGATTATTTGGACATTTTAAATATTTTATAGTATTTAAATGCCCAAATTCAAATAGAGTATGATTTAATTCAGAGCCCAAATATGTCATGGAAAAATGTGCATCACCTCTGCTCATTTACATGATTTTCCATAAATGATGAACATTTTTGAAAGCCATTTGGACTTCTTGAAAATATTTTAGGTGAACCTAGTGAATTCCTTTAATGCTAGGGTTTAGGCAATCCCCATTTCAACTTTAAAAGAATTTAAACATGATGCAACACATGCCTAGCTAGCTCAGAGCAAACCAGAATCTAGGGATGTGACAACTCACCCCCACTAAACGAGAATCTCGTCTTGAGATTCAAGCGTAGGGTAAGATGACGGGGGGGACGCAAACTAACACAATCTTCACGATCCAAGGTGCACTTCATGAGAACGTTGATTCGATCACCATCTTTGTTCCGTCGTCTTGCTTTGAGAACTCCAACTAGCATGACAGCAAGAGGAAAGGGAAAACCCTAGAAGGATCGATCTCCTCAAAGAACGAACAACTTAGGATCAACTCACGGAGTGAGACATTGAAATATCTCACGAGTTGAGACACGTAGCACATATCCAAAGGAATGGAGTGAAACAGATGACGAGGGTCCACTAGGTAGACAACAATTCCACACTTAAGAGGATGGTGAACGGTTGTCAATGTAGCGAGAATTTGAATTGCCATGATACCATAGCGAGACACCTTAGGGACGGTGACTCGTAGAAATATCCCCTTAAGTGGCAAAAAGAATTACCTTTGATTTAGAGATCATTGAAACTCTTTATACCAGCTTAAGGCAAATCACAGTCGATCATTTGGAGGAGTTCGGTAGAATAACATACTCGGACTAGAATGGATGATGTGGATTACCTTGTTGTAAACAACACAAGGGATGTTTGCTTGCGCATTCTCTCAAGAACTTGAACATTTCCATATTCATCAAGATTCTACCAACATCCGTGTCAAGGATCCTGGCAACACAACGTACTACCATGATGAACAACGATGGACGATGCAGATGCAAAAGGAGATAACACCTTCTTAAATTTCACCTTAGCGAGGCCAAGGAATCAAAATCTGGATGATCGACCGAGAGACATTTAGCACTCCGCTTCTAATGTTCTCCTTGATGTGCTAGCGTAATCCATAGATAATTATGGTTTGATATCTAGAACATCAAGTAAAAGGTCAGACTCCGGGAACACAAAAATCCATAAGGAATGACTAGGGAGTAAATCCTACGAAATCCTTATGGGGAGGTGGCCAACTTCCTCAAACAAGATACTACAATAATAGGTCTTCCGGCTGGGTGTGTTGGCCACGACATCCACTTTACCGGTTACAGAGAGACCAATATTATAGCTCTTGGGAAACGTTCCAACCATCATATCTGGCTGAGATTCAGATCTGGTTGGTGACAGGATATTCCAGACTTATCGAGTCTAGGAAGAAAAATGAAAGTTTGCAACACAAATCGACGAGATGACGTTGCGAGATTCTCGGGAAATGAACTACGATAGCAAGCTCCAAAACATGAGCTGGTTCTGCTACACACATGTGAACACGTTGTTCCAGACAAACATGATCACATGGTAGTCTTACAATAAAACACTACCGAGTCCAAGTTGGGAAACCATCATTGCGGATAATGAAGTCCTTGCATAAGTCATATGATTAGCTCTTATGAAGGAACTTCTTCTCCTTGAACAAGTCAATCAGTGGCTTGGTGTGCTAGGAACACATATAGTATGGAGGCGGCCAACCTATCAAACCATAGAGTACTTCGCACGTGCATGACTAACATGGGATGATTCCAGATGAAGCAACATTGACTTCCTCGAATTCACGGCGACAACTTGCATCAGATGCACATGAATTAAAGGGAGTCATTTCTTTCATCCGAACATAAGCTTCATGCACGGGACATGAAGATAATGCTTATAAAGTTTCCAGTGCTAACTTAGATGTTCAACATGAATCATGGAGAGGATAAGGATGTTGTCAATAGGCTCAACAACAATTCATCCAGGTTTCCATATAAGTGGAATACCCCAATTATGTGAACAAGGTGGTAGCATTGGCCAGACCCAAAGAATATAATGGTGTATGCTCGAGGAATCAACCACGAATAAGACAACATTACAAATATCGTTGGCTCTGATTTGATTTGAAGATAGCCCATACTCAAATAAAAGTTTGGACAAGACAATAGATTCAATAACTGATCACGAGGACCAATCGATGAAAATATCATCTTTCTTCAACACATACACACAAAAAGATATCCCTTAACATGAACTAAGTCAGACAAGCTTTTATCTTCCAACTCTCCAAGTTGTTGTTTGGCTTAATCAACTAGCTCAGGGATATCCAACACAGATTCTTGGAGAATGGCTGGTTTAGAGGAAAACCAACTTGATCACGAGCTCAACATAGCGGTCAGGTGACAACCTGGTGATACTTCCGAGAAGATAATCGGAATATCACGAACCACCGACATGTTACTAAGCTCGAGAACAATCTTGCTTTTCAGGGCAAGACAATATGATCAATTAAGCAAGGGATTGAATAATCCTAACTCATTGATCGAAGGGTGCACCAGAAATAAGGACTAGATAGCACAATCTATCTTAGAATGTTGATTCAAGAACCAAAACACTAAGAATGAAATTATTGTCCTTTAACTACCAAGCAACGGGGTTGCTAGAAGTATTGATTTCACACATCACAATTCACTTGTCGGCATTCGGTTACAATAACATGGGACCGAGGAATGAATAATGGTAGCGAGAAGTATCACTACGTCAAGAACTCATAAGAGAAGGTGCAATTCTCATGACGTTCCTGACATAAAGTGGGTAATACGTCAGGGTAGAACAGAACAAAAGCTGATTGGCATTTTAATCTGTGGAATACAACTGCTTTGACCCAATCCTGGATATGGATGAGGTACTGGAGTTTGTTTCTCCTAGTCATTACGGAATAGAATGGCTTGACGGACCACATGAGTAATAGGCATCGATAACATGAATGCACAACTACTCCTAACTACCAACTGATAGACGGGGATCGGAATACATCTGCAATGGAAACAACTCAAAGGATCATATATCTTTCTGAGTTGGATGCATAGATTAGTATGTCGAACCAAGTTCAACATGTTTCTTCCGGATAACCCATGCAGAGAGGTAGGACTGGCAGAGTCACAATTATGAATGGAGAACTCCTCAAGAGTACTCTGATTGTGATCTTTTGGTTCAAATAACTTCTGCCTTAAATAGTTCATGGTATTTGGAAGAAGGAAACGCCACGGACCTCGAGGACTATCGCAAGGTTACTAATATCCTAAAGGAACTAGCAAACACTATCAACATGAGGTAAGTAGGGTGAATCTCGGGTTCAGAAACCCAGGAGTAGAATGCCTACTACTAAGTGGCATCACGGGATGCTATCGAGAATGATGGCCAGAATCATCACACTGGGAACACAAGGCATGGCTGGATTACTAGGTGATGCTCTAAGATGCCTAGGGTCATAATACTAGTTCCAACATATATGTCAAGGCAATAAATTACCTCAACGCACCGGTTAGTGTGCTTATTCTGACCATAAAGGACATTGGGAATGGAAAGAAAGGATTTGCAAATGCATCAGACTATTTAGAGACCTGGGATGACTCGAACAGCATAACGACTATAAATGCTCAAAAAGATTTGAGACATCATGCAAAATGGTGGCATAGCCACTCAACAACATCATATCATGGTTCCGAAATCAACAATTAACATACGGAAATAATAGAAACTGAACTAGGGCTTAAAACCAACAATCTTAAAGGTCTATAGGTTAGTAACACGTCAACCTGATAGATAGATGAGAAGCCTAGTTCTTAAACCCCGTACAAGAGAAGAGGATGACTCAGATCAGAAGGCCATGAGGTATAAGGAGAAAAAAGAGCCTTACGTTCCCTTCCACAATCAATTCCCTTACATAACTAAAGCATTTCTAAACGCAACTTCGACCGGTTTGGCTTGGTAATCCTCTGACAGTCGGGCTCGATACCAAAGCTGTCGGGACCCGATTCCAAGTCACATCGATCTAGCCGGTAACACCTCATATCACTTTGCGGCCTCACGCACGGTATTCCCACGGGTGTCGCCTTACCAAGGCCCGGGACCGTTTGTGCCTTTTGGCTCACGTATATGATAGCGTCGCTAGCATCCATATGACAGAGAACCCGGGCCAACATGGCTAGTCGTGAACCCAAAGCGGCACTAACCCATGGGGACAGGCATACATGAATCAACTTCGAGCATGTCGGTCATCAACATATGAATCCGGGCTGTAGCACTGGGCTAACAGGACTCCGGTAACCCGGGTCAGAAAGGCTAGGCAGGACTCGGATGTCACCGCGTGACATTTCCCTAAAGGGATGCAACCACAGGAACGAAGTGAAACACATGTCGCCGATCAAGTGTCCAGAGCGGTAGTCTTTGGGCTAGCAGGACTCCGGTGAACCGGTCAGAAGCGGACTACTATCGCTCGGGAAGCACTAGACTACATTTCCCCATATGAGAGGCTGCCAAGGATAAACAACTAGATTGTCGGATCCCACACATACCAAGCATTTCAAACATACACACAATATGCTCAATATGTGTAAATACAACATGGCATCACAACATAACTCTACGACTCAAATATTTATTCATTAGGCTCCGAGGAGCGAGATATTACAAACATGGGTCTCATGACCCAACACTCGGAGCATACAAGCCAAGGCACATGCGGAAGCTTAACATGTCTGAGTACAGACATCTACAAATGAAAAAGGCTTAGAGGCCTGACTATCTACCAGATCCTGCCGAGGGCACAAGATCGTAGCTGAGGTAACAAGCTAAACGTCGAAGTCCATGCGGAACTACTAGCAAGACTGAAGTCTCTCTGCAAAAACATAAAATAGGCAAATGTGAGTACAATTGTACTCAGCAAGACTTACATCAGAACTAGCTACACATGCAACATTATCAACAAAGGGTGGTGGTGGAGTTTGACTGTAGCAAGCCAGCTTTGACTCGGTGGCTATCCTGAACTACGACTGCAAGTAACTCTTTTGAGGTGGCGCACACGAGTCCACATATTCACCATACCAATACACCACTATGGATCCGCTCCCGTCTACCTCACGAACGCCATCCATAGCACTCACGCTTATCTTGCGAGTTTTAGAGTGTCCACTTTCACTTGTCTATGAACCGCATGTGCAACCCGAAGTCCTTTACCGCGGACACGGCTATTCGAATAGATCATATTAACCTGCAGGGTGTACTTCTTCACACGCTCTCGCCACTTACCGCCATGTACACCTCGTGTATCTCGGCAACCTTCAAGCCGAAGCTTTGGCGAGGAGTCGGCCACGACGACTAACCACACAAGTCTCTAGTCCGGGTTTATCGCCTATTCGGGTTCCATCCGCAAGGAGATCCGGCGGGTGTCGCTCACGGCCCCAAACGATGTGTCTGAGGTTCCAAGCCCACCAAGCAGGCGACGCTTGGCATACCCGACCATGGTGCCTAGTCTGTCCCAAGCCCACTGTGCACTGGTGCCACTTGGTAGACTACTAACACTACCTACAAACACCAGAAACTAGTTGCAACTCACTGGCCAGAGATCAAGTTGATTAATAAGTCGAGAGAGCTTGGGCGCCGGAGCCAATGTGTGGTAGTAATCGTTCATGGATCACAAACACGTAACTCGGTTCACGAGGACGGCTGCAATGAGACAACCCACCATGTACTCCTACATGGCCTCTCACCGCTACCTTTACCAAATCGTGTTCACACACTTAGCTCTCAACAGTAGGACATGTTCACACACCTCCGATTCATTCCCGATGAATAAGACCTGACTCAACTCTAGGCAATAGCAGGCATGACAAACAAGCATGAATGAGTAGGCACATCAGGGCTCAAACAACTCCTACTCATGCTAGTGGGTTTCATCTATTTACTGTGGAATGACATGTCATGCAGAGGATAAAGGGGTTCAGCTACCGCAGCAAGTAACAGATGAATCGTTGTTGTCCTAATGCAGTAAATGAGAGCAGGAGCAAGAGAGTGGGATTGTATCGGAATGAACTAGTGGGTTTTGCTTGCACAGCACTTGAAGATATTATAGTTCTTCATCGGTGTCATCGATCTCATCGTCGAACGTCGTCTACTGAGAGGGGACAATCACCGGCAAACAAGGAAGAACACAATCAATGCAATGCAACAATATGATGCATGAATGTGACATGGAAATATGCTGTGGTTTGAGCTAATGCATCTAGCGATGGGTTAAATGGAGTTGGTTTGAATCCAAGATTCAAATTCAAACTCCATATGTGAAGGTTTAAATGCCATTTAATTGAATTGTCCTAAACAGTAGTCATAAGTTGTTCTAACATGCATGAAAAGAGTACAGATGGATAGATTGGATTTTTCTGATCATTTTTCATATATAAATTATTTCATTCTGAGTTACGGTTGAATTTATATGAATTTTTGAAGTTTTGGATATATTCTGGAATTTCCTGAATAAGAATAAATCCAGTAAATGATTTATTGCGTAAGCACTGCGTCACTGTGACATCAGCAAGTCAACAGGCGCTACTGCAGGTCAAACCTGACAAGTGGGGTCCATTGGTCAGTGACACAACTAACTAACCGAGTTAGTTAGTGTTAGGTTAAGTACTAATCTAGGTTAATTAGCACTAACTAAACCTAACTAATAACTAACAGGGGCGGGTCCACACGTTAGTGACTTAGTGGGTTAACTAAAAGTTAATTAGAACTAAGCTAAAATTAGCAGGGCTCTGGTCCCACCTGTCATTGACCCAGGGGAGGTCAAACCCCTGGTCAAACGAGTCAATCCCGCCGGCGTTGAGTCGCCGGCGAGGCCGAGGCGGCGGAGGCCTTCGGGTTTCTTGCTCCGGCGACCAAACGGACGGAGGAGGGGCTCTCTGGATAGTCGAAGAGCGCCGCCTCTTCTGTGTGTGAGCGGAAGAGGCTGAGACGGCTGAGCTCGCCGAACGGAGCTCGCGGTGGTCGCCGGAGTTCGTGTGGGCGGGTCGGCCTTCGGGCACTAGGGATTAAAGCTGGCGGAGTGCTACGTGCTCCTGGGGGTTCACCGAGCACGGTGACGCGCTCAGGCGTGGGCTGCGGTGGCCCTGGCCACGGCGGCAAGGAACCACGGCGGCGGTGAGCTCTCCGCTCCGGTGGACATTGGTGTTAGCGGGAGGAAAAGATCCAGGGGAGAAAGGGGATCGACGCAGCAGCTCACAGCGGATCGAACGAAGGGGTTGGCGAGCTCGAGGGCGTCCCCGTTGCTGCGAATCGAGCGACGGTGATCTCCCTCCATGGCGGTGAAGACGGTGGTGATGGCGGTGTTGCAGGGGCTCCCGCAGTGCGTTTCTCGGCGAGAAGGAAGAGCTGATCGAGGCGGATCTCCTGGGAACTTCGGGTGGCCGTGAGGAGCACGGTGGCTACGGAAAACGGCGTCGGTGACTACGACGGCGTTCGGCTTTGGGAGAGACAGAGAGAGCGAGGGAGAGGGCGAGGGGAAATTGAGTGGCGTAGGCTCGATCCAGACGTCTGCGGTGAGGTCTTCCGCGGCGTCCACGCAAGCGGCGGCGAGAGGTGGCGGGCGCGTGGTCACAAGACGGGCACACGCCAAGGCCCCATGTCGCGAGGAAGACGACAGGAGGGGAGGCCAGTGGGCTGGGCCGCCAGCTGAGCTGGGCAGCACAGGTAAGTTAGCCAGGTAAGCCGTTGTTCTTTTCGTATTTTTATTTCTCTTTTCTATTTCTTCTGAAACTTCATGGCTTTATTAAAAATACTTGGGCACACTCAAAAATCACCAAACTGCTCATGGACACTGTTTGGAATATATCCAACATGGAACATTTCAGTTTAGGATTATTTGGACATTTTAAATATTTTATAGTATTTAAATGCCCAAATTCAAATAGAGTATGATTTAATTCAGAGTCCAAATATGTCATGGAAAAATGTGCATCACCTCACTGCTCAAGTTTACGTATTTTCCATAAATGATGAACATTTTTGAAAGCCATTTGTACTTACTGAAAATATTTTAGGTGAACCTAGTGAATTCCTTTAATGCTAGGGTTTAGGCAATCCCCATTTCAATTTTAAAAGAATTTAAACATGATGCAACACATGACTAGCTAGCTCAGAGCAAACCAGAATCTAGGGATGTGACAATCCAATTATGTTATTATTGTTGAGAGAACTTGCACTAGTGAAAGTATGAACCCTAGGCCTTGTTTCCTATCATTGCAATACCGTTTATGCTCACTTTTACCACTTGTTACCTTGCTGTTTTTATATTTCCAGATTACAAAAACCTATATCTATCATCCATATTGCACTTGTATCACCATCTCTTCGCCGAACTAGTGCACCTATACAATTTACCATTGTATTGGGTGTGTTGGGGACACAAGAGACTCTTTGTTATTTGGTTGCAGGGTTGTTTGAGAGAGACCATCTTCATCCTACGCCTCCCACGGATTGATAAACCTTAGGTCATCCACTTGAGGGAAATTTGCTACTGTCCTACAAACCTCTGCACTTGGAGGCCCAACAACGTCTACAATAAGAAGGTTGCGTAGTAGACATCACTCACCTCCTATGCACATGAGGTCTTCGATGAAATGCCCAAGCCACACTACTTAAGCTTTCTCCTCTTCAAACCTGACCTCCAAGCTCCATTTTTCTCAAGATTTGTCTAGATTTAGCGGTTTGTCACGTCCCGTCCCCATCTTCACCGCCGTAGATCGCCCACGCCGATCTTGTCGCCGGCACCACCGTGGTGAGCCTCTTGTTCTTATCTTCTTTCTAAAAAAAATCTTACTTGTATGATTAGATAGATACTTGTCTAATTTTCTTACTTTTATTATTGCTTGTTATTATATAGTGCGATGGTTTTGGTATCCGCCCCCGTCGGCCCTCGTCCTGACTATGATTCAGATGTGGTATATATATTGTCTTTTATAACTATTTGGTTCATTTATTGTTTATGACAATTATGCCGACCAACGTGACATAGATTTTATTTATCTAGGAGGTATGTGAACCGGAAATTTCAAACGACCCTATTGCCGAGAGGTTAATGAAGGAAATATGCCCTAGAGGCAATAATAAAGTTATTATTTATTTCCTTAAATCATGATAAATGTTTATTATTCATGCTAGAATTGTATTAACCGGAAACATAGTACATGTGTGAATAAATAGACAGACAGAGTGTTCCTACTATGCCTCTACTTGACTAGCTCGTTTATCAAAGATTGCTACTACTCTCTTCATGACTTATACATGTTCCTCGGACTATGAGATTGTGCAACTCCCGAATATCCGGAGGAACAGTTTGTGTGCAATCAAACGTCACAACGTAAATGGGTGATTATAAAGATGCTCTACAGGTGTCTCCAAAGGTGTTTGTTGGGTTGGCATGAATCGAGATTAGGATTTGTCACTCCGTGTTTCGGAGAGGTATATCTGGGCCCTCTCGGTAATACTCATCACTATAAGCCTTCCAAGCAATGTGACTAATGAGTTAGTTGCGGGATGAAGTATTACGGAACGAGTAAAGAGACTTGTCGATAACGAGATTGAACTAGGTATGATGATACCGATGATCGAATCTCGGGCGAGTAACATACCGATGACAAAGGGAACAACGTATGTTGTTATGCGGTTTGACCGATAAAGATCTTCGTAGAATATGTAGGAACCAATATGAGCATCCAGGTTCCGCTATTGGTTATTGACCGGAGACGAGTCTCGGTCATGTCTACATAGTTCTCGAACCCGTAGGGTCCGCACGCTTAACGTTCGATGACGATTGGTATTATGAGTTTATGTGTTTTCATATATCGACGGTTGTTCGGAGTCCCGGATATGATCACGGACATGACGAGGAGTCTCGGAATGGTCGAGACATAAAGATTGATATATTGGATGGCTATGTTTGAACATCGGAAAGGTTCCGAGTGGTTCTGGTATTTTTCCGGAGTACCGGGAGGTTACCGGAACCCCCCGAGGGGTTAATGGGCCTACATGGGCCATGGTGGAAGAGAGGAGGCGGGGAACAAGTGGAGGGGTGTGCCCCCCCAAGCCCAATCCGAATTGGGAGGGGGGCCGGCCCCCCTTTCCTTCTCTCCCTCTCCTCCTTCCTTTCCCTCTCCTAGTTGGACTAGGAAAGGGGGAAGCCTACTCCTAGTTGGAGTAGGACTCCACCCTTGGGCGCGCCCTATGAGGCCGGCCGACCCCCTCCTCCACTCCTTTATATACGGGGGAGGGGGCACCCCATGGACACACAAGTTGATCTTCTAGCCGTGTGCGGTGCCTCCCTCCATAGTTTCACACCTCGGTCATATCGTCGTAGTGCTTAGGCGAAGCCCTGCGCTGGTCACTTCGTCATTACCGTCACCACGCCGTTGTGCTGACGAAAGTCTCCCCCAACCTCAGCTAGATCTAGAGTCTGTGTGACGTCACCGAGCTGAATGTGTGCAGATCGCGGAGGTGCCATGATTTCAGTACTTGGATCGGTCGGACCGTGAATATGTTCAACTACATCAACCGCGTTGATATAGCGCTGCTGCTTACGGTCTACGAGGGTACATAGACAACACTCTTCCCTCTCGTTGCGATGCATCACCATGATAGATCTTGCGTGTCCGTAGGAAATTTTTTGAAATTACTGTGTTTCGCAACAGTGGCATCAGAGCCAGGTCTATGCGTAGATGTTATATGCACGAGTAGAACACAAAGGAGTTGTGGGCGTGGGTGTATACATATTGATTGCTGTTATTAGTTGTTACTTGGTTCAGCGGCATTGTGAGATGAAGCGGCCTGGACCGACATTATGCCTACGCTTATGCGAGACTGGTTTCACCGTCATGAGCACTCGTTGCTTAAAGGTGACTGGCAGGTGTCTGTCTCTCTCACTTTAGTTGAACCGGTTTCAATGAAGAGGGTTCTTTTAGAATATCAAAAAGCAATCACTACACCACGTTGTGGTTTTGCGTAAGTAAGAATCGGTTCTTCTAAACCCGTAGCAGCCACGTAAAACTTGCAACAACAAAGTTGTCACAACCCTAGTCAGTGCATGCATTAGAGTGTTTGCATCATGTTTAAATTTCAGTTAAACTTGAAATGGGGATGTTCAAACCCTAGCACCAAATGGAACTCAACTAGGTTCAATCCAAAATATTTTTCAAAGAACCCAAGATGCCCTTCGAAAATGTTCATGATTTCTGATAAAGGTGAAAACCTCTGCCAAAAACGATGAATATATTTCTAGGACACTCTGGATCTTTGAATTAACTCATATCGTATTTAAATTGGAGCATTTAAATCCTATAAATATTTTTAAATGCTCTAATAATTCTGAAACTAGTTTTGGGTTGTTGGAAATAGTCCAAACACTGCCCACAATTATTTTTAGGATTCTAAAAAATGGATTAGTATTTTTACTAATTCAAAACAGAATAAAAGAAATAGAAAACTGAAACAAAAGGAAAAGAGAGCTTACTTGTAACTTACCTGGACCTACCGCCTGTGTAGCCCACTTGGCAGCCCAGCCAACTGGCCCAGCCCACCAGAAGCCCCACCGTCTTCAACCTCTGCCAGTAGGCAGAGGCGTGTCGACACGCGCGCGCCCGGGCTCCACCTCCTGCTTTCCCCTCGCGTTGTCTCCGCGCCACAGGAACGGCCTCGACCCCCTCTGCCTCTCCCCTCACTTTGGAGCTCTCTTCCTCTCCTCTAGCTCCCTCCTCGCAGCACCACCGAACACGCCGTCGCCGCTGCTTGCTGCTACTGCGGCCACCGCCACGTCCTCGCCCCTCCGTCGTGCCCACGAGCTCCGCACCATCGTCCTCTTCTTCTATGTCAAGCCGTGCGTCTCCGGACGCCCTATGGTGCCGCAATTGCCGTCGTATTCACCTCCAGCCACCCAAGATCGTCGTCGCCGTTCTGCCCGCGTTGGACCTCCCCCGAGCTCGCTGACGCCTCTGCCTGACTCGCGGTGAGCCCCTGAGCATCTCCCCTCTTCCCTTTTGCTCGCTCCCGTGCTGTAGCACCGTTCCCCGTCGTGACCGAAGCCGCCGTCTGCCATGGCCGTTGTTCCTGCAGCGACCGTGCTTCTCCACTCGGACCCGCGCACCCTGCATGCTCCTGGAGCAGCCAGGAGGCTAATGCCACCCCTAGCCAGCTTCCTTGCGAGCTGCGGCCCCGCAGCCGCACACCTCCGAGCTCCGGCCGCCGCCCGGCTCGTCGCCGCCGCCACTACAGGCTGCACCAGCGCACACCGCAGCCACCACCAGATGTGCTGCATCGCGGGCTTTCAAACGCGACCAGCCGCGCGTCCAGCCGACGCCGGAGTCGGTCGGATGGGCATCGCCGTCGCGCCGGTTTAGCGCCGGTGATAGCCGCTGATGTGGCATTTTAGTTAGCGCTAATGACCGGGTTAATTAACCTCTACCCCGATGACATGTGGGTCCCCCATGTTTATTTATCCCTGGTTTTGTTTCTGTTTAGTTCTAACTAATCACAGTGGCCCCACGCGTCAGCATTGACTTTGCTGACGTGGCCTTTGACTGGTCCCACCTGTCTGTGAGTCTAACAAGCACATGGTCACTGACCAATGGGTCCTGCAGGTCAGGTTTGACCTGGCCGACCCAGTTGACCCGCTGACATCACCCTGACACAATGCTGACGTGATAAGTCATTTTCTGGATTTAGTTTAAATTAGAATAACCAAGAAATTCCAAAAAATGTTTAAAACTTCTAAAAATCATAGAAAATCAACCGTAACTCCAAATAAAATAATTTATATATGAAAAATGATCAAACAAATCCAATCTATCCATCTGTATCATTTTCATGCATGTTAGAACAACTTTGGCTACTGTTTAGGGCAAATCAAATAAATGGCATTTGAATATCCACATATGGAGTTTGAATTTGAACCTTGGGTTCAAACCAACTTCCTTTAATTTGTTGCTAGCTGCATTAGCTCAAAACACCAGCATGTTGCCATGTCATGATCATGCATCATAATGTTGTATTGCATTGATTGTGTTTCCTCTCTGCTGCCGGTAATTGTTCCCCCTCAGTAGACGTGGTTCCGACATTGAGATCGATGACAACGATGAAGAGCTATTACTATCTTCAGAAGTGCCAGGCAAGCAAAACCCCCTTGTTCATTCCGATACAATCCCACTCTCCCGCTTCTGCTCTCTTTTACTCGCATTAGGACAACAACGATTCAACTGTTA
Source organism: Aegilops bicornis (assembly GCA_021605145.1). Lineage (NCBI taxonomy): Eukaryota > Viridiplantae > Streptophyta > Magnoliopsida > Poales > Poaceae > Aegilops > Aegilops bicornis. The sequence goes on along the minus strand of CM038675.1, from coordinate 164,160,825 downwards.
CATGCTGCGGTAGTTGAACCCCTTTCCTCTGCATGACCTATCATTGCCACAGTAAATAGATGAAACCCACTGGCATGAGTAGGAGTTGTTTGAGCCCTGATGTGCCTACTCATTCATGCTTGTTGTCATGACTGCTACTTCTTAGAATTGAGTCAGGTCTGATTCATCGGGGATGAATTGGAGGTCTGTGAACATGTCTTACTATTGAGAGCTAAGTGTGTGAACACGATTTGGTAAAGGTAGCGGTGAGAGGCCATGTAGGAGTACATGGTGAGTTGTCTCATTGAAACCGTCCTCAGGAACTGAGTTCTGTGTTTGTGATCCATGAACAGCTACTACCACACATTGGGATCCTTAATTGACTCTCTTGGCTTCTTAACCACCCTTGTCCTCTGTCCAGTACATGTCGTTGGGCTTCCGCTCGAAGGTTGTCGAGTACATGTCGTGTAAACGGCGGTAAGTGGTGAGAGCGTGTGTGAAGAAGTACACCCTTGCAGGGTTAACATCATCTATTCGAATAGCCGTGTCCGCGGTAAAGGACTTCTGGGTTGCCTGTATAGTTCATAGACAAGTGAAAGTGGATACTGTAAAATGCGCAAGATAAGCGTGAGTGCTATGGATGGCGTTCTCGTAGGGAGACGGGAGCGGATCCATAGTGGTGTACGTATATGGTGAATATTGAAGGAAATATGCCCTAGAGGCAATAATAAAGTTATTGTTTATTTCCTTATTTCATGATAAATGTTTATTATTCATGCTAGAATTGTATTAACCGGAAACGTAATACTTGTGTGAATACATAGACAAACAGAGTGTCACTAGTATGCCTCTACTTGACTAGCTCGTTGATCAAAGATGGTTACGTTTCCTAGCCATAGACATGAGTTGTCATTTGATTAACGGGGTCACATCATTAGGAGAATGATGTGATTGACTTGACCCATTCTGTTAGCTTAGCACTTGATCGTTTAGTATGTTGCTATTGCTTTCTTCATGACTTATACATGTTCCTATGACTATGAGATTATGCAACTCCCGTTTACCGGAGGAACACTTTTTGTATGCTACCAAACGTCACAATGTAACTGGGTGATTATAAAGGCGCTCTACAGGTGTCTCCGAAGGTACTTGTTGGGTTGGCATATTTCGAGATTAGGATTTGTCACTCCGATTGTCGAAGAGGTATCTCTGGGCCCTCTCGGTAATGCACATCACTATAAGCCTTGCAAGCATTGTGACTAATGAGTTAGTTGCGAGATGATGTATTACGGAACGAGTAAAGAGACTTGCCGGTAACTAGATTGAACTAGGTATTGAGATACCGACGATCGAATCTTGGGTAAGTAACATACCGATGACAAAGGAAACAACGTATGTTGTTATGCGGTTTGACCAATAAAGATCTTCGTAGAATATGTGGGAGCCAATATGAGCATCCAGGTTCCGCTATTGGTTATTGACCGGAGACGTGACTCGGTCATGTCTACATTGTTCTCGAGCCCGTAGGGTCCGCACGCTTAAAGTTCGATGATGGTTATATTATGAGTTTATGTGTTTTGATGTACCGAAGGTAGTTCGGAGTCCCAGATGAGATCGGGGACATGACGAGTAGTCTCGAAATGGTCGAGATGTAAAGATCGATATATTGGACGACTGTATTCGGACATCGGAAAGGTTCCGAGTGATTCGGGTATTTTTCGGAGTACCGGAGAGTTACGGGAATTCGCCGGGGAGTATATGGGCGTTATTGGGCTTTAGGGGAAAGAGAGAGGAGAGGCTGCGCCCCCCAAGGCCTAGTCCGAATTGGACTTGGGGGAGGGTCTGCGCCCCCTCCTTCCTTCTCTTGTCTCTCCCCTTTCCTTGACTCCTACTCCTACTACTTGGAAGGGGGGGAATCCTACTACCGGTGGGAGTAGGACTCCTCCTAGGGCGCGCCATAGAGAGGGACGGCCCTCCCCCTCCTCCACTCCTTTATATACGGGGATGGGGCACCCCTTGAAGACACAACAATTGATCTCTTGGATCTTTTAGCCGTGTGCGGTGCCCATCTCCACCATAGTCCACCTCGATAATATCGTAGTGGTGCTTAGGCAAAGCCCTGCGTCGGTAGCAACATCATCATTGTCACCATGCCGTCGTGCTGACGGAACTCTCCCTCAAAGCTCGCCTAGATCGGAGTTCGAGGGACGTCATCGAGTTTAACGTGTGCAGAACTCGGAGGTGCCATGCGTTCGGTACTTGATCGATCAGATCGTGAAGACGTACGACTACATCAACCGCGCTGTGCTAACGCTTCCTCTTTCGGTCTACGTGGGTACGTGGACACACTCTCCCCTCTCGTTGCTATGCATCACCATGATCCTGTGTGTGCGTAGGAAATTTTTTGTAATTACTACGTTCCCAATAGTGGTATCAGAGCCTGGTTTTATGCGTAGATGTTATATGCACGAGTAGAACACAAGTGAGTTGTGGGCGATATAAGTCATACTACTTACCAGCATGTCATACTTTGGTTCGGCGGTATTGTTGGATGAAGCGGCTTGGACCGACATTACGCGTACGCTTACGCGAGACTGGTTCTACCGACGTGCTTTGCACACAGGTGGCTGGCGGGTGTTAGTTTCTCCAACTTTAGTTAAACTGAGTGTGGCTACGCCCGGTCCTCGAGAAGGTTAAAACAACACTAACTTGACAAACTATCGTTGTGGTTTTGATGCGTAGGTAAGAACGGTTCTTGCTCATCCCGTAGCAGCCACGTAAAACTTGCATCAACAAAGTAGAGGACGTCTAACTTGTTGTTGCAGGGCATGTTGTGATGTGATATGGTCAAGGCATGATGCTATATTTTATTGTATGAGATGATCATGTTTTGTAACCGAGTTATCGGCAACTGGCAGGAGCCATATGGTTGTCGCTTTATTGTATGCAATGCAAATGCCCTGTAATGCTTTACTTTATCACTAAGCGGTAGCAATAGTCATAGAAGCATAACTTAGCGAGACGACAATGATGCTACGGTGGAGATCAAGGTGTCACGCTGGTGACGATGGTGATCATGGCGGTGCTTCGTAGATGGAGATCACAAGCACAAGATGATGATGGCCATATCACATCACTTATATTGATTGCATGTGATGTTTATCTTTTATGCATCTTATCTTGCTTTGATTGACGGTAGCATTATAATATGATCTCTCACTAAATTATCAAGGTATAAGTGTTCTCCCTGAGTATGCACCGTTGTGAAAGTTCTTCGTGCTGAGACACCACGTTATGATCGGGTGTGATAGGCTCTACGTTCAAATACAACGGGTGCAAAACAATTGCACATGCGGAATACTCAGGTTAAACTTGACGAGCCTAGCATATGCAGATATGGCCTCGGAGCACTGAGACCGAAAGGTCAAGCGTGAATCATATAGTAGATATGATCAACATAGTGATCTTCACCATTGAAACTACTCCATCTCACGAGATGATCGGACAAGGTTTAGTTGATTTGGATCACGTGATCACTTAGATGATTAGAAGGATGTCTATCTAAGTGGGAGTTCCTAAGTAATATGATTAATTGAACTTTAATTTATCATGAACTTAGTCCTGGTAGTATTAGCATATCTATGTTGTAGATCAATAGCTCGCGTTTAGCTCCCCTATTTTATTTTTGATATGTTCCTAGAGAAAAACTATGTTGAAAGATGTTAGTAGCAATGATGCGGATTGGATCCGTGATCTGAGGATTATCCTTATTGCTGCACAGAAGAATTATGTCCTTAATGCACCGCTAGGTGACGTAATCGATTGCAGGAGCGTATACATGACGTTATGAACGTTTGGCTAGCTCAATATGATGACTACTTGATAATTTAGTGCACCATGCTTAACGGCTTAGAATCGGGACTTCAGAGACGTTTTGAACGTCATGGACCATATGAGATGTTCCAGGAGTTGAAGTTAATATTTCAAGCAAATACCCGAGTTGAGAGATATGAAGTCTCCAACAAGTTCTATAGCTAAAAGATTGAGGAGAATAGCTCAAGCAGTGAGCATGTGCTCAGATTGTCTGGGTACTACAATCGCTTGAATCAAATGGGAGTTAATCTTCCGGATAAAATAGTGATTGATGTAATTCTCTAGTCACCATCACCAAGTTAGTAGAACTTCGTGATGAACTATAATATGCAAGGGATGACGAAAACAATTCCCAAGCTCTTCGCGATGCTAAAATCGGCGAAGGTAGAAATCAAGAAAAACATCAAGTGTTGATGGTTGACAAGACCACTAGTTTCAAGAGAAAGGACAAAGGGAAGAAGGGGAACTTCAAGAAGAACGGCAAGCAAGTTTCCGCTCAAGTGAAGAAGCCCAAGTCTAGACCTAAGCCCGAGACTAAGTGCTTCTACTGCAAAGGGACTGGTCAGTAGAAGCGGAACCACCCCAAGTATTTGGCGGATAAGAAGGATGGCAAAGTGAACAAGCTATATTTGATATACATGTTATTGATGTGTACCTTACTAGTGTTTATAGTAGCCCCTGGGTATTTGATACTTGTTCGGTTGTTAAAAATTAGTAACTCGAAACAGGAATTACAGAATGAACAGAGACTAGTTAAGGGTGAAGTGACGATGTGTGTTGGAAGTGGTTCCAAGATTGATATGATCATCATCGCACACTCCCTATACTTTCAGGATTAGTGTTGAACCTAAATAAGTGTTATTTGGTGTTTCGTTGAGCATAAATCATGTTTATTGCAATACGGTTATTCATTTAAGTTAGAGAACAATTGTTGTTCTGTTTACATGAATAGAACCTTCTATGGTCATACACACCAACGAAAATGGTTTGTTGGATCTCGATCGTAGTGATACACATATTCATAATATTGAAGCCAAAAAGATGCAAAGTTAATAATGATAGTGCAACTTATTTGTGGCACCACCATTTAGGTCATATTGGTGTAAAATGCGTGAAGAAACTCCATGCTGATGGGCTTTTGGAATCACTTGATTATGAATCACTTGATGCTTGCAAACCATGCCTCTTGGGCAAGATGACTAAAACGCCGTTCTCCGGAACAATGAAGCAAGCAACAGATTTGTTGGAAATCATACATACTGATGTATGTGGTCTGATGAGTGTTGAGGCTTGCGGCGGGCATCGTTATTTTCTGACCTTCACAAATGATTTGAGCAGATATGGGTATATCTATTGATGAAACATAAGTCTGAAACATTTTAAAAGTTCGAAGAATTTCAGAGTGAAGTGGAAAATCATCGTGACAAGAAAATAAGGTTTCTACGATCTGATCGCGGAGACAAATATTTAAGTTACGAGTTTGGTCTTCAATTAAAACAATGTGAAATAGTTTCACAAATTAATGCCACCTGGAACACCACAGCATAATGGTGTGTCCGAACGTCATAACCGTACTTTATTGGATATAGTGCAATCTATGATGTTTCTTACCGATTTACCAGTATAGTTTTAGGGTTATGCATTAGAGACAACTGCATTCATGTAAAAAAAGGGGCACCACCTAAATTCGTTTGAGACGACACCGTATGAACTATGGTTTGGCGAGAAACCAAAGTTGTCGTTTCTTAAAGTTTGGGATTGCGATGCTTATAAGAAAAAGTTTCATCCTGATGAGCTCAAACCCAAATCGGAGAAATGTGTCTTCATAGGATACCCAAAGGAGACAGTTGGGTACACCTTCTATCACAGATCCGAAGGCAAGATATTCGTTGCTAAATTTGGATCCTTTCTAGAGAAGGAGTTTCTCTCGAAAGAAGTGAGTGGGAGGAAAGTAGAACTTGATGAGGTAATCAGCACCTGCTCCCTTATTGGAAAGTAGTTCATCACAGAAACCGGTTCCTCTGACACCTACACCAATTAGTGAGGAAGTTAATGATGATGATCATGAAACTTCAGATCAAGTTGTTATTGAACCTCGTAGGTCAACCAGAGTAAGATCCGTACCAGAGTGGTATGGTAATCCTATTCTGGAGGTTATGTTACTAGACCATGATGAACCTACGAACTATGAAGAAGCGACGGTGAGCCCAGATTCCGCAAAATGGCTTGAGGCCATGAAATCTGAGATGGGATCCATGTATGAGAACAAAGTGTGGACTTAGGTTGACTTGCCCGATGATCGGCAAGCCATTGAGAATAAACGGATCTTGAAGAAGAAGACTGACGTTGACGGTAATGTTACTGTCTATAAAGCTCGACTTGTTACAAAAAGGTTGTCGACAAGTTCAAGGGATTGACTATGATGAGACTTTCTCACCCGTAGCGATGCTTAAGTCTGTTCGAATCATGTTAGCAATTGCCGCATTTTATGATTATGAAATTTGGCAAATGGATGTAAAGACTGCATTCCTGAATGGATATCTCGAAGAAGAGTTGTATATGATGCAACCTGAAGGTTTTATCAATCCAAAGGATGCTAACAATGTGTGCAAGCTCCAGCGATCCATCTATGGACTGGTGCAAGCATCTCGGAGTTGGAATATACGCTTTGATGAGTTGATCAAAGCATATAGTTTTATACAAACTTGCGGAGAAGCCTGTATTTACAAGAAAGTGAGTGGGAGCACTACAACTGTCGTGGAATTAACACGTCAGATGTCCTTAGTGTGAGGACTTGGTCGCGAGGCCAACGCATCTATGTGGTAGCTTGAGAGGGGTTGAGCGGAACCGAGAGACACAACACAAAACAAGGGTTTAGACAGCTTCAGGCCCCGGGAAACATCATCCGGTAAAAACCCTACATGCTGTTTGAGGCTAGATCTCATTATCATCACGAGGGAGTCGCCAGAACCGGCTCTCCTCTAGTTGTGTCTAGCCCTAGAGATTGTTTCTTGCTTGTCCCTCTTTGGGGAGCCCTGCCCCTCCTTAGATAAGTTGAAGGGGCGGGTTACATGTAGAGTCCATCTCGGACTAAGACTTAAACTATTTTGACTTCCCTTCCTGGGCTTCTTAACGTCTGCTGGTTTAACATTGTCTGTCGGTTTAACATTGTCTGCCGGTTTAACATTGTCTGCCAATTTAACATTGTCTGCCGATTTAACATTGTCTGCTGGTTTAACATTGTCTGCCGGTTTAACATTGTCTGCCGGGTTATGATTGACTTAACACCTGCCGGTGCTACCATCTGTCTCAACTCTGCCGGTTTAACACTCGCCGGTTTACCGTCTGTCTTAGCCATCTACCTTAATTGTCTGCCGGTTTAACATTCGCCGGTTTACCAAGTCCCGGCCGGGTTACGACTCCGGCCGGGTCATACCGCGGGGTATATCCCCGACATTAGCCCCCAATTTAATTTGGATTTATCCATGTTAAACTGATCCTGATTATCCTTAAGTCCTTGTCACTTCCTTCTTCTAGAAAATCCGGTTTAACAGGCCAGCTTCATAATCAACTTGCTGACATTGGTTTCTCATAGAAAATATATTGTGAAAAATAACTCCTTTGATTCAGCTCCCAATGCTTTTAAAAACAACATTGGTCCTTGAAATACTCATCTGATCTTCAGCCGGTTTAAGGACATAGAACTTGACGGTTTATCATTGCCAAGATCACCGGTTTATAAATATTGATAGCACCGGGTCATACTTGTAGTTAACATCCAACTTGAAAATATACCTCTTATATGCCTATCACTTGTAGCCCCCAAGTCTTAAGAAGGTAGCATAGCAATAGCTTAAGTCTTGCTTCAATATAAATATCACAATCTTGAAGAAATCCAGGTTGTTCATCTCAATCACGGGTCGTAATTGAGTATTCCACATATGTAGCCCCCAAGTGCGGGTTGTCATGCTTGCAAAGCAACTCGGGACTTGTAATTGCCTCGATGCTCATAAAACTTCAACCAAAGTGTAGCCCCAAGGGCCGGGTCATTATGCAATAATGAGCGGGGACTTTGTAAATATAATCTTGTAAACTTTGAACAAGAACGTAGCCCCCAAGGGCCGGCTCAGTAAGATAATATTGATCTGGGACTTTGATATATACTTCAATGAAAATAACATCATATGATGTAACCCCCATCATGGGGCTTGAATCCACGTCCACAATGTTAAGAGCCTTGTGCTTTACCAACTGAGCAGTGGACCTTTCAATATAATGGATAAAAAGCTTTGTACCTTGAATTGTTGACAGGAGCAATTGGTAGCCCCCAAGGGCCGGCTCATTATAATGTGATGAGTCGGGTCTTCAATAAGATGAGCAAAAAATGACTTTGCATTAGCCCCCAAGTGTCATGGTGCATGCTTGTAGCGACATGAGACTTGTGTATTTGATGTAATCTTAACTTAAATAATGTAGCCCCCAAGTGCCGGGTCGTAAGCCTGCAGCAACTCGGGACTATTCTTTCAATTGTAGAATAAAGCATATCCATTGATAATATGATAGCCATTGCGCTAAAGCGACTTTGAAAACTTTAATCATAATACTGGTTATTGATAACCATAATAGAAATCCAGCCATGTTGGCTACTAAAGATTTGAATAATATACCCAATGATTTATGAGCGCATGATTCCAATGGCGCAATCCAAAGATATACTGGCGACTTATAGTCCAAAGACAGGCCGGGTTAATAAACACCGGATTATAAGTGATTATGTGCTAACAGCTTGATAACTGGAAGCCATACCGGGTTAAGAAACACCGGGTTGATGTAATGACATATAGTCTGGCCGGGTCAGTAAACACCGGTTTAACTTAGAACTTGATCAAGAAAGAGATAAAACTTTGCAAAAAGCAAAAGCAAATAAAACTTGTAGTCGAGGCTTTTTGAGGGCTGCCAGGCCCAAATTCGAGGCTTTTCGTGGGCTGCCAGGCCGCTGAGTTAAACCATTTGACAAAGCCTTTTAAGATGGGCCTCCAACTAACCAATCGTCGTTTTAACTTTGACAAGTTCAGGGTCTCAATGAGAGTAACTTGTCAAACGTTCGACGGGTCATGCCAGGATTACCTGGATAGGAGAGGCTTACTTGCTGAAGGCAGGTTAACCCGGGGTTTTAGGTGAATACACTAGGCTTCCAAGCCGTGGGTCGATACCCAATTACAAGGGTCCTTTCAAACTCTTTGTTGCGTTGCACGAAGAGCCCCCAAGTAACTTTGTGAGCTGTGCTCAATGGGTGCCTATGTTTGAGTCGTGCTTTCAGCAACAATACTCTCTTTGGCCCCTTGGGTGTGAAGCTCCCAAGCTTTATTTCTGGCATGATAGCCAGATTAATGGACAGAACTCCGCTTTGTCAGCTGAAGCCCCCATGTAACCAATAATATGATAAGCCAATAAGGCGGGATACCCATGTTTGAACCGTGCATCATGACAACAGGTCCTCTTTGGAAACCTTTAACTTTTTGCAAGAGATAAATTCTTCTTGAACTGGGATTTTGAACCGGATATTAAGAGCGTCAGAGCTTTGCAAGAGATAGTTTCCTCTTAAACCGGATTATAAACCGGAAGCATCATTGTGAGCCGGAATATCTCTGACGGCCTTTAAATTTTCATCAATATAACAGTAGCCTCTGGGATCGTGTTATCTTTCCCTTCAACATCCTGGGGCACTTGAATTTGCTGGCCGGCAAGACTTATCGAGTCATATCATCGTGGCCCCGAGTCTTAGGATGACTCAAGGAGTTGTCTTGAGATTCTCCGTGCTTGACCATAGCAGAAGGTATATATCATCGGTGTTAATAACGCGATGTAAATCCACGTAAGGTTGAGGTGATCGCGGCGGATTATAAATGATCCGTATGGGCCGTGTCGACAACTCGCCAATGGTTCCTTTCAACCGTTGTTTTGAAGTGGACCAAACTGTAGTGGCAGCGGTTTGTGCGCATGTCCATTGATCCATCCAGCGCAGATAGCGGCTGATGATAATTTGCCTCCAATTTGTTGGAAGAAAACCGGGCTACCCAAGTAGTGACTTGCTCGTACTTAATAGACAGCTCATGCAGACAAGTGCAGCCTGGCGTGTTGATGTAGACCAGGTCGCGAGAAACGGACGGGAGATACGTCCGCAGCATCAGAGGTGGCACAGACAGATGAATCGGCCGCGGCATTATAAGCCGGTGCGGACGAGCAAGTTATCCTCCACGTTGTAAGCCGGCACGGACGCGTGAACCGGCGGTGAAGGCGGACGGGCGAGTCGTTCGTGGTGTTGTAAGGTGGTGCGGACGGGTGAGTCGGCCGGCGTGTTGATGTAAACCGGACCGCGATATGCGTATCCGTGAAGCTGCGCGGCACAGTCGAACATGCATCCGCGGTATAATGGCATAAAAAATTGTCCTGTGTAAAAATATTACAGGGCAGAGTAATTGTTGTTGGATAAATTAATATGTACTGACAAAATACATAGGAAAAATAACACCTGGTATTTTTTGCCGGATGAACGTGAATGCTGATTCTGAATAAGACTAGATGCATCCCCACGTGACCTCTCCTCCTTTGTCCCTTTCTTTTTCTTTGTTGCTTTTTGGACTGATGTAGTACTTGCAGCAGTATTTGATTGTAATCACTGAGTGATATGGATCAAATTTATACGCTCCGTCCTGTACTTTTCTAAAGCCACATCCCAGCAGTTTCCACACATTTGCAAAGGAAAACTTGCGTTGGATCCACCTTAGCTACTGGAAGAAAAAAATCTGCATTGCCAGCGCTTCTGCTACAAAGAACTTCAGGCCGCCACGCCCGTGCGGAGTGGAGACGAGGCCAGCCAATAACGAGGCGGCTTTAAAGCAGGTGGCTTAGCACGGCAGCCTGGCGGTAGTGGACAGGCGCGACGACTCGACAGGCGCGGAGGCTGGTAGGCGCGGCGAGTCAGATTAGCGGCGGCTCGGAGTGGCGTATGGTGAAGGCGAGTTTGGGGTGGCTTGACCCGGCTTGTAGGTGACCGCGGCGATTTGAGACCACTCCGGTTTGCTGGAATGAGGCTGCGGCAGGTCAGCGTCAGCGTGGCTTAGCGCGCCGGGCGGCCCGGGGTGAGGTGCGTCGTGGCTGTAGCTGCGGACGCGACGACGATGACCCAGTGTCTTGAGAAGGAGTGACGGTTCGACCGCCGGCGGGGCACAGCGACATGCGAGCTGGAGGTAGGAGCCGTGGTAGAGGAAGCACCGGCGACTTGGCAAAGCGGTCCACGGCGACGGTTTCGCTCGGCATAGCTGCAGTTTAAGAGGCGGCCGGGCGGCTTTGATGGGCCGGAGGTGCGGGCGGGTCAGCGACAAGGTGACTCAACCAAGGCGGCCTCGTGGAAACGACGGATCGCTCGGGCGGCGCCGTGACGCGGAAGCAGTAGGAGGTTTTCATCGGCGCAAGGGACGGCAGCGGCGCAGGTGAATTGGGCGGAGGATGAGGAGTCACGCCGGCGACTCGTAACAAGGGCAAGGCCGTGAGAACGACGGATTGCGGCGGCACGGCAGAGACGGCCTGTTTGACCCAAACCAGCGATGAGTCGGGGGTGAGTTGCTCGGAGGCGACGACGGTGTTTGAGCGCGAGTTGCACGGACGGGGCGCACAGTGGTTGGAGCCGGTGAGATGCGCTGAACCGGCAGCTGGTTTGGTGATGGCGACCCAGAGACGGCGACTCGGTCCGGGCTCGCAGCTGTGGAGTTGAGTGCGTGCCGCCGGTGGCTCAAGAGCGGCTGGGGAGTAGCGCTGCACGGGCGGGTCACCGGTGAAACGGAGCAGTGATGCACGGGTCCGGGCTCAGCGCTTCAGGTGTGCAGGCGGTCAAGGCGGCGCGGCTCTGAAGCGATGGTCGGTTCACAGCAGCGCGCTTGACGGGGCACAAAACTACGGGTCAATGGTGGCGGCGGCGACTAAGACGCGGCTGGTCTGACGAGGCGATGGTGGCCCACAAAGCAATGACGGTTCAGGCATGATCTTGGCGCCGGCCTGGTCACAGCTAGAAGTCGGCTCGGAGCAACGGAAACCCAAGGCTGCAGAGGCGGCGGTTCAACAATCTCTGGAGCGGAGCCATCAAGGTAGGCCGCGATGAAAACAACGGTTTACGAGCGACGACGGCGGCTTGACAGCGGGAGACAGGACGGCTCAAGTCAGACGCGAGTGGTTGGACGGGCCGGCGCTATGAAGCATCCGTTGAACTGGCAGAGTTGTGGCTGAGAAGACGAGGTGACCGTGGTAACTCGGCAAAGATTTCCAGGTTGAACCGCCCGTCCGTGGAGACCGAGTCTGCGACTAAATCCGCCTCCGGATCGTGGCAGTTTTGACCTGCCAATTTCCTGGTTTATTTCGGAGTACTCCTGGCTTAATCCGTCTGATGATAGCAGATCGATCTTACTGATGAACACGGCTATTTGAAGCGGAGGCGGAACCACTTGGCGAAACCAGTTTGGAGGAAAAGGCCGCCCGGCGGAAGGCCACGACAGCGATTTGGCCGCGAACAACCATCGTTGCCTGCTAGTCCGTTTTCGGAGTCGTAGTTAATTTATCCATCCACATCCGGGTCTTCTTCCAGCTCATGGACCCCACTCTTTTTTGTTTCTTTCCTTGGAAAATACCCTGATGATGATCCGGCAACAGCTCTTGGACTTCTCTGACTCGGATGGATGTAGTAATCTAACCTAGTAGCACCCAAGTAGTACTAGTCTTGATCACCACTACAAAAAAAGACACACCATGACATTTTGGGCCGAACGAATTTTTTTCCTGTCATACATATGACACTTCTATGACGATAATTGTGACAAAACCCGGTATCATCATAGATGTGGTGGGCTCCTACTTCTATGACAAAAATCATGACAGAAAATGGGCTTTTCGTCTGGCGGGCCGGAGACGCAATGCATGACATTCTTTGGGCCGTCCATGACGGAAAAACCGTGGTAGAAGCGAGGGGAGGAAAATTTCGGGAGTTGCGGTTACGGTGGGAGGTCGGGGCCGGCGATGCACGCTTTCTCGTACACGCAGCGTAGGCGTTATTCTAATCAACCCGAAGCGAGGCGTTGGGCTCTAATCAACCCGGCGATTGCAGACCGCAGTTACGCTACATCGAACCCGAGCGATCGATCGATGGTCGTTAATCGGACCCGATCGAGCGATTCCTTCACTACCGCCGCTAATCAAGCCGATCGATTGGATGAGCGATGGCGTTACCGGGGGGTTGGATGAGCGATGAGTGGTGGCGTTGCGTGTGGATGAACAGGACCCCGTGGTGTGGAGGGCTGGATGAACAGTAGATGGTGGAGGGGTGGTTGAACAGGACCCCATGGTGTGGAGGGCTGGATGAACAATAGACGGTGGAGGGGTGCCCGTGGAGGGGTGGTTGAACAGTAGCCGGTGGAGTATCGCGCTGTGGAGGCTGGATGAACAGGAGCCCGTGGAGGCTGGAGGAGGTCGACGGTAGCCCGTGGAGGCTGGAGGAGGTCGACGGTGGAGATGAAACAGTATCCCGTGGAGTCCTGCTTTTGCGATGCGCCACAACCCTCCCGGCGAACAGGACCCCATTTCGACCGTAGCGCTCCAACACAAGTCCGTTTCATCCGTTTTGCGGTACGCCACACCCCTCCCGATGAACAGGACCCCTGTTTCGACTATAGGAGGTCCGTTTCGTCCGTTTTGCGGTACGCCACACCCCTCCCGATCATCAGGACCCCTGTTTCGACCTTAGGAGGTCTGTTTTGTCCGTTTTGCGGTATGTCACACCCCTCCCGATCAACGGGAACCTCGTTTCGACCGTAGGAGGTCCGTTTCCTTGTTTTGCGGTACGCCAGGCCCCTCTCGATCAACAGGATTCCGTTTCGAACGTGGCCGGTCAAACACAAGGCCGTTTCCTCCGTTGTGCGGTACGCCAGGCCTCGTTTCGTTTGCCTGTTCCGTCCAAAACCTCCCGATGAACACGACCACGCATTCCGTTCCGACCCAGCCGGTTGGCTCCCCATGAACATGACGACGACGCTGTTTCTCCGTTCCGACCCAGCCATGTACGTATGCGCGAGTAGGCGTTCGAGACCCTGCCCGTATGTATGTACGTGTCCGTATTTTCTTTCTTGCACCCTCGCCGCTGTACGTACGTGTACATGCTATGTGCGCGCCTCTACAATGACCAATATGTACGCATTCGTCACACCAGAATGACAACCCCTACGACGCTTCACCAGGTAGGTCCCGGTATCGTGCACTTCCTTGCTGCAGAAGATGTAGCCGGTGGGTCCCAGCAATGGGGCGAATCATTTTTTGCCCGGACGCACTTCCTTATGCAGTAAAGATGTAGCCGGTCGGTCCCAGCAATGTGGGAAACGCTTTTTTTGCGAACACGGTGGCTCGTCCGGTGGGACCCCGCCGTTAGGTGGAGGAATAATTATTTTGGCGCGTAATAAGGAGGCACTTTCTTCTGCTGCGGCCGTGGACCCGGTATCGGCCTCTCCACGTCTGATCCACGTCCGATGGAAGCCATTCCTCGACCACGCTGACCATGCCGCACCGAGAGCACCGGGGTGGTGGACGACGGCGAGGCCTAGGAAGGGGACGACGCGGAGCCGGGAAGACGCGGCGGATGCCCACGCCAGAGGAGTACGAGGGTTCACCGGTTCGGCTGCGGTGAGGCTGCCGTCGCCGCCGCAGAATAACAGGGGTGTGGGTGAGTAGAGGGATGGCCCGCCAGCCGGTGGGAGTAGTAGGGGCGGTGAGGCCTCCGTCGCATCGCAGCCGGCCACGGAGGCGTGGAGCACGAGGCACGACCGCGCTGGTTTGGGCGGCCGGAGCAAGAAGACCAGAGGTTGAAGAAGCACTACGGCCGTTGGATGGACATCGTCTGATCACTAGAGCTAGAATCGTGCATATTGACGAAGTTGACAAAGCCCTCCGTCCCCCTGCCAACTTAGTAGGCCCACAAGTCAGCCTGCCACTATACCGGGTCCCAGCCTAATGGCGAGTATCATTTTTTTTGTGCGTAATAAGGAGGCACTTCCTTGCGTGCGAAGATATAGCTAGTGGGTCCGAGCTGTCGGCGGCGGTAACATTTTTTTCGCGAAATACAGAGGCCCTTTCGGTGGGTCCCTGATGTCAGGTGGAGGAATCAGTATTTTGCGCGTAATAAGGAGGCATTTCCTTGCGTTCGGCCGTGGACCCAGCTGTTGGCCTCTCCATGTACAGTCCACTTCAGATGCATGTCGGTCGTTGACCATGTTGACCAGGCCGCGCCAAGAGCACCGGGGCGGTGGACGACGGCGAGGCCTAGGAAGGGAATGACACGGAGGCAGGGAAGACTCGACAGTTGTTTCCCACGCGGAGGGGAGTACGATTGTACGAGGGTTTACTGGTTCGTCCGCCGTCGCTGGAGAATAACAGCAGGTGTGGGTGAGTAGAGGGATGGCTAGGCCAGTGATGGGAGAATCTGGTGGGGCGGTGAGGCTGCTGGCGGCTGACAGCCGGCAAGGAGGAGGAAGCGAGCAGTCCACGGCGCTTGATTGAGCGGGCCGAGCAGAAGAGCAGAGATTGAAGAAGACGACGGCCGTTGGATGGACATCCAACGATCCACGCTTAAAGGCCAACCTTTTTTAGGAAAGCCTCAAATCTGTGGAAAACAGCATACAACGATCTGCCATTATTTCTAATAATTTACAGCCCATTTGCTAATTCTTAAGGTTTTTTGGAGCCCATATTCTTTTGTTAGCATTACAGCCCATATTGTGGCCACGGTTAAAAAATTATACGAAATTTTGCATATTTCGGTGCGGTCCAAACTGTTTTTAATCCCGATATTTCGTATCACATTCAGACTGATTTAAAAAATAAATGTATATCAATATAAAATCCAACAAATTCTCCACGCATAAAAATTAATGTAATTTAAAATCTCGAAATGAAAAAAATATATTTGAAACTAATTTCCGGTTTGATGTGTTTTAAAAATGTACAACCCATTTCTCATTACTGATAGGCCATTTTCTCGGCCAACCGAATGAAGCTCTCCTCGTCTTGAAAGATTTGCAGCCCAATAGGCCTGACAAAGCGACTTACTTGGCAAATCACAAAAAAACCGGGCTGTGGCCTTGGACCCAGCTGTCAGCCTCTCCACGTACAGTACTCTTTCGATGGAAGTCGGTCGTTGACCACATTGACCATGCCGCGCCGAGAGCACCAAGGCGGTGGACGACGGCGAGGCCTAGGAAGGGACGACGCGGAGCCGGGGAAGACGCGGCAGTTGATGCCCTCGCGGAGAGGAGTACGAGGGTTCACCGTCTGGTCATGGCGTGAGGTCATTGCCGCCACAGTATAACAGGGTGTGGGTGAGTAGAGGGATACCACAGGCTAGCGGTGGGAGTAGTAGGGGCGGTGAGGCCTCATGCATCACAGCCAACCACGAGAGGCAGGAGCACGCGGCACGACCGGCGCTGCTTTGGGCGGCTGGAGCAAGAAGACCAGAGGTTGAAGAAGCACTATGGCCGTTGGATCGACATCATACAGTCACTGGAGCTAGAATCGTTCATATTGACTAAGTTGACAAAGCCCTCCGTCCTCGTCAACTTAGTAGGCCCACAAGTCAGCCACCCATTATGGTGGGTCCCAGCTAGCAGGGGGTATTCATTTTTTGGTGCGTAATAAGGAGACACTTCCTTGCGTGCAAAGATATAACTGGTGGGTCCGACCTGTCAACGGGGGGGGGGGGGACATTTTTTTCGCGAAATACAGAAGCCCTTCCCACGTACACTGCCTGCACAGTGCGTAATAAGGAGGAACTTTCCTTGCGTGCGACCATGGACCTCGTGGGTCCCAGCCATCGTTTCTCCACGTCTGATCCTCTTCCGATGACTCTCATATGTTGACCACGCCAAGGCCGAGCGCACCGAGGCGGTGGACGCACGGCAAGGCCCTGCATCGAATGACCCGGAGATGGGGAAGACGCGACAGTGGAGTCGCAGACGGAGAGGAGCGGGAAACTTGACTGGTTCGGGTGCGGGGTGGCCTACACTCGGCAGAGAATAACAGGAGGTGCGGAGTGGAGGGATGGCCTGGCCGTCGGCGGGGTAGCGATTCACTGAGGAGCGCAAAACAACGCCACCGACGCCAAGGTCGGAGCAGCGGTTCCGCAGCTACTGGGGAAGAAGACGAGAGATTGAAGAAGAATGCCGGCCGTTGGATGTAAATTCAACGCCTTCTTAGGCTTCGACCTACTGGCCCACATGGCAACCAGTCCATTTGTGTTTTTAGTCCATTTGGTGGGCTGGGTGAAACAATGATGTAGCATCTATGCAGCCCGTTTAAATCCCATTTGCATTTTTCTCAAAATCTGCAGACTTGCTAGGCTGGGTGAAAATATCATGTTGGGCCAGACGGAGAAATGTTATAAAAACATAAACACATGATTGCACGTCAGTAAAATCTTTGCAAGCTTATGTACGCAATCACTAGGAGTTAACTTGGCAAGTTATATATAAACAATTATTATTATTATTTTGTAAGAACTTTCAACTTACGAAATAAAATATCATTTTAATTTGATGAGTTAATAATACGTGGGGTATTATTATTATTTAGGCTAGACGTGGGACAATTGAGTTGGTTCTAGGGGAAAGTACTGGGAGAAAACTCAGTTTACATCAAAAAAGAAAGTGGGAGAAAATTTAGAGACCTGCTGGGTCCACCTGAGGAGAGGAATATGTTGGGAGGAAGGAGATTCAAAGCACGACAGCCGAGTGAACTAGTTTTTTTTATGGACAAGTGAACTAGTTTACATACATAAGCAAATAGCCACTAAAAAAGCAATCAGGTTAATGGGTTCTTAAAAGAAATATTTCAGACAAAACAGATAATTACGACACATAGGCTAATGCATGAAACACTCAGATGATAAAGGTGCTTATAAATGATAAAGTACAACATCTAGACCTTCCGCACGCTTGATCATGACGCAAGGGTGTCCGTGTACTGCTTCGATTCACGGGAAGCACACACGCCTCATGTCCAAGATCCGCTCAGTACATGTCGTGAGTACGCGATGCATCCTTGGACGCCAGCGTAGGCTATGTATGCTAGATTCGCAGGTACCTCCCACGTGTTCAAGTCGCCTTCTTTCATGTTGGCGTATCGTGGGTCGATGATGGTCTCACGAGGTCAACCACGGAGTCCTTCTCCGCCTGCTGTCGATGATCTTGTATTGCTTCGGATGTCGACAAGCTTGTTGCACCAGATGGCGAATCGTCGCGTTCTTCCTTCTCTCCACCGTAGCGAAGGTGCAGCCGCGCTATCGATGAAACGGGCGAATGCTCCGAACTGGTGCAACCATAGGACCGAGGCGAGGCGTAGCTTCACCGAGTCCGTATCGTTGGTGTACATCACATTCAACTTGGTGCAGCCATAGGACTGAACGGCGAACTAACTCCTTGTGAAGTCCATATCCAGCAGGCTCACCCTCGGATCACCATTGGAGTCTCTTCGAGTGAACGAGTGTGTAGGCGGCGGCAATTCATTTTTCAGCTCTTGGGGAACTGGATTCAACAAAGAAGTCGAGTGTGTACAGCGACAAGCATTACTACCCTCCCTCGTCCACTACATGCCCGGCAGAAGATGCACCCTCGGCGCATTAAAACGCCTCCATTAAGAAACCTACTCCGGCCACACGTCGGTTCACGAGCGGGTTTGTATTGGTACTATAATAACAGGAGTTAGTGGTCACTTTACTTAAATTTAATTAGCTTTAATAGAAATTTATACTTAAAACAAGCAATGCATTGGCTCGTTCTATCAGTGCCACGGGATCAACATGCACAACAATTAAAATTATTATTCTCAGGACGCACTCGATCGCCTCCGTTTGATTTCTCGCACTACATGATGTTTGAGAAACGGATGACCGAGACACAGTCTTTCAGAAGCGCTAGCACCTTACGATGGGTAGACCGGTACACCTACTTTCCCCTACATCTGCTAGTCTACCCGTAAGAGTTCGCACGACTTAATCAACTATGCCAGAGCCCATAATGGCTTGTGGTTGCACACGGGAGTTTCTAGTATGAAAAATCTCATGATCCCTTTGGGCCTGGGTGGCGGTCCATAAAGAAAAACAACAGGCAATCCTGGAATACCCAGGTACCTCAATCCACCCAGATGTGTGTTTAAGTTGCCACCTTAGATAAACCCTTAATTAACAAACTCACATCTGTCATGAATACACTCACCCAATCCACGTCTACTAGCATAGCATGGCAATATAGGCAAACGTAGAAGTAACTCCTAAAGGTTTGGTAATAAAACAGGTAATAGGTACTACCACAACTACTTCCCATCTCACAATTTATTTAGATCCTAATCATGCAATGTTTGAGGAATTGATCTAATGCAATAAGACTGGGTAGTAGAAAAGGTATGATCAAAGTGTTACTTGCCTTGCTAATGATCCGCGAAACCTAGAGACTCGAAGTAACAGGCGGCGCACTCCGGGTATATTCTATCGCAGACAAACAAACAAGCATTCAATAAGTACTCATCTAATGCATGGGTAAAACTCAAATAAAAGATCTAACCAGAAAGTTCAACTTAAGAACTCCGGTTTGCAAAAAGAATCAAATCAAAGGAAGCAACGGAAGTCAAACGGCGAAAGGAAACAACTTCGTTTTACTAATATGAATCTAAGTCAAATTTTACAGAAGCAAAAACTTGTTTAAGTTGGTTAAACGGAAAGAGGGTTTCAAGACAAAACTCCAGGCGCTTGAATCGCCTGATTCCGATAAACGAGCGAAAAGTTATACTAAAACGAAAATCGGATCAGAAATCGCGATCAGAAAAATCACGGATTAAATCCGAGAAAAAGAAAAACGACGAACAGCCTAACGAACGAACGTTCGTTAACTGGATCTAAACGACGAACACGTTCATTAAAACGAACGAACGAGCGAACGCCCGCTATTTAACCTAAACCAAAAAAAACCAATCTAATAAACAAAATGGAAACTAAAAAAACCGGGAAAAACCGACGGAAAACCGAACGGTTTTCGAAAAAAACTGGCGGCACGGATTTCAAGACAACCTCGGGCGGCGGGTCGGGCGGTTCGTGAAGCTCGGTAAGGGCGGCGGCGGGAAGCGGCGGCGGCGGCCGGGCGCGAGGTCATGGGCTGGGTCAGCGCTGGGCGGCGCTATATAAAGCCTCGCCCGGAGGAGTCCGGGCCTAACACGGCCCGTAGGTCGGTTGCGTTTTTTTTAAATTAATTCCGCGCAGAAAAACAAACGAAAGAAATACTAAACGGACTCCAAAAATCCCGAAATAAATTTTCCCCGGCTTCTAAAATCAAGACGGACTATATGAACATTTATTTGGGGCCTAGATGCAATTTTGAAAAACGCACATTTTTCCTAAATTCAAATAAAATGACGAAAAACTCTAAAATAAAATCTTATTTGATTTTATTATTAAATCCTCAATATTTCTTTATTTTGGGAAAGTCATTTTATTCCCTCTCTCATATTTTGTAATAGAAATAATCGATGATAAAATAATTAAAATCAAATGATCCCATTTTCAAAATTTGAGATAAACTCAAATATGAAAATAACGAAATCCCCAACTCTCTCCGTGGGTCCTTGAGTTGCGTAAAATTTCTAGGATCAAAACCCAAGGCAATAAAAATATGATATGCATTGATGATCTAATGTATAACATTCCAAATTGAAAATTTGGGATGTTACACCATAACGGGCCATCAATAGGCCGTATTTCATGACGCTATGAAAACGGCCCAACGTATTAACGGACCACAAACGGGCCGATCAGAATTCACGGTGAATTTGGCCCACAAGCGAAAAAAATGACAAGAACGGGCCGTAAGTAAACGAATCGCCGAAATGAGCCCAAGAATAAATGGGCTCCGAGAAGGCCGAAAAGATAACATGGGTGAAACGACCCAGTGGAATAAGGCCGTTAATGGGTATAAAGTGATACACCGCTCATTACGCCGCCGATTTCACCACGGGCCGTTAATGGGTGTAAAGTGATACCTTTATTCATTACGGGCGCCTTTCACGGGCCGTTAATAGGCCAAGAGTTACATAGGGCCTCATATGGGCCGAAAGACGTCATGGGCCATAAATGGGCCAGAAGTGAAAACGGGCTGGAATCAAATTGGGTGGCCCAGATAACACTACTGGGCCTAATTCGGATAGGGCGTAACGGGCCTTGGGTTAGCGAGCTGTAAATGGGCTATATGCGAACAGGCCGTTAACAGGCTTTCCATGGGCCGGCCCACCATATTTTGACCAAGTCAAACGGGCCGGCCTTTTCACAGGAATAGGCCTCTGTTGGGTCGTGCCACGTGTCGATGTATCATAGGCGCCTTCCGTCCAATGAGTGGATGACATCTGTCCCAACGATGAGCACACACGTGTTTCCTCCAGCCAATGATGATTTTACACGTGGAAAATCCCCATTGATCGGGGTTGTTAACAGGTTATCGGATCCAAAACCCGACCCGATAGCTTAACGGCGTTCCGTTACGGTGGATGCCACGTGTCGGTCACCCTTGACGAAAGCACTTCTGTGACGCGCGATTTATCGTCATGGAAGTGGACACTTCCGTGATGATAATTTTGGTAATGTCATCAAACACTTCTACGACCGCACAAATATGACTATCTTGATTCTGTCATAAATTTTTCATGGATGTACATGCATGACAAAAAACGCGACCTACTGTGACAAACACGTATCATCACGGAAGTGTATTTTTTTGTAGTGATATGACAACCTCTTTCATCACACTTTTGTAAGAAGTAACTTTCATGGATTGTGTGCATCTTGTATGAGGTGGGTCCTGAACTCTAAGTGGTTGTGTCACCTTGATACCATTTATTGAGTAAATAAAGGCTCCTTTACCAAAATACTAATATAGGAAAGTACGAGCTGATAGAAACCAATCAATCTTAATCTATTTCTCATTGAACGGCATACGAATTAAGTTGGACCTCTGTAAATCCTGCAATATTTGATTCAATAATAAAATTTACTTTCCTCCACCACCCAGTCAAAACGTATGTAATTAAGATATGCATGAAACACTTTCTATGCTTGTAAATACATGACATTTAGGTATTAACGATCTCTATTATGCATTTCTGACCATTTTCTGTGCGTAAGCATTAGTGAAGTTAATATAATTGGGAATATTTTTGTGAATCTAATGATCTAATTAAGTCCTCTCTAATGCAGAAGAAAAATCATTTCAATTACCCCTCAGACTCGCATTTACTCCTTATGTTGCATCACCAACATATTTGCATCAAATAATAAAAAATACCGTATGTAGCTAAGTACCCTGGAAAACCAAGATATAATCTCAAACATGATTTTACATTTTCTATTCTTACTTATGTTGTGCAGATCTTACAACCACAATATTAGTAGGATTGTGGGATATATGCAAGAAACGATCGCTCCATTTGCAAATATATGGTGTTTTGGGTATACGGTCTCCGGTATCTAGCTTTGAGAATTATGTTTATTTGTATATGCAAGTGAATAAAAATGTGTGACTTATATTATGAACTGTTTTTTTTGGTATAAATCTAATAATATCATTTCCACATAACCCATTTATAGTGAAACTTTAAAAAATGTAAATGCATCTTTTCTTGTAGTCATGTATTTACAGACGGTGCTCATAGGTCGGGCCAAGGAGAAAGGCCTGGTAGGCGTTCTTGTCCCACATTTGGTGGATGGGGCGTTTCCATCCTACAATATGGTGACGACACGATCATATTCATGGAGCATGAACTTGCAAAAGCGAGAAATATGAAACTAGTATTATGCCTTTTTGAACAACTATTAGGTCTAAAGATTAATTTCCACAAGAGTGAATTATTTTGCTTTGGTAGGGCCAAAGAGGAACAAGATAACTATAAACAATTGTTCGGTTGTGAACTGGGGTCACTACCTTTCAATTACTTAGGTATTCCAAGTCACCATCGGAAATTAACTAATAAAGAGTGGAAATGTATCGAATATCGATTTGACAAAAAACTAAGCTGGTGGAAGGGTAAGCTTATGTCTTATGGAGGGCGGCTAGTGCTGATTAATTCAGTACTGACCAGTATGCCGATGTTCTTCCTATCTTTCTCTGAGGTACCTAAAGGGGTAAGAAAGAGATTAGATTTCTACCGTTCTCGTTTCTTCTGGCTGTCAGAGGAGGTTAAGACAAAATATCGCTTGGCAAGATGGGATATTATTTGTCGACCCAAAGACCAGAGGGTCTCGGGATTGAGAACCTCGAGATTAAAAATAAATGCTTGTTGAGCAAATGACTGTATAGGTTAGGAATCGAAAGGCATGTGGGCACAAATTCTACGGAATAAATACCTGCACTCTAAAACTCTGGCTCAGGTTACCGTAAGACCTACTGATTCACCATTCTAGAAGGGGCTCATGAGAATAAAAAGAGACTTTCTTCCATAGGGTGAAATTCGTTGTTGGGGACGAAACGACAACAAGGTTTTGGGAGGATACTTGGCTAGGCGAGGCACCGCTAGCCCTACAATACCCTACCCTGTATAATATTGTGCAACGTAAGGAGGATTACGTGGCTACAGTATTACAGACGGTACCTTTGAATATGCAGTTCCGACGGGCTTTAGTAGGGGAACGATAGACCTCCTGGCTACACTAGGTGCGTAGGTTGATGGACGTTCAGCTCTCAGCCCAAGCAGATGTCGTGCGTTGGAAGTTAACGGGGAATGAAGTGTTTTTGGTTAAATCTATGTACTTAGACCTCATTAATTCAGGCCCAATCCCAAGATCGATATACATTTGGAAAGTTAAGGTTCCCCTGCGCATCAAAATTTTCATGTGGTTTGTGCATAAGCAGGTCATTCTTACCAAAGATAACTTACTAAAGCGACGATGGGTCGGTAGTTCACGATGTTATTTTTGTGTTCATGACGAAACAATCCAACATTTATTCATTGATTGCCCTCTCGCAAAGTTACTTTGGCGATCAATCCATATAGCCTTTAATATAATACCTCCATCTACCATAGATGCGTTGTTTGGGATGTGGCTAAATGGAGTGCAACCAGGCATTGCGCCAAATATTCGGATTGGAATATGCGTACTTCTTTGGGCTATATGGAACTACAAGAACGATATGATTTTTAACAGATTTCATATTCTAAACTTCTTGCAGGTTCTTTAGAGCTACAACATGGATCCGTACGTGATTGCTACTCACTCCTACGGTCTCCAAGGAGCATTTGACTACTGGGTGCAACTGATGGGAGATGGTAGCACGGGTTATCTTCAAGCGATTTGGATGGCGATCGCATAATAGGATAGATCCTTTATGTCCACTTTATCCAACCGGTTGTGGCTTTGCTTTTTTTTAGCTTTTATTATTTTGTGCTCCTTCTGTGAGCTTTACTTCAGATAACAGACTTTGTTTTGGATAAACTCTTTTTCAATAATATGGCTGTACACATCTTTCGGATGCAGAGGCCGGGGGAAGTCCTCCTTTTCAAAAAGAATGTATTTACAGACGGATGCAGATCAGGATGGGGAAGTCCTCCTGCAACGAAAATCATGGAGGGGGATCTTGGCTGCTACGGTTCTGTTGGAGCGTGTAAAAACGAGCCCGCTTGCCGCGCCAAATACGTTTGTTGGGTGAACCAGCAGGTCCAGGCTGTCGCAACAAACATGTATGGTTGGTAAAAATAGATCTTTTCCTTGGTGCAGTGTGGTTAAAAAATCATTTCCTGCTCTACCATTTCTGCTGGGTGTATGTCACGTGCAGAAATCTCTGGGTGATCTCTATGTGTCTTTCTAGGTGATGTTTGGGCTGTTGTTTCTGAGTTTTTTTTTAAATGGAGGCAAAAGGAGAAAAAAAAAGTAGCCCAAGCAGACAACACGCGAAGGAGAAATGGTCATGTTGTTTCGTGTTCATTGATAACATGAGAAGGAAAGAGAAATGACACGCTGCAAACACACGGACACTGTGACAGCTGGTCCTTGCTATCAACGAACAGGATGTCGCCAAGATTCGTGCCAGAGACCATGTTACTTTTTGTATTGAAATGGCCAAAACATTTGTCCACGCCGTATAGCAGCGTATCAGGGTGATTTTTGCGACATAAAGTGATTGTGCCGAGTACACAAGTTGCAGTATCGTTGGACGGAGACAACAATCCCATGGTCGCCACGGGAGCCAGGCTCAGGGAAATCCAGTTTGCAGTCAAGAACACGCTCATGGTGTGCGTGCTGAGGCTTGCACTTTTTGCTGTTGCACACGGCAGACAACACGCAGCTGAAGTTCATATACGGCTAATCATCGGCTAGTGAAGCATGGCCCGCGACAAACCATGCTGAGCATGTACTAGCGCCGAAAGGCGGGGCGCCCGTACTAGTGCTTCTGTTGTCTATTTGGTTGAAATGGAGCAAAAGGTTCAACTTTACTGAAACGGATGCTATTTTCTTTGGATAGAAGAATTAGACGAAAGTGTTTATTGGATCAAATTTCTTCTTTTCTTCTGGTCGAAATGGAGTACGGAATTTATGTTTGTTGGGCGTATAATACTATTATTACTGACACAAGAACAACAGTTCAGAAACATACAAAGGGTGCGGACTGCTAGCTTAGAGGAACATAGCACACATGTGCATACACTGAGGGGGTGTTTGGTTCAGGGACTTTTTAGTCCCAGAGACTAAAAAAAGTCCCTAGGAACCAAACGGGAGGGACTTTTTCTACAGGGACTAGAAAAAGACTTTACTGAAGAGTTTTTTTTGATTAATCCCTGGGACTAGAAAAAGTCTAAGACTTCTGAACCAAACATCCCCTGAGTTGTTAGTATCACAGTTAATGAAACGATAGCTCAAACCTCAAAAGGACGCAAACCTAGAAACTCCATGAAAGTAATAATGACCTGTTTTTAGCAGGCGGACTGGGACTCAGCTTGGTCTTGCTTTCCATGGAGAAGCCACTGATGATGTATTTGCATATTCAGAAGATCCAGTCTCAGGTGCGTCTTGCTTTCCTGTCAAGATTCTCACGATCCTCCCGAGGAAATAACTGCTTTGCAGTGCAACTGTATCATAGAAAGAAGTGGCCCCAGATTAATATGTGTGGTTTTTTAATCCTATAATCTTTCGATAGGAAGTCATACTGACCTTTTTTGACTTTATTGCTAGTTGGTGAACCTTCAGTGCTTTTCTTTTTTCCTCCGTGTGGGATTTTTTCAGTGCAGGGAGCTTGTTAACATTTAACGAAGAAAGCAAGATCAGGTTTGCATTCTCTGTTAACTGCACTATAAATACACTCTAATTATCTATACCTCATGTTCTCTTGGTTGAAGCTTTCCGTTCTTTCGCAAACCAAAATCTGCTGGTGGCGGTGTTGCAATCTGACCAGCCTGTGCTGCATCACTCAGAACTAAGGCAGAGGAAGGGGACTGCCCAGCTGGATTTGGATTAGCCACAGTTCTAGATTAGCCACATGTTTTTGTAACCTGGACTTGAAAGTGACAATAATCGTTGTTGAAAGTTTTGCTACCTGGTGTCACGGTGACGATGTACTTCTTGCACACAAGGTCTGACATTTCGTGCGGTGTTTCTTCATTCCGTTCTCTTGTTTCTTCAAGCAGATAATCAGTCCCTTTTCCGATTATGATGTTACCTTTTCCAAACAATGTGAATTCTGCGAACTTAGGGCATCTACAACGCCGGGTGCTAGGCCTGGGCGCTAGGATAAATATCCTGCCCGATCGGCAGTTAGACTACAAAATCCCAGCGTCTAACCTAGCAGCAACGCAAAAGCTGGAGGCAGGCGCTTTGCCTTTTTCCCCCACAGCCATGCATGTAGCGATTGGTTTTTCTACTTGTTCTGCGATTAATTAGCGCCCCTCATTAGCGCCTGCCGTTGGGTCAGAAAACGCTAAGCTTCTTTCCTATTTTATGAGAATTATTTTTTTATTCCTAAGCGTCTACGCAGGCGCCCAGCAATGGAGATGCCCTTAGCATTTTTTTCCTTGTTCATATTGGCATCTATTCCATGTACGCTGTGTTTGGATGTCTGTATTCGAGACCTCTGTATTGAATTGGTTTCATTTCCAATTCGGAGAGGAAACTATAATGGACATGAATACAAATTCACGTGTTCGGTTGCTCATGGAATTGGGCCATGAATCTCAATACCAAATCATGTTCGGATGACATACTATGGAATTGCATATGCTTTGTGTTTTATGCATCAAATTTGTACAATTTATGAGTATAATTGAATGATCATATAGCAATAAAAATGAACAAATATATATTCTAGATAGAAAGGCATGACGACACCAAATAATATTCACACATGAATAGGAACAGTGATAAATTTCTAACAACAACAACAATAATTATGCGAACAGAGTGCAAAATTTTAACCAGACCACATACAACAACACGTAGTTCGGATATGTAGTTTCCAAACTCTCAGCAACAACAACACATAGTTCTAAATTTAACATCACCGCACTAGTTCAAATAGGTTCAAGTAGTTAAACAAGACAAGCTGAAAAGCAACATTTGGATAAATTTAAGGCAACACTAACAGCCAGGCCTTCCTCATTTCCATGGGCAACTCCATTAGAGCTTCAAACAAACGCTCATTAAGAATCAGCTTCCCATATGATCGCAACATGTCTGGCTCTGCCAAGTCTGGTATCAACTGAAGTGCAGCAAGAATTGCAGCAGGAGTGGTAGCTTTTGGCAGTGGAAGTGGATCAGTTGTCTTCAAAGCATGACTAGCATAAGATCTCAATCAGCATGACTAGCACACAACTTTTAGTCACATAACCATGCAGCTCATACCTTAACTCAGCCTCCGGGGTTCCACTTATCAAGAACACCTACAAAAAATGAACATGGGCTTTAATAATTCATTGGAAGCGAGAACAAGGGAAGAAACAGAACATGTTGGACATGGATGAGGGAAGAAACAGAACAACCGAAAAGAAAGAAGGGTGCAGGAGTGGAATAAGAAGATGGAAGAGGAAGGGAAGAAGATGGCAGAGGATAAGGGATGAAGAAGATAGGCGGGATGGAGGGCTTCTTTGAGCAAGATGGCCGGGATGGAAGGCGCCCGGCCGATGGAAGGATGGAGGCCGCCGGCAGCGACACAGCGGATCTGTGGTCACGGCCGGCCAAGCAGAGAAGGAGCGCTGAGGGAGGGAAAGGGCAACCATGGGCTTGAAGCCCGCCACGCCAGAGAGAGAGGAGGAGGAGGTCCATGGTGGGGGTGGGGATGAATACCTGCCACGGCCGCTTCCAAATTGCCTCATGAGGAGGAAAGGGCAGTCGAGCGAGCCTGTCTCCAAACGTTATCTTTTTGCGGGACTAGGTCAATTCGAGCGAAATCGAGGCAAAGAGCTACAGATCAGCGGGAGGGCTGCGCGCGTGGATGAAATTTCAGCTCTGTATTGGGCCCGTTTTCGTTCCCTCGATTCGGTATACATCCAAATGCCTGAATTGGCAGGTAGCCAATACCATATCCAATTCGAAGGCCCTAATTCAGACATCCGAACGCAGTGGTAGTGTATTCTCTCTGTATATAAAAGCAACTGTCAGTTTACTAATATGGTTGAATTGTTGGTTAATGGCAGACAGAGGGAAATAAGAGGAGTAAATTGCATAAAACCAACACTTTGAGGGTTAGGTTTGCGAAAAACACTAGGATACAGTTTCTCTGCCGAAAACACTACATCTTGTGTAATTGTTTTGCAAAAACCACTGATCGACGGATTTGGCTCGGTTAAGTGTGTTTATGACAGATGGGGGCCTTTTTTTGCTGATGTGGCATAACGCTTTGCCAAAAAGAGCCCTAGATGGGTCAAAAAGCATAAACACCCCCAACATCCTTTTCCCGTACCGCCCAGGCCCTTGCCCCGTCTCCCTGGACAAACCGTTCGTCCACCTCGCTCCCGCAGCGTTCCTCGAACTCGGTGGCGTCGGTCACCACCACGCACGCGCCGCTGCCGCCGGTCGACTGCGCACGCCATGCCGGCCTCGATAACAGGCGGGTAAGGGCCCACCTCGAGCCAGCCCCGGCGCTCCCCGCTCCACTCCACCATGGTGGTGGTGCCCTCGATGCACCACACACGACCGTGCACCACCCGTGAGCCGCCGACGCTGGTGCGCGCACATGCTCCAGGTGCCGCCGCCTCCCGGCGAGGGATCCCGCGCAGTCGCCCCAATTTGGCCCCCACGGCCGCCACCTCGTCCGGATCCGGTGAGGGATGCCGCGCCGCCGCCCCGATTTGACCTCCCGCGCGAGTAGATGCCCAGAGTGGGCTGCCGAATCCCGTGAGGGATGCCGCGCCACGGCCCCGATTTGGCCTGCAGCGCGAGGAGCCGCCCAACGCTGGCTGCCGGATCCGGCGAGGGTTGCCGCTCCCTCCCCCCGATTTGGCCTCTTGCGCGAGCAGGAGCCCAGCGCCGGCTGCGTTGACCGCCTCAACCTGTGGCGAGGATGCACATGGGCTGATTACATTTTTTCTTTTTGATTTAGGGGTGTCTATGTAAAATATATGGACTAGTTTGTAAAATTATATTAAAATTAACCTATCTCGAAATGTTACGCCACATAGGCAAAAAAGGGCCTCATCTGTCATAAACACGCTTAACCGAGCCAAATCCGCCTTTCAGTGATTTTTGCAAAACAATTACACAAGATGTTGTGTTTTTTGCCGAGAAACTGTATCCTAGTGTTTTTCGCAAACCTAACCCTCAAAGTGGTGGTTTTATGCAATTTACTCAATGAAGAGACATGGTGGGCAAGACTTTGTATTTGGTGGATGCAGAATGGATATGTGCTAACAGTGAATATTTACCATTAAACTCATCTATGGACATGCCAGCACATGGAATCATAACGGGCTTACCATGGACCATCGTTGTAATCTGTCTGCATTGAGAGCATCCGCAAATTTCCCCCAGAGCGTCACAACTATGGATGGTCTGAAAATAAATACAGTTGATTTGTTTGAGAGACGATGTAAAATAAAGAAAGTATATGGGGGGCACGTGCTGTCCATCTGTGATGTGAACTTGTCGCCAATGTAAAGTAAGGCTCATTAACCATTGATTTAGTAATTCTTCTCATCACAAAACTCTGTGATATGAACTTAGCATAGTCCTTCTATCCATCTGTGGAACATTTCAATGTTTTTTCAGCAAGCAACTTTATGACGTACTGAACTGAAAATAATATAGAATACCACTGTGTTAGTACAGACCAGTTAAGGCTACTCCAGTGAGGCCATCTTAACCACAATCGAGCAAAAAAATAATTGTAGTAGTATCATACCGTTTATTTTTGTTCTCTCTAGAAGTTCTGTAGTAGAAGATTTATATTAGCTACTAAATCTTGTAGTAGTATCACTCCATTTATTTTTGTTCTCTATAGAAGTTCTGTAGTAGAAGATTTATATTAGCCACTAAATCCAACATGTAACATGATATGCATGCATATATATGATACCTAAGGTGGAATTGCATTCAGACACAAAGATCTGGAAAGATGGACATGGAAAGAAAATACCAAATTTGAATTAGTTAAGTGATATTCAGATTTCTTACAAACTAAAACTACAAAATCACATTACCATGTGTCTGGAATCCTGGAACAATATTGATCCCTGGTTAGCAGAGGCCAAATCGTAGAAACTGTTCGGGCAGTCAAACATCCCACATGAGCAAATAGCCGAATTTTCATAAGCAGCACCTGTAATAGAGGGAAAAGGAAAAGCCCTTGAAAGAAATATTTCTCTTTTCTACATGATAAGTATGAATACCTAAGGCGCACAATAAAACCAACAGAAATAAGGAAGAAGTAACAAATTACAAAAACTAGTAATTTGTATGTGCTTTGCACATTAGATTATTATGTGCGGTCACAACACTAAATCATTTAAATGTAAATTAAATTTCCAATGTTATAATAAAATTATCATGCCGTTTTCAAAAGTATATTTGTGTTTTTCAGTGGGAACTCATGGATTTATTTTTTACTATCCGTATCAAATCACGGTAGCATAATGAATTTATATATAAAGAATGCATCACAAAAACATATACTTTTATTCCAAAAGAAATGTTATTGGCGTGTTTGTGAAATCTTTTCAAATTCAAAATTGAAATATTGATGTTATAACATTTCACCTTTCCAAACCTTTAACTCAGCGTTTTCTTATAAACTCTAAATAATTTTAAATAATTTAACGGCCCGCTAAGAAAAATAAAGTAAAATCTAAACCTAATTTCTTTTACTGGTTGTTTGAATACTTTTCCTCAATGAACAACAATATTGCCATGCGTACACTTTTTTCTACAGCATACTAATTTTTTTGGGAAAAATGCTTCCGTAAATGCATTCAACAGTACTAATGTGAGGAGCAAATTGCTACTGCACTAATATAGGCTGCTAGTCTCTACGTGCACACTTCTTTAGATTCTTCTAGTCGATACGGGAGTACTACCTTGTCTAACAGTAATAATCTCAAATCTCATGTGATGTATGCTTCTATTCGTAAGTTGCATTCCATATTACATCTCACCTATTACTTTCAGCTCTACGCTATATATTATGATGCAACCTTCCTCTTACACAACAAGACATCGAGTTAGGAATGAGACACACAAACCACCTTGTGCTGCTCGATCAATTCCACACACATA
Organism: Aegilops bicornis; assembly: GCA_021605145.1. Classification (NCBI taxonomy): domain Eukaryota; kingdom Viridiplantae; phylum Streptophyta; class Magnoliopsida; order Poales; family Poaceae; genus Aegilops; species Aegilops bicornis. The sequence goes on along the minus strand of CM038675.1, from coordinate 164,129,162 downwards.
TAGCTAGGAATGAAGTGCACCAGGAATACTTTGAGCATGATAAGTTAATCACCGATGTGACCACTAATGATCTCCGGGATCAAAATCTGCATCAATTTGTCAGCGCGCCATTCGATCCCAAGACTAAGGTTTAGGCTGTTGCCGAAAAATTTATCGGGTGTTGCGACGACGAAGTGTCGAACGATCAAGCTGATTCATATGAGAACTGGTCTGTGCATATCAACACAACTCCTCCATGGAAAATCATCGATGGGAATCTTGGCTGCAACGACTTTGCTGGGGGTTGTGGTAGGCCCCTGCAGCCGGCGAGGCAAATATCACCGCACTTGGTCCGACAGGTCGCAAACCACACCCGTGCCCCGACCATGGAACACCTAGAGATCATGATTTAGGTCCCACGGTCATGAAGGGTGGGCACTCGAGACAGCTAAAAGTGCGCTTGGGATTTGGTTTTTTTATTACCATCTGGACACAACTAGCTGGCAGTCGTTCTCATGAAGGGCACACCCAAATAAATGAAGTTACTGTCAGAATCCTCTCAAAAAGTCTTCTAAGTCAAATTTTTTGTTTAATAAATATCTCCGGGCAACTCACGCCAGCATCTCTAGCAACTAACTATTATGCGTTGGGCGAGTCTTTGACAAAAGAAAATCCAACACTCTCAAGAACGGATCCCTGGGCAACTCATGGCATCATCTCTAGCAACTAACTATCTGTGTTGAGCAAGTTTTGAACACTTTCTGCTCAAATCATCCATGATTGTAGCTTAGGGTGTAAGTAGTGGGCAACTCATGGCATCATCTCTAGCAACTAACTATCTGTGTTGAGCAAGTTTTGAACACTTTCTGCTCAAATCATCCACGATTGTAGCTTAGGAGCGTGTCTGCCAGACAATGTTGCCTCATGGTCTGTGGTGTAGGAAATGCGTTATCTTCTGAGTGGGCCCCTTCTGCTGGTTGGGCCGTTTTCGTTCTGCCAAGGCCCAAGGCTCATCGCTATCCGCTCCTCTCCCGATTGAGAGACACCTGAGATGGGGAGTTCCTATGCGCCGCTCGTTTCGGCGAATTGCCTAGCGGGACGCACAGGTGCGACTCCAGCTGGGCCGGCCCATTAGCTTTTATTCGTAAGTTGCATTCCATATTACATCTCACCTACCACTTTCAGCTCTACGCTATATATTGTGACGCAACCTTCCTCTTACACAACAAGACATCGAGTTAGGAATGGGACACACAAACCACCTTGTGCTGCTCGATCAATTCCGCACATGTATAGCTAGGAATGAAGTGCACCAGGAATACTTTGAGCATGATAAGTTAATCACCGATGTGACCACTAGTGATCACCGGGATCAAAATCTGCATTAATTTGTCAGCGCGCCTTTCGATCCCAAGACTAAGGTTTAGGCCGTTGCCGAAAAACTCCTCGGGTGTTGCGAAGATGAAGTGTCGAACAATCAAGTTAATTCACATGGAAACGGGTCTATGCATATCAACACAACTCCTCCATGGAAAATCATGGATGGGAATCTTGGCTGCAACGACTTTCCTGGGGTTGTGGTAGGCCCCTGCGGCCGGCGAGGCAAATATCATCGCACCTGGTCCGACAGGTCGCAAACCACACCCGTGCTCCGACAATGGAACACCTAGAGATCATGATTTAGGTCCCACAGTCACGAAGGGTGTGCACTTGAGACAGCTAAAAAGTGCGCTTGGGATTTGGTTTTTTTATTACCATCTGGACGCAGCTAGCTGGCAGTCGTTCTCATTAAGTGCACACCCAAATAAATGAAGTTACTGTCAGAATCCTCTCAAAAATTCTTCTAAGTCAATTTTTTTGTTTAATAAATATCTCCGGGCAACTCACGCCAGCATCTCTAGCAACTAACTATTATGCGTTGGGCGAGTCTTTGACGAAAGAAAATCCAACACTCTCAAGAACGGATCTCCGAGCAACTCATGGCATCATCTCTAGCAACTAACTATCTGTGTTGAATTTTTTTAAAAAAATTATCTGTGTTGAGCAAGTTTTGAACACTTTCTGCTCAAATCATCCATGATTGTAGCTTAGGATGTAAGTAGTGCGCAACTCATGGCATCATCTCTAGCAACTAACTATCCGTGTTGAGCAAGTTTTGAACACTTTCTGCTCAAATCATCCATGATTGTAGCTTAGGATGTAAGTAGTGGGCAACTCATGTCATCATCTCTAGCAACTAACTATCTGAGTTGAGCAAGTTTTGAACACTTTCTGCTCAAATCATCCATGATTGTAGCTTAGGATGTAAGTAGCATGTCTGCCAGACAATGTTGCCTCATGGTCTGTGGTGTAGGAAATGCGTTATCTTCTGAGTGGGCCCCTTCTGCCGGTTGGGCCTTTTTCGTTCTGCCAAGGCCCAAGGCTCGTCGCTATCCGCTCCTCTCCCGACCGAGAGACACCTGAGATGGGGAGTTCCTATGCGCCGCTCGTTGCGGCAAATTGCCGAGCAGGACGCACAGGCGCGACTCCAACTGGGTCGGCCCATGCTCGAGGGAGGGATCGAACAAGGACCTCACGTTGCTCTCATGCGAGTCTAGCCAAGAGGATAGATAAGCTTCCCTGGTTTCCTATGGCGAGCGATGCTACAAGTAATGTAGATCCGAACATTTTATCAAATTCCGAACGCGATCATTATTTTGAAAAAGTGTTTTTTCTTAAAAAAGCAAACACTTTTCAAATTTGAGAAGGAAAATAAATAGCTCGAACATTATTGGAATATGTGATTTTTTTAAACGGAACACTTTTATGAAAATCACTAACATTTTTTGAACTCTGAATAAAAATTTGGAAACACGAATATTTTGGATCCGTGAACAATTTTTGAACCAAGAACATTTTTCCAAATTCAGAACAAAAATATGAAAACAAAAACATTTTTTAAAAAATTGAACATTTATTGAGAAACATGAACAGTTTTAATGAAATCAAGATTTTTTTAAACTATTAAATATTCTTAAAAATCAAAAAAGGAACAGGAGAAGATAAGCAGAAAACCGAAAAAGAATATGAAAATTTCAAATTTCAAAACAAATTATGGATAGGCGAATATTTTTTAAAAATTTTAAAAAATGGAAACTCCAGAACAAAATTGGAAAATGTAAACATTTTGAAAAATTGGTGAACATTTTTTGAAATTCCGAAACAAAAATAGAAACAGATACATTTTTTAAAATTGCGAACAAATTTTGAAATGGAAACAAACAACCGAACAAAATTGGAAAACATGAACATTTTCTTAAAATTGCGAATGAATTTTGAAAGAGGAAAAATATTTCAAACTCCTGAACAAAATTTGAAAATGTGAACATTTTTATAAAAAATGGAGATTACTTGAAAGGTGAACTTTTTTTTGTAAATATGCGAACATTTTTATAAAGAAAATGGAGAATTGCCTTTTGATTTGTGAAAAAAATAATAATAACAGGAACATTTTTTTAATTTCTGAACATCTTTTTGAATTTTTGAACCAAATTCTCAAGAACAAGAAAGAGAAAAAGAAAGTTATTACAAAAAAAATTAAGTAAAGAAACATAAATACTGAAAAAATTTATTTTTTTGGAAACCCAAACATTTTCTGAAACTACGGAAGAAATTTGAAAACGTGAACAATTATTGGAAACACAAACATTTTTTGAAAAATGAGAAAGTTTTGAAACTCCCAAATTTTTGTAAATGAAAACTTTTTTATAAATTTGTGAAGAAAAACATGAATATTTTCGGAAACAAAACAAAAAAAAGAAAGAAGAAGAAACAGAAAAAGATGATAAAATAGAAAAAAAGAGGAAAAAAAGAAATTGAGACAGCAAAAAACTGGTTCAGGAACCTCCTAGAAAGTTCCCAAAACCGAAGAAAACCGGTTCAGGAACTCCTGGAAGGTTCCCAAAACTGGGATGGCTGAGCGGTGGGCGGGCCGCCCCAAGTCATCCCTCGTTGGCGAACCTCTGTGTGAAAGCTCGACAACTTGATGCAGCGTGCGTCAAGTAGGATTTTCCCCTGAGATGATCGGACGTCGTGTAATGGTGTGCACTCGCAAACGTCAATTAGCACAACTGCACTAATTAGAATTTGGGTTTTCCTATTTATGTGAATCAAACAACTAATTCTGCTGATTTGTGTGTTTTAACAATTCTCTATTTTGCATATGTAATACTACCATATTCCTATGTTAGTTCATGTTCTTTTTGTTTTTAAAATCATGTGAATAAAATAGGCCCTAGATGATGCATGTCACTTGGTTCAAATATGAACGCAATTAAGTACCGAATAGAGCAAAAAAGATCAACATGTTCTTATGATTTCCTTCTTTGTCTTCCCACAACCTCATATCGAGTTGGATATGGCATGCCAGCCCGTTGCCCTATCTCTGCCGACAATGTTCCTGGTTGGAGATGACTTCGGAGAGGAGTTCAGATTTCTCTCACATAGAGTAGGTGTAGTTTATGTCGTGCCTTAGGTGTGTACGACGAGATGCCAGTAGGGAGGACATCGTTAGAACAACCGAGACGCCTCCGGTGCATTGCAATCGCCATCTTTCTCTTTTTGGTGCTCTAGTGGTTGGAGGAGGTGTGCCATTGGCACTTCCATAAATAAGCTCACCCAGATCTGCAGATGAGTGTGTCGCTGTACTTGTTTTTCTCGAACCGACGTGTTGGAAGAAGGAAAGAAGTGGAAGGGGAAAGGCTCCATCTATATAGATCTACAATGACAATTCGTTCCTGGTGCACATCAGTAGGAGGGCCCCTGAAGGAGCTACTATGACCACCTATGACCTTCTTTCCTCACAAAGATTGGGGATTTAAGGTCTGTTTGGTTTGATCTCTTGCATGCCCTGGAATTGTCCCTATGTCTCCGAGATGGTTGTTTGGTTGATGCCCTGTAAAAAAGTGAGCTTGCCTGGCCTGGACTCATTGCATTCTAATTAGCCTGGGTTGTCCTTCAGGCACTGTAATTAGTCTGGGTCAGGCGACTAAATTCGGACGCCTGGGCATGTGGCCCCGGACTAAACAGCAGTCTCATGGAGATATTCTATTGAACAGTTGGTCCACTAAGTGTACTGATGGGACATTGACGCTTTACTAGGCTAGAAACCGAACCAAACAATTCAACGCCACATTAGCCTGGCCAGGCACAAAATCTCAACGGCAGACTTCCACGCCTGGTAGCACCTGCACAACACAAGGGCCAGGGCACAAACCAAACTGACCCTTAGAGCATCTTCACTCGTTCAACTCCCTTAGGGACTTGAAATAGTGCCTCCTAGGGGCGAGCCGGCGTTATTTTCATCGTGGGGGCGGTCGGGTTCCCACTCGCCACCCCAAGTTGGCCCCCAGACGCTTTAAAAAAAGTAGTTTGGCTGAATTTGGACGAAATTTGGGCGAAATAGGACGATATTCATTCATATTCATATTTGTACATAATTTGAAAGACATAACCTTAAAAAAACCTAAAACTACGCCCAAACTAGGCCACCACCCGCCGCCGCTGTCCTGAACCTTCTACATGCTGAGGAGATTGTAGAAGGCGGTGTAGTCGCCGCCATCATCGTCCTGCACGCCGTCGCCGTCCTCGCTGCAGCCCTGCCCTGGGTCGCCTTGACAGACAGGCTTGGTGGGCGGCGGTGCCTCGTCGTAGCTGTCCTCGAGGACGATGACGCCACCCTCGTCGCGGCCGCGGAGCCGAGCTCCTCGAGGGTGCGGCACTGACGCTCAATCTCCTCGCAGACGTAGTCGTCCCGCGCCCATTTACCGAAAAAGGCTTTCGCCCCGCTTTATAAATAAAGCAAACCGCCAAAGAGCACACATACAAGGACTAGTCCACACACACACACAAGTCTTACAAAAAAGTACAAAGGTTCTGCTGAGGGCACAGCTCAACAAGCCTAGGAAAATAACAAGAAAACAGCCGGCGAAGAGATCGCCTAGTCTGGTTCCGGCAGAGGCAACGAGGGCGGCAGCGACAGACGGGCGGTCATCGAGCGGAGGTCGGTGATGAAGGCGGAGATGGCGTTGCGGTCCTGAGGGCGGCCGCCAAAGCTGCAAGAAACCCATTTGAGGGTGGTCTCGACGGCGGCGGACATGTCGACGTGCTCCTGTTTCACGACGATGGGCGGCGTCCCCGGCTCCCTCTTCGGCCTAACCAGGCAAAAATGGCCGCAGAGAGGAGGGGAAGGCTCGCGATGGCCCTCGTTTATGATAAGGCCGCCGCCATGGCCGCGCCGACGCTCCAGCGTTTCCACGGGCTCAGCCTTGACGGGCTCGGGCTTGATGGTGGCGAGCAGCGCCGTGCCAGAGGAGCGGGAGGAGGAGGAGGAGGAGCTGCCCGCCATGCGCCTCGGCAGCCAAGATCTGCCGCTGCGGCGGGAGATCGGGGTCGCTAGGGGCATCGGGTACTCGATCGGCGGCTCATTGCCGCCCTTGAGGTGCTCGAGGACGACGTGGAGAGTACGCCTGGGGACGCCCCACCACAGGCGGCGGCCGTTGGCGTTGTGGCGTCCCTGTACCGGCGCATTGTTGGTGGAGGCGAGCTGCTACCCGTGGCGCCGCCGAAAGTACTCCATCCAGAACGTGTGGTTGCCGGCCGCGTACTCCGCAAGAGCCCGCACCTCCTCTGGCAGGGAGACCCGAACGTGATCGATCTCAGCGTGGCGGCGGTCAGTGTCGGTCGGCGGCGGGGGAATAGGGACGCCTCCGGCGCTGAGCCTCCATGAGCCTGGCATGCGCATGTCTGGCGGCACCGGGTAGTTCACCTCATGGAGAAGGTACGCCTCCCACTCGTGGAGGTGGCGACGGCCAAAGCTGTTGGCCGCAGCTCCACCTCCGGGGTATCGCTCGCCCATCGTGGAGGGAGGAGAGAGGGGGGGAGTGATACGTCTCCAACGTATCTATAATTTTTGATTGTTCCATGCTATTATATTACCCGTTTTGGATGTTTATGGGCTTTACTTTACACATTTATATCATTTTTTGGACTAACCTACTAACCGGAGGCCCAGCCTGTATTGCTGTTTTTTTGCCTATTTCGGAATTTCGAAGAAAAGGAATATAAAACGGAGTTCAAACAGAATGAAACCTTCGGGGCGTGATTTTTGGAGCGAACGTTATCCGGAGAGGACTTGAGTGCAAGTCAAGAAGCGGTCGGCGGCCATGAGGGTGGAGGGCGCCCCCCTATTAGGCGCGCCCCCTATCTCGTGGGCCCCTCAGGCGTCCACCGACCTACTTCTTCCTCCTATATATACCCACGTACCCCGAGAACATTAAAGGCGACCACGAAAAACTATTCCCACCACCGTAACCTTCTGTATCCGCGAGATCTCATCTTGGAACCTTCGTCGGCGCTCCGCCGGAGGGGGAATCGACCACGGAGGGCTTCTACATCAACACCATAGCCCCTCCGATGAGTTGTGAGTAGTTTACCACAGACCTTCGGGTCCATAGTTATTAGCTAGATGGCTTCTCCTTTTTTTTGGATCTCAATACCATGTTCTCCTTGATCTTCTTGGAGATCTATCCAATGTAACTCTTTTTGCGTTGTGTTTGTCGAGATCCAATGAATTGTGGGTTTATGATCAAGTTTATCTATGAGAAATATTTGAATCTCCTCTGAATTCTTTTGTGTGTGATTAAGTTATTTTTGCAAGTCTCTTCGAATTATCAGTTTGGTTTGGCCTACTAGATTGATCTTTCTTGCAATGGGAGAAGTGCTTAGCTTTGGGTTCAATCTGGCGGTGTCATTTCCCAGTGAGAGCAGGGGCAACAAGGCACGTATTGTATTGTTGCCATCGAGGATAAAAAGATGGGGTTTATATCATATTGCATGAGTTTATCCCTCTACATCATGTCATCTTTCTTAATGCGTTACTCTGTTCTTTATGAACTTAATACTCTAGATGCATGCTGGATAGCGGTCGATGTGTGGAGTAATAGTAGTAGATGCAGGCAGGATTCGGTCTACTTGTCACGGACGTGATGCTATATACATGATCATGCCTAGATAATCTCATAATTATTCACTTTTCCATCAATTACTCGACAGTAATTTGTTCACACACCGTAATACTTATGCTATCTTGAGAGAAGCCACTAGTGAAACCTATGGCCCCCGGGTCTATCTCTTATCATATAAGCTTTCAATCTACTTTTATTTGCATCTTTACTTTTCCAATCTATATTATAAAATACTAAAAATATATTTATCTTATCATACTATCTCTATCAGATCTCATTTTCGCAAGTGGCCGTGAAGGGATTGACAACCCCTTTATTGCATTGGTTGCGAGCTTTGTTTGTTTGTGTAGGTGTGTGGGACTTTTGAGGAGCCTTCTACTGGATTGATACCTTGGTTCTCAAAAACTGAGGGAAATACTTACGCTACTATTGCTGCATCACCCTTTCCTCTTTAAGGAAAACCAACGCAAGCTCAAGACGTAGCAAGAAGGATTTCCGGCGCCGTTGCCAGGGAGGTCTTCGCTCAAGTCAAGACATACCAAGTACCCATCACAAACTCATCTCCCTGGCATTTACATTATTTGCCATTTGCCTCTCGTTTTCCTCTCCCCCACTTCACCCTTGCCGTTTTATTCGCCCTCTCTTTCCCAATCCTCTCCTCTCTCTTTCGTTTGGCTTTTTGTTTGCTTGTGTGTTGGATTACTTGTCGCCATGGCGCAAGATAATACCCAATTGTGTGATTTCTCCAATACCAATAATAATGATTTCCTTAGTACTCCGATTGCTCCTGTTAATGATGTTGAGTCTTGTGAAATCAATACTTCTTTGCTGAATCTTGTTATGAAAGATCAGTTCGCCGGCCTTCCTACTGAAGATGCCACTACCCATCTAAACAACTTTGTTGATTTGTGTGAGATGCAAAAGAAGAAAGATACGGATAATGATACTGTTAAATTGAAGTTATTTCCGTTTTCACTTAGATATCGTGCTAAAGTTTGGTTTTCGTCTTTGCCTAAAAATAGTATTGATTCTTGGAACAAGTGCAAAGATGCTTTTATCTCTAAATATTTTCCTCCCGCTAAGATCATCACTCTTAGGAACGATATTATGAATTTTAAACAACTTGATCATGAGCATGAGCATGTTGCCCAATCTTGGGAAAGAGTGAAATTGATGTTTCAAAATTGCCCTACTCATGGTTTGAATTTATGGATGATCATACAAAAAATTTATGCCGGATTGAATTTTGCTTCTAGAAATCTTTTAAATTCGGCTGCGGGAGGCACGTTTATGGAAATCACTTTAGGAGATGCTACAAAACTCCTTGATAATATTATGGCTAATTATTCTCAATGGCACACTGAAAGATCTACTAGTAAAAAAGTGCATGCTATAGAAGAAATTAATGTTTTGAGTGGAAAGATGGATGAACTTATGAAATTTTTTGCTACTAAGAGTGCTCCAATTGATCCCAATGATATGCCTTTGTCTACTTTGATTGAGAATAATAATGAATGTATGGATGTGAGTTTTGTTGGTAGGAATAGTTTTGGAAACAATGCTTATAGAGGAAACTTTAATCCTAGACCGTTCCCTAGTAATTCCTCTAATAATTATGGAAATTCCTACAATAATTCTTATGGTAATTTTAATAAGATGCCCTCTGATTTTGAGAATAGTGTGAAAGAATTTATGATCTCCCAAAAGAATTTTAATGCCTTGCTTGAAGAAAAATTGCTCAAAGTTAATGATTTGGCTAGGAACATTGATAGACTTTCGCTTGATGTTGATTCTCTGAAACTTAGATCTAGTCCTCCTAAGAATGATATCAATGAGTCTCTCAAAGCTATGAGAATTTCCATTGACGAGTGCAAAGAAAGAACCGCTAGATTGTGTGCTAATAAAGATTGTTTTGTAAAGGCGTGTTCTTCTAGTTTCCACGAAAATAATGATCAAGATCTTAAATTTATTGATGTGTCCCCTATTAAATCTTTGATTTACAATATGAATCTTAATAATGATGGGACTGGAGATGAGTCAACTTTAGTTAAAAGGCGTCCCAATGATTCGGAGTTTTTAGATCTTGATGCTAAATTTGGTAAAAGTGGGATTGGAGAGGTCAAGACTTTAAATAGCATTGAACCCACTATCTTGGATTTCAAGGAATTTAATTATGATAATTGTTCTTTAGAAGGTTGTATTGAAGGAAATATGCCCTAGAGGCAATAATAAAGTTATTATTTATTTCCTTATTTCATGATAAATGTTTATTATTCATGCTAGAATTGTATTAACCGGAAACATAATACATGGGTGAATACATAGACAAACATAGTGTCACTAGTATGCCTCTACTTGACTAGCTTGTTGATCAAAGATGGTTGTGTTTCCTAGCCATAGACATGAGTTGTCATTTGATTAACGGGATCACATCATTAGAAGAATGATGTGATTGACTTGACCCATTACATTAGCTTAGCACTTGATCGTTTAGTATGTTGTTATTGCTTTCTTCATGACTTATACATGTTCCTATGACTATGAGATTATGCAACTCCTATTTACCGGAGGAACACTTTGTGTGCTATCAAATGTCACAACATAACTGGGTGATTATAAAGGAGCTCTACAGGTGTCTCCGAAGGTACATGTTGAGTTGGCGTATTTCGAGATTAGGATTTGTCACTCCGATTGTCGGAGAGGTATCTCTGAGCCCTCTCGGTAATGCACATCACTATATGCCTTGCAAGCAATGTGGCTAATGAGTTAGTTGGGGATGATGCATTACGTAATGAGTAAAGGGACTTGCCGTTAACGAGATTGAACTAGGTATTGAGATACCGACGATCGAATCTCGGGCAAGTAACATACCGATGACAAAGGAAACAACGTATGTTGTTATGCGGTTTGACCGATAAAGATCTTCGTAGAATATGTAGGAGCCAATATGAGCATATAGGTTCCGCTATTGGTTATTGACCGGAAACGTGTCTCGGTCATGTCTACATAGTTCTCGAACCCGTAGGGTCCGCACGCTTAAGGTTTCGGCGATGCTTATATTATGAGTTTATGAGTTTTGATGTACCGAAGGAGTTCGGAGTCCCGGATGAGATCGGGGGCATGACGAGGAGTCTCGAAATGGTCGAGACATAAAGATCGATATATTGGACGACTATATTCGGACTTCGGAAAGGTTCCGAATGATTCGGGTATTTATCGGAGTACCGGAGAGTTACGGGAATTCGTCGGGGAGAAGTATTGGGCCTTATTGGGTCATACGGGAAAGACAGAGGGGCTGCCTAGGGCAGGCCGCGCCCCCCCCCCCAAGGCCTAGTCCGAATTGGACTAGGGGGAGGGGCTGCGCCCCCTCCTTCCTTCCCTTCACTCTTCCCCTTCCTTCTCTCCTACTCCTACTAGGAAAGGAGGAGTCCTACTCCCGGTGGGAGTAGGACTCCCCCTTGGCGCGCCCTCCTCCTTGGCCGGCCGCCTCCCCCCTAGCTCCTTTATATACGGGGGCAGGGGGCACCCCAGAGATACAACAATTGATCTCTTGATCTCTTAGCCGTGTCGGTGCCCCCTCCACCATAGTCCTCGATAATATTGTAGCGGTGCTTAGGCGAAGCCCTGCGTGATAGAACATCAAGATCGTCACTGCGCCGTCGTCTTGTAACTCTTCCCCGACATTCTACCGGATCGAGTATGGGATCGCCATCGAGCTGAACGTGTGCTAGAACTCGAGGTGCCGTAGTTTCGGTGCTTGATCGGTCGGGCTGTGAAGACGCGTTTACTACATCAACCGCGTTGTTATAACGGTTCCGCTTTCGGTCTACGAGGGTACGTGGACAACACTCTCCCCTCTCGTTGCTATGCATCTCCATGATCTTGCGTGTCCGTAGGAATTTTTTTGAAATTACTACGTTCCCCAACAGTGGCATCAGAGCCCAGGTTTTATGCGTAGATGTTATATGCACGAGTAGAACACAAGTGAGTTGTGGGCGATACAAGTCATACTGCTTACCAGCATGTCATACTTTGGTTCGGCGGTATTGTTGGATGAAGCGGCCCGGACCGACATTACGCTGCACGCTTACACGAGACTGGTTCTACCGACGTGCTTTGCACACAGGTGGCTGGCGGGTGTCTGTTTCTCCAACTTTAGTTGAACCGAGTGTGGCTACGCCCGGTCCTTGCGATGGTTAAAATAGCACTAACTTGACGAACTATCGTTGTGGTTTTGATGCGTAGATAAGAACAGTTCTTGCTCAGCCCGTAGCAGCCACATAAAATTTGCAACAACAAAGTAGAGGACGTCTAACTTGTTTTTGCAGGGCATGTTGTGATGTGATATGGTCAAGACGTGATGTTATATTTTATTGTATGAGATGATCATGTTTTGTAACCGAAGTTATCGGCAACTGGCATGAGCCATATGGTTGTCGCTTTATTGTATGAAATGCAAACGCCTTGTAATTTCTTTACTTTATCACTAAGTGGTAGCGATAGTCGTAGAAGCAATAGATGGTGTAAACGACAACGATGCTACGATGGAGATCAAGGTGTCGCGCTGGTGACGATGGTGATCACGACGGTGCTTCGGAGATGGAGATCACAATCACAAGATGATGACGGCCATATCATATCACTTATATTGATTGCATGTGATGTTTATCCTTTATGCATCTTATTTTGCTTTGATTGACGGTAGCATTATAACATGATCTCTCACTAATTATCAAGAAGTGTTCTCCCCGAGTATGCACCGCTATGAAAGTTCTTCGTCTTTGAGACACCACGTGATGATCGGGAATGATAGGCTCTACGTTCAAATACAACGGGTGCAAAACAGTTGCACACGCGGAATACTCAGGTTAAACTTGACGAGCCTAGCATATACAGATATGGCCTCGGAACACGGAGACCGAAAGGTCGAGCGTGAATCATATAGTAGATATGATCAACATAGTGATGTTCACCATTGAAAACTACTCCATCTCACGTGATGATCGGACATGGTTTAGTTGATTTGGATCACGTGATCACTTAGATGACTAGAGAGATGTCTGTCTAAGTGGGAGTTCTTAAGTAATATGATTAATTGAACTTAAATTTATCATGAACTTAGTGCTGGTAGTATTTTGCAAATTATGTTGTAGATCAATAGTTCGCGTTGTTGCTTTCATATGTTTATTTTGATATGTTCCTAGAGAAAATTGTGTTGAAAGATGTTAGTAGCAATGATGCGGATTGGATCCGTGATCTGAGGTTTATCCTCATTGCTGCATAGAAGAATTATGTCCTTAATGCACCGCTAGGTGACAGACCTATTGCAGGAGCGTATGCGGGCGTTATTTAACGTTTGGCTAGCTTAATATGATGACTACTTGATAGTTTAGTGCACCATGCTTAACGGCTTAGAATCGGGACTTCAAAGACGTTTTAAATGTCATGGACCATATGAGATGTTCCAGGAATTGAAGTTAATATTTCAAGCAAATACCCAAGTTGAGAGATATGAAGTCCCCAACAAGTTATATAGCTAAAAGATGGAGGAGAATCGCTCAACTAGGGAGCATGTGCTCAGATTGTCTGGGTACTACAATCGCTTGAGTCAAGTGGGAGTTAATCTTCCAGATAAGATAGTGATTGACAGAGTTCTCTAGTCACCATCACCAAGTTACTAGAACTTCGTGATGAACTATAGTATGCAAGGGATGACGAAAACGATTCCCGAGCTCTTCGTGATGTTGAAATCGACGAAGGTAGAAATCAAGAAAGAGCATCAAGTGTTGATGATTGACAAGACCACTAGTTTCAAGAGAAGGGCAAAGGGAAAGAAAGGGAACTTCAAGTAGAATGACAAGCAAGTTGTCACTCCTACGAAGAAGCCCAAAGCTGGACCAAAGCCTGAAACTAAGTGCTTACACTGCAAAGGAAATGGTCATTGGAAGCGGAAATGCCCTGAATTTTTGGTGGATAAGAAGGATGGCAAATTGAACAAGGGTATATTTGATATACAGGTTATTGATGTGTGCCTTACTAGTGTTTATAGTATCCCTTGAGTATTTGATACTTGTTGGGTTGCTAAGATTAGTAACTTGAAACAGGAGTTACAGAATAAACATAGACTAGTTGAAGGGGAAGTGACGATGAGTGTTGGAAGTAGTTCCAAGATTGATATGATCATCATCACACACTCCCTATATTTTCGAGATTAGTGTTAAACCTAAATAAATGTTATTTGGTGTTTGCGTTGAGCATAAATATGATAAGATCATGTTTATTGCGATACGATTATTCATCTAAGATAGAGAATAAATTGTTATTCTGTTTACATGAATAAAACCTTCTATGGTCATACACCAATGGTGATGGTTTATTGGATCTTGATCATAGTGATACACATATTCATAATGTTGATGCTAAAAGATGCAAAGTTAATAATGATAGTGCAACTTATTTGTGGCACTGCCATTTGGGTCATATCGGTGTAAAGCGCATGAAGAAACTCCATAAAGATGGATTTTCGGAATCACTTGGTTATGAATCATTTGATGCTTGCAAACCGTGCCTTTTGGGCAAGATGACTAAAACTCCGTTCTCCGGAACAATGGAACGAGCTACTAACTTGTTGGAAATAATACATACCGATGTATGCGGTCCAATGAGTGTTGATGCTCGTGGCAGGTATTGTTATTTTCTGACCTTCATAGATGATTTGAGCAGATATGCGTATATCTACTTAATGAAGCACAAGTCTGAAACATTTGAAAAGTTCAAAGAATTTCAGAGTGAAGTGGAGAATCATCGTGACAAGAAAATAAAGTTTCTACATTCTGATCGTAGAGAAGAATATTTGAGTTACGAGTTTGGCCTTCATTTTAAACAATGTGGGATAGTTTCATAGCTCACGCCACATGGAACACCACAGCGCAATGGTGTGTCCGAACGTCGTAACCGCACTTCATTGGATATGGTGCGATCTATGATGTATCTTACCAATTTACCACTATCGTTTTGGGGTTATGCATTAGAGATAGATGCATTCACTTTAAATAGGGCACCATCTAAATCCGTTAAGACGACACCATATGACCTATGGTTTCGCAGTAAACCTAGGCTGTCGTTTCTTAAAGTTTGGAGTTACGATGCTTATGTGAAAAAGGTTTTAACCAGATAAGCTCGAACCCAAATCGGAGAAATGTGTCTTCATAGGATATCCAAAAGAGACTATTGGGTACACCTTCTATCACAGATCTGAGGGCAAGACTTTTGTTGCTAAATTCGGATCCTTTCTAGAGAAGGAGTTTCTCTCGAAAGAAGTGAGTGGGAGGAAAGTAGAACTTGATGAGGTAATCAGACTGCTCCCTTATTGGAAAGTAGTTCATCACAAGAACCGGTTCCTGTGACAACTACACCAATCGGTGAGGAAGCTAATGATATTGGTCATGAAACTTCATATCAAGTTACTACCGAACCTCGTGAGGTCAACCGATGTAAGATCCGCACTGCAGTGGTACGGTAATCCTATTCTGGAAGTCATGTTACTTGACCATGGCGAACCTACGAACTATGAGGAAGCGATGATGAGCCCAGATTCCGCAAAATGGCTTGAGACCATGAAATCTGAGATGGGATCCATGTATGAGAACAAAGTATGGACTTTGGTTGACTTGCCCGATGATCGGCAAGCCATCGAGAATAAATGGATTTCTCAAGAAGAAGACCCTGCTGATGGTAATGTAACTGTCTACAAAGCTCGACTTGTTGCGAAAGGTTTTCGACAAGTTCAAGGGATTGACTACGATGAGACTTTCTCACCCGTAGTGATGCTTAAGTCTGTCAGAATCATGTTAGCAATTGCCGCATTTTATGATTATGAAATATGGCAAATGGATGTCAAAACTGCATTCCTGAATGGACTTCTAGAAGAAGAGTTGTATATGATACAACCAGAAGGTTTTGTCGATCCAAAAGGTGCTAACAAAGTGTGCAAGCTCCAGCGATTCATCTATGGACTGGTGCAAGCATCTCAGAGTTGGAATATACACTTTGATAAGTTGATCAAAGCATATAGTTTTATACATACTTGCGGTGAAGCATGTATTTACAATAAAGTGAGTGGGAGCATTACCGCCTTTCTGATAAATATATGTGAGTAACATATTGTTGATCAGAAATGATGTAGAATTTTTCTGGAAAGCATAAAGGAGTATTTGAAAGGAGTTCTTTAAAAGAAAGACCTTAGTAAAGCTACTTACATATTGAGCATAAAGATCTATTGAGATAGAACAAGACGCTTGATAAGTTTTTCAATAAGTACATACCTTGTCAAGATTTTGAAGTAGTTCAAAATGGAACAGTCAAAGAAAGAGTTCTTGCCTGTGTTGCAAAGGTGTGAAATTGAGTAAGACTCAAATCCCGACCACGGCAGAAAATAGAAAAGAGAATGAAAGTCATTCCTTATGCCTCACCATAGGTTCTATAAAGTATGCTATGCTATGTACTAGACCTATTGTATACCTTGCTCTGAATTTGGCAAGGGAGTACAATAGTGATCTAGGAGTAGATCACTGGACATTGGTCAAGAATATCCTTAGTAAGGACTAAGGAAATATTTCTCGCTTATGGAGGTGATAAAAGAGCCTGTTGTAAAGAGTTACATCGGTGCAAGCTTTTACACCGATCTAGATGACTCTAAGTCTCAATCCGGATACCTATTGAAAGTGGGAGCAATTAGCTAGAGTAGCTCCGTGCAGAGCATTGTAGACATAGAATATTTGCAAAATACATACGGCTCTGAATGTGACAGACTCGTTGACTAAGCTTCTCTCACGAGCAAAACATGATCACACCTTAGTACTCTTTGGGTGTTAATCACATAGCGATGTGAACTAGATTATTGACTCTAGTAAAACCTTTGGGTGTTGGTCACATGACGATGTGAACTATGGGTGTTAATCATATACAGATATGAATATTGATGTTAAATCACATAGCAATGTGAACTAGATTATTGACTCTAGTGCAGGTGGGAGACTGAAGGAAATATGCCCTAGAGGCAATAATATAGTTATTATTTATTTCCTTATTTCATGATAAATGTTTATTATTCATGCTAGAATTGTATTAACCGGAAACATAATACATGTGTGAATACATAGACAAACATAGTGTCACTAGTACGCCTCTAATTGACTAGCTTGTTGATCAAAGATGGTTGTGTTTCCTAGCCATAGACATGAGTTGTCATTTGTTAACGGGATCACATCATTAGAAGAATGATGTGATTGACTTGACCCATTCCGTTAGCTTAGCACTTGATCGTTTAGTATGTTGCTATTGCTTTCTTCATGACTTATACATGTTCCTATGACTATGAGATTATGCAACTCCCAACACTTTGTGTGCTACCAAATGTCACAACGTGAATCGGGTGATTATAAAGGAGCTCTCTGTGTGTCTCCGAAGGTACATGTTGAGTTGGCGTATTTCGAGATTAGGATTTGTCACTCCGATTGTCGGAGAGGTATCTCTGGGCCCTCTCGGTAATGCACATCACTATAAGCCTTGCAAGCAATGTGGCTAATGAGTTAGTGAAAGTGCTAGTTATCGACTAGAGGGGGGGTGAATAGGCGATTTTTATGGAAGTCTTCAAAACACGGATGTTTCAAAGACCAACAACAGAAATGACCTAGTTGATATGCAGCGGAAGATAACTACAACAAGCAAGCCATAGTCAAGTATGCAATAATGTGAACGGACAAGACTAATAGTAGCTATGTAGTAAGGATCATGATGGAAGATAGTATGAAGCCAAACAACGGTAGAAGTCAAGCGGTGAAGTCAAACAAATAAGACATATAAGCAATGACTTCACGAAGACAAACTTAGGGTAAAGGAGGAAGGGATAGAACCAATCACTAGTTGAAGACACAGATTTGTTAGACCAGTTCCGATTCTTTGTGACAACTGTGACATCCGGGTTAGGGAGGCTGAGATTCAACTCGAAGACCCGCGTCTTCACCTTATTCCCTTGAGCTAAGGGACACACAGTCCTCGCCCAATCACTCTGGTAAGTCTTCAAGGTAGACTTCCGAACCTTCACAGACGACGTTCACCGCAATCCACAATGACTCTTGGATGCTCAGAACGCGACGCCTAACCGGCCGGAGGATTCACAGTCCTCAAGTGTAATAAGTCTTCGTGTCACACAGACGGGAAAACTTCGGTGATGCCTAACACTCTTTGGCTCGGGTGTTTTGGGCTTTGTCCTCGCAAGGATTTCTCTCTCTCAATGGCTTCGAGGTGAGTTGCTCTCAAACGACAAAAGCCGTGCACTAACTCTGAGCAGCCACCAATTTATGGTGTAGGGGGTGGGCTATTTATAGCCACTAGGCAACCTGACCTGTTATGTCCGAAATGACCCTGGGTCACTAAGGAACTGACACATGTTCCAACGGTGATATTTCAAACACTCACGACAACTTTACTTGGGCTACAAGCAAAGCTGACTCATCCAGCTCTGGATAAGGTTTGCTCTCATTGTCTTCGCTCGAAGACATAGGATTTGGTTGAGCATCACTACCATTCCGACTATGATCACTTGGACCCCACTTAACAAGACGGTGGTTCCTACGACTCAACAAAGAAGAAAAGGAAACAACGAAACAACACAGTCTTCAAGGCTCCATAGTCTTCACTCAATGTCTTCTCATGTCATAGTCTTCAATGTGAATATCTTCACATACTACCATTGTCTTCAATGTCTTCATACATTTTTAGGGGTCGTCTCCGGTAGGTAAACCGAATCAATGAGGGACACTACCTGCGTTATCCCGCAATTCTCACAAACGCATTAGTCCTCAACCACATTTGTCGTCAATACTCCAAAACCAACTACGGGTGGCACTAGATGCACTTACAATCTCCCCTTTTGGTGATTGATGACAAACTGGTTGAAGTTTTCAACGGGATAAAATATGTGAAATTGTAAAGGATAGGGAATTGTCTTCATAAGTGGCAAAGGCTCCCCCTGAAGATGTGCATATAAGTGGTTTGCTTTTGGAATGCAAATGCACATGGCAGGTTGTACTTGTGGAGATCCTCTTCAACTTATGAAGATAATTCATCATGCATGAAATGATATAGCTAAGAGAATGACATGCATAATGAAAAATGGACGTC
Source organism: Aegilops bicornis (assembly GCA_021605145.1). NCBI lineage: Eukaryota > Viridiplantae > Streptophyta > Magnoliopsida > Poales > Poaceae > Aegilops > Aegilops bicornis. Next base: position 164,109,996 of record CM038675.1, on the reverse strand, counting down.
TGCAGAATGATCTAAGTGCGGAAGTTATCGTCGCACATGCAGAATTTATCATCGCACCATGGTAAAGCAAATAAGTAGCAGACGACCATTGAGTTTAAGTGTTACAACTCATAAGAACCAAATGTTTCAAAAACGAGAGTTGTAAACACTAGGCAAAATATAGTGCAACCGCCCTTATGAACCCGCTTGAAGACTATCAAACTCATATGGTTCTCCCCATTTGTCAGTAAGGACCAAAAAGGTTTGAAGACATAGAGCATCTACTCGTCCTCTTCTGAAGAAGATGATGCAACAGGGTTGTCGTTGTTGGTTGGCGGTGCATTTAGCTGGGCGAGTGTCGATTCGCTGCAGTAAGTAGGGGCGGTGAAGTAGCATCGGCTTCATCATCGATCACTCGCATTGATCGCTGCCGCGGAGGAAGAATAGTCGAGTCTTCAAGAGATGGAGTTCGCCAGAGACCGCATTCCGTGGAGGAGTGGAGTCAAACTTGAAACGCTCAAAGGAAGCCATCGTCTTGAAGATCAGCTTCAGCACTGAGCAGGGTCAAACTCTTCCACGATCGCCGACAAGTCTCGTGATTGACAAAAGCATTCTTGGTGGCAAGGTTATGAATGCGATTGACGTCCACCAAGAGGCTTTGCATTTGACGCTTTAGCCAGGAGTGATGCTTATCTTGCTTTTGATGCAGCGCCACAAGAAGTTCTCGATCGTTGAGGACTCGAGAGCGCTTCCGAGGCCTTTGGCCAATTGTGCTCTCAGTGGCTTCAGTCCGTGCATGATGAGGTAGACGTGTGTTCCCAGCCAGGGGATAGACACGAGATACGGCTTGGACGCCTTCCATAGGTTGAGAGAAGATGTGGTGATCTGTGTTCTGAAGACTTAGTGGCGTTTTGGCAAGCTCAGGGTATATGGCTTCAATGTACATATCAACCTCCGCGTAAAGATCAGATGATTGCGAGTAGAGTGTTGATAGTTGATAGCAGAGTGCATCTTGATGAGGCGCATGACCCATGGAGCATAGAACTTCAGACCAAACAGATCAGATCCTAAGGCAGCCAATTGTCAGATGAAGAAATCTTGCGTGTTGAAGCTGATGCCATTGAGGATGTACAAGACCAATGTCTTCATTGCTCCTTCAAGCTTTGCAGATGATGAATGCCCTTTTATTGGCCACAGAGTTCGCTGTATGATGTGATATATGGTACGAGGCAGATACTCAAGGTCATCAACAAAGAAGTGTTGAGGGTATTCAGCGTCATGTGGCAGTGGCTTCATCATGCTCAAAGATCCGACTCATGTCGGGTTCTCGCTTATGAAATATGCTTTCCAAGGCATCGCGGTGGAGTTGACATCCGTGTTCAAACAGCTCTCCCGGGAGTGGGTAGGCCTGTGAGCTCAATGATGTCAAGAGCTTTGGCTTCATGATGGACATTTCCAGTCATCCACTCGAGAACCCATGTCTTCGTATCTCCGTTGTAGCCACGTATGTGGAGTGTGGCATAGAATTGAAGCACTAATTCTTCATTCTAGTGCTCTTTGTCTGTTACGAAGCCAAGCAGACCTGCATCAT